>CM065812.1:57136857-58336857 GCA_033398695.1 Orobanche coerulescens | reverse complement strand
CGTATGAATCGTCGGTAAAAGAAGCGAGGCCATGAAATGACCGTACCTCCGTGATTGTCTTTGGGGTCGGCCACGACTTGATTGCCGCGATCTTCTCTTGGTCGACCAAACTCCGTCTTTCGAAACAACATAGCCGAGAAAGACAAGACTCTCGACTAGGAAAGTACACTTCTCCGTTTTCCATAAAGTTTCGTTCCCTTAGCGTCTCAAACACGTACCGCAAATGTTCGAGATGCTCTTCTACGGACCGATCAGATCAAAATGTCGTCTAAGTACACGACAACAAACTTTCCCAAGAAAGGTTTAAGAACCTCGTTCATCAACCTCATAAAGGTGCTCGGGGCGTTGGTGAGGCCGAATGGCATCACAACCCATTCGTAAAGTCCATTCTTCGTCTTAAACGCCGTTTTCCATTCGTCTCCCTCTCGCATGCGGATTTGATGGTATCCGCTCCGTAAATCAACTTTGGAAAATATAACCGAGCCATGTAACTCGTCCAGCATGTCGTCTAGTCTCGGGATGGGAAACCGATACTTGACGGTGATGTTATTCACGGCTCTACTGTCAATACACATTCGCCATGTTCCGTCTTTTTTTGGTACGAGTAGAACTGGAACCGCACACGGACTTAAACTTTCTCGGACATATCCGTGATTCATGAGTTCATCAATTTGACGTTGTAGTTCTTTTGTTTCTTTGGGATTACAACGATACGCTGCTTTGTTCGGTAATGGAGCTCCCGGTATAAGATCAATCTGGTGTTCAATCCCGCGGATAGGTGGTAATCCTACCGGCAAGTCTTCGGGAAATACGTCCGAAAACTCGTGTAATAGTGCATCTATCTCCTCCTCATTTTGCGATTTGGTGGCAAGATTTCGGACCTCCTTGATCATCATCAAATAAACACGTTCGCCATCATCAATGGCGTGTTCGACTTCTTTCTCGTTTGCAAACATCGTAAGTTTCGGCCCTTCGACTTTTTTCGAACTCATCGTCCGGATAGCTTGAGGTGACATAGGTTTAAGGACAATTTTTTTACCTTTGTCACGTAGCTCATACTCATTACTCCTCCCTCGGTGTAGTACGTCCCGATCAAATAACCAAGGTCTTCCTAATAACACGTGACATGCGTCCATCGGTAATACATCGCATGTAATGTCATCGCCATACGAACCCATGGTGAGTCCGACCTTCACTTGTCTTGAAACCTTCACTTTGTTTCCGTCATCGAGCCAATGGAGTGCATACGGCTTAGGATGGGCCGTGGTGACCAAACCGAGTTTTGAAACCATCTCGCTTGATGCCACGTTTGTACAGCTTCCACCGTCAATGATCAAGCTACACCATTTATCTCCGACACGACACTTCGTGTGGAAGATTTGGTCCCGTTGTTCTTCGTCACTTGGGGCGGCCTTCGTTTGTAACATGCGAAGGACAAGGTTCGTGTCATAGTTTGGGGCATCGTATGCCTCGCATTCTTCTTCTTCTCCGTCAGCTTCTAAGTTAAAAACGTCTCCAACTCTTTCTTCTTCGGCTAATAATTCCTCTCGGGCGACTATGGCTTCTCGTAACGTCACAATCCTCCGATTCGGACAAGCACTTTGATAGTGTCCAAATCCTTGACATTTGAAACATCGGACTTTAGATAGGCTCGTTTCTTTTGGTGTGGTAGGGGTTTTTGGAATGGTAGTAACTGGCTTGTGGTGACAGGGTTTTGGAAACGAGCTAGAACTCGCGCAAAGTTGGTATTTCCGTATTTAGGTGGGAATTCGGGTTTAGAGAGTTTGGTTTTGTTTTGATTTTCCAACTTTATGCAAAGTCCGCATAAAGTATCGAAGTCAGAATAGGGGTAGAGTTCCACGGAATTAGCAATATTTTTGTTCAAACCTCGTAGGAAACGGGACATGCGCAATTCTTCGCTTTCTTCAAGTTCTCCCATCAAGGATAAGTTTTCAAACTCCTCGATGTACTCCTCGACACTTAGCTTTCCTTGCGTGAGGTCAGAAAATTTTCGGATGAGACTTAGCTTGTGTGTAGCCGGGACATATCTTATTCGTAGTTTCCTTTTTAGGGAATCCCACGAACGTATCTTCTCTTTTCCGGCACGACTTCTTTGCGTCTTCATTCGCTCAAACCAAAGGGAAGCTCCCTTTCCAAGTTTGAGAATCGCGTACTTGCAACGTACTTCGTCATTGAGCTCCTTGAACTCAAACATTCGTTCAATTTTTCTTTCCCACTCCAGATAAACTTCAGGATCGGTGCCGCCTACGAACTCCGGAAGTTCGCTGGTCTTGTATTCATCCGCATGTCGTGGTGCATGCATGGTGTCATGTCCTCGTCGTGCATGGATTCTGGGCTCCGGCAATCCGTGAAGAACGTCACGTAGTTGTGCTACTTCTTCATCGGTGAATGCCATTTTCGTGAGTAACGTCGAGACTGTGAGACAAGTGGCTCCGATACCACTTATGATACGAATTACGTAAGTAATACGTATAAAACACAACGGAAGGTTAACAAGTAACAAAGTATCACTCGAATTTTGTCAAGGGTGGCCGAAAGTTGATGGTGTTTCGGCCGTGAAGTAGTGTGATGTACGGAGTTTGGCGTGTTTTATCGAACTAGACCTATAACTCGATAAAAGGGTAATCTCTACCTTTTGAGAATTGATCAAAGTTAAAATCTCGAAACTCGTCGAAACAATAACTTAAGGTTTGTCGAACTCGTTCAACGTATATTTCAAAGGAAATACAAGGTTTATTATGATTCTCGATGAATTACAAGTACAACGAACACTACTATATATAGTAGTTTACAACCGTACGAAAATACAACAAAACGAAAAAAAGGAAACTTCCTAACACATCATTTCGGCCGAAATCCAAGGATTGAGATATCAATTCTCTTGGTGTTATTAGGTGAAAGGGACATGAAGTTTATTTTGGTCTTTGATGGTGACATGAAGTAGAACAACACACCATCCTTCCCATGCATTTCGGCCGATCCCACTTCATTTGGTGTAGATTTGTGATAGTGACATGATGAAGAAAGTCTTCACTCCATCCATATGCATTTCGGCCGTATGTGACTTTGTTTTGTAAGGAGGGAATCACATCTTTTATTTTGTAAAGATATGAAGACAAAGTGTCCCTTTCAAGCATAAATTCGGCCGATCTTCATGCTTTCGGGTCGATCCGTCGTCGAATTCTACGTCACTCCGATTCCGATTAACAACGTAACTCCAAGCCGTTTAACATTTTCTCCTAAGTATAACGATGCATCATCATGAATGTCGATTTTTATCGGAGTTTCTTCGACTGGAATATTAGATATCGTATCACGTACTCCCGATGGACGCATGCCACATGCTTTTGGGACGACCGTGGATGTTCGACCGAGATGTTTTACATCGAGGTCGGAGTAATATGAATTACAAGACAAAGGAAAGAAGATTGTACTCAAACCGATGTCCCCGCAAGCCATCCGTTCGATGAGTTCTAGTCGAGTGGAGAAACCGAAACTTACCATGCTTGCTAGTGAAAGAGATATGGAACATGCCATTAATGACGGGGAGCGAGTATACTTGGTGATGTTTAAAGAGACACGGGACGAGAACATAGGAGTACAAAATGACGGAGAGCTAGATGTGTTGTTACGCGAATTTGAGGATGTTTTTCCCGAAGAATTACCGTCGGGTTTACCACCTATTCGCGGTATCGAACACCAAATTGATCTTATACCGGCAGCACCACTTCCTAATAAAGCCGCATATAGATGTAATCCCGAGGAGACGAAGGAGTTACAACGACAAGTCGAAGAGCTTTTGGACCGCGGATATGTCCGGGAGAGTTTGAGTCCGTGTGCGGTTCCGGTCTTACTTGTCCCTAAGAAAGACGGTTCTTGGCGGATGTGTGTGGATAGTTGGGCCGTGAACAATATCACCATCAAGTATCGGTTCCCTATCCCGAGACTTGATGATATGTTAGACGAACTACATGGTTCGGTGATCTTTTCCAAAGTTGATTTACAAAGCGGATATCATCAAATCCGAATGCGAGAAGGTGACGAGTGGAAGACGGCCTTCAAAACGAAAAATGGTATATATGAATGGACCGTTATGCCTTTCGGTCTTACAAATGCGCCTAGTACCTTCATGAGGTTGATGAACGAGGTACTTAAACCATTTCTGGGGAAGTTCGTGGTTGTGTATTTGGATGACATTCTAATCTATAGTCAATCACTACAAGAACATTTCGGGGACTTAAGGCTAATCTTTGAAACCTTGAGGGACCGAAAATTGTATGGAAAAAAAGAGAAGTGTTCGTTCCTAGTCGAAAGTATAGTCTTTCTCGGCTATGTCGTTTCGAAGGACGGAGTGGCGGTTGATCAAACAAAAATCGAAGCAATTAAATCTTGGCCGACCCCTACGACCGTGACGGAAGTGAGATCATTTCACGGACTTGCTTCTTTTTACCGGAGGTTTATTCGAGACTTCAGCACCATCTCAAGTCCGATAATGGAGTGTTTAAAAAAAGGACCATTTGTATGGAACGGGGCTGCCCAAGGAGCTTTCAAGAAGTTAAAGGCCAAGTTAAGCGAAGCACCGATTCTAACACTACCCGATTTTTCTCAACCATTCGAAGTTGAGTGCGACGCTAGCGGAGTTGGAATTGGAGCGGTTCTTATTCAAGGTAAACGACCTATCGCTTACTTTTCGGAGAAGTTGAACGGAGCTCGGTTGAATTATTGTACTTACGATAAAGAATTCTATGCTATCGTACGGGCCCTTGATCATTGGAGTCATTACTTACGGACGAAGCATTTTATCCTACACTTGGATCACGAATCATTAAAGTACATTAACGGGCAACATAAACTGAGTCCGAGGCATGCCAAGTGGGTGGAATTCCTACAATCATTTCACTTTTCATCCAAGTACAAAGACGGTAAAAGCAATGTCGTTGCGGATGCGTTATCTAGGAGGTATGCCTTACTTTCTACTCTGGAGGTTCGGTTACTTGGTTTCGAAATATTGAAGGAATGCTATGAAAATGATGAGGATTTCGGAGAAATTTTTACTCGTTGCAAATCTGGTCCGTTCAGGGAGTTCATGTTACAAGATGATTTCCTATTTAAAGGAAATAGGCTTTGTGTTCCAAAACAGGTGGTTCGGGAATTATTGGTCCGGGAAGCTCACGGAGGTGGTTTAGCAGGACATTTTGGCACGGCTAAAACGTTGGAAGTACTAAAAGAACATTTCTTTTGGCCTAAAATGCTAAAAGACGTTTACAATGTTTTAAGTAAATGTGTAACATGTCACATCTCGAAGAGTTCATTCAATCCGGGATCATATATGCCTCTACCGGTTCCAGAAAGACCGTGGGAAGATGTATCCACGGACTTTATCATCGCTTTACCCCGTACTCAACGAGGTTAAGATGCTATTATGGTGGTTGTTGATCGGTTCTCAAAGATGGCTCATTTCGTGGCTTGCCACAAAACCGACGACGCAAGCAACGTGGCCGACTTATACTTCCGAGAGGTGGTTCGTTTACATGGAGTACCGAAGACTATTGTGTCGGATCGGGATTCGAAATTCCTTAGCTATTTTTGGAATACTTTATGGAGGAAAGTGGGAACGAAGCTCTTATTTAGCACTTCGCACCATCCGCAAACCGATGGTCAAACCGAGGTCACAAATCGAACATTAGGAACGTTGTTGAGAGGACTTGTGAATAAAACGCAAAAGGATTGGGACGTGAAGCTTGCTCATGCGGAATTTGCCTATAACCGATCCCCTACACATGCTACGGCACATTCTCCTTTCGAAATCGTTTACGGGTTAAATCCTTATATACCCTTGGACTTGATTCCATTGCCGAAAGACGAGTTGGTACACAAAGATGCGGAGTCGAAACTTAAGTCGATGATCAAATTGCACGGACAAATACATGATCGAATCAAAGAGGTGAATGATGAATACAAACGGAAATCCAACAATCACAGAAAACCGAGACTATTCGAAGTAGGCGACTTGGTTTGGGTACACTTAAGAAAAGAGAGATTTCCGAGCAAACGCAAGAACAAACTTATGCCGAGGGCCGAGGGGCCTTACAAAATCGTGGGAAAGGTGAACGACAATGCGTATAAAGTAGAACTTCCGGGCGACTATGGGGTGCACGCCACTTTTAACATGGGCAATCTATCTTCTTACCTTGACGACGAGGGAATCACTGAATTGAGGTCAATTCCTTTCAAAGGGGGAGGGGATGATGCGATTACGGCATCTCCAAACGAAGTAAGCGAAGTAAGAATCGACGTAGGTGACGATACCAAGTTGCATGCACATGCACCTACGTACTTTGGTGAGAAAACATCCGCGGAAATGGGAACGATCTTAATAATCGGAACCGGGATAACTTAGATGTATCAAAACATGCATACGTATGCATGTTCATGCATACAAAATCGGCCATATTAGGGGGAAGATTTCGGCCGATTTGATGAAGGATCCATGAAGGATCTTTGTCCCCACTACTTTCAAAGTTTGTTTTCTTTTTGTTCAAAGTCCACCATATATCAAGATTGATGAAGATTTAGTTCATGTCACCATCTCCCCAAATCGGCCGAAATCAAGAAGGAAGAAGACACCAAGATATTGATCTCATTTTCTATCCTTATCAAAGACTTGCAAGAAGATATCACATGAGAAATATCTTGTCCACTACTTCTTGGTGTCCCACGGCCAAAATACTAAGGAAAGAGCCAAGCATGTGTTGTTTTATCTTTGTCAAAAGTCTTGATGACTTAGTTTATTACTTACTTGTATTTTAGCTAGATTTTTGTGATCTTGTTTGAACTTATTAGTAAGTTGTAAAGGCTATATAATAGCCTCATCCTCAACCTTGAATAAACCATCTTGAAGCTTGCAGAAACGAAATACATGTTATGTATTATAGTTGAATGATTTTCAGCACACTTCGATTATAATTCGACGCGTTTTCGAGTTGTAATTTAATCAATTCTCAATAGGTCTTGAGGAGAGATTGTCTTATCAAACTATAGGTCTAGTTTGATAATCTACTTTCATTTTATTCGTGTTTTCGCAAAGCCGAATTGCCCTACTTTCGGTTGAATATTACGAGTGTTACACAAAAACGAGTGTTGTGAGGAAATAAAGATAACCGCTGCATTCTCCGGCGAATTTACGTACATCTTAATACGTAATTCGTATCAGGATGGGGAACCGATACTTGACGGTGATGTTATTCACGGCTCTACTGTCAATGCACATTCGCCATGATCCGTCTTTTTTTGGTACAAGTAGGACTGGAACCGCACACGGACTTAAACTTTCTTGGACATATCCGTGACTCATGAGCTCATCAATTTGACATTGTAGCTCTTTGGTTTCTTCGGGATTGCAACGATACGCCGCTTTGTTCGGTAATGGAGCTCCTGGTACAAGATCAATTTGGTGTTCTATTCCACGGATAGGTGGTAATCCCACCGGCAAGTCTTCGGGAAAAACATCCGTGAACTCGTGCAACAGTGTATCTATCTCTTCTTCGTGTTGTGATTTTGTAGCAAGGTTTCGGGTTTCTTTGATCATCATCAAATAAATACGTTCGCCATCATCAATGGCATGTTCGACTTCTTTTTTGTTTGCAAACATCGTGAGTTTCGGCCCTTCGACTTTTTTTGAACTCATTGTTCGGATAGCTTGAGGTGACAGGTTTAAGAACAATTTTTTTACCTTTGTCACGTAACTCATATTCGTTGCTCCTCCCTCGATGTAGTACGTCCCGATCAAATAACCAAGGTCTTCCCAACAACACGTGACATGCGTCCATCGGTAGTACATCGCATATAATATCATCACCATACGAACCCATGGTGAGTCCGACCTTCACTTGCCTTGATACTTTTACTTTATTTCCATCATCGAGCCAATGGAGTGCATACGGCTTTGGATGAGCCGTAGTGGTTAGTCCGAGCTTCGAAACCATCTCGCTTGATGCCACGTTTGTACAACTTCCACCGTCAATGATCAAGCTACACCATTTTTCTCCGACACGACACTTCGTGTGAAAGATTTGATCTCCTTGTTCTATGTCACTCGGGGCCGCCTTTGTTTATAACATGCGAAGGACGAGGTTCGTGTCATAGTTCGGGGCATCGTATGCCTCGCAATCTTCTTCTTCTTCGTCAGCTTCCAAGTTAAAGACGTCTCCAATTCTTTCTTCTTCGGCTAGTAACTCTTCTAGGACGGCTATGGCTTCTCGTAACGTCACTATTCTCCGATTTGGACAAGCACTTTGATAGTGTCCAAATCCTTGACATTTGAAACACCGAACTTTAGATAAGCTTGTTTCCTTTGGTGTGATAGGAGTTTTTGGAATGGTAGTAACGGATGGACTTGTCGTGACAGTTTTTGGAAACGAGCTAGAACTCGTGCCAAAGTTGGTATTTCCGAATTTAGGTGGGAATTCGGGTTTAGAAAATTTTGTCTTGTTTTGAGTTTCCAAATTTATGCAAAGTCCGCACAAAGTATCAAAGTCGGAATTGGGGTAGAGTTCCACGGAATTAGCAATGTTTTTATTCAAGCCTCGTAGGAAACGGGACATCCGTAATTCTTCGCTTTCTTCAAGTTCTCCCATCAAGGATAAGTTTTCAAACTCCTCGATGTATTCCTCTACACTTAGCTTTCCTTGCGTGAGGTCAGAAATTTTTCGGTACAAACTCAACTTGTGTGTAGCCGGGACATATCTCTTACGTAGTTTCTTTTTTAGAGAATTCCACGAATGTATCTTTTCCTTACCGGCACGAATTCGTTGTGTCTTCATTCGCTCAAACCAAAGGGAAGCTCCCTTTCCAAGTTTGAGAATCGCGTACTTGCATCGTATCTCGTCATCGTGGTCCTTGAACTCAAACATTCGTTCAATTTTCCTTTCCCACTCCAAATAAGCCTCGGGATCGGTGCCGCCTACAAACTCCGGAAGTTCGCTTGTCTTGTATTCATCAGCATGTCGTGGTGCATGCATGGCGTCGTATCCTCGTCGTGCATGGATTCGGGGATCCGGCAAGCCTCGAAGAACGTCACGCAATTGGGCTACTTCTTCATCGGTGAATGCCATCTTCTTGAATAACGTCGGGAACCGTGAGACAAATGTCTCTGATACCACTTATAATACGAATTACGTATTGAGTGTACGTAAAGCGTATGAAATACAACAGAAGGTTATTATATTTTGACAAGTATCAAAGTATCAACAAAAAATACAAGGTGGTGGCCGAAATTATACGGTTTTCGGCCGTGAGGTAGGATAGTGTATGGATTTGAATGTGTTTTACCGAATTAGACCTATAACTCGATAAAAATAATCTCTCCTCAAGACCTATTGAGAATTGATCAAGTTATAATTCGAGACGCGTCGAAATAATAACCAAGGTTTTTGTTGAACTCGTTCAACGTATATTTCAAGAGAAATACAATGTTATTAATATTCAAGATGCTTACAAATACAAGGTGCACTACTATATATAGTAGTATACAAAAGATAAGGGAATAAAAAAGGCAAGAAAAAAACGAAAATACAAGTCTCCATCAAAGCATGCTTCGGCCGATTCTTCAATGGTGGGGAGGAGGAGATCTTCAATATCTTGTATAAGATATGAAGACTTTGGGAGGTCTTTTTCAAGATGTTTTGACCAATTCTTCAATGGTGGGGAGGAGGAGATCTTCAATATCTTTGTATAAGATATAAAGACTTTGAGAGGTCCTTTTCAAGATGCTTTGGCCGAAAATTTCTTCAAAGGTGGGGGAAGGAGATCTTTATTTTGGACAAGATATGAAGATGAAGAAAAAAAATGTTAGACAAATCTTTCATGTGTCTTGGAGTGATCGGCCGAATCCCCTATGATTTGGGCTGATTCCAACGTTAATTTGTCGCCATGTTTACGTAACTCCAGTTTCGATTAATAATGTAACTCCAATCCGCGTGTTTTTTTCGCCCAAGTATGATGATGCATGGTCATGCAACTTTGTATCGTCGTTGACGTCGATTTTTATTGACTCTTCTTCGATTGGAATAAATGATATCGTATCAGTACTCTACAAGCCAAAGTTGTTTCGAATGAGTCAGAATAGTGGGATCAAATATTTCACACAAAGTGTCAAATCGGAAATAAATGGTGTAGTTTGATCGTTGATGGAGGGAGTTGCACCAACGTAGCTTCCAGTGAGATGGTGACTAAACTCGGGCTGACCACTACGGCTCACCTGAAACCTTACAGTTTGCATTGGCTCGATGATGGGAGCAAAATAAGGGTGACTAAACAAGTGAGGGTTGAACTAACCATGGGTTCGTATGGAGACAACGTATTATGTGATGTACTCCCAATGGATGCATGCCATGTACTTTTGGGAAGGCCATGGATGTTTGATAGGGACGTTTTACACAGAGGAAGAAGCAATGAGTACGAGTTACGAGATAAGGGCAAAAAGATTGTGCTTAAACCAATGTCACCTCAAGCTATTCACTCTATGAGTTCTAGTCGGAGTGAAAAAACAAAACTGGCCATGTTTGCTAGTGAACGGGATGTCGAACATGCTATTAATGATGGCAAGTGCGTGTACTTGTTGATTCTGAAGGAGACACGGAATGGTAACATGGTTGTGCAGAACGACGAAAGGATGGATGCCTTATTGCATGAATTTGCGGATGTTTTTCCCGAAGAATTACCGTCGGGTTTGCCACCTATTCGTGAGATTGAACATCAGATCGACCTCATACCGGGTGCGTCGCTCCCTAACAAAGCTGCCTATAGATGTAATCCCGAGGAGATGAAGGAATTACAAAACCAAATCAAAGAACTAATGAACCGCGAGTATGTTCGAGAAAGCCTAAGTCCTTATGCGGTTACGGTATTACTGGTTCCTAAGAAAGACGGATCTTGGCGAATGTGTATTGACAGTCAAGCCGTGAATAATATAACCGTCAAGTATCGATTTCTGATTCCAAGGCTTGATGACATGTTGGAAGAATTACACGGATCCGTGATCTTTTCAAAAGTTGACCTACGAAGTGGTTATCACCATATCCGGATGCGAGAAGGAGATGAGTGGAAGACGTCCTTCAAAACTAAACACGGGTTGTATGAATGGACCGTTATGCCGTTCGGCCTTACGAATGCGCCGAGTACCTTCATGCGTTTGTTGAATAAGGTGCTTAAGCCATTCTTGGGGAAATTTGTGGTTGTATATCTAGACGATATTTTGATTTATAGCCGATCGTTGCAAGAACATTTCGTACACTTGACTCATCAAGGTCAATATTATTATAAAAATGAGAAACAGAAAAGAGTTACAAAGAGAGGGCCATCCTAGACAACAAAATAAAATCTCAAGCTAATCTCAAGCTAGAGTTACAAAGAACATTTAGTGAACATTTCGGACACTTGAGACAAGTCTTCGAAACCCTTAGGGACCAAAGGTTGTGATACAAAACCGACTACTCCAAGCGAAGAAGACGAAGTAAGAATTGACGTAAAATACCTCGACCATACTCCAACGTACTTGGGCGAGAAAACAGATACAAGACACGGAGTTACCTTGATAGTCGGAATTGGAATAACTTAAATAAAAGAACTTTAGCACTTTCTTTATTATTAAAGTAACAGGATTCTCGGCAGCATGAAGGGCGGCTATCATCTTGAAGACAAAACCCATCTTTTACTTTTGTTTGTAAGTGATATGGGGAACCTTGTATTTTCTTTTCCTTATTTTAAAGACCAGCTTGCATTAGTTTAGATTATCTTGTCAGGCTACTTTTGCCTATAAATAGGGATGATGAAGTTGTAATGAGGGATTATTGAATGTTGAAGAATTAAGAATACACTTTGTGCTTTCCTTGGTGAATGCTTTTCATCAAAACTTTGATTATTATTCGACGCGTCTTTGAATCTTAATCCGATTGATTCTCAATAGGTCTAATTCGATAAAGCAACTGTTTCTGTCCTGTCTCGATATTCTTCTTGTTTTCGATACAGTGCTGTACTTAATCAAATTTCTGTTTCAAGTGTTGTTCGATTGTTCGAACTTGTTTCCTGTTTCAAATTCGCTTCCGACAGAAACGTGCTGTTTCAAGTGTCGCTGTTTGGAGGTGGCCTGTTTCGAGTCATTTTCATTCGACCAAGTTCCTGTCTTGTTGCTGTATCGAGCTACCGTCTTCATCGCGCGCGCATACTACTCGTCAGTATTGTTGTTGTAGCAAACTGTTGTTATCAGTTCCCGACAGTTTCTTGTCGATAGCTTCCGCTCGTCAACACAGCCCTCCTGCTGTATTGATAGCGAATTCGCCTCACAAGAGAGAATTCGTATCATAAGTGGCATCGGAGCCCAAGTTCTTGATCTTTGGCATTATGGGTCTCAACGATGCTGATTTCTTGGCAAAACTTCGTGACGCATTGCGTGACGTACCAGAACAACGCGACCAGTGTTGGCAACTTAGGCATGGTGACTATGAACAACCCTCACGCCATGTCTAAGAATTCAAGGTGAACGAGCTTCTGGAGTTCGTTGGAGGGACAAATCTTGAAATTTACCTGGAATGGGAACGAAAAATTGATCGTATGTTCGAGTTTAAAGACCTTGACGATGAGAAAAGGTGTAAGTATGCAATTCTCAAGTTGGGGAAAGGAGCTTCACTTTGGTACGAAGGAGTTAAAACACGAAGAGCTCGTGTGGGGAAGGAAAAGATCCGTTCGTGGGATTCTTTAAAAAGAAAACTTCGTAAGAGATATGTACCAGCGTGATACGAATTACGTATTAAGATGAACGTAAATTCGCCGGAAAATGCAGCGGATATATTTTGTTACCTCACAACACTCGTATATGTGTAACACTCGTAAGATATAACTGAAAGTAGGGCAATTCGGCTTACATAAACAAGAACAATATGAATGATTTATCAAACTAGACCTATAGTTTGATAAGATAATCTTTTCTCAAGACCTATTGAGAATCTGATACGAATTACGTAAGTAATACGTATAAAACACAACGGAAGATTAACACGTTTACAATATGGATCGAAATTACAAAGGTGATGGACGAATTTTATGTGGGATTCGGCCGTGATGAGTAAGATGTACGGAGTTTGGTGTGTTTTTATCGAACTAGACCTATAACTCGATAAAAGGGTAATCGCTTCCCAAGACCTTTTGAGAATTGATTAAAGTTAAAATCTCGAAACTCGTCGAAACAATAACTAAGGTTTGTCGAACTCGTTCAACGTATATTTCAAAGGAAATACAAAGTTTATTATGATTCTCGATGCTTTACAAGTACAACGAACACTACTATATATAGTAGTTTACAACCGAAAGGAAATACAACAAAACGAAAAAAGGAAACTTCCTAACAACACCTAATCGGCCGAAAATAGATATCAAATCTCTTGGTGTTATTAGGTGAAAGGGACATGAAGTTGTTTTGGTCTTTGATGGTGACATGAAGTAGAACAAGACACCACTCTTCCCATGCCTTTGGTTCGGCCGATCCCACCTTATTTGGTGAAGATTTGTGATATTCTCCTCCTTGGAACTACATGGTGACAATGAAATGAGGGATAGTGACATGATGAAGAAAATCTTCACTCCATCCATTTGGTTCGGCCGTATGTGACAAGGTGGGGAAGGAGGGAATCACTTCTTTATTTTGTAAAGATATGAGGTCAAGATATGTCCCTTTCAAGCATGATATGGCCGATCCATCATGCTTTCGGACCGATCCCGTCGTCGAATTCTACGTTACTCCGATTCCGATTAACAACGTAACTCCAATCCGTTTAACATTTTCTCCTAAGTATAACGATGCATGGCCATGCGAATTTGCATCATCATGGATGTCGATTTTTATCGGAGTTTCTTCGACTGGAATATTAGATATCGTATCATTCCCTCCGTCTTTGAAAGGAATTGACCTCAATTCTGCAATGCCATCGTCGTCAAGATAAGGTGAGAGATCACCTACGTTGAATGTCGCGTGTACTCCGTATTCGCCCGTAAGTTCGACTTTGTATGCGTTGTCGTTCACCTTTTCCACAATTTTGTACGGACCCTCGGCTCTCGGCATTAATTTGTTCTTCCGTTTGCTTGGGAATCTTTCTTTTCTCAAATGTATCCAAACCAAGTCGCCAACATCAAATAATCTCGCCTTTTTATTTTTGTTCGACTTAGTTTGTATATTTCATTTACTTCTTTAATCCGTTCCGTATCTTTTCGTGTAACTTCACCATTGATTTGAGTTTTGCTTGCGTCTTTGTGAACCAACTCGTTGCTCGGTAAGGGAATCAAGTCCAATGGCAAGTGCGGATTTAATCCGTATACCACTTCAAAAGGTGAATGGGCCGTGGCATAACGGGTGATCGGTTGTATGCGAATTCGGCATGAGCAAGTTTAACGTCCCAATCTTTACGAGTTTTATTTACCAACCCTCGTAATAATGCTCCCAAGGTTCGATTAGTTACCTCGGTGCGTCAGTCGGTTTGCGGGTGATGTGAAGTCTTGAATAGGAGTTTAGTACCGACTTTCCTCCATAAAGTATTCCGAGTAACTCGAAATTTGGAATCTCGATCCGACACGATAGTTTTGGAACTCCGTGTAAACGAACTATTTCCGGAAATACAAGTCCGCCACATTGCTTGCATCATCGGTTTTGTGGCACGCGACAAAGTGAGCCATTTTGAAAAAGCGGTCGACGACTACCATGATCGAGTCCTTGCCTCGTTGAGTACGAGGTAAAGCCACAATAAAATCCATCGAGACATCCTCCCACGGTCGTAGCGGTATCGGCAACGGCATGTATGTACTCGACTTGAACGAACTTTTCATCATATGACAAGTTACGCATTTGCTCACGATTGTCTTGACGTCACCATACATCTTCGGCCAAAAGAAATGTTCTTTTAGCACCTCTGATCTTGGTCGAGCCGAAGTGTCAGCTAGTCCTCCTCCGTGCGCCTCCCGAACCAAGAATTCCCGGTGTATGTCTCGGCACACATAATTTATTCCCCTTGAAGAGAAAGCCATCTGTAAAACAAATTCCTCGTACGGGGCCGTTTTACAACGGTTAAAAATTTCCCGAAGTCAAATCGTCGTTGTAGTGATTTTTCAAAGTCTCGAATCCCAACAAACGAACATCTAGCATCGACGATGGGCATACCGTCTCGACGGTGCATCCGCCACTACATTACTCTTCCGTCTTTGTATTTGGATGAAAAGTGAAAAGATTGTAAAAATTCCACCCATTTTGCATGTCTCGGGCTTAGCTTACTCTGTCGTTGATATATTTCAACGACTCGTGATCCGAATGTAGCACGAAATGTTTCGAACGCAGATAATGACTCCAATGATCGAGTGCTCTTACGATCGCATAGAACTCCTTGTCGTAAGTACAATAATTCACTCGGGCGCCACTTAGCTTCTCCGAAAAATAGGCAATGGGACGGCCTCTACGAATGAGCATCGCCCGATTCCAACTCCGCTAGCGTCGCATTCTACCTCAAACGGTTGTGAAAAATCGGGTAACGTCAAAATCGGCGCTTCACATAATTTTCCCTTTAAGTTTTCAAAAGCCTTTTGGGCCGTCTCGTTCCAAGCAAAGGTTCCCTTTTTCAGACACTCCGTGATAGGATGGATATAGTCTTTGAAGTCCGTATGAATCGTCGGTAAAAGAAGCGAGGCCATGAAATGACCGTACCTCGTGATTGTCTTTGGGGTCGGCCACGACTTGATTGCCGCGATCTTCTCTTGGTCGACCGAAACTCCGTCTTTTGAAACAACATAGCCGAGAAAGACAAGACTCTCGACTAGGAAAGTACACTTCTCCCGTTTTCCATAAAGCTTTTGTTCCCTTAGCGTCTCAAACACGTACCGCAAATGTTCGAGATGTTCTTCTACGGACCGATGTAGATCAAAATGTCGTCTAAGTACACGACAACAAACTTTCCCAAGAAAGGTTTTAGAACCTCGTTCATCAACCTCATAAAGGTGCTCGGGCGTTGGTGAGGCCGAATGGCATCACAACCCATTCGTAAAGTCCATTCTTCGTTTTAAACGCCGTTTTCCATTCGTCTCCCTCTCGCATGCGGTTGATGGTATCCGCTCCGTAAATCAACTTTGGAAAATATAACCGAGCCATGTAACTCGTCCAGATGTCGTCTAGTCTCGGGATGGGAAACCGATACTTGACGGTGATGTTATTCACGGCTCTATGCCAATACACATTCGCCATGTTCCGTCTTTTTTGGCACAAGTAGAACTGAACCGCACACAGACTTAAACTTTCTGGACATATCCGTGATTCATGAGTTCATCAATTTGACGTTGTAGTTCTTTGGTTTCTTCAGGATTACAACGATCGCGCTTTGTTCGGTAATGGAGCTCGGTATAAGATCAATCGGTGTTCAATCCCGCGGATAGGTGGTAATCCTAAGCAAGTCTTCGGGAAATACGTCCGAAAACTCATGTAATAGTGCATCTATCTCCTCCTCATTTTGCGATTTGGTGGCAAGATTTCGGACCTCCTTGATCATCATCAAGTAAACACGTTCGCCATCGTCAATGGCGTGTTCGACTTCTTTCTCGTTTGCAAACATCGTAAGTTTCGGCCCTTCGACTTTTTTCGAACTCATCGTCCGGATAGCTTGAGGTGACATAGGTTTAAGGACAATTTTTTTACCTTTGTCACGTAGCTCATACTCATTACTCCTCCCTCGATGTAGTACGTCCCGATCAAATAACCAGGGTCTTCCTAATAACACGTGACATGCGTCCATCGGTAGTACATCGCAAGTAATGTCATCGTCATACGAACCCATGGTGAGTCCGACCTTCACTTGTCTTGAAACCTTCACTTTGTTTCCGTCATCGAGCCAATGGAGTGCATACGGCTTAGGATGGGCCGTGGTGACCAAGCCGAGTTTTGA
Source organism: Orobanche coerulescens (assembly GCA_033398695.1). Classification (NCBI taxonomy): domain Eukaryota; kingdom Viridiplantae; phylum Streptophyta; class Magnoliopsida; order Lamiales; family Orobanchaceae; genus Orobanche; species Orobanche coerulescens. The sequence continues at coordinate 58,319,869 of CM065812.1, read as the reverse complement.
AACCATCTCGCTTGATGCCACGTTTGTACAACTTCCACCGTCAATGATCAAGCTACACCATTTCTCTCCGACACGACACTTCGTGTGAAAGATTTGGTCTCGTTGTTCTTCGTCACTCGGGGATGCCTTCGTTTGCAACATGCGAAGGACAAGGTTCGTGTCATAGTTCGGGGCATCGTATGCCTCGCATTCTTCTTCTTCGTCAGCTTCTAAGTTAAAAACGTCTCCAACTCTTTCTTCTTCGGCTAATAATTCCTCTCGGGCGGCTATGGCTTCTCGCAACGTTACAATCCTCCGATTTGGACAAGCACTTTGATAATGTCCAAATCCTTGACATTTGAAACATCGGACTTTAGATAGGCTCGTTTCTTTTGGTGTGGTAGGGGTTTTTGGAATGGTAGTAACGGACTGGCTTGTGGTGACAGGTTTTGGAAACGAGCTAGAACTCGCGCCCAAGTTGGTATTTCCGTATTTAGGTGGGAATTCGGGTTTAGAGAGTTTGGATTTGTTTTGATTTTCCAACTTTATGCAAAGTCCGCATAAAGTATCGAAGTCCGAATAGGGGTAGAGTTCCACGGAATTAGCAATATTTTTGTTCAAACCTCGTAGGAAACGGGACATGCGCAATTCTTCGCTTTCTTCAAGTTCTCCCATCAAGGATAAGTTTTCAAACTCCTCGATGTACTCCTCGACACTTAGCTTTCCTTGCGTGAGGTCAGAAATTTTTGATCTGAGACTTAGCTTGTGTGTAGCCGGGACATATCTTTTCGTAGCTTCCTTTTAGGGAATCCCACGAACGTATCTTCTCTTTTAAAGCCACGACTTCTTTGCGTCTTCATTCGCTCAAACCAAAGGGAAGCTCCCTTTCCAAGTTTGAGAATCGCGTACTTGCAACGTACCTCGTCATTGAGCTCCTTGAACTCAAACATTCGTTCAATTTTTCTTTCCCACTCCAGATAAACTTCAGGATCAGTGCCGCCTACGAACTCCGGAAGTTCGCTGGTCTTGTATTTATCCGCATGCCGTGGTGCATGCATGGTGTCATGTCCTCGTCGTGCATGGATTCTGGGCTCCGGCAAGCCACGAAGAACGTCACGTAGTTGTGCTACTTCTTCATCGGTGAATGCCATTTTCTTCAGTGATGTCGAGAACTGTGAGACAAGTGTCTCTGATACCACTTATGATACGAATTACGTAAGTAATACGTATAAAACACAACGGAAGATTAACACGTTTACAATATGGATCGAAATTACAAAGGTGATGGACGAATTTTATGTGGGATTCGGCCGTGATGAGTAAGATGTACGGAGTTTGGTGTGTTTTTATCGAACTAGACCTATAACTCGATAAAAGGGTAATCGCTTCCCAAGACCTTTTGAGAATTGATTAAAGTTAAAATCTCGAAACTCGTCGAAACAATAACTAAGGTTTGTCGAACTCGTTCAACGTATATTTCAAAGGAAATACAAAGTTTATTATGATTCTCGATGCTTTACAAGTACAACGAACACTACTATATATAGTAGTTTACAACCGAAAGGAAATACAACAAAACGAAAAGGAAACTTCCTAACAACACCTAATCGGCCGAAAATCACAAGGATTGAGATATCAAATCTCTTGGTGTTATTAGGTGAAAGGGACATGAAGTTGTTTTGGTCTTTGATGGTGACATGAAGTAGAACAAGACACCACTCTTCCCATGCCTTTGGTTCGGCCGATCCCACCTTATTTGGTGAAGATTTGTGATATTCTCCTCCTTGGAACTACATGGTGACAATGAAATGAGGGATAGTGACATGATGAAGAAAATCTTCACTCCATCCATTTGGTTCGGCCGTATGTGACAAGGTGGGGAAGGAGGGAATCACTTCTTTATTTTGTAAAGATATGAGGTCAAGATATGTCCCTTTCAAGCATGATATGGCCGATCCATCATGCTTTCGGACCGATCCCGTCGTCGAATTCTACGTTACTCCGATTCCGATTAACAACGTAACTCCAATCCGTTTAACATTTTCTCCTAAGTATAACGATGCATGGCCATGCGAATTTGCATCATCATGGATGTCGATTTTTATCGGAGTTTCTTCGACTGGAATATTAGATATCGTATCAGAATCGATTCGATTAAAACTCGAAAACGCGTCGAATTATAACCAAGGTTTCGATGAAAAGCATTCACCAAGAAAACACAAGTGTATTCTTATTTCTTCAACATACAATATCCATAATGAAAGCATCAACAAGACTACTTATAGCATGGTAGTCTTCTTAGCAACTAAGGAATCAAACAAGATCACATGATCTTGAAATGAAAAACAAAACACAAGATAAAATACAAGGGAATCAAATCAAAGGGAGGGGGAATCACACAACAAAATGAATATAAGACACCCCACATAACATGCAAGTCTAATCATGACATGTGAGGGGAGGAAAAACAACAAAAAAATCAGCAATAATGGCATTTGCCGGTTCTGCCGGACACGGCCGTGCCGATCGGCACGGCGCGCGCAGATCTGGCCGGCGAGGACTCGGCCGTGTCGCCCGGCACGGTCGGGTTGGTCTGACAATGGGAATTGTACTATCCGGAAGAGTGTGACTCGGCCGTGTCGCTGCTGCGGTTGGGTTGTGTCGGCCAGGCCGTGTCGGATGACACGGTCGGGTTCGGTTGGCGGCGAGATTTCATTATCCAGACACCTCGGCAGGCCGTGTCGGATGGCACTTGGATTCGCTCAGCGTTGATCGGCGATTCAGTGACGATGATCGGCCTTCCGGCAGTGGTGGTCGGCAGCGATCGGCCAGTTCCGGCAGGTGGTGAATTTTCCGGCCGGTGGTGATTTTTCCGGCAGTTCGTCCATTTTCCGGCCGATTGTCGACCTTCCGGCATAGCATGACACGGGCCGTGTTATATGACACGGCTGAGACCGAGACTCCACGACTTATGTCCGTTTCTCGCCTAAATACGTAGTAGCCCGTGCATGGCGTGTAGTAAGGTCATTTATATCGATCCTTACTTCGTCTTCTTCGTTCATATCAAATGATTCCGTATCATCTCCTCCTCCTTTAAAAGGAATTGTCCTCAATTCCGAAATTCCGTCATCATCGATGTAAGGTGAGAGGTCCCCAACATTAAAGGTTGCATGAATCCCATAATCTCCCGGAAGTTCTAATTTGTAAGCGTTGTCGTTCACTTTCGCGATTACTTTAAATGGTCCCTCCGCTCGTGGCATTAATTTGTTCTTACGTTTATTTGGAAATCGCTCTTTTCTTAAATGCAACCAAACCAAATCACCAACTTCGAACAATCTCGGCCTTCTTTGTTTGTTCGACTTTCTTTTGTAAGCCTCGTTTATTTCCTTGATTCGATTACATACTTGCTCGTGTAATTTCATCATCGATTTCAATTTTGATTCCGCATCCTTGTGCACTAACTCGTCACTTGGCAATGGAATTAGATCTAACGGCATATATTGGTTTAGTCCGTAAACTACTTCGAACGGAGAGTGTGCCGTGGCATGAGTAGGAGAACGATTATAAGCGAACTCCGCATGTGCAAGTTTCAAGTCCCAATCCTTCTGTGTCTTGCTCACAAGACCACGTAGTAATGTGCCCAACGTTCGATTGGTCACTTCGGTTTGACCGTCCGTTTGTGGATGATGTGACGTGCTAAATAGTAGTTTGGTTCCCACTTTTCTCCACAAGGTGTTCCAAAAATAACTAAGGAATTTTGAGTCCCGATCCGAAACAATCGTTTTTGGAACTCCATGCAATCGTACGATTTCTCGGAAATACAAATCGGCGATGTTACTCGCGTCGTCCGTCTTGTGGCAAGCCACAAAGTGAGCCATCTTTGAAAATCGGTCTACGACAACCATAATAGCATCTCTCCCTCATTGAGTACGAGGCAAAGCAACAATAAAATCCATTGAGACATCTTCCCACGGTCTTTCCGGAATCGGCAAAGGCATGTATGCTCCCGGTTTGAATGAACTTTTAGCAATATGGCATGTCACACACTTATTAATTATGTCGTGTACATTCACTTGCATCTTCGGCCAATGGAAATGCTCTTTAAGGACCTCCAACGTTTTGGCCGAACCAAAATGACCGGCCAAGCCTCCACCGTGAGCTTCCCGAACTAATAATTCCCGAATCGGGTGTTTGGGTAAACATAGGCGATTCCCTTTGAAAAGGAATCCTTCTTGCAACGTAAACTCTCCAAATGGGCCGGATTTACACCGAATGAAAACCTCACCAAAATCCACATCCCCATCATAATACTCCTTCAATGCTTCGAACCCAAGCAACCGAATGTCAAGAGTAGAGAGCAAGGCATACCGTCTAGACAAAGCATCCGCCACAACGTTGCTCTTGCCATCTTTGTACTTCGATGAAAAGTGGAATGATTGCAAGAATTCCACCCATTTAGCATGTCTCGGACTCAACTTTAGTTGGCCGTTGATATATTTCAAGGACTCATGATCCGAATGTAGGATGAAATGTTTCGGCCGAAGGTAATGGCTCCAATGATCAAGAGCTCTCACGATGGCATAGAACTCCTTGTCATAAGTACAATAGTTGAGTCGAGCCCCACCCAATTTCTCCGAAAAGTATGCAATTGGTCGCCTCCCTTGGACGAGGACCGCCCCAATACCCACTCCACTTGCGTCACATTCTACCTCGAAAGGTTGTGAAAAGTCGGGTAAAGCCAAGATAGGTGCTTCACACATTTTCGCCTTCAATTTTTCAAACGCCCCTTGGGCAGCCCCGTTCCACACAAATGGTCCTTTCTTTAAGCATTCCGGTATCGGGCTAGAAATGGTACTAAAGTCTCGTATGAACCTCCGATAAAATGAAGCAAGTCCGTGAAAGGATCGGACTTCTGTGATGGTTTTGGGCGTAGGCCAAGATTTAATCGCCTCGATCTTGGTTTGATCAACCGACACTCCTTCTTTAGAAACGATGTAGCCAAGAAAGGCTACACTCTTGATACGAATTCTTCGGGAGAGGGCGGATACGTATCGGTCGGAGTGTTTGTAAGTGTATGATAGCGGAAGACTTTTATGAATATGGTAATTCGAGTATATGAATATGGATGAAATATCGGATAACAATAAAAATATCGAACAAGAAGACTTGAACGATCAAGAACAAGGGGTTATCGAATTAGACCTATAACTCGATAAGGTGATTTCTTCCCAAGACCTATTGAGAATCAATCGGATTAATACTCGAAAACGCGTCGAATAAAAATCAAGGTTCGGTAAAAATCATTTACCAATGATAGAAACACAAAGTGTTTTCTTTCTCATTCAACATTCATCATACTCTGAATGGTTACCTCATCGGTGTGGTGTTTGTAGAGTTTTCGGGCATCGTGATCAGGTTTGCCCGAGCACTTCTACGCCTCCGGTTCAGAAGCAGGTTAAGCAGGCTCGTATTTATGTGGCTAAGCCTGCTCCCTCAGGCGCTCATGGTCTGGGGTCCTCGTTGGGTCTGGTTCCGGTTGGGGGGGTCGCTCAGGCTGGGGTTGGCCCTGATGTCTGCTCAGGGGCCCCAGATGTGGTGTTAGCTGGGGGCTCTGGAGGTCGTGGGGCTGGTTTGAGCCCGTTGAGTAGTGTCTCTACTTTCTCCTTGGTTACTACCACCTCTCCTATCGTGTCGCCTAGGAGGGCTTCTGCAGGTATGTATGAGCCGTCTCATAACAGGTTCGCGGCTCTTTCTGGTCTCACCGATGATATTGAGGTTGAGATTCCTGAGTTTGTCGGCACGTCGCTTTGTTCTAGTTCTTCTTCTATGGGCCCTATATCTGATGCAGCCCTTCTCGAGGGTTGATACGAATTACGTATTAAGATGAACGTAAATTCGCCGGAAAATGCAGCGGATATATTTTGTTAACTCACAACACTCGTATATGTGTAACACTCGTAAGATATAACCGAAAGTAGGGCAATTCGGTTTACATAAACAAGAACAATATGGATGATTTATCAAACTAGACCTATAGTTTGATAAGATAATCTTTTCTCAAGACCTATTGAGAATCGATTCGATTAAAACTCGAAAACGCGTCGAATTATAACCAAGGTTTTGATGAAAATCATTCACCAAGAAAACACAAGTGTATTAAGATTTCTTCAACATACAATGGATGTTACAATGCTTACACAAGCCTATATATATAGGAGACTTCAAGTCTTCCTATAATAAGAGAAAATAATTCAAAGATTTATAAAATCTTTGAATAATCCAAATAAAACATAAAAGGAACAACAATCCCAATTTTAGGGGAAACACAATCCCTAAAATGAGTAAAAAACAAGGCAAAGACAAACACACAAAAGAAAATACAAAAAAAGGTGAAATCTGCCGGCAGGACTCGGCCGTGTCGCCTGACACGCGGCCAGCGCGATGGGACGATCGGCACGGGCGCGCGGCTGTCGGCGGTGACTCGGCCGTGTACGCCCGGCCGCGGCGCTTGGCTGAGGACATCCGACAGGACTCGTCAAGCGTGACCGGCACGGGCGCGGCCCGACAAGGGCGTTCGGCGTGGGTCCGATCGTGTCTGGAACACGGTCGGGCCGTCTTGCGATAGGTTACGGCTTATCGGCATAGTTCGACTCGGCCGTGCTGACAACACGGTCGAGTCGTGGCGATGGCTTTTACATTTACGGGCGAGTTCGGCAGGCGTCTTGGGGCGACACGGTGGTCGGTCGCGGTGCTCGGCCACTTGCGCAGTGGTGATTTTTCCGGTGGTGAATTTTCCGGCGAGTTCCGGTCGCGGTGCTCGGCCACTTCCGGAGTGGTGATTTTCGGCGGTGGTGAATTTTGGCGGAGTTGGATATTTTCCGACATATTGAACATTTTTCGGCGGGTTGGATGTCGACCTTCCAGGCATAGCATGACACGGGCCGAGACCGATACTCCACGTCTTATGTCCGTTTTCTCGCCTAAATACATAGTAGTCCGTGCATGGCGTGTAGTAAGGTCATTAATATCGATCCTTACTTCGTCTTCTTCGTTCATATCAGCGATTACGTATCATCTCCTCCTCCTTTGAAAGGAATTGTCCTCAATTCCGAAATTCCGTCATCGTCGATGTAAGGCGAGAGGTCCCCAACATTAAAGGTTGCATGAATCCCATAATCTCCCGGTAGTTCTAATTTGTAAGCGTTGTCGTTCACTTTCGCGATTACCTTAAACGGTCCCTCCGCTCGCGGCATTAATTTGTTCTTACGTTTACTTGGAAATCGCTCTTTCCTCAAGTGCAACCAAACCAAATCACCAACTTGAACAATCTCGGCCTTCTTTGTTTGTTCGACTTTCGTTTGTAAGCCTCGTTTATTTCCTTGATTCGATTACGTACTTGCTCGTGTAATTTCATCATCGATTTCAATTTTGATTCCGCATCCTTGTGCACTAACTCGTCACTTGGCAATGAAATTAGATCTAACGGCATATACGGGTTTAGTCCGTAAACTACTTCGAACGGAGAGTGTGCCGTGGCATGAGTAGGAGAACGATTATAAGCGAACTCTGCATGTGCAAGTTTTAAGTCCCAATCCTTTTGTGTCTTGTTCACAAGACCACGTAGTAAAGTGCCCAACGTTCGATTGGTTACCTCGGTTTGACCGTCTGTTTGTGGATGATGTGACGTGCTAAAGTAGTTTGGTTCCCACCTTTCTCCACAAGGTGTTCCAAAAATAGCTAAGGAATTTTGAGTCGATCCGAAACAATCGTTTTGGAACCCCATGCAATCGTACGATTTCTCGGAAATACAAATCGGCGACGTTACTTGCGTCGTCTGTCTTGTGGCAAGCCACAAAGTGAGCCATCTTCGAAAATCGGTCTACAACAACCATAATAGCATCTCTCCCTCGTTGAGTTCGAGGTAAAGCAACAATGAAGTCCATTGAGACATCTTCCCGGCCTTTACGGAATCGGCAAAGGCATGTATACTCCGGCTTGAACGAGCTCTTAGCAATATGGCATGTTACACACTTATTAATTATGTCGTGTACATCCACTTGCATCTTCGGCCAATGAAAATGCTCTTTAAGTACCTCCAATGTTTTAGCCGAACCAAAATGACCGGCCAAGCCTCCACCGTGAGCTTCCCGAACTAATAATTCCCGAATCGGGTGTTTGGGCAAACATAGGCGATTTCCTTTGAAAAGGAATCCTCCTTGCAACGTAAATTCTCCAAATGGGCGGATTTACACCGAATGAAAACCTCACCAAAATCCACATCCCCATCATAACACTCCTTTAAAGCTTGAACCCAAGCAACCGAATGTCAAGAGTAGAGAGCAAGGCATACCGTCTGGACAAAGCATCCGCCACAACGTTGCTCTTGCCATCTTTGTACTTCGATGAAAAGTGGAATGATTGCAAGAATTCCACCCATTTAGCATGTCTCGGACTCAACTTTAGTTGGCCGTTAATATATTTCAAGGACTCATGATCCGAATGTAGGATGAAATGTTTGGCCGAAGGTAATGGCTCCAATGATCAAGAGCTCTCACAATGGCATAGAACTCCTTGTCATAAGTACAATAGTTGAGTCGAGCCCCACCCAATTTCTCCGAAAAGTAGGCAATTGGTCGCCTCCCTTGGACGAGGACCGCCCCAATACCCACTCCACTTGCGTCACATTCTACCTCGAAAGGTTGTGAAAAGTCGGGTAAAGCCAAGATAGGTGCTTCACACATTTTCGCCTTCAATTTTTCAAACGCCCCTTGGGCGGCCCATTCCACACAAACGGTCCTTTTTTAAGCATTCCGTTATCGGGCTAGAAATGGTACTAAAGTCTCGTATGAACCTCCGATAAAAGAAGCAAGTCCGTGAAAGGATCGGACTTCCGTGATGGTTTTGGGCGTAGGCCAAGATTTAATCGCCTCGATCTTGGTTTGATCAACCGACACTCCTTCTTTAGAAACGATGTAGCCAAGAAAGGCTACACTCTCGACTAGAAATGAACACTTCTCCTTCTTCCCGTAAAGTATTTTATCCCTAAGTATCACGAAGACTTTCCTCAAGTGTCGGTATGCTCTTGTAATGATCGACTATAAATCAAGATGTCGTCCAGTATCTGACGACAAATTTTCCCAAAACGGTTTAAGTACCTCATTCATTAATCGCATGAAAGTACTCGGCGCATTTGTAAGGCCAAAGGGCATGACGAGCCATTCATATAATCCATGTTTTGTCTTGAAAGCCGTTTTCCATTCATCTCCTTCCCGCATGCGAATTTGATGATAGCCGCTTCTCAAATCAACCTTCGAAAAAATTACCGAACCATGCAACTCATCCAACATATCATCAAGTCTCGGAATTGGGAACCGATATTTGATGGTTATGTTGTTCACGGCTCTACTATCTATACACATCCGCCATGACCCATCCTTCTTTGGAACAAGTAAAACCGGAACCGCACAAGGGCTCAAACTTTCTCGAACGTACCCGCGGTTCATTAGCTCCTCGATTTGTTTTGCAACTCCTTTGTCTCCTCGGGGTTACATAGATCGGCGGCCTTGTTAGGGAGTGATGCACCGGTACAAGGTCGATTTGGTGTTCAATCCCACGTAAGGGTGGTAAACCCGGTAAGTCTTAGGAAGACATCCGAAAATTCTTGTAGCAAGGTATCGATATCTCTCTTGCCTTGCACAACTACGTCAACATCTCGCGTTTCTTTAATCATCAATAAATACACACGCTCGCCATCGTCAATAGCATGTCTCACCTCTTTCTCGCTAGCAAACATGGCAAGCTTCGGTTTCTCCATTTGATTAGAACTCATCGATCGAATGGCTTGGGGTGCCATTGGTTTAAGCACAATCTTCTTGCCTTTATCTCGTAATTCATATTCGTTACTCCTTCCTCGATGCAAAACATCTCGGTCGAACATCCATGGTCGTCCCAAAAGTACGTGGCATGCGTCCATCGGGAGTACGTCACATAACACATCGTCTCAGTATGATCCCATAGTTAAGTTGACCCGTACTTGTCTCGTCACCTTCACTTTGCTTCCATCATCGAGCCAATGTAAAGCATACGGTCTCGGGTGAGCCGTAGTAGTTAGCCCGAGCTTGGTGACCATCTCGTTTGATGCTACATTCGTGCAACTCCTCCGTCTATTATCAAGCTACACCACTTTTCTCCAACTTTGCATTTGGAATGGAAGATTTGGTCTCTTTGCTCCGTATCACTAGGAGCGATTTTGGTATGTAGTGCTCGAAGCACTAAAGTAGTATCATATTAGGAGCATCATAAGTCTCGCAATCCTCATTCTCTTCTTCGGCCTCCATGTTAAATACGTCACCAAGGCCTTCCTTCTCGTCCTCGACCAAAAGTTCGTCTCGGACCGCAAGAGCTTCTCTTAAAGTGACCACCCGTTTATTTGGACATGCATTTTGATAGTGACCAAAGCCTTGACATTTAAAACATCGTACTTTAGCCAAGCTCGTTTCCTTGGAAACGTGGGAACCTTTGGGGCGGGCGGGGACTTGAAAAGGTACGGTAGGTTTCGTAGTCGAACTTGAGCCGGCACTTGTATTTCCGAATTTGTATGGGAATTCGGGTTTGGTAAACTTCAACTTGTTTTGAGCTTCAATTTTTATGCATAGCCCGCATAAAGTGTCAAAATCTCCATATGGGTATAACTCCACCGTATTTGCAATGTTTCGATTTAGACCACGTAAGAAACGTGACATTCGTTGTTCTTCATTTTCTTCAAGTTCTCCCATTAAGGCCAAGCCTTCAAATTCTTCGATATATTCTTCCACACTTAGTTTCCCTTGTACGAACTCCGCAATTTTTCGGTATAAGGTTAACCGATGTGATGCCGGGACATACCTTTTATGTAGTTTTTTCTTCAAAGAATCCCAAGAACGGATTTTCTCTTTTCCCGCACGAGCTCGTTGTGTTTTCATACCCTCGAACCATAAGGAAGCGCCCTTCCCTAACTTGAGAATTGCATATTTGCAACGTTTCTCATCGTTAAGGTGCTTGAAGTCGAACATACGTTCAATCTTCCTCTCCCACTCTAGGTAAACTTCGGGATTAGTACCTCCAGATTCCGGAAGTTCATTAACTTTAAATTCATCCACATGAAGTGGTGAATGTGCATCATCTCCGCCTCTTCTGGCTTGAAAACGTGGTTCTTGCATGCGGTGTAATGCCTCACGTAGTTTCTCCATGAAATCGTCGGAAAAATCCATGCTAAAATATTTTTGATAAGAAAATCGCCAAGAGAAATTTGCCAAGGAAGTAACCTTGGGCTCGATGCCACTAATGATACGAATTACGTATTAAGATGAACGTAAATTCGCGGAAAATGCACGGATATATTTTGTTAACTCACAACACTCGTATATGTGTAACACTCGTAAGATATAACCGAAAGTAGGGCAATTCGGTTTACATAAACAAGAACAATATGGATGATTTATCAAACTAGACCTATAGTTTGATAAGATAATCTTTTCTCAAGACCTATTGAGAATCGATTCGATTAAAACTTCAGCAGCGTCGAATTATAACCAAGGTTTTGATGAAAATCATTCACCAAGAAAACACAAGTGTATTAAGATTTCTTCAACATACAATGGATGTTACAATGCTTACACAAGCTATATATAGGAGACTTCAAGTCTTCCTATAATAAGAGAAAATAATTCAAAGATTTATAAAATCTTTGAATAATCCAAATAAAACATAAAAGGAACAACAATCCCAATTTTAGGAAACACAATCCCTAAAATGAGTAAAAACAAGGCAAAGACAAACACACAAAAGAAAATACAAAAAGGTGAAATCTGCCGGCGGGACTCAGTAGTGTCGCTGACACGGCCATGGCGCGACAAGGACGGTCGGCACGGGCGCGGCTGTCGGCGGTGACTCGGCCGTGTCTGACACGGTCGCGCGCGGCTGAGGACATCAAGCGAGGACTCGTCAAGCGATGACCGGCACGGCGCGCGGCCCAGCAAGGGCGTTCGGCGTGGTCCGATCGTGTCTGGAACAACTGTCGGGCCGTCTTGCGGAGGTTACGGCTTATCGGCATAGTTCGACTCGGCCGTGCCGGACAACACGGTCGAGTCACGTGGCGATGGCTTTTACATTTACGGGCGAGTTCGGCCGGGCGTCTTGGGCGACACGCAGTCGGGTCCGGTCGGCGGTGCTCGGCCACTTCCGACGGTGGTGATTTTCCGGCGGTGGTGAATTTTCCGGCGAGGTTCGGTCGGCGGTGCTCGGCCACTTCCAGTGGTGATTTTTCCGGCGGTGGTGAATTTTCCTACAGTTGGATATTTTCCGACATATTGAACATTTTCCGGAGTTGGATGTCGACCTTCCGGCATAGCATGACACGGGCCGCTGAGACCGATACTCCACGTCTTATGTCCGTTTTCTCGCCTAAATACATAGTAGTCCGTGCATGGCGTGTAGTAAGGTCATTAATATCGATCCTTACTTCGTCTTCTTCGTTCATATCAACTGATTCTGTATCAAGGGTGTTAGATGATTCCGCTCGCAGTGTGGAATGTCCGTGGCCTGAACCGTCCGGACCATCAGAACTCGGTCCGGGAGGTCATTTCTTCTTTTAGTCTTTGTTGTGTTGCCTTACTGGAGACGAAAGTCTCGGTTGGTAACTCGAGGCATATTGCTTCTCTGGTTAATGCTTCGTGGCAGTGGTTTTTTGATTATGGAAACGGGCCGGGTAAGCGGATTTGGTGGTGGGATTAGGCGTGGTCTCTGTTGATATTATTGCTATTGATCCTCGGCTTATTCAGCATCGGATTATTTCGCTTATTGACTCGTCCAGATTTCCTAGTTACTTTTGCTTATGGTTCTAATGATGCTATCCAGAGGAGGCTTCTTTGGCGATGCCTTGGTGATTTTTACATTGCATGTTAGCGAGCCTTGGGTGATTATGGGCGACTTTAATCTGTTTTGGATTGTAGCGAGATCTTAGGTGGAGAGGTGACTCATCATGATGATGAGCTCCTATGTTGGAGTTCGGGGAGTTACGTCGCGTCTTGATCTAGAGACGCTTCCGATGTTGGGCTCCTGGTTCTCGTGGCATAATAAGAGCCCTTCTCCTAGATCCTTGTGGAAACGGTTAGATAGAGTCTGGGTAATCCGCGGTGGTTTATTTCTCATTCGACTACTCCTATACTTGCGATTTGCCTCGGACCTCGATCATAGCCCGCTTATCTTTGGTATTGGTAGCTTGCCCGTCGTAGGGGTAAGATGTTCGAGTTTGATAACTTTCGGCGGATTCGATGACTTTCTGCTTTCTTGTCTTTGGTATTTGGCATCATCTTATTGTGGGAGCCCCTTCTATGCGATTTGCGGAAGTTAGATGCCCTTAAGCATGTTTTTCGCGCTATGAGGAAGAGGAAAGGGGACTTGGCTATTAATGTGGCTTGGCGTCGGCTTTCCTTTCTGCGCCCGATCATCCTTAGAGAGTTTCCTTTGTCGGACTACGCTACGGTTAGAAGGGTGTTGCAGGTGGGTGTTCTCTTGCTGTTTCCCGGGAGCGGTCCTCGCTCGAGCAGGCCAAGCTAGCGTGGCTCTAGGATGGGGACCGGTGTTACGCTTTCTTCTTAGGAGGGTTGCCTCTAGGAGGGCTCGTTCGCGGATTTTTAGGTGGTTTAAGTGGCATTGGTGTGAGATCCTGTTCTCATCCGGGATGAGGTAGTTGGGTTCTATGAGAGGTTATTGGGTTCTTCGGATCGGGTTCAGCCTATTTCGTACAATCAGGTGAGACCCTTTGTCTCTTCTTCTCTTCCTCCTGATGTTGCGTTACATATGATCAGACCTGTTTCTGATGAGGAGGTTCGTTCTGTTTTCTTTGGGTTCGATATGAATTCGGCCCCAGGCCCTGATGGGTTTAATGCCGCTTTTTATCGACGAGCCTGGCCGATTGTTGGGGGTGAGATTACTTACGCTATTAAACATTTTTTCTCCTCGGGTCTATTCGTCAAGCAGATCAATACTACCCTTATTTCTCTTGTTCCTAAAGTTGCTTTGCCGAGGAGCATGTCTGATTTTAGACCGATTTCTTGTTGTAACCTTTTATATAAGGCTATTTCTAAGATTATGGTCCATCGTATGCGTGATTGCCTTGATTCCTTGATTGATCCAGCTCAGACTGCTTTTATTCCTGGGAGAAGGATTAGTGATAATATCCTTCTCGCCCAGGGAGCTTCTTCATGGTTATGGGCAAGAGGGATGCCGAGTCGGTGTGTCTTTAAGGTTGATCTTATGAAAGCTTACGACCTTTGTTGAATGGGATTTTGTTTTGATTGCTCTGCAATGTATGGGGTTCCACCGGACGTTTATTGCTTGGGTCGGGAGTGTATCACCACTCGGCTTACTCGATCTCCTTGAATGGGGATCTTGAGGGTATCTTTAGGGGCCGTAGGGGTGAGGCGGGGTGACCCTATCTCTCCGTATCTTTTTGTTATTGTTATGGAGGTCCTCCATGGTATTATCGCCCATGAGATCGCTCGGACTCGGGTTCGATTCCACTGGAAGTGTTTGGCTACACGCACCTTCATGCTTGCTTTTGCCGATGACCTCCTCCTTTTACGTAATCTGATGTTGTCTCGTCGGTGTTCTTAAGAAAAGTATTGAGATCTTTGCTTCCCTTTACGGACTACGGGCCAACCCAGTAAGAGTAATATCTTTCTTTCGGCTAGTGCTCGGGTGCGGGGCGGTTCCGGCGGTTGTTAGGGTTTCGGCTAGGTCGGCTTCTGTGAGGTATTTGGGAGTTCCCTTGATTACTTCAAAGTGACAATTGCTATGTGTTCCCCTTTGATTGATTCGATTGATGGTCGTGCGAGTTCGTGGGCTAGTCTTGCTCTTTCCATGGCGGTCGGTGCCCGGCTTATTCGCTCTGTCTTATCTTCTTTACATATTTATTGGGGTGGTAGTTTTATTTTGCCTAAGGGCGTTCTCTCTTTGATTGAGAAACGTATCGGGCGGTTCCTCTGGCGAGGTTCTCATGATTCGGGCCTCGCCAAGTGGCACAGGCTAAGGTTTGCTTGGATGTGGATTGTGGGGGCCGTGGCATCATTCCGTCGAGGCTCCGAGAATCGGCGGCGATGGCTCGTCATATCAGGCTCTTATCACGGGCTCTAATCGTTCATGCAGGTTAATTGGATTCGGACTTTTAGGTTGCGGCAGTGTTCTTTACGGGACCTTAGTGTTTCTCCAGCTTGACTTGGTATTGGCGTCGGCTTAAAGCTGCGTCCCCTTGTTATGGGAGCATTTCGGTATTCCATTGGAGATGGCTCATCCTTCTTCTGGTGGTCGGACCCCTGGCATTCTATGGGTGTGATTAGGCATTCCGTTCCTAGAGCTCCTCTGTGGTCCGGCATCGACGTGGGTGCTAGGCTTCATTCGGTTATTGTTGAGGGTTCTTGGGAGTGGCCGGTGGTGGATAGGCCGAGCTTTTGCGAATTATACTGCTTTGCCTCATATTAATGGGGGTCAGGATCGCGTTTTATGGAGACCGCTTAGTTCGGGGATTTTTTCATCCTCTTCTGCTCTTCGGTTCCTCAGAGGTTATTCGCCCCCTGTTCCTTGGGCTCCGCTCTTGCACGGACCGGGAAAGATCCCGAGACACTCTTTCATCCTCTGGTTGGCTATTCAGGAGCGGTTATCGACTATGGATAAGCCTTGGCTTCAGCATATTGATGGGATATGTGTCCTTTGTGGTTTGGCGGTAGAGACGCACTCCCACCTATTCTTTCAGTGCCCTTATTCTAGGAGGTGTATTTCTATTGCTAGGAGGGCCGTCCGCTTTCGTTGGCCTCACTCTGTGTGGAGCTCGGGGGTATTGTGGGCTGCTAGGAGGTGGAGGGGTAAGCACGTGGTCAACGTGGCTTACCGTATTCTTCTTCTTTGCGTTGGTCTATTTGATTTGGCGGAGAGGAGCGAGAGGAGGTTTGGCGAGCCGTCGAGATCCTCATTCGGTTACTTTCCAGGGGATAGGTCTTGTTCGTGATATTATCTCTCATAGATGGCCCGCTCGTTCTCTATCTACTGTGGCTCTTCGTCGTATTTGGAGGATAGCTTGGTAGTTCCTCTTTTGTTTGTATCTTTCTAGGCTTTGTAGCTTTGGTAGCCATTTGTTCGTAGGCTTTGTTTTCCTACTTTTGCTATTTGTTACGTTGTTTGGTGCACCATTCTATATGGTTGTCGGGTATTGGCCAGCCTTTCTTGGCCACTCTTCTTTTATTTATGCAATTGACTTTTCCCAAAAAAACATTCATCATACTCTTTATATTACAAGGCTAATCAATCTACTTATAGGAGGTGAAACCTAACTCTAAGGAATCAAACACTACAAGATCACATGATCTTAGAAATTAAAAACAATAATCAAGATAAAAAAAATAAGATTACAAGGAATCAAATATTAAGGGTGGAGATCACACACATGAACATGATTATAAGCCATCCTACCATGTGAGGAAAAGGGAGACAAATTAATACACAAAGTGTATAAAATAAAGGAGAAATTTGCCATTTGGACACGGGCCGTGTCGATGGACACGGCCGTGGCTGCATGTGCCATGTGCGGCAGGACTCGACCGTGTTCGACTGACACGGTTGGGCTGGTCGGTAGGCGTTTCGGCGCTTCTAGGCGAGTAGGACTCGACCGTGTTCGTATGACACGGTCGGGCTGGTCGGCAGAGTTGCGATGCTTTCCGGAAGAGTAGGACTCGACCGTGTCGCCTGGCACGGTCGGGTTGTGTCGGCACGGGCCGTGTCGGACGACACGGTCGGGTTCGGTCGGCAGCGAGATTATACTTTCTAGGACATCTCGGCACGGGCCGTGTCGGATGACACAGCCGGGTTCGGTCGGCAGTGATCGGCCAGTTCCGGCAGGTGGTGGTCGGCAGCGATCGGCCAGTTCCGGCAGGTGGTGAATTTTCCGGCCGGTGGTGATTTTTCCGGCAGTTCGGACATTCCTTTTACGTCTTATGTCCGTTTTCTCGCCTAAAAATGTAGTCGCACGTGCATGCCGCGTTGTAAGGCCATTTACGCCGATCCTTGCTTTGTTTTCTTTATTTGGACTAGTCAATTCCGTATCATCCCCTCCCCCTTTAAAGGGAATTGTCCTCAATTCCGAACTTCCTTCGTTGTCAAGATAATTAATTAAAGATTCTAAGTACATGATCTCGAAAATGTCCGCAGTACGTACATGGCCCAAAATCTTGAGACGATAGGTAGTGGGGGGCCCTCGAGAATCACCAACAAAATAACTATCATTATTAATAAAATAATAATAATTACTCACTTGAGTAATACAGTATCATGACATGAGTGGACATCGAAATGGGAAGCACGACGGTAATAATAGGTCGCCCTTCATCGGATGCCACTTCAAGCCACAGGAAAAACGCTTCGTAAATCGTCTTTCATGTCAAACACTTGGTAAGGCTCGGGATATAGATGTTAGGAATCATAACATCCTCGTGCTCAGTATCATAAGCTGAAACGCCTCATTGGAGTCTGCCTCATAAATTGGACAAAAGTCTTCAAAACAACTTTCATCGAGATATGGATCGTCGTCGGGCACAACATCAAAAATGGGAAGTATTATTGATTTCACGTCTAATTCACCATCAAGAATGGGAAACACATGATCAATTACGGACTCCTCTTCGTCAGCAGTTCGCATCAAATCTGGTGGCCCTTCATAATCCGACCCAATTTCCATGACACAAAAAGGCTCCTCACCATTAAAATAATTTGGTCCGTTTTGGTCAATTTGGCCAACACAACCAACTAGCCCATGATCAAAGTAGCAAGATCCGGGTTCGTCAACTAGGGATACACGGCTCAACTCACCTTCTTCGTTGAATTGCTCCGTTGAAAACTCTGTCTCATCTACTTCATTGAAAATGACCGTAGGGACATTGTCTTCATCGAAAAAAGATTCTGCTGGGAATTCCTTGATGGAGGAAGACCTTAGATCGAATGCCGGTGGCGTGGCGTCGAAGGATTGGTGGTAAGATGGGGATTTGAACCTTCGATTGAAATATTTTTTGAATTTAAGCCAATCTTGGATTTTAGGCTTACGTTGTTGTGAGCAGAATTTGTTTCAATTTTTGCCACCAGACGGCGGCGCTACCGCGGGCGCCTTGCCTGTGGCGCGGCGGTTGATCGGGGCAGCCTTGAATTCCGAGTGCTCCTCACAAACACGAAGCCAATCTATGCACGCATCTGGATTACTATCTCGTGAAATTCCGGTATCTTTGCGGAATTTGGCCAAGAAATCAATATCGTTGGCGTCGTCTCTGTGTCTTGCTTGCATATGTTGCTCCGGTAAGCAGTTTAGTGCGTCACGCAGTTTCATCAAGAAATCGAGATCCGAGAAATCCATAACAAGAATCAAGAGATAGTTCTTGATAAGAAATCGGACAGAAAATTTGCCAAGAAATCCGTGAAGAATGAACCAAGAAGATGATCAAAGAATCTGATCTCCACCGTTCAGACTGTATTTCAATGAGTTGGCTTACCTTTGTCAAAATTTCGTGACGATCCAACGGTCGAATCCACGGGAAACTTTGTTTTCTTCCGACTGCTCTAATCTCAACAAAAAAAATTCGTTGAATAAATCGCCCAAGGAGATGACCCTGGTCTCTGATACCACTTATGATACGAATTCTTCGGGAGAGGGCGGATACGTATCGATCGGAGTGTTTGTAAGTGTATGATAGCGGAAGACTTTTATGAATATGGTAATTCGAGTGTATGAATATGGATGAAATATCGGATAACAATAAAAATATCGAACAAGAAGACTTGAACGATCAAGAACAAGGGGTTATCGAATTAGACCTATAACTCGATAAGGTGATTTCTTCCCAAGACCTATTGAGAATCAATCGGATTAATACTCGAAAACGCGTCGAATAAAAATCAAGGTTCGGTAAAAATCATTTACCAATGATAGAAACACAAAGTGTTTTCTTTCTCATTCAACATTCATCATACTCTTTATATTACAAGGCTAATCAATCTACTTATAGGAGGTGAAACCTAACTCTAAGGAATCAAACACTACAAGATCACATGATCTTAGAAATTAAAAACAATAATCAAGATAAAAAAAATAAGATTACAAGGAATCAAATATTAAGGGTGGGGATCACACACATGAACATGATTATAAGCCATCCTACCATGTGAGGAAAAGGGAGACAAATTAATACACAAAGTGTATAAAATAAAGGAGGTTTGCCCATTTGGACACGGGCCGTGTCGATGGACACGGCCGCGGCTGCATGTGCCATGTGCGGCAGGACTCGACCGTGTTCGACTGACACGGTCGGGCTGGTCGGTAGGCGTTTCGGCGCTTCTAGGCGAGTAGGACTCGACCGTGTTCGTATGACACGGTCGGGCTGGTCGGCAGAGTTGCGATGCTTTCCGGAAGAGTAGGACTCGACCGTGTCGCCTGGCACAGTCGGGTTGTGTCGGCACGGGCCGTGTCGGACGACACGGTCGGGTTCGGTCGGCAGCGAGATTATACTTTCTAGGACATCTCGGCACGGGCCATGTCGGATGACACAGCCGGGTTCGGTCGGCAGTGATCGGCCAGTTCCGGTAGGTGGTGGTCGGCAGCAATCGGCCAGTTCCGGCAGGTGGTGAATTTTCCGGCCGGTGGTGATTTTTCCGGCAGTTCGGACATTCCTTTTACGTCTTATGTCCGTTTTCTCGCCTAAAAATGTAGTCGCATGTGCATGCCGCGTTGTAAGGCCATTTACGCCGATCCTTGCTTCGTTTTCTTTATTTGGACTAGTCAATTCCGTATCATCCCCTCCCCCTTTAAAGGGAATTGTCCTCAATTCCGAACTTCCTTCATTGTCAAGATAATTAATTAAAGATTCTAAGTACATGATCTCGAAAATGTCCGCAGTACGTACATGGCCCAAAATCTTGAGACGATAGGTAGTGGGGGCCCCTCGAGAATCACCAACAAAATAACTATCATTATTAATAAAATAATAATAATTACTCCGCCAGGTAATACCGATATCATGACATGAGTGGACATCTGAAATGGGAAGCACGACAGTAATAATAGGTCGCCCTTCATCGGATGCCACTTCAAGCCCTGGGAAAAATGCTTCGTCGTCGTCTTTCATGTCAAACACTTGGTAAGGCTCGGGATATAGATGTTCCGGAATCATAACATCCTCGTGCTCCGTATCATAAACTGGAAACGCCTCATTGGAGTCTGCCTCATAAATTGTACAAAAGTCTTCAAAACAACTTTCATTGAGATATGGATCGTCGTCGGGCACAACATCAAAAATGGGAAGTATTATTGATTTCACGTCTAATTCACCATCAAGAATGGGAAACACATGATCAATTACGGACTCCTCTTCGTCAACTGGTTCTGCATCAAATACCGGTGGCCCTTCATAATCCGACCCAATTTCCATGACACAAAAAGGCTCCTCACCATTAAAATAATTTGGTCCGTTTTGGTCAATTTGGCCAACACAACCAACTGGCCCATGATCAAAGTAGCAAGATCCGGGTTCGTCAACTAGGGATACACGGCTCAACTCACCTTCTTCGTTGAATTGCTCCGTTGAAAACTCTGTCTCGTCTACTTCATTGAAAATGACCGTAGGGACATTGTCTTCATCGAAAAAAGATTCTGCTGGGAATTCCTTGATGGAGGAAGACCTTAGATCGAATGCCGGTGGCGTGGCGTCGAAGGATTGGTGGTAAGATGGGGATTTGAACCTTCGATTGAAATATTTTTTGAATTTAAGCCAATCTTGGATTTTAGGCTTACGTTGTTGTGAACGGGACTGTTTCAATTTTTGCCACCAGACGGCGGCGCTACCGCGGAGGCGCCTTGCCACCAACGAAACGCGGCGGTTGATCGGGGCAGCCTTGAAGTCCGAGTGCTCCTCACAAACACGAAGCCAATCTATGCACGCATCTGGATTACTATCTCCGTGAAATTCCGGTATGCTGCGGAATTTGGCCAAGAAATCAATATCGTTGGCGTCGTCTCTGTGTCTTGCTTGCATATGTTGCTCCGGTAAGCAGTTTAGTGCGTCACGCAGTTTCATCAAGAAATCGAGATCCGAGAAATCCATAACAAGAATCAAGAGATAGTTCTTGATAAGAAATCGGACAGAAAATTTGCTAAGAAATCCGTGAAGAATGAACCAAGAAGATGATCAAAGAATCTGATCTCCACCGTTCAGACTGTATTTCAATGAGTTGGCTTACCTTTGTCAAAATTTCGTGACGATCCAACGGTCGAATCCACGGGAAACTTTGTTTTCTTCCGACTGCTCTAATCTCAACAAAAAAAATTCGTTGAATAAATCGCCCAAGGAGATGACCCTGGTCTCTAATACCACTTATGATACGAATTCTTCGGGAGAGGGCGGATACGTATCGGTCGGAGTGTTTGTAAGTGTATGATAGCGGAAGACTTTTATGAATATGGTAATTCGAGTGTATGAATATGGATGAAATATCGGATAACAATAAAAATATCGAACAAGAAGACTTGAACGATCAAGAACAAGGGGTTATCGAATTAGACCTATAACTTGATAAGGTGATTTCTTCCCAAGACCTATTGAGAATCAATCGGATTAATACTCGAAAACGCGTCGAATAAAAATCAAGGTTCGGTAAAAATCATTTACCAATGATAGAAACACAAAGTGTTTTCTTTCTCATTCAACATTCATCATACTCTTTATATTACAAGGCTAATCAATCTACTTATAGGAGGTGAAACCTAACTCTAAGGAATCAAACACTACAAGATCACATGATCTTAGAAATTATAAACAATAATCAAGATAAAAAAAATAAGATTACAAGGAATCAAATATTAAGGGTGGGGATCACACACATGAACATGATTATAAGCCATCCTACCATGTGAGGAAAAGGGAGACAAATTAATACACAAAGTGTATAAAATACGAGAGAGCTGCCATTTGGACACGGCCGTGTCGATAGACACGGCCGCGGCTGCATGTGCCATGTGCGGCAGGACTCGACCGTGTTCGACTGACACGGTCGGGCTGCTCGGCAGGCGTTTCGGCGCTTCTAGGCGAGTAGGACTCGACCGTGTTCGTATGACACGGTCGGGCTGGTCGGCAGAGTTGCGATGATTTCCGGAAGAGTAGGACTCGACCGTGTCGCCTGGCATGGTCGGGTTGTGTCGGCACGGGCCGTGTCGGACGACACGGTCGGGTTCGGTCGGCAGCGAGATTATACTTTCTAGGACATCTCGGCACGGGCCGTGTCGGATGACACGGCCGGGTTCGGTCGGCAGTGATCGGCCAGTTCCGGCAGGTGGTGGTCGGCAGCGATCGGCCAGTTCCGGCAGGTGGTGAATTTTCCGGCCGGTGGTGATTTTTCCGGCAGTTCGGACATTCCTTTTACGTCTTATGTCCGTTTTCTCGCCTAAAAATGTAGTCGCACGTGCATGCCGCGTTGTAAGGCCATTTACGCCGATCCTTGCTTCGTTTTCTTTATTTGGACTAGTCAATTCCGTATCAACTCTCGACTAGAAACGAACACTTCTCTTTTTCCCGTAAAGTTTTTGATCCCTAAGGATCTCAAAGACTTTCCTCAAGTGTCCGGTATGCTCTTGCAATGATCGACTATAAATTAAGATGTCGTCCAAGTATACGACGACAAATTTTCCCAAAAACGGCTTAAGTACCTCATTCATTAATCGCATGAAAGTACTTGGCGCATTTATAAGGCCAAAGGGCATGACGAGCCATTCATATAATCCATGTTTTGTCTTGAAAGCCGTTTTCCATTCATCTCCTTCCCGCATGCGAATTTGATGATAGCCGCTTCTCAAATCAACCTTCGAAAAAATCACCGAACCATGCAACTCGTCCAACATATCATCAAGTCTCGGAATTGGGAACCGATATTTGATGGTTATGTTGTTCACGGCTCTACCAACTATACACATCCGCCATGACCCATCCTTCTTTGGAACAAGTAAAACCGGAACCGCACAAGGGCTCAAACTTTCTCGAACGTACCCGCGGTTCATTAGTTCCTCGATTTGCTTTTGCAACTCCTTTGTCTCCTCGGGGTTACATCGATAGGCGGCCTTGTTAGGGAGTGATGCACCCGGTACAAGGTCGACTTGGTGTTCAATCCCACGTAAGGGTGGCAAACCCGGCGGTAAGTGATACGAATTACGTAAGTAATACGTATAAAACACAACGGAAGATTAACACGTTTACAATATGGATCGAAATTACAAAGGTGATGGACGAATTTTATGTGGGATTCGGCCGTGATGAGTAAGATGTACGGAGTTTGGTGTGTTTTTATCGAACTAGACCTATAACTCGATAAAAGGGTAATCGCTTCCCAAGACCTGTTGAGAATTGATTAAAGTTAAAATCTCGAAACTCGTCGAAACAATAACTAAGGTTTGTCGAACTCGTTCAACGTATATTTCAAAGGAAATACAAAGTTTATTATGATTCTCGATGATTTACAAGTACAACGAACACTACTATATATAGTAGTTTATAACCGTACGAAAATACAACAAAACGAAAAAAAGGAAACTTCCTAACACATCATTTCGGCCGAAAATCACAAGAAGATACCAAGCAATCTTGGTCTTTATTTCATGATGGTGACATGAGAGATTCTTGATGAAAGTCTTCACAAATCTTTCCTTTTTGCAAGCATCCAAATCGGCCGATCCTTACCAAGATATGGGAGATAATGACATGAAGAAGAAAGTCTTCCCTCTATCCTCATGCTTCGGCCGTATGTGTACATGGTGGGGAAGGAGAAGATAACTTCATTATCTTGTCAAGATATGAAGTCCAAACATGTCCCTTTCAAGCATGATATGGCCGATCCATCATGCTTTCGGACCGATCCGTCGTCGAATTCTACGTTACTCCGATTCCGATTAACAACGTAACTCCAATCCGTTTAACATTTTCTCCTAAGTATAACGATGCATGGCCATGCGAATTTGCATCATCATGGATGTCGATTTTTATCGGAGTTTCTTCGACTGGAATATTAGATATCGTATCATTCCCTCCGTCTTTGAAAGGAATTGACCTCAATTCTGCAATGCCATCGTCGTCAAGATAAGGTGAGAGATCACCTACGTTGAATGTCGCGTGTACTCCGTATTCGCGGAAGTTCGACTTTGTATGCGTTGTCGTTCACTTTTTCCACAATCTTGTACGGACCTTCGGCTCTCGGCATCAATTTGTTCTTCCGTTTGCTCGGGAATCTTTCTTTTCTCAAATGTATCCAAACTAAGTCGCCAACATCAAATAATCTCGCTTTTTTATTTTTGTTCGACTTCCGTTTGTACATTTCATTCACTTCTTTAATCCGTTCCCGTATCTTTTCGTGTAACTTCATCATGGATTTGAGTTTTGCTTCGGCGTCCTTGTGAACCAAGTCGTTGCTCGTGGGAATCAAGTCCAATGGCAAGTGCGGATTTAATCCGTATACCACTTCAAAAGGTGAATGGGCCGTGGCATAACCGGGTGATCGGTTGTATGCGAATTCGGCATGAGCAAGTTTAACGTCCCAATCTTTCTCGAGTTTTATTTACCAACCCTCGTAATAATGCTCCCAAGGTTCGATTAGTTACCTCGGCATCGTCGTCGGTTTGCGGGTGATGTGAAGTCTTGAATAGGAGTTTAGTACCGACTTTCCTCCATAAAGTATTCCGAAGTAACTCGAAATTTGGAATCTCGATCCGACACGATAGTTTTGGCACTCCGTGTAAACGAACTATTTCCGGAAATACAAGTCCGCCACATTGCTTGCATCATCGGTTTTGTGGCACGCGACAAAGTGAGCCATTTTGAAAAGCGGTCGGCGACCACCATGATCGAGTCCTTGCCTCGTTGAGTACGAGGTAAAGCCACAATAAAATCCATCGAGACATCCTCCCACGGTCGTAACGGTATCGGCAGCGGCATGTATGTACTCGACTTGAACGAACTTTTCATCATATGACAAGTTACGCATTTGCTCACGATTGTGCCGACGTCACCATACATCTTCGGCCAAAAGAAATGTTCTTTTAGCACCTCTGATCTTGGTCGAGCCAAGTGACCGCTAGTCCTCCTCCGTGCGCCTCCGAACCAAAGAATTCCCGAATTGTATGTCTCGGCACACATAATTTATTCCCCTTGAAGAGAAAGCCATCTGTAAAACAAATTCCTCAGACGGGGCCGTTTTACAACGGTTAAAAATTTCCCGAAGTCCAAATCGTCGTGGTAGTGATTTTTCAAAGTCTCGAATCCCAACAAACGAACATCTAGCATCGACAGAAGGCATACGTCTCGACAGGTGCATCCGCCACTACATTACTCTTCCGTCTTTGTATTTGGATGAAAAGTGAAAAGATTGTAAAAATTCCACCCATTTTGCATGTCTCGGGCTTAGCTTACTCTGTCCGTTGATATATTTCAACGACTCGTGATCCGAATGTAGCACGAAATGTTTCGAACGCAGATAATGACTCCAATGATCGAGTGCTCTTACGATCGCATAGAACTCTTTGTCGTAAGTACAATAATTCACTCGGGCGCCACTTAGCTTCTCCGAAAAATAGGCAATGGGACGGCCTCTCTGAATAAGCACTGCCCCGATTCCAACTCCGCTAGCGTCGCATTCTACCTCAAACGGTTGTGAAAAATCGGGCAACATCAAAATCGGCGCTTCACATAATTTTCCCTTTAAGTTTTCAAAAGCCTTTTGGGCCGTTTCGTTCCAAGCAAAGGTTCCCTTTTTCAGACACTCCGTGATCGGGCTGGATATAGTGCTAAAGTCCCGTATGAATCGTCGGTAAAACGAAGCGAGGCCATGAAATGACCGTACCTCCGTGATTGTCTTTGGGGTCGGCCACGACTTGATTGCCGCGATCTTCTCTTGGTCGACCGAAACTCCGTCTTTTGAAACAACATAGCCGAGAAAAACAAGACTCTCGACTAGGAAAGTACACTTCTCCCGTTTTCCATAAAGCTTTTGTTCCCTTAGCGTCTCAAACACGTACCGCAAATGTTCGAGATGTTCTTCTACGGACCGACTGTAGATCAAAATGTCGTCTAAGTACACGACAACAAACTTTCCCAAGAAAGGTTTTAGAACCTCGTTCATCAACCTCATAAAGGTGCTCGGGGCGTTGGTGAGGCCGAATGGCATCACAACCCATTCGTATAGTCCATTCTTCGTTTTAAACGCCGTTTTCCATTCGTCTCCCTCTCGCATGCGGATTTGATGGTATCCGCTCCGTAAATCAACTTTGGAAAATATAACCGAGCCATGTAACTCGTCCGGATGTCGTCTAGTCTCGGGATGGGAAACCGATACTTGACGGTGATGTTATTCACGGCTCTCTGTCAATACACATCCGCCATGTTCCGTCTTTTTTGGTACGAGTAGAACCGAACCGCACACGGACTTAAACTTTCTCGGACATATCCGTGATTCATGAGTTCATCAATTTGACGTTGTAGTTCTTTTGTTTCTTCGGGATTACAACGATACTTGCTTTGTTCGGTAATGGAGCTCGGTATAAGATCAATCGTGTTCAATCCCGCGGATAGGTGGTAATCCTACCGCAAGTCTTCGAAATACGTCCGAAAACTCGTGTAATAGTGCATCTATCTCCTCCTCATTTTGCGATTTGGTGGCAAGATTTCGGACCTCCTTGATCATCATCAAATAAACACGTTCGCCATCGTCAATGGCGTGTTCGACTTCTTTCTCGTTTGCAAACATCGTAAGTTTCGCCCTTCGACTTTTTTCGAACTCATCGTCCGGATAGCTTGAGGTGACATAGGTTTAAGGACAATTTTTTTACCTTTGTCACGTAGCTCATACTCATTACTCCTCCCTCGGTGTAGTACGTCCCGATCAAATAACCAAGGTTTTCCTAATAACACGTGACATGCGTCCATCGGTAATACATCGCATGTAATATCATCGCCATACGAACCCATGGTGAGTCCGACCTTCACTTGTCTTGAAACCTTCACTTTGTTCCCATCATCGAGCCAATGGAGTGCATACGGCTTGGGATGGGCCGTGGTGATCAAGCCGAGTTTTGAGACCATCTCGCTCGATGCCACGTTCGTACAACTTCCACCGTCAATGATCAGGCTACACCATTTCTCTCCGACACGACATTTCGTGTGAAAGATTTGGTCTCGTTGTTCTTCGTCACTGGTGCCTTCGTTTGTAACATGCGAAGGACAAGGTTCGTGTCATAGTTCGGGGCATCGTATGCCTCGCATTCTTCTTCTTCGTCGCCTTCTAAGTCAAAACGTCTCCAACTCTTTCTTCTTCGGCTAATAATTCCTCTCGGGCGGCTAGGGCTTCTCGTAACGTCACAATCCTCCGATTCGGACAAGCACTTTGATAGTGTCCAAATCCTTGACATTTGAAACATCGGACTTTAGATAGGCTCGTTTCTTTTGGTGTGGTAGGGGTTTTTGGAATGGTAGTAACGGACTGGCTTGTGGTGACAGGTTTTGGAAACGAGCTAGAACTCGCGCCAAAGTTGGTATTTCCGTATTTAGGTGGGAATTCGGGTTTAGAGAGTTTGGTTTTGTTTTGATTTTTCAACTTTATGCAAAGTCCGCATAAAGTATCGAAGTCAGAATAGGGGTAGAGTTCCACGGAATTAGCAATGTTTTTGTTCAAACCTCGTAGGAAACGGGACATGCGCAATTCTTTGCTTTCTTCAAGTTCTCCCATCAAGGATAGATTTTCAAACTCCTCGATGTACTCCTCGACACTTAACTTTCCTTGCGTGAGGTCAGAAATTTTTCGGTACAGACTTAGCTTGTGTGTAGCCGGAACATACCTTTTTCGTAGTTTCCTTTTTAGGGAATCCCACGAACGTATCTTCTCTTTCCCGGCACGACTTCTCTGCGTCTTCATTCGCTCAAACCAAAGGGAAGCTCCCTTTCCAAGTTTGAGGATTGCGTACTTGCAACGTACCTCGTCATTGAGCTCCTTGAACTCAAACATTCGTTCAATTTTTCTTTCCCACTCCAGATAAACTTCAGGATCGGTGCCGCCTACGAACTCCGGAAGTTCGCTGGTCTTGTATTCATCCGCATGTCGTGGTGCATGCATGGTGTCATGTCCTCGCTGCATGGATTCTCGGGCTCGGCAAGCCACGAAGAACGTCACGTAGTTGTGCTACTTCTTCATCGGTGAATGCCATTTTCTTGATGATGTCGAAGCGTGAGACAAGTGTCTACGATACCACTTATGATACGAATTACGTAAGTAATACGTATAAAACACAACGGAAGATTAACACGTTTACAATATGGATCGAAATTACAAAGGTGATGGACGAATTTTATGTGGGATTCGGCCGTGATGAGTAAGATGTACGGAGTTTGGTGTGTTTTATCGAACTAGACCTCTAACTCGATAAAGGGTAATCGCTTCCCAAGACTGTTGAGAATTGATTAAAGTTAAAATCTCGAAACTCGTCGAAACAGTAACTAAGGTTTGTCGAACTCGTTCAACGTATATTTCAAAGGAAATACAAAGTTTATTATGATTCTCGATGATTTACAAGTACAACGAACACTACTATATATAGTAGTTTATAACCGCATTTAAAATACAACAAAACGAAAAAAAGGAAACTTCCTAACACATCATTTCGGCCGAAAATCACAAGAAGATACCAAGCAATCTTGGTCTTTATTTCATGATGGTGACATGAGAGATTCTTGATGAAAGTCTTCACAAATCTTTCCTTTTTGCAAGCATCCAAATCGGCCGATCCTTACCAAGATATGGGAGATAATGACATGAAGAAGAAAGTCTTCCCTCTATCCTCATGCTTCGGCCGTATGTGTACATGGTGGGGAAGGAGAAGATAACTTCATTATCTTGTCAAGATATGAAGTCCAAACATGTCCCTTTCAAGCATGATATGGCCGATCCATCATGCTTTCGGACCGATCCCGTCGTCGAATTCTACGTTACTCCGATTCCGATTAACAACGTAACTCCAATCCGTTTAACATTTTCTCCTAAGTATAACGATGCATGGCCATGCGAATTTGCATCATCATGGATGTCGATTTTTATCGGAGTTTCTTCGACTGGAATATTAGATATCGTATCAGTAAGTCTTCCGGGAAGACATCCGCAAATTCTTGTAGCAAGGTATCGATATCTCTCTTGCCTTGCACAATCACGTCATCATTAATAAATACACACGTTCGCCATCGTCAATAGCGTGTCTTACCTCCTTCTCACTAGCAAACATAGTAAGCTTCGGTTTCTCCATTTGATTAGAACTCATCGATCGAATGGCTTGGGGTGCCATTGGTTTGAGCACAATCTTCTTGCCTTTATCCCGTAATTCATATTCGTTACTCCTTCCTCGATGTAAAACGTCTCTATCAAATAGCCACAGTCGGCCCAGAAGTATGTGGCATGCATCCATCGGGAGTACATCACATAGTACGTTGTCACCATACGAACCCATAGTTAATCCGACCCGTACTTGTTTCGAAACTTTCACCTTACTCCCATCATCGAGCCAATGTAACGCGTATGGTTTTGGATGAGTAGTAGTGATGAGTCCGAGCTTTGTCACCATCTCGCTTGAAGCAACATTCGTACAACTTCCTCCATCGATTATCAAACTACACCCTTTGTCTTTAATTTGACACTTGGTGTGGAATATTTGATCTCGTTGTTCCGTGTCCCTCGAAACCGTCTTGACTTGTAAAGTGCGAAGGACTAGACTCGTGTCATAGTCCGGAGCATTGTAAGCCTCACACTCCTCTTCTTCTTCGGTGTTTACATCAAACATGTCGCCGAGTCTTTCTTCTTCGTCCTCGGCCAATAATTCTTCCCGGGCCTCAAGAGCCTCTCTTAGTGTCACCACCCGTTTGTTCGGACATGCATTTTGGTAATGGCCGAATCCTTGACACTTGAAACATTGTACCTTCGCCAAACTTGTTTCTTTGGGTACGTAGGGAGTCTTAGGTGCCGTGACAGGGACATGACTTGGTGTGGTGCTTTTAGTACCCGAACTCGAACCGACACTTGGATTCCCGAATTTGGAAGGAAATTCGGGTCTTGAAAACTTCAATTTATTTTGGGCTTCTATCTTTATGCATAGTCCACATAAAGTATCGAAATCTTCATATGGATATAACTCCACCGTGTTGGCTATGTTTTTATTTAAGCCACGTAAAAACGGACATCTTTTGTTCTTCGTTTTCTTCTAGCTCTCCCATCAAGACCAAACTTTCGAACTCTTCAATATATTCACCGACACTTAGTTTGCCTTGCATGAAGTCGGCAATCTTCCGGTATAAGGTTAACCGGTGTGATGTTAGCACATACCTCTTACGAAGTTTTCTTTTTAAAGAATCCTACGAACGGATTTTTGCTTTTCCCTCCCGAGTTCTTCGCGTCTTTACTCCTTCGAACCAAAGAGAAGCACCCTTCCCTAACTTGAGAATTGCATATTTGCAACGTTTCTCGTCGTTAAGGTCTTTGAATTCGAACATGCGTTCAATTTTCCGTTCCCACTCCAAATAAGCTTCGGGATCGGTACCTCCAACGAACTCCGGAAGTTCGTTTACTTTAAACTCATCCGCATGGTGTATTTGACGTGCGTCATCCCCGCGTCTTGCTTGCATACGTGGTTCCGGTAGACCGCTTAGTGCGTCCTGGAGTTTCATCAAGAAATCGGGATCGGAGAAATCCATAACAAGAATCAAGAGATAGTTTTGAACAAGAAATCTTCAATAAAATTGCCAAGGAAATAGCCTTGGGCTTAGATACCACTAATGATACGAATTACGTATTAAGATGAACGTAAATTCGCCGGAAAATGCAGCGGATATATTTTGTTACCTCACAACACTCGTATATGTGTAACACTCGTAAGATATAACCGAAAGTAGGGCAATTCGGCTTACATAAACAAGAACAATATGAATGATTTATCAAACTAGACCTATAGTTTGATAAGATAATCTTTTCTCAAGACCTATTGAGAATCGATTCGATTAAAACTCGAAAACGCGTCGAATTATAACCAAGGTTTCGATGAAAAGCATTCACCAAGAAAACACAAGTGTATTCTTATTTCTTCAACATACAATATCCATAATGAAAGCATCAACAAGACTACTTATAGCATGGTAGTCTTCTTAGCAACTAAGGAATCAAACAAGATCACATGATCTTGAAATGAAAAACAAAACACAAGATAAAATACAAGGGAATCAAATCAAAGGGAGGGGGAATCACACAACAAAATGAATATAAGACACCCCACATAACATGCAAGTCTACTCATGACATGTGAGGGGAGGAAAAACAACAACAAAAAAAAAATCAGCAATAATGGCATTTGTTGGTCTGCCGGACACGGCCCGTGCCGATCGGCACGGTCGCGGCGCGCATCTGGCCGGCAGGGACTCGACCGTGTCGCCTGGCACGGTCGGGTTGGTCGGACAGCGGGAATTGTACTATCCGGAAGAGTGTGACTCGGCCGTGTCGCCTGGCACGGTCGGGTTGTGTCGGCACGGGCCGTGTCGGATGACACGGTCGGGTTCGGTCGGCAGCGAGATTTTATTATCCAGGACACCTCGGCATGGGCCGTGTCGAATGACACGGCCGGATTCGCTCGGCAGTGATCGGCGATTCAGGAGTGATCGCCACCCGGCAGTGGTGGTGGCAGCGACGGCGGCCCGGCAGTGGTGAATTTTCCGGTCGGTGGTGATTTTTCCGGCAGTTCGTCCATTTTCCGGTCGATTGTCGACCTTCCGGCATAGTATGACACGGGCCGTGTTATATGACACGGCTGAGACCGAGACTCCACGTCTTATGTCCGTTTTCTCGCCTAAATACGTAGTAGCCCGTGCATGGCGTGTAGTAAGGTCATTTATATCGATCCTTACTTCGTCTTCTTCATTCATATCAAATGATTCCGTATCACAGCGTCACACCGGTTGTCCTTATACAGGAAGATTGCAGATCTCATGCAAGGAAAGTTGAACGTCAGTGAATACATTGAGGAGTTCGAGAATCTGACCTTAATGGGAGAAATAGAGGATAATGAGGAGTAGAAGATGTCGCGATTCTTGCGTGGCTTGAACCGAAGGATAGCTAACTCAGTGGAACTGTATCCATACGAGGACTTCGATACATTATGTGGGCTATGTGTGAAGTTAGAAGCTCAAAACAGGATGAAATTGTATAAACCCGAGTTTCCAGTCAAATTTGGAAACCCAAGCGGCGGGTCTAGTTCAACTACTAAGGCAACTGTACCGACTCTGGTCCCTGTTGCGATTCCTAAGAACCCCTACGTACCGAAGGAGACAAGTTTGGCCAAAGTAAGATGTTTCTAATGTCAAGGGTTCGGACATTATCAAAATTCTTGTCCGAACAAACGAGCGGTGACACTAAGAGAAGTTGTCACGATCCAAGACGAGTTGTTGGTTGAGGAAGAAAGATTGGGTGATGTATTTGATTTCGACATGAAGGATTGATACGAATTCTCTCTCGGTACAGCAGAAGACTCTTTCACGTACGGTAGCGAACAGCACTCAACCGAAATGAATCAAACCGCTACAGTAGTTCCGAACAGCAGCAACTCGTCGATACAGCACTTCCGAACAGCAAGGCTCGCTCGATACAACAATTCCGAATAGCAGCAACTTGTCGATACAGCAAAATAAAAGGTGGTGGCCGAAATTATATGGGTTTCGGCCGTGAGGTAGGATAGTGTATGGGTTTGAATGTGTTTTATCGAATTAGACCTATAACTCGATAAAGATAATCTCTCCTCAAGACCTATTGAGAATTGATCAAGTTAAAATTCGAGACGCGTCGAAATAATAACCAAGGTTTTGTTGAACTCGTTCAACGTATATTTCAAGAGAAATACAATGTTTTATAAATTTCAAGATGTTTTACAATCACCAAATGAACTACTATATATAGTAGTGTACAAGAGATAAGGAAATAAAGAACAAGAAAAAAACGAAAATACAAGTCTCCATCCTTAAGCATGCTTCGGCCGATTCTTCAAGGTGGGGATGAGGAGATCTTCAAGATTTTGTAAGATATGAAGACTTTTGATGATTCCCTTTCATCATGCTTGGTCCGAAAATTTCAAAGGGTGGGGAAGGGTATCTTCACAATCTTGAATAAGATAAAAGTTTTGGTGACTTTGACATAAAAAAGATGCTTGACAAATCTTCATGCTTCTTGGACCAATCGGCCGAACATCCCATGCTTCGGACCGATTCCAACATTAATTCCGTCGTCATATTTACGTAACTCCAGTTCCGATTAAAAACGTAACTCCAATTCGCGTGTTCTTCTCGCCCAAGTATGATGATGTATGGGCGTGCAACTTTATATCGTCGTTGATGTCGATTTTTATTGACTCCTCTTCGATTGATATCTTATCATTCCCTCCCTCTTTGAAAGGAATTGACCTCAATTCCGTAATTCCATCGTCGTCCAGGTAAGGCGAGAGGTCGCCTATGTTGAAAGTTGCGTGTACTCCGTATTCCCCCGGAAGTTCTACTTTGTAAGCGTTGTCGTTCACTTTTCCCACAATTTTGTACGGACCTGCGGCTCTCGGCATTAATTTGTTCTTGCGTTTGTTTGGGAATCGTTCTTTCCTCAAATGTATCCAAACTAAGTCGCCAACATCAAATAGTCTCGCCCTTTTATTTTTGTTCGACTTCCGCTTGTAAATTTCATTTACTTCTTTAATTCGATCTCGTACCTTTTCATGTAACTTCATCATTGACTTGAGTTTTGATTCTGCGTCTTTGTGAACCAATTCGTCATTCGGCAAGGGAATCAAATCCAATGGCATGTGTGGATTTATTCCGTACACTACTTCAAAAGGTGAATGGGCCGTGGCGAAACCGGGTGATCGGTTGTATGCGAATTCCGCATGTGCAAGTTTAACGTCCCAATCTTTTTGTGTTTTGTTCACCAATCCTCGCAATAATGCTCCCAAGGTTCGATTAGTCACTTCGGTTTGTCCATCGGTTTGTGGGTGATGTGAAGTACTGAATAGGAGTTTAGTACCCACTTTTCTCCATAAAGTATTCCAGAAGTAACTCAGAAATTTAGAATCTCGATCCGACACGATAGTTTTTGGAACTCCGTGTAAATGAACTACTTCTCGGAAATATAAGTCCGCCACATTGCTTGCATCATCGGTTTTGTGGCATGCTATAAAGTGAGCCATTTTCGAAAAACGGTCGACGACCACCATGATCGAGTCTTTGCCCCGTTGAGTACGAGGTAAAGCAACAATAAAATCCATCGAGACATCCTCCCACGGACGCAAGGGTATTGGTAACGGCATGTAGGTACTTGGCTTGAACGAACTTTTCATCATGTGACAAGTGACGCATTTATTCACGATCGTGCTTACGTCACCATACATCTTTGGCCAAAAGAAATGCTCCTTTAGAACTTCTACGGTTTTAGCCGAACCGAAATGACCGGCTATTCCTCCTCCGTGCGCCTCCCGGACTAGTAATTCCCGAATCGGATGTTTCGGCACACATAGTTTATTACTCTTGAAAAGAAAGCCATCCTGTAAAATAAATTCTTCGCACGGACCTGTTTTGCAACGGGTAAAAATTTCTCCGAATTCCAAATCGTCAACGTAATGAAGTTTCAAAGTCTCGAACCCCAACAAACGAATGTCTAGAATAGAAAGTAAGGCATATCGTCTGGATAGTGCATCCGCCACTATATTACTCTTACCATCTTTGTACTTGGATGAAAAGTGAAAAGATTGCAAAAATTCCACCCATTTTGCATGTCTCGGACTTAGCTTGCTTTGCCCGTTAATGTATTTCAACGACTCGTGATCCGAATGCAACACGAAATGTTTCGAACGTAAATAGTGACTCCAATGATCGAGTGCTCTCACAATAGCATAGAACTCTTTGTCGTAAGTACAATAATTAACTCGAGCACCACTTAACTTTTCTGAAAAATAGGCGATGGGGCAGCTTCCTTGAATAAGTACTGCCCCGATTCCAACTCCACTAGCGTCGCATTCCACCTCAAATGGTTTTGAAAAATCGGGTAATGTTAAAATCGGTGCTTCACATAACTTTTCTTTTAATTTTTCAAAAGCTTTTTGGGCAGCCTCGTTCCATGCAAATGTTCCTTTTTTAAGACACTCCGTGATCGGACTGGAGATGGTACTAAAGTCCCGTATGAATCGTCGGTAAAAAGAAGCGAGGCCATGAAATGATCGTACCTCCGTGATAGTTTTTGGTGTCGGCCAAGACTTGATTGCCGCGATTTTCTCTTGATCCACCGAAACTCCTTCTTTAGAAACGACATAGCCGAGAAAGACAAGACTCCTGACTAGGAAAGTACACTTCTCCCGCTTTCCATAAAGTTTCTGTTTCCTTAGAGTTTCAAACACGCGCCGCAAGTGTTCAAGATGCTCCTCTAAGGATCGACTGTAGATTAAAATGTCGTCTAAGTATACGACAACAAAATTTCCCAAGAAAGGTTTAAGAACCTCGTTCATCAATCTCATGAAAGTGCTCGGGGCATTAGTGAGGCCGAATGGCATCACAACCCACTCGTAAAGTCCATTCTTTGTTTTAAATGCCGTCTTCCATTCGTCTCCCTCTCGCATGCGAATTTGATGGTATCCGCTCCGTAAATCAACTTTTGAAAATATAACCGAGCCATGCAACTCGTCTAACATGTCGTCTAGTCTCGGGATGGGAAATCGATACTTGATGGTGATGTTATTCACGGCTCTACTGTCAATGCACATTCGCCATGATCCGTCTTTTTTTGGTACAAGTAGGACTGGAACCGCACACGGACTTAAACTTTCTCGGACATATCCGTGACTCATGAGCTCATCAATTTGACGTTGTAGTTCTTTGGTTTCTTCAAGTTCTCCCATCAAGGATAAGTTTTCAAACTCCTCGATGTACTCCTCTACACTTAGCTTTCCTTGCGTGAGGTCAGAAATTTTTCGATACAAACTCAACTTGTGTGTAGCCGGGACATATCTCTTACGTAGTTTCTTTTTTAGAGAATTCCACGAACGTATCTTTTCCTTACCGGCACGAACTCGTTGTGTCTTCATTCGTTCAAACCAAAGGGAAGCTCCCTTTCCAAGTTTGAGAATCGCGTACTTGCATCGTATCTCATCATTGAGGTCCTTGAACTCAAACATTCGTTCAATTTTCCTTTCCCACTCCAAATAAGTCTCGGGATCGGTGCCGCCTATGAACTCCAGAAGTTCGCTTGTCTTGTATTCATCAGCATGTCGTGGTGCATGCATGGTGTCGTATCCTCGTCGTGCATGGATTCGGGGCTCCGGTAAGCCGCGAAGAACGTCACGCAATTGGGCTACTTCCTCATCGGTGAATGCCATCTTCTTGAGTAATGTCGAGAACCGTGAGACAAATGTCTCCGATACCACTTATGATACGAATTCTCTCTCGGTACAGCAGAAGACTCTTTCACGTACGGTAGCGAACAGCACTCAGCCGAAATGAATCAAACCGCTACAGTAGTTCCGAACAAAGAAGAACTCGTCGTCTGACACAAGACTTCCGAAGCAAGGCTCGCTCGACACAAAGAATTCGAACAATGACAACTTGTCGATACAAAGAAAATAAAGGTGGTGGCCGAAATTATATGGGTTTCGGCCGTGAGGTAGGATAGTGTATGGGTTTGAATGTGTTTTATCGAATTAGACCTATAACTCGATAAAGATAATCTCTCCTCAAGACCTATTGAGAATTGATCAAGTTAAAATTCGAGACGCGTCGAAATAATAACCAAGGTTTTGTTGAACTCGTTCAACGTATATTTCAAGAGAAATACAATGTTTTATAAATTTCAAGATGTTTTACAATCACCAAATGAACTACTATATATAGTAGTGTACAAGAGATAAGGAAATAAAGAACAAGAAAAAAACGAAAATACAAGTCTCCATCCTTAAGCATGCTTCGGCCGATTCTTCAAGGTGGGGATGAGGAGATCTTCAAGATTTTGTAAGATATGAAGACTTTTGATGATTCCCTTTCATCATGCTTGGTCCGAAAATTTCAAAGGGTGGGGAAGGGTATCTTCACAATCTTGAATAAGATAAAAGTTTTGGTGACTTTGACATAAAAAAGATGCTTGACAAATCTTCATGCTTCTTGGAACAATCGGCCGAACATCCCATGCTTCGGACCGATTCCAATGTTAATTCCGTCGTCATATTTACGTAACTCCAGTTCCGATTAATAACGTAACTCCAATTCGCGTGTTCTTCTCGCCCAAGTATGATGATGTATGGGCGTGCAACTTTATATCGTCGTTGATGTCGATTTTTATTGACTCCTCTTCGATTGATATCGTATCAAGGATGAAGAAGGAGAAGAATGTGAGACTTACGATGCTCCAAGCTATGACACGGTTTTAGTTCTGCGTACGCTACAAGCCAAAGCTGTTTCGAATGATTCGGAACAGCGGAATCAAATATTTCACACAAAGTGTCAAGTTGGGAATAAATGGTGTAGTTTGATCGTTGATGGAGGGAGTTGCACCAACGTCGCTTCCAGCGAGATGGTGATTAAACTCGGGCTGACCACTACGACTCACCCGAAACCTTACACTTTGCATTGGCTCGATGATGGGAGCAAAATAAGGGTGACTAAACAAGTGAGGATTGGACTAGCCATGGGCTCATATGAAGACAACGTATTATGTGATGTACTTCCGATGGATGC
Organism: Orobanche coerulescens; assembly: GCA_033398695.1. Classification (NCBI taxonomy): domain Eukaryota; kingdom Viridiplantae; phylum Streptophyta; class Magnoliopsida; order Lamiales; family Orobanchaceae; genus Orobanche; species Orobanche coerulescens. The sequence goes on along the minus strand of CM065812.1, from coordinate 58,282,019 downwards.
ATGCCATCTACTGTTGGGAAGACCATGAATATTCGATAGGGACGTTTTATACCGAGGAAGAAGCAATGAGTACGAGTTACGGGATAAAGGCAAGAAGATTGTGCTTAAACCAATGTCACCTCAAGCTATTCACTCTATGAGTTCTAGTCGGAGTGAAAAGCCAAAACTGGCCATGTTTGCTAGCGAACGGGATGTAGAACATGCTACTAATGATGACGCGGATTTTGGAGAGACCTTCGCCCTTTGCAAATCTGGCCCGATGGGAGATTTTTCGATATAGGAAGGCTTCCTTTTTAAGGGAAATCGTCTTTGCCTACCCAGGCACACGGTTCGGGAATTGCTGGTTCGAGAAGCTCACGGGGGAGGTTTGGCTAGCCACTTTGGTTCGGCCAAAACATTGGATGTGCTTAAAGAACATTTTTATTGGCCAAAGATGCAGGGGGATGTTAATAATATAATTAGTAAATGTGTGATATGCCATGTCGCGAAGAGTTCGTTCAAACCAGGTGTCTACACACCTTTACCGATTCCGGAGAGGCCATGGGAAGATGTCTCGATGGATTTTATTGTTGCTTTACCTCAAACACAACGAGGTAGAGACGCGATTATGGTTGTTGTCGATCGTTTTTCAAAGATGGCTCATTTTGTGGCCTGTCACAAAACCGACGATGTGAGTAATGTTGCTGACTTGTATTTTCGAGAGGTGGTACGGTTACATGGAGTCCCAAAAACTATTGTTTCGGACCAGGACTCGAAGTTTCTAAGCTACTTTTGGAACACATTGTGGAGAAAGGTGGGAACCAAGCTTTTGTTTAGTACTTCACATCATCCTCAAACAGACGGACAAACTGAAGTGACTAATCGACTACTGGGAACGCTGTTGCGAGGCTTGGTAAGCAAAACACAAAAGGACTGGGATCTGAAACTGGCACATGCGGAGTTTGCTTATGATCGATCTCCTACTCATGCCACGACACACTCTCCATTTGAAGTAGTTTACGGGCTGAATCTTTACATACCGCTAGATCTAATTCCACTACCAAGTGACGAATTGGTGCATAAGGATGCGGAGTCAAAACTAAAATCAATGATGAAATTACACGAACAGGTGCGGGATCGAATCAAGGAAATAAATGAGATGTACAAAAGGAAGTCGAACAAGCAAAGAAAGCCGAGACCATTCAAGGTTGGAGATTTAGTTTGGTTACATTTGAGGAAGGGACGATTCCCGAGTAAGCGTAAGAACAAGTTAATGCCACGAGCGGAGGGACCATTTAGAATTGCGAAGGTGAATGACAATGCTTACAAGTTAGAACTTCCGGGTGATTATGGAGTGCATGCTACTTTCAACATAGGCGATCTATCTCCTTATCTTGACGACGATGGGATTACGGAATTGAGGACAATTCCTTTTAAAGAAGGAGGGAATGATACGAAACCGACTACTCCAAGCGAAGAAGACGAAGTAAGAATTGACGTAAAACACCTCGACCATACTCCAACGTACTTGGGCGAGAAAACAGATACAAGATACGGAGTTACCTTGATAGTCGGAATTGGAATAACTTAAACAAAAGGCAAATTGCAACTTGGGGAAAAGGAGTCCAAGTGGTAAGGACAAAAACAATAAAAGAACTTTAGCACTTTCTTTATTATTAAAGTAACAGGATTCTCGGCAGCATGAAGGGCGGCTCTCATCTTGAAGACAAAACCCATCTTTTACTTTTGTTTGTAAGTGATATGGGAAACCTTGTATTTTCTTTTCCTTATTTTAAAGACCAGCTTGCATTAGTTTAGATTATCTTGTCAGGCTACTTTTGCCTATAAATAGGGCTGATGAAGTTGTAATAAGGGATTATTGAATGTTGAAGAATTAAGAATACACTTTGTGTTTTCCCTGGTGAATGCTTTTCATCAAAACTTTGATTATTATTCGACGCGTCTTCAAATCTTAATCCGATTGATTCTCAATAGCTCTTGAGAAGAAATCACTTTGTCGAATTGTAGGTCTAATTCGATAAAACAACTGATTCTGTCCTGTCTCGATATTCTTCTTGTTTTCAATACAGTGTTGTACTTAATCAAATTTCCGTTTCAAGTGTTGTTCGATTGTTCGAACTTGTTTCTTGTTTCAAATTCGCTTCCGATCGAAACGTGCTGTTTCGAGTGTCGCTGTTTGGAGGTGGCCTGTTTCGAGTCATTTTCATTCGACCAAGTTCCTGTCTTGTTGTTGTATCTAGCTACCGTCTTCATCGCGCGCGCATACTACTCATCAGTATTGTTGTTGTAGCGAACTGTTGTTATCAGTTCCCGACAGTTTCTTGTCGATAGCTTCCGCTCGTCAACACAGCCCTCCTGCTGTATCGATAGCGAATTCGCCTCACAAGAGAGAATTCGTATCAGGATGTATGGAAAAAGGTAGAAGTGCTCATTCTTGGTCGAAAGTATAGTCTTTCTTGGCTATGTTGTTTCAAAGGACGGAGTGTCTGTCGATCAAGCAAAGATCGAAGCAATTAAGTCCTGGCCAGTTCCCACTACAGTGATGGAAGTTAGATCGTTCCACAGACTGGCTTCATTTTACTGAAGATTCATTCGAGATTTCAGCACCATTGCAAGCCCAATAACCGAATGTTTGAAGAAAGGTACGTTTAATTGGAGCCGGGCTGCTCAGGAGTCGTTCGCAAATTTGAAGGCAAAGTTGTGGGAAGCACAAATCTTAGCATTACCCGATTTTTTGCAACCATTCGAGGCAGAATGTGATGTTAGCGGAGTTGGCATTGGAGCGGTTCTCATTCAAGGAAAGCGGCCTATTGCTTATTTTTTAAAAAAGTTAAACGGCGCTCGTCTCAATTATTGTACATACGATAGGGAGTTTTACGCTATTGTGAGGGCTCTGCATCATTGGAGTCACTATCTTCGGCCGAAGCATTTCATCATATATTCGGACCATGAATCATTGAAGTATATTAACGGACAACACAAGTTAAGTCCCAGGCATGCGAAGTGGGTGGAATTCTTACAATCATTTCACTTCTCATCAAAGTATAAGGATGGCAAGAGCAATATTATAGCACATGCATTGTCTTGGCGTTATGCCTTACTCTCTACTCTTGATGTTCGTTTGCTTAGATTCGAGACAGTGAAGGAATATTACGACGGTGATGCGGATTTTGGTGAGACCTTCGCCCTTTGCAAATCTGGCCCGATGGGAGAATTTTCGATACAGGAAGGCTTCCTTTTAAGGGAAATCGTCTTTGCCTACCCAAGCTGATACGGAATTGACTAGTCCGAATAAAGAAAACGAAGCAAGGATCGACGTAAATGGCATTACAACACGTCATGCACGTACGACAACATTTTTAGGCGAGAAAATGGACACAAGCCGGAAAATGACACAACCTGCCGGAAAATGTCGTCGCTTAGGAAAATGCCGAGCATCGGCCGAACTTCGGCCGTGTCGTCCGGCACGGCCGCCGAGATGTCCTGCAATTGTGAAATCGATCGCCGGCCAACCCAACCGTGTCGTCCGACACGGTCGAGTCACACTCTTCCGGATAAGGAGATCTCGCTATCCGACCAACCCGACTGTTGCAAGCGACACGGTCGAGTCCTGCCAAATGTCCTTGTCACGCCGCACGGTCGAGTCACTGCCGGTCCCTGTCACGCCGCGACCGTGTCAAGCGGACACGGTCGAGTCATTGCCGGACGTCTGACAGCGACTCGACCGACAGTGACTCGGCATTTCTGGGCGAGTAGGACTCGACCGTGTCGCCTGGCACGGTCGGGTTCGACCGACAGTGACCTTGGCATTTCCGGACGACTACAGTACGGGCCGTGCCGGACGACACGGTCGAGTCCCTGCCGGCAGCCCCATATTTTATACACTTTTGTGTATTTTTGTCCTCTTTTTCTTTCTTTACTTATTTGAGGGATTTTGTCTCCCTTTTATTTGATTTGTGTTCCCCTTTTGTATTTTATGTTGATTTGTTTTGATTATTCAAAGATTTTATAATCTTTGAATTGTTTTTTTTATTGTTATAGGTAGAGTTAGTTTTTTTTCCTATAAATAGGCTTTGATAAGTCTTCTAATGATAGAGTATTATGAATGTTGAAGTATAAGAATACACATTGTGTTTTCTATTCTTGGTGAATGCTTTTCATCGAAACTTGATGTTTATTCGACGCGTTTTCAAGTATTAATCCGATTGATTCTCAATAGGTCTTGGGAAAAAATCACCTTATCGAGTTATAGGTCTAATTCGATAAACCCTTGGTCTTGATCGTTCAAGTCTTCTTGATCGATTTTATCACTTTTCCCGATATTACTTCCATTTTCCATTTGTTCGAATTTTCATTGTCGTATTCAATATTACTCCCACAAAATACATCCAAAAACACCCTAATCGTAAAAAGACTTCCGCTACGATATTCCTAAATATACTCCGAACGATACGTATCCACCTCTCCCCGGATATTCCTACATAAGTCTCCGGGATAATTCGTCATTGTGCCGCTCAGTGATGTGGAAAAACCTTAGATCGAAGGTTGGTGGCGGGGTGGCGTTGAACTTCTGCAATTTTCGGGGTGAAGTCGTTGGTGGATCGTGGCGGTGAGAATTTGTGGGGATGAATTTCCGAGTAAAGTGTTTTATGAATTTGTTCCAGTCTCTTAGTTTGGGTTTACCTTGGTGTAAACGACTGCATTTCAATTTCTGCCACCAGGTCGAGGCGCAACCACGAAGTCGTTTTGTTGCCAACGAGACTCGGCGGTCTACTGGAATTGAATTGTAGTTGAAAAACTCCTCACAAACGTGGAGCCAATCAACACTTGCTTCTGGATCGGAATATCCCATGAACTCCGGTACGCTGTGTAATGCGTCGCGTAATATCACCAAGTGATAAATATCGTTGAACTCCATTTTGTTGAAAGATCAAGAACCTTAACTGAATTAAGAAATTCAGGTGTGGTTTCCGATGACAAGAACCAAGAGATATTTTCTTTGACAAGCAATCGTTGAATAAATCGCCCAAGGAGATGACCCTGGGCTCTGATACCACTTATGATACGAATTATCCGGGGAGAGGTGGATACATATCGTTCGGAGTATATGTAGGAATATCGTAGCGGAAGTCTTTTTACGATTAGGGTGTTTTTGGATGTATTTTGTGGGAGTAATATTGAATACGACAATGAAAATTCGAACAAATGGAAAATGGAAGTAATATCGGGAAAAGTGATAAAATCGATCAAGAAGACTTGAACGATCAAGAACAAGGGTTTATCGAATTAGACCTATAACTCGATAAGGTGATTTCTTCCCAAGACCTATTGAGAATCAATCGGATTAATACTCGAAAACGCGTCGAATAAAAATCAAGTTTCGATGAAAAGCATTCACCAAGAATAGAAAACACAATGTGTATTCTTATACTTCAACATTCATAATACTCTATCATTACAAGACTTATCAAAGCCTATTTATAAGAAAAAAAACTAACTCTACCTATAACAATAAAAAAACAATTCAAAGATTATAAAATCTTTGAATAATCAAAACAAATCAACATAAAATATAAAAGGGGAACACAAATCAAATAAAAGGGAGACAAAATCCCTCAAATAAGTAAAGAAAGAAAAAGAGGACAAAAATACACAAAAGTGTATAAAATATGGGGCTGCCGGCAGGGACTCGACCGTGTCCCGTGACACGGCCGCGGTGCGGTCGACAGGCGCCTGCAGGGACTCGACACGGGCGCGGCGCTGACAAGGACGTCGGCAGTGACTCGACCGTGTCCGCTTGACACGGGCGCGGCGCGACAGGGACGTCTGACAGTGACTCGGCACGGGCGCGGCGCGACAGGGACCGGCAGTGACTCGACCGTGCGGCGTGACAAGGACGTTTGGCAGGACTCGACCGTGTCGCCTGGCACGGTCGGGTTGGTCGGACAGCGAGATCTCCTTATCCGGAAGAGTGTGACTCGACCGTGTCGGACGACACGGTCGGGTTCGGCCGATAGTCAGTTTCACAGTGCAGGACATCTCAAGACGGCCGTACCAAACGACACGCCGAAGTTCGGCCGGCAAAGGTTTCAAGCATTTTCCTAAGAGTGCGATATTTTCCTACAGGCTCGACATTTTCCGTGAGCGACGACATTTTCCGGCAGGTTGTGTCATTTTCCGGCTTGTGTCCGTTTTCTCGCCTAAAAATGTTGCCGTACGTGCATGACGCGTTGTAAGGCCATTTACGTCGATCCTTGCTTCGTTTTCTTTATTCGGACTAGTCAATTCCGTATCACAAGCACACGATTCGAGAATTGCTAGGTCGGGAGGCGCACGGGGGAGGTTTAGCTGGCCAGTTTGGTTCGACTAAGACATTAGATGTGCTGAAGGAACATTTTTATTGGCCAAAGATGTAGGGGATGTTAGTAACATACTTAGTAAATGTGTGACATGCCATGCTGCGAAGAGTTCATTCAAACCAGAAATATACACACCTTTACCGATTTCGGAGAGGCCATGGGATGATGTCTCGATGGATTTTATTGTGGCTTTACCTCGTAATCAACGAGGAAGGGATGCGATTATGGTAGTCGTAGATCATTTTTTGATAATGGCTCATTTTGTAGCGTGCCACAAGACAAACGATGCAAGCAATGTGGCCGACTTATACTTTCGAGAGGTGGTAGGTTTACATGGGATTCCGAAGACTATTGTTTCCGATCAAGACTCCAAATTTCTCAGCTACTTTTGGAACACCCTATGGAGTAAGGTGGGAACAAAACTCTTGTTTAGCACTTCACACCACCCTCAAACCGACGGGCAAACTGAAATGACTAATCGAACCCTGGGAACACTGTTGCGAGGCCTGGTAGGCAAGACACAAAAAGACTGGGATATAAAACTGGCACATGCGGAGTTTGCTTATAACCATTCTCCTACTCATGCCACGGTGCGTTCTCCATTCGAAGTAGTTTACGGCCTGAATCCTTACATACCGCTAGACTTAATTCCATTACCGAATGATGAATTGGTGCATAAGAACGCGGAGTCGAAACTGAAATCGATGATGAAATTACACGAACAGGTGCGTAACCGAATCAAGGAGGTAAATGAGACGTACAAAAGAAAATCGAACAAACAAAGAAAACCAAGAGTATTCGAGGTCGGGGATTTAGTTTGGGTGCATTTGAGGAAAGAACGATTCCCGAGTAAGCGTAAGAACAAGTTAATGCCAGGAGCTGAGGGACCATTTAAAATAGTTGCAAAGGTGAACGAAAATGCTTACAAGTTAGAACTTCTGGGTGATTATGGATTGCATGCTACTTTCAACATAGGTGATCTATCTCCTTATCTCGACGACAATGGGATTGCGGAATTGAGGACAATTCCTTTTAAAGAATGAGGGAATGATACGAAACTGTCCACTCCAAGCGAAGAAGACAAAGTAAGGATTGACATAAAACACCTCGATCATACTCCAACGTACTTAGGCGAGAAAACGGATACCAGACCCGGAGTTACCTTGATAACCAGACTTGAAGTAACTTAAACAATAGGCAACTTGCATCTTGGGGAAGGGGTCCAAGTGGTAAAGGCAAAACAATAAAAGAATTTCAGCATTTTCTTTATTATAAAAGCAACAGGATTCTCGGCAGCATGCTTTGTGAAAGGCGGCTATCACCTTGGAGACAAAATCCATCTTTTACTCTTGTTTGCAAGTGACGTGGGGAACCTTGTATTTTCTTTTCCTTATTTTAAGTTGTACTTGGAATAGTTTAGATTATCTTGTTATGCTACTTTTGCCTATAAATAGTGGCGATGGAGTTGTAATGAAGGAGATTATTGAATGATAAAATAACATACCTTGTGTATTGCTTAAGTGTTGGACGAGTTTCCTTCAAAACTTTGATTATTATTCGACGCGTTTTCGAATCTTAATCTGATCAATTCTCAATAGGTTCTTGAGAAGAAATCACTTTATCGAATTATAGGTCTAGTTCGATAAAACAACTGTTTCCTATCCTGTTTCGATATTCTTCTTGTTTTCGATACAGGGTTGTATTTGTTCGGGATTTTCGCATCAATTTCTGTTCGATCGCTCGAACTTGTTTCCTATTTTCTATTAGCATCCGACCGAAACTTGCTGTTTCGAGTGCCGCTGTTTGGAGGTTGCCTGTTTCGAATTATTTCCATTCGGTCAGTTCCTGTCTTGTTCTCAGACGAGTCAGCCGTCATCATTTCCTATCGCGTGCGCATACCGCTAGTCAGTGTTATCAGTAGCGAATCGTTGTTATCGATTCTGACGCTTTCTTCTTTCGCTTTCGCTCGTCAAACAACTAGTCATTGTATCGATAGAGAATTTGTATCAGTTCCAACTCGAATACATGTAATATGGTCTTATCTCTTATTAAAAAACCTAATCAAGAACTAAGGCTTAGTCAGAGCTATTATGGCAAATTCTTGCTACAATAAGACTTAATCAAGAAGTAAAGGCTTAACCGGAGCTATATTAGCCAATTCTCAGTAAAAGGATTGAATCTAATCAATAACCCAAGTTTTCATCGAGTTCCGACTCAAATACATATAACCATGGTCATATCTCCATTAACAGGACTTAATCAAGAAGTAAAGGCTTAATCGTAGCTATTATAGTCAATTCTCAGTACAAAAGGCTCGAATCTAATCAATAAACCCCATTTTTCGTAGAGTTCCATCCTGATACGAAATCGACTATTCCAAGTGAAGAAGACGAATTAAGAATCGATGTAAACAATCTTGCAAAAAGAAATGCAACTACATACTTGGGCGAGAAAACAGATACAAAGATTGGAATGACTTTGGTGATCGGACTCGGAATAACTTAGATTGGTCGACATGAGTACGATGCCCCATGCATCGTGATTAGGTCCAAGTTTGTGAAGATCTCGGCCGATCTTGTTCAAGATAATGAAGATTTCGTCCCATTTCTTTTTAATAAAGTGATGCATGATATCTCAAGAATATCATGTGAAGAAGATTTCACCCATCCTTTGTCCCCTTTGACTGATCGCGACCTGGAGTGTGCCATACCTTTTTGTTGTCTTTTTCTTTATTTTAAAGATCATGTGATCTTACTTTTTTAATATTTTAAATAATCTTGTAAAGCTACTCTTATCAATAAGTAGTCATGTCTGGAATGTAATTGACATTCATTGAATGATTAAAATAAAAAATACATTGTGTATTGTTTAAAGTGTTGGACGAGTTTCCTTCCAAAATTTGGTTATTATTCGACGCATTTTTGAATTTTAATCTGATCGTTTCTCAATAGGTCTTGAGAAGAAATCACTTTATCAAATTATAGGTCTAATTCGATAAACACCTTGTTTCTGTCCTGTTTTGGAAGAATCGTTTTATTTTTGGATGATTCTTACATTTTGTTCCATACTTAAAATTATTGTTCGTGTTCCCTGTTCGCAAAAGACACTTCTCTTGCTTTCGATACAGGGTTATACCTAAACGGGAGTTCGCATCAGTTGATGTTCGTTGTCCGAAGCTTGCTTCCTGTTTTCCGTTGCATTCGACCAGATCTTGCTGTTTCGATTGCTGCTGTTTGGAGTTGGCTGTTCCTGTTTGTTTCCATTCGACCAGTTCCTATCTTGTGCATGTTACTGCTGTTAGTAACGAGTTGCTGTTGTTCGCTATTGCTGTAGCGACGAGTTGGTGCTGCCAATTTGCAAACCACTGCTGTTCAATCCCTCTTGACCGTTTGTTGTCCGCTCGTGAAATTGCCTTCTGCTCTTTTCGATACAGGATTCGTATCATTAGTGGTATCAGAGACACGTTTGGTGTCTTGATCTTGTGATATTATGTATTTCACCGACGCTGATTTCTTGGTGAAGCTCCGCGAAGCACTACATAACTTACCAGAGCCACGTCTACAACCAAGACGAGGAGGAGAGGGCGTGCATTCAGCCCATCATGACGAGTTCAAAGTGAACGAACTTCCAAAGTTCGTTGGAGGTACCGATCCTGAAGTTTACCTGGAATGGGAACGTAAAATTGATCGCATGTTCGAGTTTAAGGACCTCGACGATGAGAAACGTTGCAAGTATGCAATTCTCAAGTTGGGGAAAGGCGCTTCTCTATGGTTCGAAGGAGTAAAAACACGAAGAGCTCGTACGGGGAAAGGAAAAATCCGTTCGTGGGATTCGTTAAAAAGAAAGCTTCGTAAAAGGTATGTACCGACATCACATCGGTTATCCTTATACCGAAAGATTACCGACCTCGTGCAAGGGAAATTAAGTGTTGGCGAATGCATTGAGGAGTTCGAAAATTTGACCTTAATGGGAGAATTATAAGAGAATAAAGAACAAAAGATGTCACGGTTCTTACGTGGGTTGAACCGAAGCATAGCTAACTCGGTGGAGTTATACCCATATGAAGACTTTGACTCATTGTGCGGACTATGCGTGAAGTTAGAAGCTCAAAACAGGGCGAAGTTATATAAACCCGAGGTTCCATCCAAATCCGAGAATCCAGTTACGGGTTCAAGTTCAACTACCAAAAAAACCGTACCAATTCCTACCCCTACTACGGTTCCTAAGGCCCCCTACGTGCCGAAGGAGACGAGTCTGACTTAAGTACGATGTTTTAAATGTCAAGGGTTCGGTCATTATCAAAATGCTTGTCCGAACAAACGAGTGGTGATGCTAAGAGAAGCTATCACGGTCCGAGACGAGTTGTTAGTCGAGGACGAAAGAGAAAGACTAGGTGATGTATTTAATTTCAACGTGGAGGATGACGAAGAAGAAGAATGTGACTATGACTTGGCTTTGGTTCTTTGTACTTTACAAGCCAAATCCGTTTCGAATGATTCGGAACAACGAGATCAAATATTTCACACGAAGTGTTAAGTCGGGAATAAATGGCGTAGTTTGATCATTGACGGAGGAAGTTGCACCAACGTAGCTTCAAGTGAGATGGTGACTCTCGGGCAGACCACTACGACTCATCCAAAACCTTACACTTTACATTGGCTCGATGATGGGAGCAAAATAAAGGTGACAAAACAAGTGAGGATCGGATTAACCATGTGTTCATATGATGACAACGTATTATATGATGTACTCCTAATGGATGCATGTCATGTACTTTTGGGACGTCCATAGATGTTTGATAGGGATGTTTTACATCGTGGAAGAAGCAATGAATGAGTTACAGGATAATCGGGTTGAAAAATTGAAACTTACCATGTTTGCTAGCGAGCAGGAGATGGAACACGCTATTGATGATGGTGAGTGCGTGTACTTGTTAATATTGAAGGAGACACAGAACGATAACATGGTTGTGCGAAATGAAGAAAAGATAGACGCTTTATTACAAGAATATTTTTTTTTTAGAAAAGTCAATTGCATTAAATAAATAAGATTGGCCAACAAGGCAGGCCCGTACCCAGCAACCATTACAGAAGGTGCACCAACAGCACAAAACAGAAAAAATAATAAAAGAGTTACAATGGAACTACCAAGCAACCCTCCAAATACGCCTAATAGCGACCGCAGATAAGGAATGAGGCGGCCAACAGATACGGATTCTCTATCGATACAGCGGCAAGCTGTTTTAGCGAGCGGAAGCGAACAACAAGAAACTATTAGGAACTGATAACAACAGTTCACTACAGCATTAACACTGTCGAGCGGTACGCGCACACGACAGGAAATGATGACAGCAGCTCGATACAGCAACAAGATAGGAACTTGGTCAAATGTAAAAGACTCGAGACAGGCAACCTCAAAACAGCGACACTTGAAAGAGCAAGTTTCGGTCGGATGCTAATTGAAAATAGGAAACAAGTTCGAACGATCGAACAAGACTTGATGCGAAATCCCGAACAAGTACAAACCTATATTGAAACAAGAAGAATATCGAAACAGGACAAGAAACAGTTGTTTTATCGAACTAGACCTATAATTCGATAAAGTGATTTCTTCTCAAGACCTATTGAGAATCAATCGAATCAATACTCGAAAGCGCGTCGAATAAAAATCAAGTTTTGATGAAAAGCATCCACCAAGGGAAAACACAAAGTGTATTCTTATTTTTCATCCTTCAATAATCTCTCATTACAACTCCATCGCCACTATTTATAGGCAAAAGTAGCCTGACAAGATAATCTAAACTATTACAAGCTGGTTTTTAAAATAAGGAAAAGAAAATGCAAGGTTCCCCACGTCACTTGCAAACAAGAGTAAAAGTTGGGTTTTGTCTCCTAGGTGATAGCCACCTTTCACAAACCATGCTGCCGAGAATCCTGCTACTTTTATAATAAAGAAAATGCTGACAATTCTTTTATTGTTTGCCTTTACCACTTGGACTTCTTATGATACGAATTACGTAAGTAATGCGTATAAAATACAACGGAAGATTGTTATGTCTTGACAATTATCAAAGTATCATTCAAAAATTACAAGGGGTGACCGAACTTAAATGGATTTCGGCCGTGAAGTAGTATGGTATACGGGTTTGGATGTGTTTTATTGAACTAGACCTATAACTCGATAAAAGTAATCTCTCCTCAAGACCTATTGAGAATTGATCAAGTTAAAATCTCGAGACGCGTCGAAACAATAACTAAAGCTTTGTTGAACTCGTTCAACGTATATTTCAAAGAAATACAAGGTTTATTAATCTTCAAGATGATTAACAAATACAACAAGTACTACTATATATAGTAGTTTCCAACCGTAAGAAAATACAACAAAACGAGAAAACGAAACTTCCTAGCATGCTTCCATTTCGGCCGAAATATCTAAGGAGGAGATACCAAGCATCTTGGTTTTATTAGGTGATTATGACATGAAGAAATCTTTGATGAATCTTGGACTTGTGATGGTGACATGAAGAAGATCTTCACCAAATATCATCCCTTTCAATCTTCAAATCGGCCGAATTCATCAAGTAGTGATTAGGAGGATTTTGTGAAGATATGATATCAACCCCTTTGGAATTATTATGGTGATTATGACATGAGGGACAATGACATGAAGGATGAAAGTCTTCATCCAATCTTATGTTTCGGCCGTTTTGTATTATGGTGGGGAAAGAGAAATATCTTCATTATCTTGTCAAAGATATGAAGTCAAGTAAGGGTCCCTTTCAAGCATGATGTGGCCGAATTTTCATGCTTTCGGACCGATTCCGTCGTCGAGTTTTACGTTACTCCTGTTCCGATTAACAACGTAACTCCAATCCGCGTGTTCTTTTCTCCCAAGTATAATGATGCATGACCATGCGAATTTGTATCTTCGTGGATGTTGATTTTTATTGGAGCTTCTTCGATTGGAATATTAGATATCGTATCATTCCCTCCTTCTTTGAAAGGAATTGACCTCAATTCCGTAATGCCATCGTCGTCAAGGTAAGGTGAGAGATCACCTACGTTGAAAGTCGCGTGTACTCTGTAATCGCCCGGAAGTTCTACTTTGTAGGCGTTGTCGTTCACTTTTCCCACAATTTTGTACGGACCTTCGGCTCTCGGCATCAATTTGTTCTTGCGTTTGCTTGGGAATCGTTCTTTTCTCAAATGTATCCAAACTAAGTCGCCAACATCAAATAATCTCGCTTTTTTATTTTTGTTCGACTTCCGTTTGTAAATTTCATTCACTTCTTTAATCCGTTCTTGTACCTTTTCATGTAACTTCATCATTGACTTGAGTTTTGATTCTGCGTCTTTGTGAACCAATTCGTCGCTCGGCAACGGAATCAAATCCAATGGTATGTGCGGATTTATTCCGTACACTACTTCAAAAGGTGAATGGGCCGTGGCGAAGCCGGGTGATCGGTTGTATGCGAATTCCGCATGTGCAAGTTTAACGTCCCAATCCTTTTGTGTTTTATTCACCAATCCTCGCAATAATGCTCCCAAGGTTCGATTAGTCACCTCGGTCTGTCCATCGGTTTGTGGGTGATGTGAAGTACTGAATAGGAGTTTAGTACCCACTTTTCTCCATAAAGTATTCCAGAAGTAACTCAGAAACTTAGAATCTCGATCCGACACGATAGTTTTTGGAACTCCGTGTAAACGAACTACTTCCCGGAAGTACAAGTCCGCCACATTGCTTGCATCATCGGTTTTGTGGCATGCTATAAAGTGAGCCATTTTCGAAAACAATGGCGACCACCATGATCGAGTCTTTGCCTCGTTGAGTACGAGGTAAAGCCATAATAAAATCCATCGAGACATCCTCCCATGGTCGTAACGGTATTGGCAACGGCATGTATGTACTTGGCTTGAACGAACTTTTCATCATGTGACAAGTGATGCATTTACTCACGATTGTGCTTACGTCACCATACATCTTTGGCCAAAAGAAATGCTCTTTTAGCACCTCCACGGTCTTGGCAGAGCCGAAATGGCCGGCTAGTCCTCCTCCGTGCGCCTCCCGAACTAGCAATTCCCGAATTGTATGTCTCGGCACACATAATTTATTTCCCTTGAAAAGAAAGCCATCCTGTAAAACAAATTCTTCGTACGGGGCCGTTTTACAATGGGTAAAAATTTCTCCGAAGTCCAAATCGTCACTGTAATGATCCTTCAAAGTCTCGAACCCCAACAAACGAACATCTAGAATCGACAGTAAGGCATACCGTCTTGATAGTGCATCCGCCACTATATTACTCTTCCCGTCTTTGTACTTGGATGAAAAGTGAAAAGATTGTAAAAATTCCACCCATTTTGCATGTCTCGGACTTAGCTTGCTTTGCCCGTTGATGTATTTCAACGACTCGTGATCCGAATGTAACACGAAATGTTTCGAACGCAAATAGTGACTCCAATGATCGAGTGCTCTTACGATAGCATAGAACTCCTTGTCGTAAGTACAATAATTAATTCGGGCGCCACTTAATTTCTCCGAAAAATAGGCGATGGGACGGCCTCTTTGAATAAGTACTGCCCCGATTCCAACTCTGCTAGCGTCGCATTCCACCTCAAATGGTTGTGAAAAATCGGGTAACGTCAAAATCGGCGCTTCACATAACTTTCCCTTTAATTTTTCAAAAGCCTTTTGGGCCGCCTCGTTCCATGCAAAGGTTCCTTTTTTAAGGCACTCCGTGATCGGACTGGAGATGGTGCTAAAATCCCGGATGAATCGTTTAAAAAGAAGCTAGGCCATGAAATGATCGTACCTCCGTGATTGTTTTTGGTATCGGCCAAGACTTGATGGCCGCGATCTTCTCTTGGTCCACCGACACTCCTTCTTTAGAAACGACATAGCCGAGAAAGACAAGACTCTCGACTAGGAAAGTACACTTCTCCCGCTTTCCATAAAGTTTCTGTTCCCTTAGAGTTTCAAACACGTGCCGCAAATGTTCGAGATGCTCCTCTAAGGATCGACTGTAGATCAAAATGTCGTCTAAGTACACGACAACAAACTTTCCCAAGAAAGGTTTGAGAACCTCGTTCATCAACCTCATAAAAGTGCTCGGGGCATTAGTGAGACCGAATGGCATTACCACCCATTCGTAAAGTCCATTCTTTGTTTTAAATGCCGTCTTCCATTCGTCTCCCTCTTGCATGCGGATTTGATGGTATCCGCTCCGTAAATCAACTTTGGAAAATATAACCGAGCCATGTAACTCGTCTAACATGTCGTCTAGTCTCGGGATGGGGAACCGATACTTGACGGTGATGTTATTCACGGCTCTACTGTCAATACACATTCGCCATGATCCGTCTTTTTTTGGTACAAGTAGAACTGGAACCGCACACGGACTTAAACTTTCTCGGACATATCCGTGACTCATGAGTTCATCAATTTGACGTTGTAGTTCCTTGGTTTCTTCGGGGTTACAATGATACGCCGCTTTGTTCAGTAATGGAGCTCCCGGTACAAGATCAATTTGGTGTTCAATTCCGCGGATAGGTGGTAATCCTACCGGTAAGTCTTCTGGAAATACATCCGCGAACTTGTGTAATAATGTATCTATCTCTTCTTCGTGGTGTGATTTGGTGGCAAGATTTCGGACCTCTTTGATCATCATCAAATAAACACGTTCGCCATCGTCAATGGCGTGTTCGACTTCTTTTTCGTTTGCAAGCATCGTAAGTTTTGGCCCTTCGATTTTTTTTGAACTCATTGTTCGGATAGCTTGAGGTGACATAGGTTTAAGAACAATTTTTTTACCTTTGTCACGTAACTCATACTCGTTACTCCTCCCTCGATGTAGTACGTCCCGATCAAATAACCAAGGTCTTCCCAATAATACGTGACATGCGTCCATCGGTAGTACATCGCATGTAATATCATCACCATACGAACCCATGGTGAGTCCGACCTTCACTTGTCTTGATACTTTCACCTTGTTTCCATCATCGAGCCAATGGAGTGCATACGGCTTTGGATGGGCCGTGGTGATTAATCCGAGCTTTGAGACCATCTCGCTCGATGCCACGTTTGTACAACTTCCACCGTAAATGATCAAGCTACACCATTTCTCTCCGACACGACACTTCGTGAAAGATTTGGTCTCGTTGTTCTACGTCACTCGGGCTGCCTTCGTTTGTAACATGCGAAGGACGAGGTTCGTGTCATAGTTCGGGGCATCGTATGCCTCGCATTCTTCTTCTTCTTCGTCGACTTCCAAGTTAAAGACGTCTCCAATTCTTTCTTCTTCGGCTAGTAATTCTTCTCGACGGCTATGGCTTCTCGTAGCGTCACAATTCTCCGATTTGGACAAGCACTTTGATAGTGTCCAAATCCTTGACATTTGAAACAGGACTTTAGATAGGCTTGTTTCTTTTGGGGTGATAGGAGTTTTGGGATGGTAGTAACGGGTGGACTTGTGGTGACAGCTTTTGAAACGAGCTAGAACTCGCGCCAAAGTTGGTATTTCCGTATTTAGATGGGAATTCGGGTTTAGAAAGTTTTGTCTTGTTTTGATTTTCCACTTTATGCAAAGTCCGCATAAAGTATCAAAGTCGGAATAGGGGTAGAGTTCCACGGAATTAGCAATATTTTTATTCAAACCTCGTAGGAAACGGACATCCGTAATTCTTCGCTTTCTTCAAGTTCTCCCATCAAGGATAAGTTTTCAAACTCCTCGATGTACTCCTCGACACTTAGCTTTCCTTGCGTGAGGTCGAAATTTTTCGATACAAGCTTAACTTGTGTGTAGCGGGACATATTTTTTCGTAGTTTCTTTTAGAGAATCCCACGAACGTATCTTCTCCTTTCCTAAGACGAACTCTTTGTGTCTTCATTCGCTCAAACCAAAGGGAAGCTCCCTTTCCAAGTTTGAGAATCGCATACTTGCAACGTACCTCGTCATTGAGATCCTTGAACTCAAACATTCGTTCAATTTTCCTTTCCCACTCCAAATAAACCTCGGGATCGGTGCCGCCTACGAACTCCGGAAGTTCGCTTGTCTTGTATTCATCAGCATGTCGTGGTGCATGCATGGTGTCGTATCCTTGTTGTGCATGGATTCTGGGCTCCGGTAAGCCGCGAAGAACGTCACGTAGTTGTGCTACTTCTTCATCGGTGAATGCCATCTTCTTGAGTAACGTCGAGAACCGTGAGACAAATGTCTCTGATACCACTTATGATACGAATTACGTAAGTAATGCGTATAAAATACAACGGAAGATTGTTATGTCTTGACAATTATCAAAGTATCATTCAAAAATTACAAGGGGTGACCGAACTTAAATGGATTTCGGCCGTGAAGTAGTATGGTATACGGGTTTGGATGTGTTTTATCGAACTAGACCTATAACTCGATAAAAGTAATCTCTTCTCAAGACCTATTGAGAATTGATCAAGTTAAAATCTCGAGACGCGTCGAAACAATAACTAAAGCTTTGTTGAACTCGTTCAACGTATATTTCAAAGAAATACAAGGTTTATTAATCTTCAAGATGATTAACAAATACAACAAGTACTACTATATATAGTAGTTTCCAACCGTAAGAAAATACAACAAAACGAGAAAACGAAACTTCCTAGCATGCTTCCATTTCGGCCGAAATATCTAAGGAGGAGATACCAAGCATCTTGGTTTTATTAGGTGATTATGACATGAAGAAATCTTTGATGAATCTTGGACTTGTGATGGTGACATGAAGAAGATCTTCACCAAATATCATCCCTTTCAATCTTCAAATCGGCCGAATTCATCAAGTAGTGATTAGGAGGATTTTGTGAAGATATGATATCAACCCCTTTGGAATTATTATGGTGATTATGACATGAGGGACAATGACATGAAGGATGAAAGTCTTCATCCAATCTTATGTTTCGGTCGTTTTGTATTATGGTGGGGAAAGAGAAATATCTTCATTATCTTGTCAAAGATATGAAGTCAAGTAAGGGTCCCTTTCAAGCATGATGTGGCCGAATTTTCATGCTTTTGGACCGATTCCGTCGTCGAGTTTTACGTTACTCCTGTTCCGATTAACAACGTAACTCCTATCCGCGTGTTCTTTTCTCCCAAGTATAATGATGCATGACCATGCGAATTTGTATCTTCGTGGATGTCGATTTTTATTGGAGCTTCTTCGATTGGAATATTAGATATCGTATCATCTTCCCCCAAGATTCAAGTTGCCTATTGTTTAAGTTACTCCAAGTCCGGTTATTAAGGTAACTCCGGATTTCGTATCCGTTTTCTCGCCTAAGTACGTTGGAGCATGGTCGAGATGTTTTACGTCAATCCTTACTTCGTCTTCTTCGCTTGGAGTAGTCAGTTTCGTATCATTCCCTCCTTCTTTAAAAGGAATTGTCATCAATTCCGCAATCCCATTGTCGTCGAGATAAGGAGATAGATCACCTATGTTGAAAGTAGCATGCACTCCATAATCACCCGAAAGTTCTAACTTGTAAGCATTGTCGTTCACCTTCGCAACTATTTTAAATGGTTCCTCAACTCGTGGCATTAACTTGTTCTTGCGCTTACTCGGGAATCGTTCTTTCCTCAAATGCACCCAAACTAAATCCCCGACCTCGAATACTCTTTATTTTCTTTGTTTGTTCGATTTTCTTTTGTACGTCTCATTTACCTCCTTGATCCGGTTACGCACCTGTTCGTGTAATTTCATCATCGATTTCAGTTTCGACTCCGCGTCCTTATGCACCAATTCGTCATTCGGTAATGGAATTAAGTCTAGTGGTATGTAAGGATTCAGGCCATATACTTCGAATGGAGAACGCGCCGTGGCATGAGTAGGAGAACGGTTATTAGCAAACTCCGCATGTGCCAGTTTTAGATCCCAGTATTTTTGTGTCTTGCCTACCAGGCCTCGCAACAGTGTTCCCAGGGTTCGATTAGTCACTTCAGTTTGCCCGTCATTTGAGGGTGGTGTGAAGTGCTAAACAAGAGTTTTGTTCCCACCTTCCTCCATAGGGTGTTCCAAAAGTAGCTGAGAAATTTGGAGTCTAGATCGGAAACAATAGTCTTTGGAATCCCATGTAAATGTACCACCTCTCGAAAATATAAATCGGCCACATTGCTTGCATCATCTGTCTTGTGGCACGCTACAAAATGAGCCATTTTCGAAAAACGATCTATGACTACCATAATCGCATCCCTCCCTCGTTGAGTACGAGGTAAAGCCACAATAAAATCCATCGAGACATCTTCCCATGGTCTCTCCGGAATCGGTAAAGGTGTGTATGTTCCTGGTTTGAACGAACTCTTCGCAATATGGCATGTTACACACTTACTAATTATGTTACTAACATCCCCCTGCATCTTTGTGATACGAATTACGTACGTAATGCGTATGAAATACAACGGAAGATTAGTATGTCTTGATAAGTATCAAAGTATCACTCAGAATTACAAGGTGGTGACCGAACTTAAATGGATTTCGGCCGTGAAGTAGTATGATATACGGATTTGGATGTGTTTTATCGAACTAGACCTATAACTCGATAAAAGTAATCTCTCCTCAAGACCTATTGAGAATTGATCAAGTTAAAATCTCGAGACGCGTCGAAACAATAACTAAAGTTTTGTTGAACTCGTTCAACGTATATTTCAAAGAAATACAAGGTTTATTACTTTCAAGATGATTTACAAATACCACAAGTACTACTATATATAGTAGTTTCCAACCGTAAGAAAATACAACAAAACGAGAAAACGGAACTTCCTAGCAACATACCAATCGGCCGAAATATCTAAGGATGGGATCAAGAAGATTTTGTCCAAGATATCAAGCATCTTGGATTTATTTGGTGATTAAGACATGAAGAAAATCCTTGATGAAAGTCTTCATCCCATATCATGCTTGGGCCGATTTGTGGGGAAGGTGGGGAAGGAGCATTTTGGACTTTGTCATGGTGATTATGACATGAAGAAGATATTTGATGAAAGTCTTCATCAAATCTTATGCTTGGCCGATTTTGTAGTAAGGTGGGGAAGGAGAAATATCTTCATTATCTTGTCAAAGATATGAAGTCAAGTAAGGTCCCTTTCAAGCATGTCTTGGCCGAATCTTCATGCTTTTGGACCGATCCCGTCGTCAAGTTTTACGTTATTCCTGTTCCGATTAACAACGTAACTCCAATCCGCGTGTTCTTTTCTCCCAAGTATAATGATGCATGGCCATGCGAATTTGCATCGTCGTGGATGTCGATTTTTATTGGAGCTTCTTCGATTGGAATATTAGATATCGTATCATTCCCTCCTTCTTTGAAAGGAATTGACCTCAATTCCGTAATGCCATCGTCGTCAAGGTAAGGCAAGAGATCACCTACGTTGAAAGTCGCGTGTACTCCGTATTCGCCCGGAAGTTCGACTTTGTAGGCGTTGTCGTTCACTTTTCCCACAATTTTGTACGGACCTTCGGCTCTCGGCATTAATTTGTTCTTTCGTTTGCTTGGGAATCTTTCTTTTCTCAAATGTATCCAAACTAAGTCGCCAACATCAAATAATCTCGCTTTTTTATTTTTGTTCGACTTCCGTTTGTAAATTTCATTCACTTCTTTAATCCGTTCCCGTATCTTTTCATGTAACTTCATCATTGATTTGAGTTTTGATTCGGCGTCCTTGTGAACCAATTCGTTGCTCGGCAAGGGAATCAAATCCAATGGCATGTGCGGATTTATTCCGTATACTACTTCAAAAGGTGAATGGGCCGTGGCAAAACCGGGTGATCGGTTGTATGCGAATTCCGCATGTGCAAGTTTAACGTCCCAATCCTTTTGTGTTTTATTCACCAATCCTCGCAATAATGCTCCCAAGGTTCGATTAGTCACCTCGGTCTGTCCATCGGTTTGTGGGTGATGTGAAGTACTGAATAGGAGTTTAGTACCCACTTTTCTCCATAAAGTATTCCAGAAGTAACTCAGAAATTTAGAATCTCGATCCGACTCGATAGTTTTTGGAACTCCGTGTAAACGAACTACTTCCCGGAAGTACAAGTCCGCCACATTGCTTGCGTCATCGGTTTTGTGGCATGCTATAAAGTGAGCCATTTTCGAAAAACGGTCGACGACCACCATGATCGAGTCTTTGCCTCGTTGAGTACGAGGTAAAGCCACAATAAAATCCATCGAGACATCCTCCCATAGTCGTAACGGTATTGGCAACGGCATGTATGTACTTGGCTTGAACGAACTTTTCATCATGTGAAAAGTGACGCATTTACTCACGATTGTGCTCACGTCACCATACATCTTTGGCCAAAAGAAATGTTCTTTTAGCACCTCTACGGTCTTGGCCGAGCCGAAATGACCGGCTAGTCCTCCTCCGTGCGCCTCCCGAACTAGCAATTCCCGAATTGTATGTCTCGGCACACATAATTTATTTCCCTTGAAAAGAAAGCCATCTTGTAAAACAAATTCTTCGTATGGGGTCGTTTTACAACGGGTAAAAATTTCTCCGAAGTCCAAATCGTCACTGTAATGATCTTTCAACGTCTCGAACCCCAACAAACGAACATCTAGAATCGACAGTAAGGCATACCGTCTTGATAGTGCATCCGCCACTATATTACTCTTCCCGTCTTTGTACTTGGATGAAAAGTGAAAAGATTGTAAAAATTCCACCCGTTTTGCATGTCTCGGACTTAGCTTGCTTTGCCCGTTGATGTATTTCAACGACTCGTGATCCGAATGTAACACGAAATGTTTCGAACGTAAATAGTGACTCCAATGATCGAGTGCTCTTACGATAGCATAGAACTCCTTGTCGTAGGTACAATAATTAATTCGGGCGCCACTTAATTTCTCCGAAAAATAGGCGATGGGACGGCCTCTTTGAATAAGTACTGCCCCGATTCCAACTCCGCTAGCGTCGCATTCCACCTCAAATGGTTGCGAAAAATCGGGTAATGTTAAAATTGGTGCTTCACATAACTTTCCTTTTAATTTTTCAAAAGCTTTTTGGGCCGCCTCGTTCCATGCAAAGGTTCCTTTTTTTAGACACTCCGTGATCGGACTGGAGATGGTGCTAAAGTCCCGTATGAATCGTCGGTAAAAAGAAGCGAGGCCATGAAATGATCGTACCTCCGTGATTGTCTTTGGGGTCGGCCACGACTTGATTGCCGCGATCTTCTCTTGGTCGACCGAAACTCCTTCTTTCGAAACAACATAGCCGAGAAAGACAAGACTCTCGACTAGGAAAGTACACTTCTCCCTCTTTCCATAAAGTTTCTGTTCCCTTAGAGTTTCAAATACGTGCCGCAAATGTTTGAGATGCTCCTCTAAGGATCGACTGTAGATCAAAATGTCGTCTAAGTATACGACAACAAACTTTCCCAAGAAAGGTTTGAGAACCTCGTTCATCAACCTCATAAAAGTGCTCGGGGCATTAGTGAGACCGAATGGCATCACAACCCATTCGTAAAGTCCATTCTTTGTTTTAAATGTCGTCTTCCATTCGTCTCCCTCTCGCATGCGAATTTGATGGTATCCGCTCCGTAAATCAACTTTTGAAAATATAACCGAGCCATGTAACTCGTCTAACATGTCGTCTAGTCTCGGGATGGGGAACCGATACTTGACGGTGATGTTATTCACGGCTCTCTTGTCACAATACACATTCGCCATGATCCGTCTTTTTTTGGTACAAGTAGGACTGGAACCGCACACGGACTTAAACTTTCTCGGACATATCCGTGATTCATGAGTTCATCAATTTGACGTTGTAGTTCTTTGGTTTCTTCGGGATTACAACGATACGCCGCTTTGTTCGGTAATGGTGCTCCTGGTACAAGATCAATTTGGTGTTCAATTCCGTGGATAGGTGGTAATCCTACCGGCAAGTCTTCGGGAAATACATCCGAGAACTCGTGTAATAGTGTTTCTATCTCTTCTTCGTGGTGTGAGTTGGTGGCAAGATTTTGGACCTCTTTGATCATCATCAAATAAACATGTTCGCCATCGTCAATGGCTTGTTCGACTTCTTTTTCGTTTGCAAGCATCGTAAGTTTCGGTCCTTCGACTTTTTTCGAACTCATCGTCCGGATAGCTTGAGGTGACATAGGTTTAAGAATAATTTTTTTACCTTTGTCACGTAACTCATACTCGTTACTCCTCCCTCGATGTAGTACGTCCCGATCAAATAACCAAGGTCTTCCTAATAACACGTGACATGCGTCCATCGGTAGTACATCGCATGTAATATCATCGCCATATGATCCCATGATGAGTCCGACCTTCACTTGTCTTGATACTTTCACCTTGTTTCCATCATCGAGCCAATGGAGTGCATACGGCTTTGGATGGGCCGTGGTGATTAATCCGAGCTTTGAGACCATCTCGCTCGATGCCACGTTTGTACAACTTCCACCGTCAATGATCAAGCTACACCATTTCTGTCCGACACGACACTTCGTGTGGAAGATTTGGTCTCGTTGTTCTACGTCACTCGGGGCTGCCTTCGTTTGTAACATGCGAAGGACGAGGTTCGTGTCATAGTTCGGGGCATCGTATGCCTCGCATTCTTCTTCTTCGTCAGCTTCTAAGTTAAAAACGTCTCCAATTCTTTCTTCTTCGGCTAGTAATTCTTCTCGGACGACTATGGCTTCTCGTAACGTCACAATTCTCCGATTTGGACAAGCACTTTGATAGTGTCCAAATCCTTGACATTTGAAACACCGGACTTTAGATAGGCTTGTTTCTTTTGGGGTGATAGGAGTTTTTGGAATGGTAGTAACGGGTGGACTTGTGGTGACAGTTTTTGGAAACGAGCTAGAACTCGCGCCAAAGTTGGTATTCCGTATTTAGATGGGAATTCGGGTTTAGAAAGTTTTGTCTTGTTTTGATTTTCCAACTTTATGCAAAGTCCGCATAAAGTATCAAAGTCGGAATAGGGGTAGAGTTCCACGGAATTAGCAATAATTTTATTCAAACCTCGAAGGAAACGGGACATCCGTAATTCTTCGCTTTATTCAAGTTCTCCCATCAAGGATAAGTTTTCAAACTCCTCGATGTACTCCTCGACACTTAGCTTTCCTTGCGTGAGGTCAGAAATTTTTCGATACAAGCTTAACTTGTGTGTAGCCGGGACATATCTTTTTCGTAGTTTCTTTTTTAGAGAATCCCACGAACGTATCTTCTGGCACGAACTCTTTGTGTCTTCATTCGCTCAAACCAAAGGGAAGCAGTTCGCTTGTCTTGTATTCATCAGCATGTCGTGGTGTATGCATGGCGTCGTATCCTCGTCGTGCTTGGATTCTGGGCTCCGGTAAGCCGCGAAGAACGTCACGTAGTTGTGCTACTTCTTCATCGGTGAATGCCATCTTCTTGAGTAACGTCGAGAATCGTGAGACAAATGTCTCCGATACCACTTATGATACGAATTACGTACGTAATGCGTATGAAATACAACGGAAGATTATTATGTCTTGATAAGTGATACGAATTACGTAAGTAATGCGTATAAAACACAACGGAAGATTATTACGTTCACAATATTGATCAAAATTACAAGGGGGTGGACGAATTTAATGGGATTCGGCCGTGAGGTAGTATGATATACGGAGTTTGATGTGTTTTATCGAACTAGACCTATAACTCGATAAAAGGGTAATCTCTTCCCAAGACCTATTGAGAATTGATCAAGTTAAAATCTCGAGACACGTCGAAACAATAACTAAAGTTTGTTGAACTCGTTCAACATATATTTCAAAGAAATACAAGGTTTATTACTTTCCAGCTATCTTACAATCACCAAATGGACTACTATATATAGTAGTATACAAGGATAATGATACAAAAACAACAAGAAAAAAACGAGCCACCAATCTTCCTCATGTTCGGCCGAAATGTGGTGTGGGGAAGGCAAGATTTTGGACAATCTTCAAGTATCTTGGAATGTAGTGTGTATGACTTTGACATGTTGAAAAAGACTTGATGAAAGTCTTTATCCATGGGAGATTTCGGCCGATTTTGTGGGGAGGTTTGGGAGATTTATTTAGGACATGATCTTCATGGATCTTGATAAGATATGAAGATGGGGTCTTTTATTTTGTCTTGGCCGATTTTCAAAGGAGGTGGGGAAGGAGGAGATCTTCACTATCTTGTGAAAGATATGAAGACAAATGAGGTCCCTTTCAAGCATGCCTTGGCCGATTTTTCATGCTTTCGGACCGATTCTATCGTCGAGTTTTACGTTACTCCTGTTCCGATTAACAACGTAACTTCAATCCGCGTATTCTTTTCTCCCAAGTATAATGATGCATGGCCATGCGGATTTGTATCGTCGTGGATGTCGATTTTTATTGGAGCTTCTTCGATTGGAATATTAAATATCGTATCATTCCCTCCTTCTTTGAAAGGAATTGACCTCAATTCCGTAATGCCATCGTCGTCAAGGTAGGGCGAGAGATCACCTACGTTGAATGTCGCGTGTACTCCGTATTCGCCCGGAAGTTCGACTTTGTATGCGTTGTCGTTCACTTTTTCCACAATTTTGTACGGACCTTCGGCTCTCGGCATCAATTTGTTCTTCCGTTTGCTTGGGAATCTTTCTTTTCTCAAATGTATCCAAACTAAGTCGCCAACATCAAATAATCTCGCTTTTTTATTTTTGTTCGACTTCCGTTTGTATATTTCATTTACTTCTTTAATCCGTTCCCGTATCTTTTCATGTAACTTCACCATTGATTTGAGTTTTGCTTCGGCGTCTTTGTGAACCAACTCGTTGCTCGGCAAGGGAATCAAGTCCAATGGCAAGTGCGGATTTAATCCGTATACTACTTCAAAAGGTGAATGGGCCGTGGCATAACCGGGTGATCGGTTGTATGCGAATTCCGCATGAGCAAGTTTAACGTCCCAATCCTTCTGTGTTTTATTCACCAATCCTCGCAATAATGCTCCCAAGGTTCGATTAGTCACCTCGGTCTGTCCATCGGTTTTTGGGTGATGTGAAGTCTTGAATAGGAGTTTAGTACCCACTTTTCTCCATAAAGTATTCCGAAGTAACTCAGAAATTTGGAATCTCGATCCGACACGATAGTTTTTGGAACTCCGTGTAAACGAACTACTTCCCGGAAGTACAAGTCCGCCACATTGCTTGCATCATCGGTTTTGTGGCATGCTATAAAGTGAGCCATTTTCGAAAAACGGTCGACGACCACCATGATCGAGTCTTTGCCTCGTTTAGTACGAGGTAAAGCCACAATAAAATCCATCGAGTCATCCTCCCATGGTCGTAACGGTATTGGCAACGGCATGTATGTACTCGACTTGAACGAACTTTTCATCATGTGACAAGTGACGCATTTACTCACGATTGTGCTTACGTCACCATACATCTTTGGCCAAAAGAAATGTTCTTTTAGCACTTCTACAGTCTTGGTCGAGCCGAAGTGACCGGCTAGTCCTCCTCCGTGCGCCTCCCGAACCAGCAATTCCCGAATTGTATGTCTCGGCACACATAATTTATTCCCTTTGAAGAGAAAGCCATCCTGTAACACAAATTCCTCGTACGGGGCTATTTTACAACGGTTAAAAATTTCCCCGAAGTCCAAATCGTCGCTGTAATGATCTTTCAAAGTCTCGAACCCCAACAAACGAACATCTAGGATCGACAGTAAGGCATACCGTCTTGATAGTGCATCCGCCACTATATTACTCTTCCCGTCTTTGTACTTGGATGAAAAGTGAAAAGATTGTAGAAATTCCACCCATTTTGCATGTCTCGGGCTTAGCTTGCTTTGTCCGTTGATGTATTTCAACGACTCGTGATCCGAATGTAACACGAAATGCTTCGAACGTAAATAGTGACTCCAATGATCGAGTGCTCTCACGATAGCATAGAACTCCTTATCGTAAGTACAATAATTCACTCGGGCGCCACTTAACTTCTCCGAAAAATAGGCGATGGGACGGCCTCTTTGAATAAGTACTGCCCCGATTCCAACTCCACTAGCGTCGCATTCCACCTCAAACGGTTGTGAAAAATCGGGTAACGTCAAAATTGGCGCTTCACATAACTTTCCTTTTAATTTTTCAAAAGCCTTTTGGGCCGCCTCGTTCCATGCAAAGGTTCCTTTTTTTAGACATTCCGTGATCGGGCTGGAGATGGTGCTAAAGTCCCGTATGAATCGTCGGTAAAAAGAAGCGAGGCCATGAAATGATCGTACCTCCGTGATTGTCTTTGGGGTCGGCCACGACTTGATTGCCGCGATCTTTTCTTGGTCGACCGAAACTCCGTCTTTTGAAACAACATAGCCGAGAAAGACAAGACTCTCGACTAGGAAAGTACACTTCTCCCGCTTTCCATCAAGTTTCTGTTCCCTTAGCGTTCCAAATACGTGCCGCAAATGTTCGAGATGTTCCTCTAAGGATCGACTGTAGATCAGGATGGCGTCTAAGTATACGACAACAAACTTTCCCAAGAAAGGTTTGAGAACCTCGTTCATCAACCTCATAAAAGTGCTCGGGGCGTTAGTGAGGCCGAATGGCATCACAACCCATTCGTAAAGTCCATTCTTTGTTTTAAATGCCGTTTTCCATTCGTCTCCCTCTCGCATGCGAATTTGATGGTATCCGCTCCGTAAATCAACTTTGGAAAATATAACCGAGCCATGTAACTCGTCCAACATGTCGTCTAGTCTCGGAATGGGGAACCTATACTTGACGGTGATGTTATTCACGGCTCTACTGTCAATACACATTCGCCATGATCCGTCTTTTTTTGGTACAAGTAGGACTGGAACCGCACACGGACTTAAACTTTCTCGGACATATCCGTGATTCATGAGTTCATCAATTTGACGTTGTAGTTCTTTGGTTTCTTCGGGATTACAACGATACGCCGCTTTGTTTGGTAATGGAGCTCCCGGTATAAGATCAATCTGGTGTTCAATTCCGCGGATAGGTGGTAATCCTACCGGCAAGTCTTCGGGAAATACATCCGAGAACTCGTGTAATAGTGCATCTATCTCTTCTTCGTGGTGTGATTCGGTGGCAAGATTTCGGACCTCTTTGATCATCATCAAATAAACACGTTCGCCATCGTCAATGGCGTGTTCGACTTCTTTCTCGTTTGCAAACATCGTAAGTTTCGGTACTTCGACTTTTTTCGAACTCATCGTCCGGATAGCTTGAGGTGACATAGGTTTAAGAACAATTTTTTTACCTTTGTCACGTAACTCATACTCGTTACTCCTCCCTCGATGTAGTACATCCCGATCAAATAACCAAGGTCTTCCTAATAACACGTGACATGCGTCCATCGGTAGTACATCGCATGTAATATCATCGCCATACGAACCCATGGTGAGTCCGACCTTCACTTGCCTTGATACTTTCACCTTGTTTCCATCATCGAGCCAATGGAGTGCATACGGCTTAGGATGGGCCGTGGTGATCAAACCGAGTTTTGAGACCATCTCGCTTGATGCCACGTTTGTACAACTTCCACCGTCAATGATCAAGCTACACCATTTATCTCCGACACAACACTTCGTGTGGAAGATTTGGTCTCGTTGTTCTTCGTCACTTGGGGCTGCCTTCGTTTGTAACATGCGAAGGACGAGGTTCGTGTCATAGTTCGGGGCATCGTATGCCTCGCATTCTTCTTCTTCTTCGTCAGCTTCTAAGTTAAAAACGTCTCCAACTCTTTCTTCTTCGGCTAGTAATTCTTCTCGGGCTATGGCTTCTCGTAACGTCACAATTCTCCGATTTGGACAAGCACTTTGATAGTGTCCAAATCCTTGACATTTGAAACAGGACTTTAGATAGGCTTGTTTCTTTTGGGGTGATAGGAGTTTTGAATGGTAGTAACGGGTTGGCTTGTGGTGTGATTTTGGAAACGAGCTAGAACTCGCGCCAAGGTTGGTATTTCCGTATTTAGATGGGAATTCGGGTTTAGAAAGTTTTGCTTTGTTTTGATTTTCCAACTTTATGCAAAGCCCGCATAAAGTATCAAAGTCGGCATAGGGGTAGAGTTCCACGGAATTAGCAATATTTTTGTTCAAACCTCGTAGGAAGCAGGACATCCGCAATTCTTCGCTTTCTTCAAGTTCTCCCATCAAGGATAAGTTTTCAAACTCCTCGATGTACTCCTCGACACTTAGCTTTCCTTGCGTGAGTTCGAAATTTTTCGATACAAGCTTAACTTGTGTGTAGTCGGGACATATCTTTTCGTAGTTTCTTTTTTAGAGAATCCCACGAACGTATCTTCTCTTTTCCGGCACGAACTCTTTGTGTCTTCATTCGCTCAAACCAAATGGAAGCTCCCTTTCCAAGTTTGAGAATCGCATACTTGCAACGTACCTCGTCATTGAGATCCTTGAACTCAAACATTCGTTCAATTTTTCTTTCCCACTCCAAATAAACCTCGGGATCGGTGCCGCCTACGAACTCCGGGAGTTCGCTTGTCTTGTATTCATCAGCATGTCGTGGTGCATGCATGGTGTCGTATCCTCGTCGTGCTTGGATTCTGGGCTCCGGTAAGCCACGAAGAACGTCACGTAGTTGTGCTACTTCTTCATCGGTGAATGCCATCTTCTTGAGTAACATCGAGAACTGTGAGACAAATGTCTCTGATACCACTTATGATACGAATTACATAAGTAATGCGTATAAAACACAACGGAAGATTATTACATTCACAATATTGATCAAAATTACAAGGGGGTGGACGAATTTAATGGGATTCGGCCGTGAGGTAGTATGATATACGGAGTTTGATGTGTTTTATCGAACTAGACCTATAACTCGATAAAAGGGTAATCTCTTCCCAAGACCTATTGAGAATTGATCAAGTTAAAATCTCGAGACACGTCGAAACAATAACTAAAGTTTGTTGAACTCGTTCAACGTATATTTCAAAGAAATACAAGGTTTATTACTTTCCAGCTATCTTACAATCACCAAATGGACTACTATATATAGTAGTATACAAGGATAATGATACAAAAACAACAAGAAAAAAACGAGCCACCAATCTTCCTCATGTTCGGCCGAAATGTGGTGTGGGGAAGGCAAGATTTTGGACAATCTTCAAGTATCTTGGAATGTAGTGTGTATGACTTTGACATGTTGAAAAAGACTTGATGAAAGTCTTTATCCATGGGAGATTTCGGCCGATTTTGTGGGGAGGTTTGGGAGATTTATTTAGGACATGATCTTCATTTATACGAATCGGTCAACATCATCAAATACAAAAAAGAAGATTATCCGACCAAGCTTGATTGAGTCGCAGGCATACATAAAATCCTCATGCAAAATACATGGACAAATTACCAATTCTCGCGCGCATACGACTTCAGCAGTTTATTTTAGTATTTTGCCCATAACTTTCTCGTCCGAAATCCGATTCAGGTGATTCAAGTGGCCATGGAAAGCTAAGAAAGAGAGCTACAAATCTTATGAAGACCATAGGACCAAATTCGGACTCATTGGATCCCAGAAATGACAAAACCGAACCATGTGAGAAGAAGAGGCCAAGATGTCACTTTCATGATCAAGTCATTATCAAGCCTTACAATATATCACATGAGGAGGATTCTTGTCCACTCCCTCTTGGAAGCCCCACGTCCAAATTATGCACATCAAGCCAAAATGTTGTGATCTTTGTAGAATAGTTTAATAAATGCTTGTATTTTAGCTAGATTTTGTTTGATCTTGTTTGGCTTGTTTAGGAGATATAATGGCTATATAATAGCCTCATCCTCAACCTTGAAAAAATAATCTTGAATCTTGAAAGTAATAAACCTTGTATTTCCTTTGAAATATACGTTGAACGAGTTCAACAAACTTTAAGTTATTGTTTCGATGCGTCTCGAGATTTTAACTTGATCAATTCTCAATAGGTCTTGGGAAGAGATTACCTTTTATCGAGTTATAGGTCTAGTTCGATAAAACACATCCAAATCCGTATACACTACTACCTCACGGCCGAAATCCATTTAAGTTCGGCCACCCCTTGTATTTTCGAGTGACACTTTGATAATCGTCAAGACATAATAATCTTCCGTTGTATTTCATACGCATTACGTACGTAATTCGTATCATCTTCTTGTTCGATATTTTTTATTGTTATATCCGATATTATTCACATACAAAATACATCCGAAAAACTCCATATTCGTAAAAGCCTTCCGCTATCATACACTTACATATACTCCGACCGATACGTATCCACCTCACTTATATACGTAATTCGTATCATAAGTGGTATCGGAGCCCAAGGTCATCTCCTTGGGCGATCAACTATATTCACCGAATTTTTTTTTGAAGTATTTAGTCACCTTCTTGGGTTGTTCTTCACGGTTAGAAGAATTTTCGCATAACATTGGCAGATTAGCGCAGTCGGAAGAAAACAAAGTTTCCCGTAGATTCGACCGTTGGATCATCACGAAATTTTGACAAAGGTAAGCCAACTCATTGAACTACAGTCTGAACGGTGGAGATCAGATTCTTTGATCATCTTCTTGGTTCATTCTTCACGGATTTCTTGGGAAAATTTTCTGTCCGATTTCTTGTCAAAGAACTATCTCTTGATTCTTGTTATGGATTTCTCCGAGCTCGATTTCTTGATGACACTCCGTGACGCACTAAACGGCTTACCGGAGCAACGTATGCAAGAAAGACACAGAGACGATGCCAACGATATTGATTTCTTGGCCAAATTCCGCAGCATACCGGAATTTCACGGAGATAGTAATCCAGATGCGTGCATAGATTGGCTCCATGCTTGTGAGGAGCACTCGGACTTCAAGGCTGCCCCGATCAACCGCCGCGTTTCGCTGGTGACAAAGCGCCTCCGCGGTAGCGCCGCCTTCTGGTGGCAAAAATTGAAACAGTCTCGTTCACAACAACGTAAGCCTAAAATTACAGATTGGCAAAAATTCAGAAAATATTTCAAGCGAAGGTTCAAAGCCACATCTTACCACCAGTCGTTGTTTCCCCACCACCAATCCTTCGTCGCCCCGCCGCCAACCTTTGATCAAAGATTTTTTTTTCATCGAAGAATTTCCAGCGAAGTTTTTTTTGACGAAGACGATGTCCCTACCACCATTTTCAATGAAGTAGACGAGACAGAGTTTTCAACGGAGCAATTCAACGAAGAAGATGAGTTGAGCCGTGTCTCCCTAGTCGACGAACCTAGATCTTGCTACTTTGATCATGGGCCAGTTGGTTGTGTTGGCCAAATTGACCAAAACGGACCAAATTATTTTAGTAACGCGAAACAAGATCACGGCCTTATGCTTTCTGAAACGGCTAATATTGAAAATGAACTCTTTGTCACTGACGACTTTGATATGACAGAATTTCCTGCGGCATTTTTTGATGACAAAGAAGACGATAGTTGGAGTCGAGCTGCCCTATCGGAGCAAAGTGGGTCGTATGACTTTGTTGCGGTACGAAACGAGCCTAGTGGATTGATTTTTGATGAGACATTATTAGAGGAGCCCAACAATATTGAAACGGAGTGTTGGTTAGATTATGACGGACCGCCAGCATTTGATGAGGAACCAATTGATGAAGAGGAATCCGTAATAAATCCTATGGTTCCCACCGTAATAAATTCTGTGTTTTCCATTTTTGATGATGAACCCGAGAAATCAGTGTTTCCAATTCTGGAGGAGGAACCCGATGTGGAGTTAACCGTTCGTCCCATTTCAGATATCCACTCATGTCATGATATCGGTATTACCTGGCGGAGTAAATATTATTATTTTATTAATAATGATAGTTATTTTGTTGGTGATTCTCGAGGGGGCCCCACTACCTATCGTCTCAAGATTTTGGGTCATGTACGTACTGCGGACATCTTCGAGATCAAATACTTAGAGGCTTTAGTTAATTATCTTGGTGACGAAGGGAGTTCGGAATTGAGGACAATTCCCTTTAAAGAGAGAGGGTATGATACGAATCGGTCAACATCATCAAATACAAAAAAGAAGATTATCCGACCAAGCTTGATTGAGTCGCAGGCATACATAAAATCCTCATGCAAAATACATGGACAAATTACCAATTCTCGCGCGCACGACGACTTCGTAGCAGTTTTAGTATTTTTGCCCATAACTTTCTCGTCCGAAATCCGATTCAGGTGATTCAAGTGGACATGGAAAGCTAAGAAAGAGAGCTACAAATCTTTTGAAGACCATAGGACCAAATTCGGACTCATTGGATCCCAGAAATGACAAAACCGAACCATGTGAGAAGAAGAGGCCAAGATGTCACTTTCATGATCAAGTCATTATCAAGCCTTACAATATATCACATGAGGAGGATTCTTGTCCACTCCCTCTTGGAAGCCCCACGTCCAAATTATGCACATCAAGCCAAAATGTTGTGATCTTTGTAGAATAGTTTAATAAATGCTTGTATTTTAGCTAGATTTTGTTTGATCTTGTTTGGCTTGTTTAGGAGATATAATGGCTATATAATAGCCTCATCCTCAACCTTGAAAAAATAATCTTGAATCTTGAAAGTAATAAACCTTGTATTTCCTTTGAAATATACGTTGAACGAGTTCAACAAACTTTAAGTTATTGTTTCGATGCGTCTCGAGATTTTAACTTGATCAATTCTCAATAGGTCTTGGGAAGAGATTACCTTTTATCGAGTTATAGGTCTAGTTCGATAAAACACATCCAAATCCGTATACACTACTACCTCACGGCCGAAATCCATTTAAGTTCGGCCACCCCTTGTATTTTCGAGTGACACTTTGATAATCGTCAAGACATAATAATCTTCCGTTGTATTTCATACGCATTACGTACGTAATTCGTATCATCTTCTTGTTCGATATTTTTTATTGTTATATCCGATATTATTCACATACAAAATACATCCCAAAAACTCCATATTCGTAAAAGCCTTCCGCTATCATACACTTACATATACTCCGACCGATACGTATCCACCTCTCCCCGGATAATTCGTATCATTCATGGATCTTGATAAGATATGAAGATGGGGTCTTTTATTTTGTCTTGGCCGATTTTCAAAGGAGGTGGGGAAGGAGGAGATCTTCACTATCTTGTGAAAGATATGAAGACAAATGAGGTCCCTTTCAAGCATGCCTTGGCCGATTTTTCATGCTTTCGGACCGATTCTGTCGTCGAGTTTTACGTTACTCCTGTTCCGATTAACAACGTAACTCCAATCCGCGTATTCTTTTCTCCCAAGTATAATGATGCATGGCCATACGGATTTGTATCGTCGTGGATGTCGATTTTTATTGGAGCTTCTTCGATTGGAATATTAAATATCGTATCAATAAGTATCAAAGTATCACTCAAAATTACAAGGTGGTGACCGAACTTAAATGGATTTCGGCCGTGAAGTAGTATGATATACGGATTTGGATGTGTTTTATCGAACTAGACCTATAACTCGATAAAAGTAATCTCTCCTCAAGACCTATTGAGAATTGATCAAGTTAAAATCTCGAGACGCGTCGAAACAATAACTAAAGTTTTGTTGAACTCGTTCAACGTATATTTCAAAGAAATACAAGGTTTATTACTTTCAAGATGATTTACAAATACCACAAGTACTACTATATATAGTAGTTTCCAACCGTAAGAAAATACAACAAAACGAGAAAACAAAACTTCCTAGCAACATACCAATCGGCCGAAATATCTAAGGATGGGATCAAGAAGATTTTGTCCAAGATATCAAGCATCTTGGATTTATTTGGTGATTAAGACATGAAGAAAATCCTTGATGAAAGTCTTCATCCCATATCATGCTTGGGCCGATTTGTGGGGAAGGTGGGGAAGGAGCATTTTGGACTTTGTCATGGTGATTATGACATGAAGAAGATATTTGATGAAAGTCTTCATCAAATCTTATGCTTGGCCGATTTTGTAGTAAGGTGGGGAAGGAGAAATATCTTCATTATCTTGTCAAAGATATGAAGTCAAGTAAGGTCCCTTTCAAGCATGTCTTGGCCGAATCTTCATGCTTTTGGACCGATCCCGTCGTCAAGTTTTTCGTTATTTCTGTTCCGATTAACAACGTAACTCCAATCCGCGTGTTCTTTTCTCCCAAGTATAATGATGCATGGCCATGCGAATTTGCATCGTCGTGGATGTCGATTTTTATTGGAGCTTCTTCGATTGGAATATTAGATATCGTATCACTTTGGCCAATAAAAATGTTTCTTCAGCACATCTAATGTCTTAGTTGAACCAAAGTGGCCAGCCAAACCTCCCCCGTAAGCCTCTCGAACCAGCAATTCTCGAACCGTGTGCTTGGGTAGACAAAGACGATTTCCTTAGAAAGGAAGCCTTCCTGTATCGAAAATTCTCCCATCGGTCCAGATTTGCAAAGGGCGAAGGTCTTGCCAAAATCCGCATCACCGTCGTAATATTCCTTCACTGTCTCGAATCCAAGCAAACGAACATCAAGGGTAGAGTGTAAGGCATAACGCCTAGAAAATGCATCTGCTACAATATTGCTCTTGCCATCCTTATACTTTGATGAGAAGTGAAATGATTGTAAGAATTCCACCCACTTCGCATGCTTGGGACTCGATTTGTGTTGTCCGTTAATATACTTCAATGATTCATGGTCCGAATGTATGATGAAATGCTTCGGCCGAAGATAGTAACTCCAATGATCTAGAGCCCTCACAATAGCATAAAACTTCTTGTCGTACGTACAATAATTGAGACGAGCACCGTTTAACTTTTCTGAAAAATAAGCAATAGGCCGCTTTCCTTGAATGAGAACTGCTCCAATGCCAACTCCGCTAGCATCACATTCTATCTCGAACGGTTGCGAAAAATCGGGTAATGCTAAGATTGGTGCTTCGCACAACTTTGCCTTCAAATTTGCGAACGACTCCTGGGCAGCCTGGTTCCAATTAAATGTACCTTTCTTCAAAAATTCGGTTATTGGACTTGCAATGGTGCTGAAATCTAGAATGAATCTTCGGTAAAATGAAGCCAGTCCGTGGAACGATCTAACTTCCATCACTATAGTGGGAACTGGCCAGGACTTAATTGCTTCGATCTTTGCTTGATCGACCGACACTCCATCCTTTGAAACAACATAGCCAAGAAAGACTATACTTTCGACCAAGAATGAGCACTTCTCCTTTTTTCCATACAACCTCTGGTCCCTAAGGGTTTCGAAGACTTGTCTCAAGTGTTCGAAATATTCTTGCAACGATCGGCTATAAATCAAAATATCGTCTAGGTGTACTGATACGGAATCATTTGACATGAACGAAGAAGACGAAGTAAGGATCGACATAAATGACCTTACTACACCCCATGCACGGACTACTACGTATTTAGGCGGGAAAACGGACATAAGACGTGGAGTCTCGGTCTCAGCCGTGTCATATAACACGGCCCGTGTCATGCTATGCCAGAAGGTCGACAATCGACCGGAAAATGGACGAACTGCCGGAAAAATCACCACCTGCCGGAAAAATCACCACCTGCCGGAACTGGCCGATCGATGCCGACCACCACCTGCCGGAACTGGCCGATCGCTGCCGACCGAACCCGGCCGTGTCATCCGACATGGCTGATACGATATCCATTATTCCAGTCGAAGAAACTCCGATAAAAATCGACATCCATGATGATGCAAATTCGCATGGCCATGCATCGTTGTACTTAGGAGAAAATGTTAAACGGATTGGAGTTACGTTGTTAATCGGAATCGGAGTGACGTAGAATTCGACGACGGATCGACCCGAAAGCATGAAGATCGGCCGAATTTATGCTTGAAAGGGACACTTTGTCTTCATATCTTTCACAAAATAAATGAAGATCACCTCCTTCCCCACCATGTCACATACGGCCGAAGCATGAAGATAGAGGGAAGACTTTCTTCTTCATGTCATTATCTCCCATATCTTGTAGGGATCGGCCGAATTGGAAGCTTGCAAAAAGGAAAGACTTGTGAAGATTTTCATCAAGAATATCTCATGTCACCATCATGAAATAAAGACCAAGATTGCTTGGTATCTCTTTGTGATTTTCGGCCTATTAGGTGTTGTTAGGAAGTTTCCCTTTTTTCGTTTTGTTGTATTTTCGTTCGGTTGTAAACTACTATATATAGTAGTGTTCGTTGTACTTGAAAAATATCGAGAATCATAATAAACTTTGTATTTCCTTTGAAATATACGTTGAACGAGTTCGACAAACCTTAAGTTATTGTTTCGACGAGTTTCGAGATTTTAACTTTGATCAATTCTCAAAAGGTCTTGGGAAGAGATTACCCTTTTATCGAGTTATAGGTCTAGTTCGATAAAACACGCCAAACTCCGTACATCACACTACTTCACGGCCGAAACACCATCAAACTTTCGGCCACCCTTAGCAAAATTCGAGTGATACTTTGTTACTTGTTAACCTTCCGTTGTGTTTTATACGTATTGCTTACGTAATTCGTATCAATGGCCCGTGCCGAGATGTCCTAGATAGTGAAATCTCGCTGCCGACCGAACCCGACCGTGTCGTCCGACACGGCCCTTGCCGACACAACCCGACCGTGCCAGGCGACACGGCCGAGTCACACTCTTCCGGATAGTAAAATTCCCGCTGTCCGACCAACCCGACCATGCCAGGCAACACGGTCGAGTCCTGCCGAACATGTGCGCCCGCACATGCCACCGCGGCCGTGCCGATCGGCACGGTCCGTGTCCGACAGCCAGCAAAATGACCATTATTGCTGATTTTTTTTTTATTTTTTGTTGTTTTTCCTCCCCTCACATGTCATGATTAGACTTGCATGTTATGTGGGGTGGTTTATAATCATTTTGTTGTGTGATTCCCCCTCCCTTTGATTTGATTCCTTTGTATTTTATCTTGATGTTTTGTTTTGTTTTCATTTCAAGATCATGTGATCTTGTTTTCATCCCTTAGTTGTTTAGAAGACTACAGTTCTATAAGTAGTCTTGTTCATGCTTGTATGAAGCCATTGTATGTTGAAGAAATAAGAATACACTTGTGTTTTCTTGGTGAATGCTTTTCATCGAAACCTTGATTATAATTCGACGCGTTTTCGAGTTTTAATAGAATCAATTCTCAATAGGTCTTGAGGAAAGATTATCTTATCAAACTATAGGTCTAGTTTGATAAATCATTCATATTGTTCTTGTTTATGTGAGCCGAATTGCCCTACTTTCGGTTATATCTTACGAGTGTTACACATATTCGAGTGTTGTGAGGATCAATTATATTTCCGCTGCATTCCATACGAGTTTACGTCCATTTTCTTACGTAATTCGTATCATAAGTGGTATCGGAGCCCAAGGTCATCTCCTTGGGCGATTTATTCAACGACTTCTTGTGAAGAACTACCTCTTGATTCTTGTTATGGATTTTTCCGATCTCGATTTCTTGATCAAACTCGGTGATGCACTAAACGACTTACCGGAGCAACGTATGCAAGCAAGACGCAGAGACGATGCCAACGATATTGATTTATTGGCTAAATTCCGCAGCATACCGGAGTTTCACGGATCTAGTAATCCAGATGCGTGCATAGATTGGCTCCATGCTTGTGAGGAGCATGCGGATTTCAAGGCTGCCCCGATCAACCGCCGCGTCTCGCTGGTGACAAAGCGCCTCCGCAGTAGCGCCGCCTTCTGGTGGCAAAAATTGAAACAGTCCCGTTCACAACAACGTAAGCCTAAAATTATAGATTGGCAAAAATTCAGAAAATATTTCAAGCGAAAGTTCAAATCCACATCTTACCACCAGTCGTTATTTCCCCACCACCAATCGTTCGACGCCCCGCCACCAACTTTCGATCTAAGGTTTTTCCACATCAATGAGCGGCACAATGATGAATTTCCAGCAGAACCTTTTTCCTATGAAGACGATGCCCCTACTACCATTTTTAATGAAGTAGATGAGGCAAAGGTTTCAATGACGCAATACAACGAAGAAGACGATTTGGAAGACGACTTGGTTAGTGTTTCCCTAATTGACAAACTTGGATCTTGCCATTATGAGCATGAGCCAATTAATTGTGTTGGCCAAATTGACCAAAACGGAATTGATGAGCCAAGTGAATTATGGTCAGATGAGTATTTAACACAAGTCGAGCCATTTAAGACTGTGGAAGATAAAATTGAGCTTGGTACTAAAATTGGCCGGTTCGAAGAAAACAACAATTTTCAGCCTAAATTTTATATCGACTCAGTTTCTGGTGATGGACTTATTGTCTTGGATGATTACCAAATTGAGGTTAGTAAATTATTTTGGGATGGGCCATTATTGGAGGAGCCCAACAATATTGAAACGGAGAGTTGGTCAGATTATGACGGACCGCCAGCATTTGATGAGGAACCAGTTGATGAAGAGGAATCCGTAATAAATCCTGTGTTTCCCATTCTTGATGGTGAGCCCGATGTGGAATTATTAGTGTTTCCAATTCTGGATGATGAACCCGATGTGAGATTATCCGTGCGTCCCATTTCAGATGTCCACTCATGTCATGATATCGGTATTACCTGGCAGAGTAATTATTATTATTTTATTAATAATGATAGTTGTTTTGTTGGTGATTCTCGAGGGGCCCCCACTACCTATCGTCTCAAGATTTTGGGCCATGTATGCACTGCGGACATTTTCGAGATCAAATACTTAGAGGCTTTAGTTATTTATCTTGATGAGGAAGGGAGTTCGGAATTGAGGACAATTCCTTTTAAAGGAGGAGGAGATGATACGGAATCATTTGACATGAACGAAGAAGACGAAGTAAGGATCGGCATAAATGACCTTACTACACGCCATGCACGGACTACTACGTATTTAGGCGGGAAAACGGACATAAGACGTGGAGTCTCGGTCTCAGCCGTGTCATATAATACGGCCCATGTCATGCTATGCCGGAAGGTCGACAATCGGCCGGAAAATGGACGAACTGCCGGAAAAATCACCACCTGCCGGAACTGGCCGATCGCTGCCGACCACCACCTGCCGGAACTGGCCGATCGCTGCCGACCGAACCCGGCCGTGTCATCCGACACGGCCCGTGCCGAGATGTCCTAGATAGTGAAATCTCGCTGCCGACCGAACCCGACCGTGTCGTCCGACACGGCCCTTGCCGACACAACCCGACCGTGCCAGGCGACACGGCCGAGTCACACTCTTCCGGATAGTAAAATTCCCGCTGTCCGACCAACCCGACCATGCCAGGCGACATGGTTGAGTCCTGCCGAACATGTGCGCCCGCACATGCCGCCGCGGCCGTGCCGATCGGCACGGGCCGTGTGCGACAGCCAGCAAAATGACCATTATTGCTGATTTTTTTTATTTTTTGTTGTTTTTCCTCCCCTCACATGTCATGATTAGACTTGCATGTTATGTGGGGTTGATATGAATTACGTAAGTAATGCGTATGAAATACAACGGAAGATTATTATGTCTTGACAATTATCAAGTATTACTCGAAAATTACAAGGGGATGACCGAAATTGAATGGAGTTCGGCCGTGAGGTAGTAGTGTATACGGATTTGTATGTGTTTTATCGAACTAGACCTATAACTCGATAAAAGTAATCTCTCCTCAAGACCTATTGAGAATTGATCAAGTTAAAATCTCGAGACGCGTCGAAATAATAACTAAAGTTTGTTGAACTCGTTCAACGTATATTTCAAAGAAATACAAGGTTTATTACTTTCAAGATGATTTACAAATGTTACAAGTACTACTATATATAGTAGTTTCCAACCGTAAGAAAATACAACAAAACGAGAAATGAAACTTCCTAGCATGCTTCCATTTCGGCCGAAATATCTAAAGAGGAGATACCAAGTATCTTGGTTTTATTAGGTGATTAAGACATGAAGTAATCTTGGACTTGTGATGGTGACATGAAGAAGATCTTCACCAAATGTCTTCAATTCAGCCGTATTCTTCAAGTAGGGAATAGGAGGATTTTTGTGAAGATATGATATCACCCCTTTGGCATTATTATGGTGATTATGACTTGAGGGAAAATGACATGAAGCATGAAAGTCTTCTTCAAATCTTGTGTTTTCGGCCG
This sequence comes from Orobanche coerulescens, assembly GCA_033398695.1. NCBI lineage: Eukaryota > Viridiplantae > Streptophyta > Magnoliopsida > Lamiales > Orobanchaceae > Orobanche > Orobanche coerulescens. The sequence continues at coordinate 58,240,592 of CM065812.1, read as the reverse complement.
TTTGTTATCATGGTGGGGAAGGAGAATAACTTCATTATCTTGTTAAAGATATGAAGTCAAGTGAGGTCCCTTTCAAGCATGTCTTGGCCGAATTTTCATGCTTTCGGACCGATTCCGTCGTCGAGTTTTACGTTACTCCTGTTCCGATTAACAACGTAACTCCAATCCGCGTATTCTTTCTCCTGTATAATGATGCATGGCCATGCGTATCGTCGTGGACGTCGATTTTTATTGGAGCTTCTTCGATTGGAATATTAGATATCGTATCATTCCCTCCTTCTTTGAAAGGAATTGACCTCAATTCCGTAATGCCATCATCGTCAAGGTAAGGCGAGAGATCACCTACGTTGAATGTCGCGTGTACTCCGTATTCGCCCGGAAGTTCGACTTTGTATGCGTTGTCGTTCACTTTTCCCACAATTTTGTACGGACCTTCGGCTCTCGGCATCAATTTGTTCTTCCGTTTGCTTGGGAATCTTTCTTTTCTCAAATGTATCCAAACTAAGTCGCCAACATCAAATAATCTCGCTTTTTTATTTTTGTTCGACTTTCGTTTGTAAATTTCATTCACTTCTTTAATCCGTTCCCGTATCTTTTCATGTAACTTCATCATTGATTTGAGTTTTGATTCGGCGTCTTTGTGAACCAATTCGTTGCTCGGCAAGGGAATCAAGTCCAATGGCAAGTGCGGATTTAATCCGTATACTACTTCAAAAGGTGAATGGGCCGTGGCATAACCGGGTGATCGGTTGTATGCGAATTCCGCATGAGCAAGTTTAACGTCCCAATCTTTTTGTGTTTTATTCACCAATCCTCGCAATAATGCTCCCAAGGTTCGATTAGTCACCTCGGTCTGTCCATCAGTTTGTGGGTGATGTGAAGTACTGAATAGGAGTTTAGTACCCACTTTTCTCCATAAAGTATTCCAGAAGTAACTCAGAAATTTAGAATCTCGATCCGACACGATAGTTTTTGGAACTCCGTGTAAACGAACTACTTCCCGGAAGTACAGGTCCGCCACATTGCTTGCATCATCGGTTTTGTGGCATGCTATAAAGTGAGCCATTTTCGAAAAACGGTCGACGACCACCATGATCGAGTCTTTGCCTCGTTGAGTACGAGGTAAAGCCACAATAAAATCCATCGAGACATCCTCCCACGGGCCGTAATTGGTATTGGCAGCGCATGTATGTACTTGACTTGAACGAACTTTTCATCATGTGACAAGTGACGCATTTACTCACGATTGTGCTTACGTCACCATACATCTTTGGCCAAAAGAAATGTTCTTTTAGCACCTCTACGCCTTGGTCGAGCCGAAATGACCGGCTAGCCCTCCTCCGTGCGCCTCCCGAACTAGCAATTCCCGAATTGTATGTCTCAAGACACATAATTTATTTCCCTTGAAAAGAAAGCCATCCTCAGAAACAAATTCCTCGTCTGGGCCGTTTTACAACGGTTAAAAATTTCCCGAAGTCCAAATCGTCATTGTAATGATCTTTCAAAGTCTCGAACCCCAACAAACGAACATCTAGAATCGACAGTAAGGCATACCGTCTTGATAGTGCATCCGCCACTATATTACTCTTTCCGTCTTTGTACTTGGATGAAAAGTGAAAAGATTGTAGAAATTCCACCCATTTTGCATGTCTCGGGCTTAGCTTGCTTTGTCCGTTGATGTATTTCAACGACTCGTGATCCGAATGTAACACGAAATGTTTCGAACGTAAATAGTGACTCCAATGATCGAGTGCTCTCACGATAGCATAGAACTCCTTGTCGTAAGTACAATAATTCACTCGGGCGCCACTTAATTTCTCCGAAAAATAGGCGATGGGACGGCCTCTTTGAATAAGTACTGCCCCGATTCCAACTCCGCTAGCGTCGCATTCCACCTCAAACGGTTGTGAAAAATCGGGTAACGTCAAAATCGGCGCTTCACATAACTTTCCCTTTAATTTTTCAAAAGCCTTTTGGGCCGCCTCGTTCCATGCAAAGGTTCCTTTTTTTAGACACTCCGTGATCGGGCTGGAGATGGTGCTAAAGTCCCGTATGAATCGTCGGTAAAAAGAAGCGAGGCCATGAAATGATCGTACCTCCGTGATTGTCTTTGGGGTCGGCCACGACTTGATTGCCGCGATCTTTTCTTGGTCGACCGAAACTCCTTCCTTCGAAACAACATAGCCGAGAAAGACAAGACTCTCGACTAGGAAAGTACACTTCTCCCGCTTTCCATAAAGTTTCTGTTCCCTTAGCGTTTCAAATACGTGCCGCAAATGTTCGAGATGTTCCTCTAAGGATCGACTGTAGATTAAAATGTCGTCTAGGTATACGACAACAAACTTTCCCAAGAAAGGTTTGAGAACCTCGTTCATCAACCTCATAAAAGTGCTCGGGGTGTTAGTGAGGCCGAATGGCATCACAACCCATTCGTAAAGTCCATTCTTTGTTTTAAATGCCGTTTTCCATTCGTCTCCCTCTCGCATGCGAATTTGATGGTATCCGCTCCGTAAATCAACTTTGGAAAATATAACCGAGCCATGTAACTCGTCCAACATGTCGTCTAGTCTCGGAATGGGGAACCGATACTTGACGGTGATGTTATTCACGGCTCTACTGTCAATACACATTCGCCATGATCCGTCTTTTTTTGGAACAAGTAGGACTGGAACCGCACACGGACTTAAACTTTCTCGGACATATCCGTGATTAATGAGTTCATCAATTTGACGTTGTAGTTCTTTGGTTTCTTCGGGATTACAACGATACGCCGCTTTGTTCGGTAATGGAGCTCCTGGTACAAGATCAATTTGGTGTTCAATTCCGCGGATAGGTGGTAATCCTACCGGCAAGTCTTCGGGAAATACATCCGAGAACTCGTGTAATAGTGCATCTATCTCTTCTTCGTGGTGTGATTTGGTGGCAAGATTTCGGACCTCTTTGATCATCATCAAATAAACACGTTCGCCATCGTCAATGGCGTGTTCGACTTCTTTCTCGTTTGCAAACATCGTAAGTTTCGGTCCTTCGACTTTTTTCGAACTCATCGTCCGGATAGCTTGAGGTGACATAGGTTTAAGAACAATTTTTTTACCTTTGTCACGTAACTCATACTCGTTACTCCTCCCTCGATGTAGTACGTCCCGATCAAATAACCAAGGTCTTCCTAATAACACGTGACATGCGTCCATCGGTAGTACATCGCATGTAATATCATCACCATACGAACCCATGGTGAGTCCGACCTTCACTTGCCTTGATACTTTCACCTTGTTTCCATCATCGAGCCAATGGAGTGCATACGGCTTTGGATGGGCCGTGGTGATCAAACCGAGTTTTGAGACCATCTCGCTTGATGCCACGTTTGTACAACTTCCACCGTCAATGATCAAGCTACACCATTTATCTCCGACACGACACTTTGTGTGGAAGATTTGGTCTCGTTGTTCTTCGTCACTCGGGGCTGACTTCGTTTGTAACATGCGAAGGACGAGGTTCGTGTCATAGTTCGGGGCATCGTATGCCTCGCATTCTTCTTCTTCTTCATCAGCTTCTAAGTTAAAAACGTCTCCAATTCTTTCTTCTTCGGCTAGTAATTCTTCTCGGGCGGTTATGGCTTCTCGTAACGTCACAATTCTCCGATTTGGACAAGCACTTTGATAGTGTCCAAATCCTTGACATTTGAAACACCGGACTTTAGATAGGCTTGTTTCTCTTGGGGTGATAGGAGTTTTTTGAATGGTAGTAACGGGTTGGCTTGCGGTGACAGTTTTTGGAAACGAGCTAGAACTCGCGCCAAAATTGGTATTTCCGTATTTAGATGGGAATTCGGGTTTAGAAAGTTTTGTTTTGTTTTGATTTTCCAACTTTATGCAAAGTCCGCATAAAGTATCAAAGTCGGAATAGGGGTAGAGTTCCACGGAATTAGCAATATTTTTGTTCAAACCTCGTAGGAAACGGGACATCCGCAATTCTTCGCTTTCTTCAAGTTCTCCCATCAAGGATAAGTTTTCAAACTCCTCGATGTACTCCTCGACACTTAGCTTTCCTTGCGTGAGGTCAGAAATTTTTCGATACAAGCTTAACTTGTGTGTAGCCGGGACATATCTTTTTCGTAGTTTCTTTTTTAGAGAATCCCACGAACGTATCTTCTCTTTTCCGGCACGAACTCTTTGTGTCTTCATTCGCTCAAACCAAAGGGAAGCTCCCTTTCCAAGTTTGAGAATCGCATACTTGCAACGTACCTCGTCATTGAGATCCTTGAATTCAAACATTCGTTCAATTTTTCTTTCCCACTCCAAATAAACCTCGGGATCGGTGCCGCCTACGAACTCCGGAAGTTCGCTTGTCTTGTATTCATCAGCATGTCGTGGTGCATGCATGGTGTCGTATCCTCGTCGTGCATGGATTAAGGCTCGGTAAGCCGCGAAGAACGTCACGTAGTTGTGCTACTTCTTCATCGGTGAATGCCATCTTCTTGAGTAACGTCGAGAACTGTGAGACAAATGTCTCCGATACCACTTATGATACGAATTACGTAAGTAATGCGTATGAAATACAACGAAAGATTATTATGTCTTGACAATTATCAAGTATTACTCGAAAATTACAAGGGGATGACCGAAATTGAATGGAGTTCGGCCGTGAGGTAGTAGTGTATACGGATTTGGATGTTTTTTATCGAACTAGACCTATAACTCGATAAAAGTAATCTCTCCTCAAGACCTATTGAGAATTGATCAAGTTAAAATCTCGAGACGCGTCGAAACAATAACTAAAGTTTGTTGAACTCGTTCAACGTATATTTCAAAGAAATACAAGGTTTATTACTTTCAAGATGATTTACAAATGTTACAAGTACTACTATATATAGTAGTTTCCAACCGTAAGAAAATACAACAAAACGAGAAATGAAACTTCCTAGCATGCTTCCATTTCGGCCGAAATATCTAAAGAGGAGATACCAAGTATCTTGGTTTTATTAGGTGATTAAGATATGAAGTAATCTTGGACTTGTGATGGTGACATGAAGAAGATCTTCACCAAATGTCTTCAATTCGGCCGTATTCTTCAAGTAGGGAATAGGAGGATTTTTGTGAAGATATGATATCACCCCTTTGGCATTATTATGGTGATTATGACTTGAGGGAAAATGACATGAAGCATGAAAGTCTTCTTCAAATCTTGTGTTTTCGGCCGTTTGTTATCATGGTGGGGAAGGAGAATAACTTCATTATCTTGTTAAAGATGAAGTCAAGTGAGGTCCCTTTCAAGCATGTCTTGGCCGAATTTTCATGCTTTCGGACCGATTCCGTCGTCGAGTTTTACGTTACTCCTGTTCCGATTAACAACGTAACTCCAATCCGCGTATTCTTTTCTCCCAGGTATAATGATGCATGGCCATGCGTATCGTCGTGGACGTCGATTTTTATTGGAGCTTCTTCGATTGGAATATTAGATATCGTATCAGGGGTGGCTTATAATCATTTTGTTGTGTGATTCCCCCTCCCTTTGATTTGATTCCTTTGTATTTTATCTTGATGTTTTGTTTTTTTCATTTCAAGATCATGTGATCTTGTTTTCATCCCTTAGTTGTTTAGAAGACTACACTTCTATATGTAGTCTTGTTCATGCTTGTATGAAGCCATTGTATGTTGAAGAAATAAGAATACACTTGTGTTTTCTTGGTGAATGCTTTTCATCGAAACCTTGATTATAATTCGACGCGTTTTCGAGTTTTAATAGAATCAATTCTCAATAGGTCTTGAGGAAAGATTATCTTATCAAACTATAGGTCTAGTTTGATAAATCATTCATATTGTTCTTGTTTATGTAAGCCGAATTGCCCTACTTTCGGTTATATCTTACGAGTGTTACACATATTCGAGTGTTGTGAGGATCAATTATATTTCCGCTGCATTCCATACGAGTTTACGTCCATTTTCTTATGTAATTCGTATCATGTACAACCACAAATTTCCCAAGAATGGCTTAAGCACCTCATTCATCAAGCGCATGAAGGTACTTGACGCATTTGTAAAGACGAACAGCATAACGGTCCATTCATACAGCCCGTGTTTAGGTTTGAAGGCCGTCTTCCACTCATCCCCTTCTCGCATCCGAATTTGGTGATAACCACGCCGTAGGTCAACTTTTGAAAAGATCACGGATCCCTGTAATTCATCCAACATGTCATCAAGCCTTGGAATCAGAAATCGATACTTGATGGTTATATTATTCACGGATCGACTGTCAATACACATTCGCCAAGATCAGTCTTTCTTAGGAACCAGTAATACCGGAACCGCACAAGGACTTAGGCTTTCTCGAACATACCCGCGGTCCACTAGTTCTTCGATTTGGTTTTATAATTCCTTCGTCTCCTTGGGATTACATCTATAGTCAGCTTTGTTAGGGAGCGACGCACCCGGTATGAGGTCAATCTGGTGTTCAATCCCACGAATAGGTGGCAAACCCGACGGTAATTCTTCGGGAAAAACATCCGCAAATTCGTGCAATAAGGCATCCATCCTTTCGTTGTTCCGCACAACCATGTTACCATTCTGTGTCCCCTTCAGAATCAACAAGTATACGCACTCGCCATCATTAATAGCATGTTCCACATCTCGTTCGCTAGCAAACATGGCCAGTTTTGTTTCTTCACTCCGACTAGAACTCATAGAGTGAATAGCTTGAGGTGACATTGGTTTAAGCACAATCTTTTTGCCCTCATCCCGTAACTCATACTCATTGCTTCTTCCTCGGTGTAAAATGTCCCTATCAAATATCCATGGCCTTCCCAAAAGTACATAGCATGCATCCATTGGGAGTACATCACATAATATGTTGTCTTCATATGAATCCATGGTTAGTCCAATCCTCACTTGTTTAGTCACCCTTATTTTGCTCCCATCGTCGAGCTAATGCTACGTGTAAGGTTTCGGGTGAGCCGTAGTGGTCAGCCCGAGTTTAGTCACCATCTCTTCGAAAGCTACGTTGGTGCAACTCCCTCCATCAACTATCAAACTACACCATTTATTTCCGATTTGACACTTTGTGTGAAATATTTGATCCCGCTGTGCCGAATCATTCGAAACAGCTTTGGCTTGTAGAGTACGCAGAACTAAAGTCGTGTCATAGTTTGGAGCGTCGTAAGTCTCACATTCTTCTCCTTCTTCGTCCTCCATGTTGAAATCAAATACATCACCCAGTCTCTCCTTTTCGTCCTCGACCAACAACTCATTTCGGATCGTGAAAGCTTCTCTTAGTGTTATCACTCGTTTGGTCGGACAAGAATTTTGATAATGTCCGAACCCTTGACATTTGAAACATCTTACTTTAGCCAAACTCGTCTCCTTTGGTACGTAGGGGGCCTTAGGAATCGCAACAGGGACCAGAGTCGGTATAGTTGCCTTAGTAGTTGAACTAGAACCAACACTTGGGTTTCCAAATCTGGCTGGAAACTCGGGTTTATACAACTTCATCCTGTTTTGAGCTTCCAACTTTACACATAGCCCACATAATGTATCGAAGTCCTCGTATGGATATAATTCCACCGAGTTAGCTATGCTTCGGTTCAAGCCACGCAAGAATCGCGACATCTTCTGCTCCTCATTCTCCTCTATCTCTCCCATTAAGGTTAGATTCTCAAACTCCTCAATGTATTCACTGACACTCAACTTTCCTTGCATGAGATCTACAAGTTTTCTGTACAAGGGCAATCGATGTGATGTTGGTACATATATTTTACGAAGTTTTCTTTTTAACGAATCCCACGAATAGATCTTTTATTTTCCCAGACGGGTTCTTCGCATTTTCACTCCTTCGTACCAAAGCGAAGCGCCTTTCCCCAACTTGAGAATTGTATACTTGCACCATTTCTCATCGTCGAGGTCTTTGAACTCGAACATACGATCAATTTTACGTTCCCATTCTAGGTAAACCTCAGGGTCTATTCCGCCAACGAACTCCGGAAGCTCGTTCACCTTAAACTCTTCGACATGGCGTGAGGGCCGTTCATAGTCACCACGCCTAGGTTGCCAACGCTGGTCACGTTGTTCTGGTACGTCACGCAATGCGTCGCGAAGTTTTGCCAAGAAATCAGCGTCGTTGAGATCCATAATGCCAAAGATCAAGAACCTGGTCTCCGATGCCACTTATGATACGGATTCTCTATCGATACAGCGGCAAGCTGTTTTGGCGAGCGGAAGCGAACAACAAGAAACTATTAGGAACTGATAACAACAATTCGCTATAGCAATAACACTGTCGAGCGGTACGCGCACGCGACAGGAAATGATGACAGCAGCTCGATACAGCAACAAGACAGGAACTTGGTCAAATGTAAAAGACTCGAGACAGGCAACCTCCAAACAGCGACACTCGAAACAACAAGTTTCGGTCAGATGCTAATTGAAAACAAGAAACAAGTTCGAACGATCTGATACGGGGTTGACAAGTCCAAGGGAAGAAGATGAGGTGATGATCGACGTAAACAACCATGCAACTTACTTGGACGAGAAAACGGAGACGAGACACGGAGTTACCTTAATAACCGGACTTGGAGTAACTTAAACAATAGGTAACTTGCATCTTGGGAAAAGGGGTCCAAGTGGTAAAAGAATAAAAGAATTTCAGCATTTTATTGATTATAAAGGCAGCAGGATTCTCGGCAACATGTTGTGTGAAAAAGCGGCTATCAGCTTTCAACTTGGAGACAAGGCCCAACTTTTACTTTTGTCAGCAAGTGACATAAGGAACCTTTTTATTATCTTTTATTATTTTAAGACCAGCTTGTAATAGTTTAAGATTATCTTGTTAGGCTATTTTTGCCTATAAATAGGGCGATGAAGTTGTAATGAACGATATATATAGAATGTTGAAGAAAGAAGAATACTCTTTGTGTTTTCCTTGGTGAATGCTTTTCATCAAAACTTTGATTATTATTCGACGCGTTTTTGAATCTTAATCCGATTGATTCTCAATAGGTCTTGAGAAGAAATCACTTTATCGAATTATAGGTCTAATTCGATAAAATAACTGTTTCTGTCCATTTCAATACTCTTCTTGTTTTCGATACAGTTTTGTACTTGTTCGGGATTTCGCATCAACTGTTGTTCGATCCTTCGAACTTGTTTCCTGTCTTTCAATTAGCATTCGCCCGAAGCGTGCTGTTTCGAGTTTCGCTATTTGGAGGTTACCTGTTTCGAGTCATTTCCATTCGGCCAGTTCCTGTCTTGTTGCTGTATCGAGCTACTGTTGTCATTTCCTAACAGTTTCTTGCTGATTCGCTTCCGCTCGTCAAAACAGCTTCCTGCTGTATCGATAACGAATTCATATCACCAGCGAGAATTCATATCATAAGTGGCATCGGAGCCCAGGTTCTTGATCTTTGGCATTATGGATCTCAACGACGCTGATTTCTTGGCAAAACTTCATGACGCATTGCGTGACGTACCAGAACAATGCGACCAGCATTGGCAACCTAGGCGTGGTGACTATGAACGACCCTCACGCCATGTCGAAGAGTTCAAGGTGAACGAGCTTCCAGAGTTCGTTGGCGGGACAGACCCCGAAGTCTACTTGGAATGGGAACGTAAAATTGACCGCATGTTCGAGTTTAAAGACCTTGACGATGAGAAAAGGTGTAAGTATGCAATTCTCAAGTTGGAGAAAGGAGCTTCACTTTGGTACGAAGGAATTAAAACACGAAGAGCTCGTGCAGGGAAAGAAAAGATCCGTTCGTGGGATTCATTAAAAAGAAAACTTCGTAAAAGATATGTACCAACATCACACCGGTTGTCCTTGTACAGGAAGATCGTAGATCTCATGCAAGGAAAGTTGAATGTCAGTGAATACATTGAGGAGTTTGAGAATCTGACCTTAATGGGAGAAATAGAGGAGAATGAGGAGTAGAAGATGTCGCGATTCTTGCGTGGCTTGAACCGAAGCATAGCTAACTCGGTGGAACTGTATCCATACGAGGACTTTGATACATTATGTGGGCTATGTGTGAAGTTAGAAGCTCAAAACAGGATGAAGCTGTATAAACCCGAGTTTCCAATCAAATTTGGAAACCCAAGTGGCGATTCTAGTTCAACTACCATGGCAACTGTACCGACTCTGGTCCCTGTTGCGATTTCTAAGACCCCCTACATACCAAAGGAGACGAGTTTAGCTAAAGTAAGATGTTTCAAATGTCAAGGGTTCGGGCATTATCAAAATGCTTGTCCAAATAAACGAATGGTGACACTAAGGGAAGCTGTCACGATTCGAGATGAATTGTTGGTTGAGGACGAAAAAGAAAGACTGGTTGATGTGTTTGATTTCAGCATGGAGGACGAAGAAGGAGAAGAATGTGAGACTTACGATGCTCCGAATTATGATACAGCCTTGGTCCTTCGCACTTTGCAAGCCAAGTCGGTTCCGAGCGAGTCAGAACAATGGAACCAAATATTCAATACGAAGTGTCAAGTTGGAGATAAGTGTAGTTTAACTATCGACGGAGGGAGTTGCACCAACGTAGGTTCGAGTGAAATGGTGACGAAGCTTGGACTAGCCACCACCGCTCACCCTAAGCCATATGCTTTACATTGGCTTGATGACGGAAGTAAGGTGAGGGTTTCGAAGCAAGTCCGGGTCCAATTGGAAATGGGTTCTTATCATAATGAGAATTTATGAGATGTGATTCTGATGGATGCTTGTCACGTACTTTTGGGACGTGCTTGGTTATTTGATAGGGATGTTTTACACCGAGGAAGAAGCAATGAGTACGAGTTACGTGATAAGGGCAAAAAGATTGTGCTTAAACCAATGTCACCTCAAGCTATTCACTCAATGAGTTCTAGTCGGAGTGAAAAACCAAAAATGGCCATGTTTGCTAGCGAACGGGATGTGGAACATGCTATTAATGATGGCGAGTGAGTGTACTTGTTGATTCTGAAGTAGAAACGGAATGGTAGCATGGTTGTGCGGAACGACGAAAGGATGGATGCCTTATTGCACGAATTTGCGGATGTTTTTCCCGAAGAATTACCGTCGGGTTTGCCACCTATTCGTGGGATTGAACATCAGATCGACCTCATGCCGGGTGCGGCGCTCCCTAACAAAGCTGCTTATAGATGTAATCCCGAGGAGACGAAGGAATTACAAAACCAAATCGAAGAACTAATGAGCCGCGAGTATGTACGAGAGAGCCTAAGTCCTTGTGCGGTTCCGGTATTACTGGTTCCTAAGAAAGACGGATCTTGGCGAATGTGTATTGACAGTCGAGCCGTGAATAATATAACCATCAAGTATCGATTTCCGATTCCGAGGCTTGATGACATGTTGGATGAATTACACGGATCCGTGATCTTTTCGAAAGTTGACCTACGAAGTGGTTATCATCAAATCCGGATGCGAGAAGGAGATGAGTGGAAGACGGCCTTCAAAACTAAACACGGACTATATGAATGGACCATCATGCCGTTCGACCTTACTAATGCGCCGAGTACTTTCATACGCTTGATGAATGAGGTACTTAAGCCATTTTTAGGGAAATTTGTGGTTGTATACTTAGATGATATTTTGATCTACAGCCGATCGTTGCAAGAACATTTCGAACATTTGAGATGAGTCTTCGAAACCCTTAGGAACAAAGGTTGTATGGAAAAAAGGAGAAGTGCTCATTTTTGGTCGAGAGTATAGTCTTTCTTGGCTATGTTGTTTCAAAAGATGGAGTGTCGGTCGGTCAAGCAAAGATCGAAGCAATTAAGTCCTGGCCAGTACCCACTACAGTAACGGAAGTTAGATCGTTCCACGGACTGGCCTCATTTTACCGAAGATTCATTCGAGATTTCAGTACCATTGCAAACCCAATAACCGAATGTTTGAAGAAGGGCACGTTTAATTGGAGTCGGGCTGCTCAGGAGTCATTCGCAAATTTGAAGGCAAAGTTGTGCGAAGCACCAATCTTAGCATTACCAGATTTTTCGCAACCGTTCGAGGTAGAATGTGATGCTAGCTGATACAGAATTGACTAGTCCGAATAAAGAAGACGGAGCAAGGATCAAAATAAATGGCCTTACAACGCGTCATGCACGTACGACGACATTTTTAGGCGAGAAAACAAACACAAGCCGGCAAATGACATCCAACCTGCCGGAAAAATGTTCAATCTGCCGAAAAATGTCCAGCCTGCCGGAAAAATCACCACCTGCCGGAACTCGCCGAGCACTGCCGACCGAACCCGGCCGTGTCGTCCGGCACGGCCCGTGCCGAGATGTCCCAGAATTGTGAAACTGACTGTCGGCCGAACCCGACCGTGTCGTCCGACACGGTCGAGTCACAGTCTTCCGGATAAGGAGATCTCGCTGTCCGACCAACCCGACCGTGCCAGGCGACACGGTCGAGTCCTGCCAAACGTCCTTGTCACGCCGCACGGCCGAAGTCATCGCTGGTCCTCGCTGCGCGCCTGCGTGCCGAGTCACTGTCAGATGTCCCTGTCGCGCCGTGCCCATGTCAAGCGGACACGGTCGAGTCACTGCCGACGTCCTTGTCAGCGCCGCGCCCGTGTCGAGTCCCTGCCGGCGCCGGTCGACCGCGCCGCGGCCGTGTCACGGGACACGGTCGAGTCCTTGCCGACAGCCCCCTTATTTTATACACTTTTGTGTATTTTTGACTTCTCTTTTCCTTTTTACTTATTTTAGGGATTATGTTTTCCCCATTTTGTGATTTATGATCCTTGTTTGTATTTTATGTTGATTTGTTTGGATTATTCAAAGATTTTTTAATCTTTGAATTGTTTTTTTTATTGTTATAGGTAGAGTTAGTTTTTTTTTCTATAAATAGGCTTTGATAAGTCTTGTAAAGAGATATAGTATTATGAATTTGAATGTGAAAGAATACACTTTGTGTTTCTATCCTTGGTAAATGATTTTTACCGAAACTTGATTTTTATTCGATGCGTTTTCGAGTTTTCCATTTGTTCGAATTTTCATTGCCATATTCGATATTACTCCCACAAAATACATTCAAAAACAACCATACTCGTAAAAAGCCTTCCGCTACGATATTCTTACGCACACTCCAAACGATACGTATACACCTCTCCCGGATAATTCGTATCACTAGCGGAGTTGGCATTGGAGCGGTTCTTATTCAAGGAAGGCGACCTATTGCTTATTTTTCAGAAAAGTTGAACGGTGCTCATCTCAATTATTGTACATACGACAAGGAGTTTTATGCTATTGTGAGGGCTCTAGATCATTGGAGTTACTATCTTCGGCCGAAGCATTTCATCATACATTCGGACCACGAATCATTGAAGTATATTAACGGACAACACAAGTTGAGTCCCAAGCATGCGAAGTGGGTGGAATTCTTACAATCATTTCACTTCTCGTCAAAGTATAAGGATGGCAAGAGCAATGTTGTAGCAGATGCTTTGTCTAGGCGTTATGCCTTACTCTCTACTCTTGATGTTCGTTTGCTTAGATTCGAGATAGTGAAGGAATATTACGACGGTGATGCGGATTTTGGCGAGACCTTCGCCCTTTGCAAATCTGGGCCGATGGGAGAAATTTCGATACAGGAAGGCTTCCTTTTTAAGGGAAATCGTCTTTGCCTACCCAAGCACACGATTCGAGAATTGCTGGTTCGGGAGGCCCACGGGGGAGGTTTAGCTGGCCACTTTGGTTCGACTAAGACATTAGATGTGCTGAAGGATCATTTTTATTGGCCAAAGATGCAGGGAGATGTTAGTAACATAATTAGTAAGTGTGTGACATGCCATGTTGCGAAGAGTTCATTCAAACCAGGAATATACACACCTTTACCGATTTCGGAGAGGCCATGGGAAGATGTCTCGATGGATTTTATTGTGGCTTTACCTCGTACTCAATGAGAAAGGGATGCGATCATGGTAGTCGTAGATCGTTTTTCGAAAATGACTCATTTTGTAGCGTGCCACAAGACAGATGATGCAAGCAATGTGGCCGACTTATATTTTCGAGAGGTAGTACGTTTACATGGGATTCCGAAGACTACTGTTTCCGATCGAGACTCCAAATTTCTCAGCTATTTTTGGAACACCCTATGGAGGAAGGTGGGAACAAAACTCTTGTTTAGCACTTCACACCATCCTTAAACAGACGGACAAATCGAAGTGACTAATCGAACACTGGGAACGCTGTTGCGAGGCTTGGTGAGGAAAACACAAAAGGATTGGGATTTGAAGCTCGCACATGCGGAGTTCGCATATAATCGCTCTCCTACTCATGCCAAAGCGCATTCTCCATTCGAAGTAGTTTACGGCCTAAATTCTTACATACCGCTAGACTTAATTCCATTACCGAGTGACGAAATGGTGCATAAGGATGCAGAGTCAAAACTGAAATCGATGATGAAATTACACGAATAGGTGCGTGACCGAATCAAAGAGATAAACGAGGCGTGCAAAAGGAAGTCGAGCAAGCAAAGAAAACCGAGATTATTTGAGGTTGGAGATTTAGTTTGGGTACATTTGAGAAAGGAGCGATTTCTGAGTAAGCGTAAGAATAAGTTAATGCCACGAGCCGAGGGGCCATTTAAAATAGTTGCGAAGGTGAACGACAATGCTTACAAGTTAGAACTTTCGGGTGATTATAGAGTGCATGCTACTTTCAACATAGGTGATCTATCTCCTTATCTTGATGACGACGGGATTGCAGAATTGAGGACACTTCCTTTTAAATGGGGAAGGGATGATATGGGGTTGACAAGTCCAAGGGAAGAAGACGAGGTGATGATCGACGTAAACAACCATGCAACTTACTTGGGCGAGAAAACGGAGACGAAACACGGAGTTACCTTAATAACCGGACTTGGACTAACTTAAACAATAGGTAACTTGCATCTTGGGAAAAGGGGTCCAAGTGGTAAAAGAATAAAAGAATTTCAGCATTTTCTTTATTATAAAGGCAGCAGGATTCTCGGCAACTGATGCGAATTACGTATTAAGATGAACGTAAATTCGCCGGAAAATGCAGCGGATATATCTTTTACCTCACAACACTCGTATATGTGTAATACTCGTAAGAATTAACCGAAAGTGGGGCAATTCGACTTACGTAAACAAGATAATATGAAAGTAATTTATCAAACTAGACCTATAGTTTGATAAGACAATCTCTCCTCAAGACCTATTGAGAATTGATTAAATTACAACTCGAATACGCGTCGAATTATAATCAAGTTGTGCTGAAAATCATTCAACAAGAATACATACAATGTATTTCGTTTTTCTTAAGCTTCAAAGTGATTTGAAAGGTTGAATATGAGGCTAATATATAGCCATTACAACTACAAACAATATCAAACAAGATCAAGCTAAAAAACAAGCAAATATTAAACTAATCTATCAACTTTGATAAAGGGAAGAAAACAACAACATGCTTGGCTTTTCCTTGCAAATTCGGTCGTGGGGTAAGCATCAAGGAGTAGATGACATCTTCCTCATGTGATATCCTTTTGTAAGACTTTGACAAGGATAGGAAATGAAAGCAACATCTTGGCATCTTCTTCCTTGCATGTTCGGCCGATTTGGAGAAAGGTTGGAGTGAGCCAAATCTCTACCTTGATCTTATTATGGTGGACTTTGAAAAAAATGAAAGCAAACTTTGAAAGTAGTGGGGACAAAATCCTTCATGAATCACCCATCACAATCGTACGAAATCTCCCCTAATATGGCCGATTTTGTATGCATGAACATGCATACGTATGCATGTTTTGATACGTCTAAGTTATCACGGTTCCGATTATTAAGATCGTTCCCATTTCCGCATTTGTTTTCTCACCGAAGTACGTAGGTGTATGTGCATGCAACGTGGCATCGTCACCTACGTCAATTCTTACTTCGTTTGGAGATGTCACAATCGCATCATCTCCTCCCCCTTTGAAAGGAATTGACCTCAGTTCAGTGATTCCCTCGTCGTCAAGGTAAGGAGATAGATCGCCCACGTTAAAAGTGGCGTGTACCCCATAATTGCCCGGAAGTTCTACTTTATACGCATTGTCGTTCACTTACCCACGATTTTGTAAGGTCCCTCGGCCCTCAGCATTAGCTTGTTCTTGCGTTTGCTAGGAAATCTCTCTTTTCTTAAGTGTACCCAAACTAAGTCGCCTACTTCGAATAATCTCGGTTTTTTGTGATTGTTGGATTTCATTTTGTATGCGTCATTCACCTCTTTGATTCGATCATGTATTTGCCCGTGCAACTTGATCATCGATTTAAGTTTAGATTCCGCATCTTTGTGTACCAACTCGTCCTTCGGCAACGGAATCAAGTCTAAGGGTATATAAGGATTTAACTCGTAAATGACTTCAAAGGGAGAATGTTCCGTAGCATGTGTAGGGGATCGGTTATAGGCAAATTCCGCATGAGCAAGTTTCATGTCCCAATCCTTTTACGTTTTATTCACAAGTCCTCGCAACAACGTTCCTAGCGTTCGATTTGTGACTTCGGTTTGACCATCGGTTTGAGGATGGTGCGAAGTACTAAACAAGAGCTTTGTTCCCACTTTCCTCCATAAAGTATTCCAAAAATAGATAAGGAATTTCGAATCCCGATCCGAAATAATAGTCTTCGGAACTCCATGTAAACGAACCACCTCTCGGAAGTATAAATCGGCCACGTTGCTTGCGTCGTCGGTTTTGTGGCAAGCCACGAAGTGAGCCATTTTTGAGAATGAGATAAGCCTTTTTTTTTATGGAGACCGCATGAGATACAAATGGTCCTTTTTTTAAACACTCCGTTATCGGACTTGAAATGGTGCTGAAGTCTCGAATAAACCTCCGGTAAAAAGAAGCAAGTCCGTGAAATGATCTCACTTCCGTCACGGTCGTAGGGGTCGGCCAAGACTTAATTGCTTCGATTTTTGTTTGATCAACCGCCACTCCGTCCTTCGAAACAACATAGCCAAGAAAGACTATACTTTCGACTAGGAACGAACACTTCTCTTTTTTTCCATATAATTTTCGGTCCCTCAAAGTTTCAAAGATTTGTCTTAAGTGCCCGAAATGTTCTTGTAGTGATTGACTATAGATTAGGATGTCATCCAGATATACAACCACGAAATTCCCCAGAAATAGTTTAAGCACCTCGTTCATCAACCTCATGAAGGTACTAGGAGCATTTATAAGACCGAATGGCATAACGGTCCATTCATATAATTCATTTTTTATTTTGAAGGCCGTCTTCCACTCGTCACCTTCTCGCATTCGAATTTGATGATATCTGCTTCGTAAATCCACCTTTGAAAAGATCACCGAACCATGTAGTTCGTCTAACATGTCATCAAGTCTCGGGATAGGGAACCGATACTTGACAGTGATATTGTTCACGGCCCGACTATCCACACACATCCGCCAAGAACCATCTTTCTTAGGGACAAGTAAGACCGGAACCGCACACAGACTCAAACTCTCCCGAACATATCCGCGTTCCAAAAGCTCTTCGACTTGTCTTTGTAACTCCTTTGTCTCCTCGGGATTACATTTATAAGCGGCTTTATTAGGAAGTGGTGCTCCCGGTAGAAGATCGATTTGGTGTTCGATACCACGAATAGGTGGTAAACCCGACGGTAATTGATGCGAATTACGTGTTAAGATGAACGTAAATTCGCCGGAAAATGCAGCGGTTATAGTTATTACCTCACAACACTCGTATTTGTGTAATACTCGTAAGATTCAACCGAAAGTAGGGCAATTCGGTTTACGTAAACACGAATAAAATGAAAGTAAATTATCAAACTAGACCTATAGTTTGATAAGACAATCTCTCCTCAAGACCTATTGAGAATTGATTAAATTACAACTCGAAGACGCGTCGAATTATAATCGAAGTGTGCTGAAAATCATTCAACAAGAATACATGTGATGTATTTCGTTTTTTCTTGCTTCGAAGTTCATTACAAAGGGTTGAGGATGAGGCTATTATATAGCCATTATAACTCCTAACAAAGCCAAACAAGATCACACAAAATCTAGCTAAAATACAAGCAATTATTAAACTAAAGGGTGAAAACACAAAGTGTATTCTCTTTCTTCAGCATTCAATGCTTCTTACAAGATTATCTTTTGCGGAGCCATGTGTGGGCGAATTACACACTCTGAAGGTGCGATTCTTCAGAGTTGAGCGCGATCCCCTTTTCACTCCCGTATCCAATCTTGTTCTTCACCCTTATAATTTAGGTTTCTAATCTGCTCTCTCCGTCAATTAACTTCTCACCATTTTAATTTTGGATTTCTTTCTCGTCCTGTGCGTTTGTGAGTTTCGCGATCTTCCTTTGCGACTAGCTGTTCGGTGTCGCTTCGTCGTCGGAGCGCGATTTATTTTCGCGTTTTCTTTGCAGACTCCGCATGTCTTCGTCCTCATCTGTGGTGTGTCGGTGTCGGATTGCTCGTTAATGACATCTATGGCGGCTTCTTTCCGTCTCCGTCCTTGGTGGTTTTGATGTTAAAGGGCTTGGTGATTTAAGCTCCAAAGTTTTGAGCAGGTCCGAATCGGATCTTCTTAAAGTCCGAATTGATGAAATCTTTGGCGGATGTCGCGCTACCTCGCCTCCGATCGCCCTCCGGCAGCCTCGTCTTCTTGCGGTGGAGCAGTCCGGCGATCGCCCAGCTCCTTCAGATCAGCTGCTCCCGGGCGGCCCAGGCGCGCCCCTCAATTTGACAGGGTCATTGACCCGTTTTTATCTTCTGGCCCGTTATGTGTTTCATCCGATCCGGTTCCTGTAGTTGTGGATGAGTTTGTCCCTTTGTTGTTAATAAATCCCCTTTGGATAATCGATTCTTTGTAGAAAATGGAAAATCTTCATGTTACGTAATTAATGATTCCACATCTTTGGATTTACATGATAAGGGATTGTACTGCTTCTATGGTTGACAAGGTTAATGATTTGACTAGTAGTGATAATGTTGTTTCTAATCAGGTGATTCTTCTAGTATTGGGAACTTAAGATATTGCCTAGTTTATTTGATGCTTATCCGTTGATTATGGAAATGCTACGGTATCTATGAACTTTGGTTCTATTTCTACACCAGTTTCTTTGGGCCATTCGATTCGGTTCTTATTAGAAGGAAGTGTCTCTACCTCTGTTGTGTTAGGAAATATTAAAAGAAGAGGCCTTCGTTATGTAAAGCCTGAAACTCAAAATGGCGAACTTATTGTGAAACCGGATGTTAGTGTTGGAAAAGAAGGTGCTAAGAGGTGGCTTAACACTTTAGTTGGTTATTTTTTGGGGAAAGCCCCTTCCCTCAACTTGATCAAGAATTACTTCTGTCGGCTGGAAGGGGCTTAAGGAGGTGTTCTCCTGCGAGGGGGATTTTATTTCTTTAAGTTTGATAGTGACCAATTTTTGTCCGAGGCGTTAGAGGGAGGGCCTTGGCTTATTCAGGGCCAGGCCATTTTCCTTACCCGGTGGAAGCTTGGTATGTCCCTTATGAAGGTTCAGCCTAAACATGTCCCTGTTTGGGTGAAACTTCGTGATGTCCCTCTCGAGTATTGGACTGACGAGGGGCTTAGTATTACTGCTAGTGCTATAGGGGAGCCACTTTTTGCTGACGTTTTCACGAAACGATGCGAAAGTGGATTATGCTAGAGTTTGCGTCATGTTAGACGCCGATACTAGCCCGATTCGCTCGTTCCTTATGGTTATTCCATCGATGGTGATTGTCCTTCATTAGGAGGATCCATGTCGACTATGAATGGTTACCACATCGGTGTGGTGTTTGTAGAGTTTTCGGGCATCGTGATCGGGTTTGCCCGAGCACTTCTAAGCCTCCGGTTGAAGGAGTTAAGCAGGCTCGTATTTATGTGGCTAAGCCTGCTCCTCGGCGCTCATGGTGCAGGGTCCTCGTTGGGTGCAGTTCCGGTTGGGGGCCGCCAGCCGGGGTTGGCCACGATGTCCGCTCCGGGGCCTGGGATGTGGTGTTAGCCGGGGCTCTGAGGTCGTGGGGCCGGTTTGAGCCCGTTGAGTAGTGTCTCTACTTTCTCCTTGGTTACTACCGGCTCCTATCGTGTCGCCTAGGAGGGTTTCTTGGTATGTTTGAGCCGTCTCACAACAGGTTTGCGGCTCTTTCTGGTCTCCCGATGATGATGAGGTTGAGAATCCCGAGTTTGTCGGCACGTCGCTTTGTTCTAGTTCCTCTTCTATGGGCCCTATATCGATGCGGCCCTTCTCGAGGGTGTTAGATGATTCCGCTCGCAGTGTGGAATGTCCGTGGCTCGAACTGGCCAGGACCATCGTAACTCGGTCCGGGAGGTCATTTCTTCTTTTAGTCTTTGTTGTGTTGCCTTACTGGAGACGAAAGTCTCGGTTGGTAACTCGAGGCATATTGCTTCTCTGGTTAATGCTTCGTGGCAGTGGTTTTTTGATTATGGAAACGGGCCGGGTAAGCGGATTTGGCTGGGCTGGGATTCCGGCGTGGTCTCTGTTGATATTATTGCTATTGATCCTCAGCTTATTCACTGTCGGATTATTTCGCTTATTGACTCGTCCAGTTTCCTAGTTACTTTTGCTTATGGTTCTAATGATGCTATCCAGAGGAGACTTCTTTGGCAGTACTTGACTGATTTTTCTGTTCTGCATGTTAGCGAGCCTTGGGTGATTATGGGCGACTTTAATGCTGTTTTGGATTGTAGCGAGATCTTAGGTGGAGAGGTCACTCATCATGATGATGAGCTCCCTATGTTGGAGTTCAGGGAGTTCTCGGCGTCGATCTAGAGACGCTTCCGATGTTGGGCTCCTGGTTCTCGTGGCATAATAAGAGCCCTTCTCCTAGATCCTTGTGGAAACGGTTAGATAGAGTCCTGGGTAATCCGCAGTGGTTTATTTCTCATTCTGACTACTCCTATACTTGCGATTTGCCTCGGACCTCTGATCATAGCCCGCTTATCTTTGGTTTTGGTAGCTTGTCCCGTCGTAGGGGTAAGATGTTCAGGTTTGATAACTTTCTGGCTGATTCTGATGACTTTCTGCCTGCTGTCTTTGGTATTTGGCATCATCTTATTGTGGGAGCCCCCTTCTTTGCGATTTGCCGGAAGTTAGATTCCCTTAAGCATGTTTTTCGCGCTATGAGGAAGAGGAAAGGGGACTTGGCTATTAATGTGGCTTCAGCGTCAGCTTTCCTTTCTGCTGCCCAGTCTATCCTTAGAGAGTTTCCTTTGTCAGACTCTGCTTTACAGTTAGAAGGGTGTTGCAGGTGGGTGTTCTCGTCCGCTGTTTCCCAGGAGCAGTCCTCGCTCAGGCAACGGGCCAAGCTAGCGTGGCTCAAGGATGGGGACCAGTGTTCTGCTTTCTTCTTCCGGAGGGTTGCCTCTAGGAGGGCTCGTTCGCGGATTTTTAGGCTGGTTTCCGAGACTGGCATTGAGCTGTCTGATCCTGTTCTCATTCGGGATGAGGTAGTTGGGTTCTATGAGAGGTTATTGGGTTCTTCGGACCGGGTTCAGCCTATATCGTTCAATCAGGTGAGACCCTTTGTCTCTTCTTCTCTTCCTCCTGATGTTGCGTTACATATGATCAGACCGGTTTCTGATGAGGAGGTTCGTTCTGTTTTCTTTGGGTTCGATATGAATTCGGCCCCAGGCCCTGATGGGTTTAATGCCGCTTTTTATCGACGAGCCTGGCCGATTGTTGGGGGTTAGATTACTTACGCTATTAAACATTTTTTCTCCTCGGGTCTATTCGTCAAGCAGATCAATACTACCCTTATATCTCTTGTTCCTAAAGTTGCTTTGCCGAGGAGCATGTCTGATTTTAGACCGATTTCTTGTTGTAACCTTTTATATAAGGCTATTTCTAAGATTATGGTCCATCGTATGCGTGATAGCCTTGATTCCTTGATTGATCCATTTCGATCGCTTTTATTCCCGGGAGAAGGATTAGTGATAATATCCTTCTCGCCCAGGAGCTTCTTCATGGTTATGGGCAAAGAGGGATGCCGAGTCGGTGTGTCTTTAAGGTTGATCTTATGAAAGCTTACGATCTTGTTGAATGGGATTTTGTTTTGTTTGCTCTGCAATGTATGGGGTTCCACCGACGTTTATTGCTTGGGTCGGGAGTGTATCACCACTCCGCTTACTCGATCTCCTTGAATGGGGATGCCGAGGGTATATTTAGGGGCCGTAGGGGTGAGGCGGGGTGACCCTATCTCTCCGTATCTGTTTGTTATTGTTATGGAGGTCCTCCATGGTATTATCGCCCATGAGATCGCTCGGACTCCGGGGTTCGATTCCACCGGAAGTGTTTGGCTACACGCACCTTCATGCTTGCTTTTGCCGATGACCTCCTCCTTTTACGTAATCCGATGTTGTCTCTGTCGGTGTTCTTAAGAAAAGTATTGAGATCTTTGCTTCCCTTTCTGGTCTTCGGGCCAACCCGAGTAAGAGTAATATCTTTCTTTCGGCTAGTGCTCAGGTGCAGGGGCGGTTCAGCGGTTGTTAGGGTTTCGGCTAGGTCGGCTTCTGTGAGGTATTTGGGAGTTCCTTGATTACTTCAAAGCCGACAATTGCTATGTGTTCCCCTTTGATTGATTCGATTGATGGTCGTCGAGTTCGTGGGCTAATCTTGCTCTTTCCATGGCGGTCGGTGCCGACTTATTCGCTCTGTCTTATCTTCTTTACATATTTATTGGGTAGTTTTATTTTGCCTAAGGGCGTTCTCTCTTTGATTGAGAAACGTGTCGGGCGGTTCTCCGGCGAGGTTCTCATGATTCGGGCACGCCAAGGTGGCCAGGCTAAGGTTTGCTTGGATGTGGATTGTGGGGGCCGTGGCATCATTCCGTTGAGGCTCCAGAATCGGGCGCCGATGGCTCGTCATATCCGGGGCTCTTATCACGGCTCTAATCGCTCGTCTGCAGGTTAATTGGGTTCGGACTTTTAGGTTGCGGCAGTGTTCTTTACGGGACCTCGGTGTTTCTCTGCTTGACTTGGTATTGGCGTCGGCTTAAACTGCGTCCCCTTGTTATGGGAGCATTTCAAGATTCCATTGAGATGGCTCATCCTTCTTCTTGTGGTCGGACCCTGGCATTCTATGGGTGTGATTAGGCATTCCGTTCCTAGAGCTCCTCCGTGGTCGGCATCGACGTGGGTGCTAGGCTTGGTTCGGTTATTGTTGAGGGTTCTTGGGAGTGGCCGGTGGTGGATAGCCCGAGCTTTTGCAGACATTACCGCTTTGCCACCTATTAATGGGGGTCGGACCGCGTTTATGGAGACCGCTTAGTTCGGGAATTTTTCATCCTCTTCGCTCTTCGGTTCCTCGAGGTTATTCGCCTGTTCCTTGGGCTCCGCTCTTGCACGGACTGGGAAAGATCCCGAGACACTCTTTCATCCTCTGGTTGGCTATTCAGAGCGGTTATCGACTATGGATAAGCCTTGGCTTCATATTGATGGGATTTGTGTCCTTTGTGGTATGGCGGTAGAGACGCACTCCCACCTATTCTTTCAGTGCCCTTATTCTAGGAGGTGTATTTCTATTGCTAGGAGGGCCGTCGCTCGTTGGCCTCACTCGTGTGGAGCTCCGGGTATTGTGGGTCGCTAGGAGGTGGAGAGGTAAGCACGTGGTCAACGTGGCTTACCGTATTCTTCTTCTTTGCGTTGGTCTATTTGATTTGGCAGGAGAGGAACGAGAGGAGGTTTGGCCAGAGCCGTCGAGATCCTCATTCGGTTACTTTCCAGGGGATAGGTCTTGTTCGTGATATTATCTCTCATAGATGGCCAGCTCGTTCTCTATCTACTGTGGCTCTTCGTCGTATTTGGAGGATAGCTTGGTAGTTCCTCTTTTGTTTGTATCTTTCGAGGCTTTGTAGCTTTGGTAGCCATTTGTTCGTAGGCTTTGTTTTCCTACTTTTGCTCTTTGTTACGTTGTTTGGTGCACCATTCTATATGGTTGTCGGGTATTGGCCAGCCTTTCTTGGCCACTCTTATTTTATTTATGCAATTGACTTTTCCCAAAAAAAAAAAATTATTAAACTAACTATAAAGACTTTTGACAAAGAAAAGAAAACAACATGTGCTTGGCTTCTTCCATTTGATTTTGGCCGTGGGGTAGCATGAAGGAAAGAGATCACCATCTATCTCATGTGATAAGGCTTTGACAAAGACTTGAACAAGAAAGCAACATCTTGTAGTCTTCCTCCACATGTGGTTCGGCCGAATTGTTATTCAAGGGGTGGAGGGAAATCAAATCTCATGTGTTGATATGGTGGATTTTGAAAATGGACACAAAGTTGAAAGTAGTGGGGACAAAAGATCCTTCAAGGATGCATGTCACAATCGGTCGAAATCTTCCCCAAATGGCCGATTTTGTATGCATGAACATGCATACGTATGCATGTTTTGATACGTCTAAGTTATCCCGGTTCCGATTATTAAGATAGTTCCCATTTCCGCTTTTGTTTTCTCGCCGAAGTACGTAGGTGCATGTGCATGCAACGTGGTATCGTCACCTACGTCAATTCTTACTTCGTTTGGAGATGTCGTAATCGTATCATCTCCTCCCCCTTTGAAAGGAATTGACCTCAATTCAGTGATTCCCTCGTCGTCAAGGTAAGGAGATAGATCGCCCACGTTAAAAGTGGCGTGTACTCCATAATCGCCCGGAAGTTCTACTTTATACGCATTGTCGTTCACCTTTCCCACGATTTTGTAAGGTCCCTCGGCCCTCGGCATAAGTTTGTTCTTGCGTTTTGTTGGCCACTTAAGTATACTGGATACAGTTTGGAAAATCGTTTAAACAACAAACTGTATGGAATCTAAACCTGAGTGCGTAGCGGAAGTCATGGACACAGTTAGTTGCCGTGGATACAGCAACAAAGTGTTTGGTGTATACTTAATATATATCACAGTAATTTCAAACAGTAAAAGCTGAAGGTAAATCACACAGTAATTTAAGTGGTTCGAGGTAAACCCCTCTACGTCCACTGGTCCTCCACACAGGAGTAAAAAGTTTATTATATAATTACTGCGTACACAACTACGTAATTATAAACAAACCTATCCTTGTATCGTTCACACAGATTGATACAAAGAATGTCACTTTCAACCGTTCACACAGATTGGTTAAAGCTTCCTTCTTGACTAGCTTCTTCACACACAGTTCCAAAGCTTCGTCCTTATTCGTCCCACACAGGTCAGAATAACTTGTTGAGTTCACACAGAGCTCGGTTTTTACACAGAGGTAAAAGGTAGGTGACCAGGTAAGAACAGCAGCTTTGAATATCAAGTTCTTGAGCTGATGATAGCTGTTCTTGATGTTGAGCACTGTATATCTCCTTCGTTCTAACTTGCAGTATGCTTAGAAGATATGTTTGCTCAGATGATATCTTTGATAGCTTTGAGAGTTAGGTTACTTCAGTTGGTGTGTTGTTTATATTGTTGTCACTGATCTTCAATGTCTTCAAGGATATATATAGCCTCTGAAGAAAGTATCCGTTGAGATGTCCGTTTGAATAAGATTTCCTTCAACGGGAATATGACATGATCCGGATTTCGCGGGATTCTGAAGATCGAAGACCGGCGTATTTAAATACTTTATCCTTGAGTATTTAAATACTTCTTTGTTCAACGGAACTTGACTTGTGTTCTTTCTTGTCCTTTTGTGAACTGTATGGAAGATGACTGTATTTAGGGCATCGAGACAGTTTCCATACTTGATCTTTTACAAGTCTTCTTGTCATCGACGAGCTTCACTTATGCCGATTCGAGGCAGTCTTGATATAGGATAAAGCCTTGAAGCCTCGATACGCTTCCTTACCGTATATTTGGCATATATGTCAAAACCTTCTCAATAACAAATAACAATCGATGAGGATCGGGTATCCCTGATTCGACAGGTGATTGTTTTTCCCAACAATTTCCCCCTTTTTGACAATTTGCCAAGACTAACTTACTTCAACTCTTCGAGTCTTCTTGATGATGCCAAAACCTTCTTCATGAAGCATTCTTCTTCGATGACTTCTGGCAGATTTCTTGGTCTTTTGTCAATAGGTCTGACTTAGTGACTTAGTCTACAATAATGAACTGCTCGCAGGCACGTTCGATACAGTTTGAGATTTATTACAACTTAAGCTTATGATTGGCGCGCAGGCACAATCTTACAATGTATTCTAAGTTTACAACTGAAACTATGAACTGTTCGTAGACTAGTTCGTACAGCTTAATTTTTTTTAATCAAGTTTGACTAACTTGAGATTCCTATCAAACAATTTCAAGTAATCATACATAAACACAGTAGATTACGAGTTGTAATCTTTCAAGACAAACAAACTATTTTATTGATATTCAAAATAATTGAGTACAAAGTTTGCTGTGTTGAATAAAAATTACAAAAACAAAAATAATATACATAAATTTCAGCTCTTTATTTATAATCCGCATGCCTCCATGGTCTCTTTCCTTGCTCGAACTCGGTGCCGCGCCACCAGTTTTGAAGTGAATCATTGCCTCATTCCTGGTAAATCGCTCTTCCTTCATATGAACGATCAAAGGCAAGTATCCAATCTTCTGGATGGGTGACCCGATCACCTCTTCTATGTTTTGATTTCATTTCGACTTGGAGAGGGAGCTTACCTTCTTCTAGCATCTTTGAAAACTTATCTGCCGCTTCCGCTGACGTTTTATAATTTTTGAAGATGGCGGATTCCCTGATGAGTCTGACAAAATATCTCATCAGTTCATTCTTCCTCTAGTGCTTCACTTCTTCGGCAGTTGGGTTGCGGTTGGTCGGCAGACGTATATCCGAAGGTCTTTGAACAAGATTTTGCCAAGGGACATTTGGGTCATGGAATTCTGGTCTGGAGCCTGAAATTCTAAAGCTTTGGGATTGAGGTGCTAGCTTGTTCAATTCGGCAACGATCTCGCTCCGAGCGACCTCAAATTCCCTTTCTGTTGCGGTCTTATTCTCCTTCTGACTTCTCGTGCCTCTTCCCCCTTTTTGGCCTCATCAAGACTTTGCAGGATTTCAAGAGCGGCGTCCTGTTTGGTCTCGATGCTGTTTATTCTTTCAACAAGGGAGGAAAGAGTCTGCGACATTTCTTGAATGCTTTTATCGTGCGCACGCAGCTGAGAGCTGTTCTCAATCATTGCACAGGCGGTCTTGGCTTCAGCAATTCTTGTCTTTGTAGCTTCCTCCTTCAGCAGTTGCTCTTGTTTATCTTGCATGATCTTCAAGGCTTGCTTGAACACTTCTGGCAAAAGGATGAATGCGTCGACAACTCGAGATACTTCGTGTTGAAGAGTGGTCATTTCTTCTACGGCAGAGGTGTGCATCCAATTTAGTGCCTTTTCAACAGAAGATAGAGCGTTAACTGCATCTTGGATAAATACAGTCTGAAGGCCAAGAGCTCGCAGGCGCTCTTTACGTGCAGCAGAGATAGGAGAGTCAGGCTGGGCGAAGTCTTCAGCACCATTCAACCTCCTTACATTCACGGATGGACGTGAAGTAAGTTGGACATCCTCAGGTTCGTTACCGTCCTCGGATTCCAAGGTTGCAGGGGCGGGGGCATCTTCTTGTGGTATGGCGACAGTTGGTTCAGAAGCGTCATGTGGCGAAGGTTCTTCGGCAGATAAGGATGCAGGAGGGACTGAATCCTCCTGTTGGCTTGCAGGAATGGCTTCTTGGCCGCAATGTGCCTGCACTGTTCCAAAATTTCTTGATTTTCCTCGATTGGAGGGTGATTCCTCCCAGTCGGGAATGTTCTCCGGCTGTGGCGAAGGTGGATTGGCTTGGGTTGAAGGTCCTTCGTCTTTTCTGGGTGGAGAGGCGGCTCGGGCTTCAGCCTCTTCACGGCTCATTCTCAGACCTGCTTGAAGAGCATCGTCGTCATCGTCTGAGTTATGATCGTCGTCGTCTTTTGGATTTATGGGAGAGTCCTCTGACTTCTTCTTTCCTTTTCTTCTGGCGTCAGATTTGTGCAGCAGGTGGCTTTCGATGAGATCCTTGCAAGAAGCGTTGTCCCATCGTAACAGGGCCTCAATTTCAGTCGAGTCTGTTACTTCGGAGACAAACCGCTCTTCGTGGCTCCATTCGCTCCAGTTGTACAGTGTGTCGTACGGAGCTAGCCTATAGCCTTTCCATTGCAGAAATCTTTCGTACGATTGTTCAATTTGAACCGAAAGAAGTGTTTGATTTATGATTGAGTCAGGGGAGGGACTTCGAATCACGTCTGGAGACGCTGTTGAGGATTCCAGACAGTATGGGATCCTGCGGAAGATGGACTCCTTGCGGGGGATGGTGCCCAAGGAAATTGGATCTGACGGGTGTGGAATCCCGTAGAGGAGAGGTAGCTTTGGCTCCGAATGGGCGTGACGTGCTAACATCTTGAATGTTGGCAGATGTCTCTATATCCGTCGTAGCCGCCAAAGGCTCGGGATCTACTGTCGATGCAGTAGGAGACATCTCTTCCGCAGGGGTTGGGCCCTGGGGTTCTTCATAAGTGGGTTGCGCCACGGGCGAGACATCCTCGGAGTGTTTGGCTTTGATTTTTGAGAGCCTCCGAAGTCTCTTTTTGGACTTCTCATCAGCAGAGTGCTTCTTGCTGTGAGAACGCTTGCGCTTCTTCTTTGAGGATTCCATTTCAGGGACCTTCACGGTTTCATCTCTGGGGTTGTCAGAAATAGGCATGTGCCTGGTTCTTGGGTGATTGGCATGCATTGTGCTCTGGTTATAAGCAGTGGGTTTGAAGCCTCCTAAATATATCCGTGAGATGTTTTTCTTGGCATCGGCGGATTGCATCACTCCGCACCTCGTCAGGATGTAGTTCAGCATTAAACCAAATGATTTCTTTTGGGTGGCCGGTTTGCACACCTCTTCTTGAAGACGTTTCAAAATGATTTGGCACCAATTGATCTTTTCACAGGTCAAAATAGCTACCATCATTCTGAACCTTAGATTCGTGCACATTTCGAACGCACCGGTTCGATTTTAAATGATCCTGGAACAGAAGTCGTGGAGATAAACGAAATGAAGAAGAAAATTTTTCTTGTGGCAAGTGGTTGTCACCATATCAACCACTTTGGACCCTGTAAATAGTCCATAAAACTTGGTAATCAGCTCTTGAGACCCAAACGTCTCAAGCTGGTCCATGGTCAGGCCGTCGGCGGGCAGCCTGTAGATTTTCTGGAGTAGGTCGCTATTGATGCAGATTTGCACTCCTTGGACTGTTGCAGTGATGTCAGCAATATGTCCTCCCTGAGCTAGTGACAGAAAACGAACGGCGGCGTTGAGGTAGAATTCCTCAACCAGATGGGCGTCGTATTTGTCGGCGGTTTTGCTCCCGAAGCGATAAAGACCTTGTTGCTCAAGACGAGTAATGATATACTCCATTGGTTCGGTGTCGTTGATTTCCGAGATGATACGCTCGATGATGACAGGTTTCGAGAAGATCCGGCCATCAATGATGTTGGAGGTTTTCTTCAGAACAGGGGAAGAAGATTGACTAGCCATTGAAGTTTTCTTAAAAACGAAGGTGGAAGAAAACAGTAGAAATTCGCAGTGAAAATGCAGAAAATATGTAGGCTGTTTGCTTGAGATCTCTTGTAATTGCAGAAAGCGTAAAGAGTCTCTAATGGCAGATACAGTCCTTTTATACTTGGGCGGCGAAATAGGGTTTTGCAGAGTACGAATGGTTAGATTTTAAGGGATGGGAACCGGTTGCGAAATCGACGGACAGGATGGATTTAGTGTAACTGGTACGCTAATCCATTAAAAGGTTTTAAAATACAGCGGGTCCCACTTCTGACATAGGTTGATACCCAAAATGCCTAAAACGGCGGTTTAAAAATAATAAACAATTTAAAAACATCGCGGCTTTTGAGATTCAGTTGTCCAGATGTCGTGTAAGGCATTTAATGAACATGACGTTTGACATAAAAACAGGGCACGTGGACAAAAATTATTTTAAAAAGGAAATAATATTATATTATATCTTGAATCGAAATCCTATAGTATGTCTTTTCTCCGCGTCGATACGCTGTTCCCCTTAAAAAGGTACTAATAGGTTTTAAATTCTATACAATATTTGGATTAATCTTTGTATTCATGGGTCCTACAAGATTCCCCCTTAATTATTGCACACATCACCGTAGGATTCATATGCCTTCGCTCGCTCTGATCTTGTATTGATGTTTCGAGTGTACGGATAATTAATGTTGAATCTGTATTCACGGGTCTTACTGATTCCCCTCAATTGTTCAAGAAAAGCGGAAATTGACTTACAGG
Organism: Orobanche coerulescens; assembly: GCA_033398695.1. Taxonomy (NCBI): domain Eukaryota; kingdom Viridiplantae; phylum Streptophyta; class Magnoliopsida; order Lamiales; family Orobanchaceae; genus Orobanche; species Orobanche coerulescens. Next base: position 58,210,356 of record CM065812.1, on the reverse strand, counting down.
AGTCCGGGCCGTAGTATTCCCACTCTGTTCTTAGCATGTTGAATCTTGCCGTGTCGAGAGGCTTGGTGAAAATGTCGGCCACCGGATGTCTGTATGAACTTTTTCCAGCGGACATCCTTGTTCTCGACATGATTCTGATGAAATGATGCTTCATGTTGATATGCTTAGTGCGCGAGTGCAAAACAGATTGTGCGTGATTGCAATTGCACTCGTGCTATCACACATGATTGGAGTCTCTCTAGCATCGATTCCATAATCGGCAGTTGTTGCCGCATCCAAAGGATTCGCATACTGCAGCCTACCAGAAAGATAGTACTGATTCACCGTGGAAAGAGAGTTAGCCAATTGCTTCTTCGAACCAAGAGACGAGTCTAGGTCCGAGAAAGTGACAAGTTCCACTTGTACTCTTCCTATCTAGCTTGCGACCTCCGAGATCCGAAGTCGCCGTATCCAACTAAATCGAATCCGCCTTCCTTAGGATACCACGATCCTGCATCGATTGTTCCTTTGATGTACTTCAGATTCGTTTAGTTGTATTGAAGTGTGATTCCTTAGGTGCAACTTGGTATCTCGCACACACTCCAACAAAGAATGGATATCGGGCTCGCTAGCCGTTAGGTACATGAGCGAACCAATGAGCTTCTGTAGAGTGATTGGTCAAACGGCTTTCCGGCTTCATCAAGCACTAATTTGCACGGAAGTGCTCATGGGGGTTAGCGAAGATTTGGAAGTGTTCATTCCAAATTTGTTGAGAAGCTCCTTCCGTATTTTTCCCTGGTTGATGAATCTACCCGTAGGCAACTGCTTTACCTGCAAACCTAGGAAATAACTAAGTTCCCCCATCATACTCATTTCAAATTTGCTTTGCATGAGATGTGAGAACCTTTGACATAGAGCAAGGTTAGTTGAACCAAAAATAATATCATCGACATAGATTTGTACCATTAGAAGGTCATCACCTTCCTGTATCTTGAACAAGGTTTTGTCGACAGCACCTTTCTCAAATCCGTTGTTGGTTAGATACTGGGACAAGGTTTCGTACCAGGCTCTAGGGGCTTGTTTAAGTCCGTACAGCGCTTTCCTTAGCCTGTAAACTAGATCGATACCGTCTGTGTTGGCAAACCCTGGTGGTTGTTCAACATAAACTTCTTCTGTAAGCTCTCCATTCAGGAAAGCACTCTTGACGTCCATTTGGTATACGATAAAACTCTTATGGGCGGCAAAGGCTAAAAATATCCTAATGGCTTCTAGTCTCGCTACAGGGGCGAAGGTTTCATCATAGTCGATTCCTTCTTCCTGACAATAGCCTTGTGCTACTAATCTGGATTTGTTCCTTATGATAAGTCCATTTCCATCCTTTTTGTTTCGAAATACCCATTTGGTTCCTATAACCGATTGGTGTGTCGGTCTGGGTACAAGATACCATACATTGTTTCTTTCGAAACCGTTAAGCTCTTCTTCCATAGATGTTATCCAATGAGAGTTGTTAAGAGTGTCTATGGTCGAAACAGGTTCGGACTGGGCTAAGAATACAGCGATAGTGCACATATTGAGTCTCCTAAGTTCGGATTGAGATTTCCATTCAGGAAACGGTGAGACTTCAGCATTAGATTCTTCTTGTGCACAAAGTACATTTCCTAGTGTACTCTGTATTCTCCTACGAGTAGAAACACCTGCATTAATGTTTCCAATGATCAGCTCTTGCGGGTGATCTCTCAACCATCTTCGGTCGGGTTCTAGTTCAGGATCCCGTACTGTATCGAAAGTTTCTGTGGGTACAGCTTGACATGCGTCAGCTTCATCCACATCGATTCTTACAGCTGCGGGGTTGATTTCTAAATCAACTACAGGTTCTATGGGTGTTGGTGGATCCAAGATAGATAGATGGTGAATGTCCTGGGTGATATCATCTACTCCTGTAGGGTCATGGTGTGGTTCGTTGAACACTACATGAACTGATTCCTCGATCGTCAGCTTCCTTTTATTAAAGATTCTGAAAGCTTTGCTGACGGAAGAGTATCCTACGAATATTCCTTCATCTGATTTTTCATCAAAGGTTCTAAGTTGGTCCTTCCCGTTGTTCAATACATAACACCTGCATCCAAAAATGTGAAAATACGAAACTAATGGAGTTTTGTTCTTCCATACCTCGTAAGCTGTTTTGTTGTGGTGCTTGTTGATGATACAGCGGTTTTGAGTGTAGCACGCTGTATTGGTTGCTTCACCCCAGAAACGCTGCGGCAATTTGCTTGCGGCAATCATTGTCCTTGTTGCTTCTTTCAACGTCCTATTCTTTCGCTCGGCAACACCATTTTGTTGAGGTGTACGGCAAATGAGTACTCGTCTTTGTATTCCATTCTCCGAACAGTATTGCTCTATAAAGCGGTTAGTAAATTCGGTACCTCTGTCGAACGAATGCACACGATACTTGACGCTTTTTCATTCTCGCAACTTTCTCGGGAGCTCGGGCCTTGATGTTGTTTCCTTCTTCTTGCTAAGAAAGATCGTCCAAGCATACTGGAATAATCATCAACAACAACCATGCAATATTTCTTACCTCCCAAACTTATCGGGTCTACAGGACCGTAGAGATCCATGTGTAGCATTTCCAACACTCTTTGGGTTGAAAGGTAGGATTTGCTTTTCGTGGTTGACTTGATTTGCTTGCCTTTCGGCATGGTCCGCAGACGCCGTCCTTCTTGAACGACACATCCGCAAACCTCTAACCATACACTGTCTTGAAAGCTTGTTGATCGTCTTGAAGTTGACGTGAGACATCCTCTTGTGCCATAGCCACTAAGATCTGCAGTGCCTTTGGCAACAAAACATGGAATTGAGGAGCTCATAGGCTTCCAACAAAGAATGTACATATTACACGATCCGCTTCTGTAAGCACAACTTCCTTGGTTTGGGTGTTCTTGACTCTACAACGATCTATATAGAACTTCACCGAGAAGCTGTTTATCACGTAATCGGCTAATACTAAGTAGATTATCTGTAAGCCTTCAACATATGCAACATTGGTGACCTTGAATTTCCCGACAAGTAGGTTTCCTTTCCCTCTTGTTCTTCCTTTAGACTTATCACCGGCGAACTTTTGGACCGCGACCTTCTACAAAATCGATAGCTTGCTCCTGTCTCCGGTCATGTGACGAGCATCCACTATCGAAGTACTGTATCCTCCTCTAGGATGTCCTGTAACAAAGAAATTAGGTAGATTTAGGTCCCCTTTGATTTTTGGGTCCATATATGTTAGTTCCTTTAGGTACCAGATTTTCTGACAAAGAATTGGTTTCTTGTAGGATGTACTCGTACAAGATTGCGGTATCTACGGGGCATATCCGTAGTTGTTATAATCATGATAATTATTATGCATGAAAAATTCGTTTATTATTATTATTCCAAGATGAGTGCCGTCTAGGAGGTGGAGCCATTTTCCCGGGCCTAACGACTTGTCTTCGGGTCTCGGTTGGATTCCCAATGCCGTTGTTGATACCGAATCGGCATCTGCTATCTTGAGGGATAACGGGGCTCCTGTATCCAATACCTAGGTGCACTTTATCTTGAGAATCTTGTTGTGCGGGCCTTTGGTGGTTGGATACCGTCTTCTTTCTGAATGAGTATCGGCTTTGATGATATGCTTGTGGAGCATCCGTAGATTACGCCTTCGAGTGGTTGTTGGTTCCACTTGTCTCGAATAGTAGAGTTGAGGGGCGGAATTGCGGCTTTCGGTTTTCTGCATAGCAGTTCCTTTATGGGACTAGGAGTATCTTCCGATTCTGGAATGTGTTCCACACTCTTGACGAACACAAGACTAGTTTTACCTTTATTCGAACATGAGCGTATCCTAAGCCACTTTTATCATGAGCATGTTGCCCGGTGCTCAATTTCTTCCATTCTTTTGGACGATTTTTCAAAAGACTTGAATGGTCTCAAGTTCATTTTCTCGCTTCTCGAGAGTTGTAATTTTGGTTTGTAGTAGAACCAAATCATTTGTCTTGCTCTCATTATGGGTTTTAACCGTACTTAGTTCATGAGCAAGTTGATGATTGCTCTCCATGAGTTTTTCAAAATCGACCTTCTTTGGTTTCACAATCAAGAGACATATTATCATAGTTTATTTTCAGCAAGTCATTTTCATCTTTCAGCTCTAGATTTGTTAATTGAAGCTGTATATTCTCAGTTTTTAGAGTCTCATGGGCCTTTTGAATGTTTTTGAATTCATTCATCATATTTTCGAAAGTATGAGATGCATTAGATGGAATAACTGAGGTTGAGCTTACCTCATCGTCGCTGTCTTCACCTTCTGGAACATCTTTGGCCATAAAGCACATGTATGCTTTATCATCGAACTCATCGTCAGATGAATCACTTTCAGTGACCACCTGAAGACATTCTGCTGATTTGGATGGTGTGGGGGAGGCTTCTGATTCTCCAATCAGGGTCTTGAGCTTGTATTTACAAGCACGTCTTCTTTCATCTCTCTCTTGTTGCTCGGCCTCAGGCAATCTTTGGACTTTGGGATGAGGACATTTGTTTGCATAATGGCCTGGTTTCCTGCAGTTATAACACAGGTTAGCATCACCAGATGATGTTTCGGTACTTACCTTGTTGACAAGTTTGGGCCTGTAGGGAGTCTTTCCAGACTGTTTAATGAACTTTTTGAATTTATGCATTAGAAGCGCCATTTCATCTTGTGACAGGATGTCGTCGTCACTGTCAGCGTTCTTGTGACCGGGTTTCGACGAGCTAGGCATCTTTGTGTCGACGGTTCGATCTGGCGAGAGTGTGACCTTTGAAGGAGATTCTTGACTTTCTCTCTTGTCAATGTCATACTCAAAAGATTTAAGGTCGGAGAAGAGATCAAAAGTGGATATTTCATTAAGATTACGGGATACACGCATATTGTGGTTTAATGTCCCATCAGTGGGAGAGATCGAAAATTTTTAAGTTCTTCTCCTTTTGGGTGTAAATCTTGCCCAACGCTTCAAGTTCACCAACAATACCGGTAAATCGAGGTCAAGTTCCTCAAGTGTTTCCGTTGGTTTCATTTCAAAAGATTCAATTCTTGAGTGAGTTTTGAAATTTTGTTTTCTTTTGAGAGCTCGGTTCCCTCACAAATTAACTTGAGTTTATCCTGATTTCTTTGTTGTTTTGCAGCTCTTTACCTTTGAGAACGTGCCTTTGTCAAGAGTGACAAATAACGCGTTCTTAGCCACGTTGTCGAGATTGGCTCGCTTCCTTTCATCGGTTGTCCATTGCTCGTGTTCTTTCTCGAGCATTTCAGCATGGGCTTGGCCCTCAATCCTTGCGGCTGGATTGACCTTCATGATCTTGATCGGACCATTCTGTATAACAAAAATCATCTCTTCGTGCATTGCTGCAAGATGAGCTTCCATTCTAATTCTCCAGTCGTCAAATTCGTTAATAGAGAACATAGGGACTTTGTTAATCATAGAAGTATCCATACTGATAATATAGGAATGAAAGAAACTGTTTTGAAAATAAGTGATTTGAATCTGATTCGGTTAAAAGAAATACAACTGATTCTTTTTAGAATCAACCTCTCCGATACCACTTGTTGGCCACTTAAGTATACTGGATACAGTTTGGAAAATCGTTTAAACAACAAACTGTATGGAATCTAAATCTGAGTGCGTAGCGGAAGTCTTGGACACAGTTAGTTGCCGTGGATACAGCAACGAAGTGTTTGGTGTATACTTAATATATATCACAGTAATTTCAAACAGTAAAAGCTGAAGGTAAATCACACAGTAATTTAAGTGGTTCGAGGTAAACCCCTCTACGTCCACTGGTCCTCCACACAGGAGTAAAAAGTTTATTATATAATTACTGCGTACACAACTACGTAATTATAAACAAACCTATCCTTGTATCGTTCACCGCATTGATACAAAGAATGTCACTTTCAACCGTTCACAGATTGGTTAAAGCTTCCTTCTTGACTAGCTTCTTCACACACAGTTCCAAAGCTTCGTCCTTATTCGTCCCACACAGGTCAGAATAACTTGTTGAGTTCACACAGAGCTCGGTTTTTACACAGAGGTAAAAGGTAGGTGACCAGGTAAGAACAGCAGCTTTGAATATCAAGTTCTTGAGCTGATGATAGCTGTTCTTGATGTTGAGCACTATATATCTCCTTCGTTCTAACTTGCAGTATGCTTAGAAGATATGTTTGCTCAGATGATATCTTTGATAGCTTTGTGATACGAATTACGTAAGTAATGCGTATAAACACAACGGAAGATTAACAAGTTTACAATATGGATCAAAAATTACAAAGGTGATGGACGAATTATATGGTTTTCGGCCGTGAGGTAGGATAGTGTATGGATTTGAATGTGTTTTATCGAATTAGACCTATAACTCGATAAAGATAATCTCTCCTCAAGACCTATTGAGAATTGATCAAGTTAAAATTCGAGACGCGTCGAAATAATAACCAAGGTTTTGTTGAACTCGTTCAACGTATATTTCAAGAGAAATACAATGTTTTATAAATTTCAAGATATCTTTCAAGGGCTGAAAATGTGGCTTATAAATAGCCATTACAAGATCACACAAAAATCAACTAAAATCAAACAAAGATTAAACAATTCTAACAAGACAACAAAAATCAACACCAAGCTTCCATCCTCCTTGATTTGGTTCGATTTATTGAAGTGTGGGGGGGACCCAAAATCTTCTCCATTTGATCTTCTTGTAAGACTTTGAAAAATGTAGACATGAACTTGAAAAATGAAGGCATGGAAAATCTTCATCAATCTTGGACAAAATCTTCACAAATCTTCATCAATTTTCGGCCATAAAAATCACTGCACATTTGAACGGTTCGTGTGGCTTGATATAAGCATAAGTGGACCTTGTACCGTTTTACATGATTTATAGATCTTTCTTTTATCTTTCCATGGCCGCTTGAATCACCTAAATCGGACTTCGTATGAGAGAGTTATGATTAAAATACCAAAGCGCTACTGAAATAGTCATACGCGGGAATTGGTAATTTTGTCCGCTTTTCGCCTTTTCACTCGGACTAGTAAATTTCGGATCATGACTAGTCAATCTTGAGCAAATCTTCACCAAAGACAAGAAACAAAATAAAATAACTAATCATGTTAGAAGACTTTGGTTTGATTCTTGATGATTATTATTATCATTCTTTGATGACTTTGTTGCCATGTAGGTGACTTATTCAAGGGAGGGGAACCATCGGTTTCAATGCATGAAGAAGGTGGATGAGTGCATGGTTCGTAATTTCTTCATGCATACGTAAAATATGTTCAAGGTTACTTCAAGTCTCGTATTAGTCGTCTCGTCCAAAGAAGTAAGTGCATGTCGTGTAGGTGCATGTGTGTGCATGGCCGTATGCATGGTTGCATGGTCGTCTACGTCATCTTTCTTCGGTTGGCCATGTCGATCTCGTATCATCCCCTCTTCCTTTAAAGAGATTCGTCCTCGAATCTAAAATCCAAGGCGGTTGGTATTAGGATAGGGTTGTGCTCCTCCCGGGTTGAAGATGTAATTTTCGTCGGATGTGTTGACGTTTGCTTGGGATTGCATTTTTAAAAGAACAACTGCAAAATAAAAACAAACGACGTATCCGGGTGTCTACCATTTCCCTTAACGGAATCCCCAAAAAGATTTGTGGTTTAACGGAATAATTTCCATTTAGGCGTCATGTGGGCACAAATCTTGTCCTCATTCCTTTCATCAATGAGTTCGTCTTTTACTATTTTCCAGTCACATGTAGCCACATAGCTTTTACGTTGGTCGGTGTCGGGAACCTGATCAATGAGAACAATTGGATTGGGATCCTCCAATTTTTTAACAATAATAGAAATATCCTCATAGAAATTTTGGGGAACAATCGCCTTGTCCTCAATCTCTTCATCTTCTGTAGCTCGGGAAACGGACGGTTGTGTAGAACTAAAAAGTATACTTGTGAGTTCCTCACTCGTTAACTCGTCCTGATGCTCCAAATCATTTGAAACCGATTTGGTTTCTAAAGTACGAAGAACTAAGTCTGTATCATAATCGGGAGCACCGTAAACTACACATTCTTCTTCTCCTTCGTCCTCTATATCAAACTTGAGAATGTCGTCTAGCCTTTCTTGTTCTTCCTCGGCTATTAACTCGTCTCGGGTAGCAAGAGTCGGGCAAACATCTTGCACATGATCGAACCTTTGGCCAATGAAACAACTCACCTCCAGCAAACTCGTCTCATTAGGCAAGTCGAGAGATTTAGAAACCAAGTTGGGGGCTGATGTTGTTACGATTTTGAGAGCCGAACTCGAGCCGAAAGGTACGTATCTCTTGCGAAGTTTTCTTTTCAACGACTCCCACGAACGGATCTTGTTTTCGGCCAAGACGAGTCCTTTGCTTCTTCTTTAATTCGAACCAAATCAAGCGCCTTTAACCAACTTGATAATTGCATATCTGCAACGCTTCTCATCGTCAAGACCTTTAAACTCGAACAAGCGATCCATCTTACGTTCCCATTCCAAATAAATTTCGGGGTCGGTACCTCCGATGAACTTCGGAAGTTCGTTCAACTCGAACTCGTTAGTATGGCGTGGGGAACATAGGCCTTCTCCTCCTCGTCGAGGTTCCGGTAAGTCATGTAAAGCATCACGTAGCTTTACCAAGAATTCGGAGATGGTCATGTCCATCTCTTCTAATAATCAAGAAACTGAGCAGAAAATTTGCTAAGAAATCCGTGAAGAATGAACCAAGAAGATGATCAAAGAATCTGATCTCCACCGTTCAGACTGTAGTTCGATGAGTTGGCTTACCTTTGTCAAAATTTTGTGACGATCCAACGGTCGAATCCACTTCCGACTGCGCCCATCTGCCAATGTTATGTGAAAATTCTTCTAACCGTGAAGAACAACCCAAGAAGGTGACTAAATACTTCAACAAAAAAAATTCGGTGAATATAGTTGATCGCCCAAGGAGATGACCTTGGGCTCTGATACCACTTATGATACGAATTACGTATATAAGTGTACGTAAAACGTATAAAATACAACGGAAGATTATCACGGCTTTTAAAAGTATCAAAGTAACGATAAAAATAAAAGGTGGTGGCCGAAATTATATGGTTTTCTAGTGAGGTAGGATAGTGTATGGATTTGAATGTGTTTTATCGAATTAGACCTATAACTCGATAAAGATAATCTCTCCTCAAGACCTATTGAGAATTGATCAAGTTAAAATTCGAGACGCGTCGAAATAATAACCAAGGTTTTGTTGAACTCGTTCAACGTATATTTCAAGAGAAATACAATGTTTTATAAATTTCAAGATATCTTTCAAGGGCTGAAAATGTGGCTTATAAATAGCCATTACAAGATCACACAAAAATCAACTAAAATCAAACAAAGATTAAACAATTCTAACAAGACAACAAAAATCAACACCAAGCTTCCATCCTCCTTGATTTGGTTTGATTTATTGAAGTGGGGGGGGGGGGGGACCCAAAATCTTCTCCATTTGATCTTCTTGTAAGACTTTGAAAAATGTAGACATGAACTTGAAAAATGAAGGCATGGAAAATCTTCATCAATCTTGGACAAAATCTTCACAAATCTTCATCAATTTTCGGCCATAAAAATCACTGCACATTTGAACGGTTCGTGTGGCTTGATATAAGCATAATTGGACCTTGTACCGTTTTACATGATTTATAGATCTTTCTTTTATCTTTCCATGGCCGCTTGAATCACCTAAATCGGACTTCGTATGAGAGAGTTATGATTAAAATACCAAAGCGCTCTGAAATAGTCATACGCGCGGTAATTGGTAATTTTGTCCGCTTTTCGCCTTTTTCACTCGGACTAGTAAATTTCGGATCATGACTAGTCAATCTTGAGCAAATCTTCACCAAAGACAAGAAACAAAATAAAATAACTAATCATGTTAGAAGACTTTGGTTTGATTCTTGATGATTATTATTATCATGCTTTGATGACTTTGTTGCCATGTAGGTGACTTATTCAAGGGAGGGGAACCATCGGTTTCAATGCATGAAGAAGGTGGATGAGTGAATGGTTCGTAATTTCTTCATGCATACGTAAAATATGTTCAAGGTTACTTCAAGTCTCGTATTAGTCGTCTCGTCCAAAGAAGTAAGTGCATGTCGTGTAGGTGCATGTGTGTGCATGGCCGTATGCATGGTTGCATGGTCGTCTACGTCATCTTTCTTCGGTTGGCCAAATCAAGGAGGATGGAAGCTTGGTGTTGATTTTTGTTGTCTTGTTAGAATTGTTTAATCTTTGTTTGATTTTAGTTGATTTTTGTGTGATCTTGTAATGGCTATTTATAAGCCACATTTTCAGCCCTTGAAAGATATCTTGAAATTTATAAAACATTGTATTTCTCTTGAAATATACGTTGAACGAGTTCAACAAAACCTTGGTTATTATTTCGACGCGTCTCGAATTTTAACTTGATCAATTCTCAATAGGTCTTGAGGAGAGATTATCTTTATCGAGTTATAGGTCTAATTCGATAAAACACATTCAAATCCATACACTATCCTACCTCACGGCCGAAAACCATATAATTTCGGCCACCACCTTTTATTTTTATCGTTACTTTGATACTTTTAAAAGCCGTGATAATCTTCCGTTGTATTTTATACGTTTTACGTACACTTATATACGTAATTCGTATCACTTTGAGAGTTAGGTTACTTCAGTTGGTGTGTTGTTTATATTGTTGTCACTGATCTTCAATGTCTTCAAGGATATATATATAGCCTCTGAAGAAAGTATCCGTTGAGATGTCCGTTTGAATAAGATTTCCTTCAACGGGAATATGACATGATCCAGATTTCGCGGGATTCTGAAGATCTGAAGACTGACAGTATTTAAATACTTTATCCTTGAGTATTTAAATACTTCTTTGTTCAACGGAACTTGACTTGTGTTCTTTCTTGTCCTTTTGTGAACTGTATGGAAGATGACTGTATTTAGGGCATCGAGACAGTTTCCATACTTGATCTTTTACAAGTCTTCTTGCTGTACTGACGAGCTTCACTTATGCTGATTCGAGGCAGGTCTTCGATATAGGATAAAGCCTTGAAGCCTCGATACAGTTTCCTTACTGTATATTTGGCATATATGTCAAAACCTTCTCAATAACAAATAACAATCGATACAGGGATCGGGTATCCCGGCTGATTCGATACAGGGTGATTGTTTTTCCCAACACGTTTGCTAGGAAATCTCTCTTTTATTAAGTGCACCCAAACCAAGTCGCCTACTTCGAATAGTCTCGGTTTTCTGTGATTGTTGGATATCCGTTTGTATGCGTCATTCGCCTCTTTGATTCGATCATGTATTTGTCCGTGCAACTTGATCATCGATTTAAGTTTAGATTCCGCGTCTTTGTGTATCAACTCGTCTTTCGGCAATGGAATCAAGTCTAAGGGTATATAAGGATTTAACCCGTAAACGACTTCAAAAGGAGAATATGCCGTAGCATGTGTAGGGGATCGGTTATAGGCAAATTCCGCATGAGCAAGTTTCACGTCCCAATCCTTTTGCGTTTTATTCACAAGTCCTCGCAACAATGTTCCTAATGTTCGATTTGTGACCTCGGTTTGACCATCGGTTTGCGGATGGTGCGAAGTGCTAAATAAGAGCTTCGTTCCCAATTTCCTCCATAAAGTATTCCAAAAATAGCTAAGGAATTTCGAATCCCGATCCGACACAATAGTCTTCGGAACTCCATGTAAACGAACCACCTCTCGGAAGTATAAGTCGGCCACGTTGCTTGCGTCGTTGGTTTTGTGGCAAGCCACGAAATGAGCCATCTTTGAGAACCGATCAACAACCACCATAATAGCATCTTTACCTCGTTGAGTACGGGGTAAAGCGACGATAAAATCCATGGATACATCTTCCCATGCTCTTTCTGGAACCGGTAGAGGCATATATGATCCCGGTTTGAACGAACTCTTCGAGATGTGACATGTTACGCATTTACTTAAAACATTGTAAACGTCTTTTAGCATTTTAGGCCAAAAGAAATGTTCTTTTAGTACTTACAATGTTTTAGCCGTGCCAAAATGTCGTGCTAAACCTCCTCCGTGAGCTTCCCGGACCAATAATTCCCGAACCGCCTGTTTTGGAACACAAAGCCTATTTCCTTTAAATAGGAAATCATCTTGTAACATGAACTCCCCGAACGGACCAGATTTGCAACGAGTAAAAATTTCTCCAAAATCCTCATCATTTTCATAACATTCCTTCAACATTTCGAAACTAAGTAACCGAACCTCCAGAGTAGAAAGTAAGGCATACCTCCTAGATAACGCATCCGCAACGACATTGCTTTTACCGTCTTTATACTTGGATGAAAAGTGAAATGATTATAGGAATTCCACCCACTTGGCATGCCTCGGACTCAGTTTATGTTGCCCGTTAATGTACTTCAATGATTCGTGATCCGAGTGTAGAATAAAATGCTTCGTCCGTAAGTAATGACTCCAATGATCAAGGGCCCGTACGATAGCATAGAATTCTTTATCGTAAGTACAATAATTCAACCGAGCTCCGTTCAACTTCTCCGAAAAGTAAGCGATAGGTCGTTTACCTTGAATAAGAACCGCTCCAATTCCAACTCCACTAGCATCACATTCAACTTCGAATGGTTGAGTAAAATCGGGTAGTGTTAGGATCGGTGCTTCGAATAATTTGGCCTTTAACTTTTCGAAAGCTCCTTGGGCAGCCCCGTTCCATACAAATGGTCCTTTTTTTAAACATTCCATTATCGGACTTGAAATGGTGCTGAAGTCTCGAATAAACCTCCGGTAAAAAGAAGCAAGTCCGTGAAATGATCTCACTTCCGTCACGGTCGTAGGGGTCGGCCAAGATTTAATTGCTTCGATTTTTGTTTGATCAACCGCCACTCCGTCCTTCGAAACGACATAGCCAAGAAATACTATACTTTTGACTAGGAACGAACACTTCTCCTTTTTCCATACAATTTTCGGTCCCTCAAGGTTTCGAAGATTAGCCTTAAGTGTCCGAAATGTTCTTGTAGTGATTGGCTATAGATTAGAATGTCATCCAGATATACAACCACGAACTTCCCCATAAATGGTTTAAGTACCTCGTTCATCAACCTCATGAAGGTACTAGGCGCATTTGTAAGACCGAAAGGCATAACGGTCCATTCATATAATCCATTTTTCGTTTTGAAGGCCGTCTTCCACTCGTCACCTTCTCGCATTCGGATTTGATGATATCCGCTTCGTAAATCAACTTTAGAAAAGATCACCGAACTATGTAGTTCGTCTAACATATCATCAAGTCTCGGGATAGGGAACCAATACTAGACGGTGATATTGTTCACGGCCCGACTATCCACACACATCCGCCAAGAACCATCTTTCTTAGGGACAAGTAAGACCGGAACCGCACACGGACTCAAACTCTCCTGGACATACCCGCGGTCCAAAAGCTCTTCGACTTGTCGTTGTAACTCCTTTGTCTCCTCGGGATTACATCTATAAGCGGCTTTGTTAGGAAGTGGTGCTCCCGGTATAAGATCGATTTGGTGTTCGATACCGCGAATAGGTGGTAAACCCGACGGTAATTCTTCGGGAAAAACATCCTCAAATTCGTGTAACAACACATCTAACTCTCCTCCATTTTGTACTCCTATGTTCTCGTCCCGTGTCTCTTTAAACATCACCAAATATATTCGCTCCCTGTCATTAATGGCATGTTCCATTTCTCTTTCACTAGCAAGCATGGTAAGTTTCGGTTTCTCCACTCGACTAGAACTCATCGAACGGATAGCTTGCGGGGACATCGGTTTGAGTACAATCTTCTTTCCTTTGTCTTGTAATTCATATTCATTACTCCGACCTCGATGTAAAACATCTCGGTCGAACATCCATGATCGCCCCAAAAGTACGTGGCATGCGTCCATCGGGAGTACGTCACATAACACATCGTCTCCGTATGATCCCATAGTTAAGTTGACCCATACTTGTCTCGTCACCTTCACTTTGCTTCCATCATCGAGCCAATGTAAAGCATACGGTCTCGGATGAGCCGTAGTAGTTAGCCCGAGCTTGGTGACCATCTCGTTTGATGCTACATTCGTGCAACTCCCTCCGTCTATTATCAAGCTACACCAATTTTCTCCGACTTTGCATTTGGAATGAAAGATTTGGTCTCTTTGCTCCGTATCACTTGGAACGATTTTGGTATGTAGTGCTCGAAGCACTAAGGTAGTATCATATTCCGGAGCGTCATAAGTCTCGCAATTCTCATTCTATTCCTCGGCCTCCATGTTAAATACGTCACCAAGGCCTTCCTTCTCGTCCTCGACTAAAAGTTCGTCTCGGACCGCAAGAGCTTCTCTTAAAGTGACCACCCGTTTATTTGGACATGCATTTTGATAGTGACCAAAGCCATGACATTTAAAACACCGTACTTTAGCCAAGCTCGTTTCCTTGGAAACGTGGGGAACCTTCGGGGCCGGGGTAGGGACTTGAAAAGGTACGGTAGTTTTCGTAGTAGAACTTGAGCCGGCACTTGCATTTCCGAATTTGTATGGGAATTCGGGTTTGGTATACTTCAACTTGTTTTGAGCTTCTATTTTTATGCATAGTCCGCATAAAGTGTCAAAATCTCCGTATGGGTATAATTCCACCGTATTTGCAATGTTTCGGTTTAGACCACGTAAGAAACGTGACATTCTTTGTTCTTCATTTTCTTCAAGTTCTCCCATTAAGGCCAAGCCATCAAACTCTTCGATGTATTCTTCCACACTTAGTTTCCCTTGTACGAACTCCGCAATTTTTCGGTACAAGGTTAACCGATGTGATGTCGGGACATACCTTTTACGTAGTTTTTTCTTCAAAGAATCCCAAGAATGGATTTTCTCTTTTCCCGCACGAGCTCGTTGTGTTTTCATACCCTCGAACCATAAGGAAGCGCCCTTCCCTAACTTGAGAATCGCATATTTGGAACGTTTGTCATCGTTAAGGTGCTTGAAGTCGAACATACGTTCAATCTTCCTCTCCCACTCTAAGTAAACTTCGGGATTAGTACCTCCGACAAATTCCGGAAGTTCATTAACTTTAAATTCATCCACATGACGCGGTGAATGTGCATCATATCCTCCTCTTCTTGCTTGAAAACGTGGTTCTTTCATGTTGTGTAATGCCTCACGTAGTTTCTCCATGAAATCGTCGGAAAAATCCATGATAAGATAGTTTTGATAAGAAAATCGTCAAGAGAAATTCGCCAAGGAAGTAACCTTGGGCTCTGATACCACTAATGATGCGAATTACGTGTTAAGATGAATGTAAATTCGCCGGAAAATGCAGCGGTTATAGTTATTACCTCACAACACTCGTATTTGTGTAACACTCGTAAGATTCAACCGAAAGTAGGGCAATTCGGTTTACGTAAACACGAATAAAATGAAAGTAAATTATCAAACTAGACCTATAGTTTGATAAGACAATCTCTCCTCAAGACCTATTGAGAATTGATTAAATTACAACTCGAAGACGCGTCGAATTATAATCGAAGTGTGCTGAAAATCATTCAACAAGAATACATGTGATGTATTTCGTTTTTTCTTGCTTCAAAGTTCATTACAAAGGGTTGAGGATGAGGCTATTATATAGCCATTATAACTCCTAACAAAGCCAAACAAGATCACACAAAATCTAGCTAAAATACAAGCAATTATTAAACTAACTATAAAGACTTTTGACAAAGAAAAGAAAACAACATGTGCTTGGCTTCTTCCATTTGATTTTGGCCGTGGGGTAGCATGAAGGAAAGAGATCACCATCTATCTCACGTGATAAGGCTTTGACAAAGACTTGAACAAGAAAGCAACATCTTGTAGTCTTCCTCCACATGTGGTTCGGCCGAATTGTTATTCAAGGGGTGGAGGGAAATCAAATCTCATGTGTTGATATGGTGGATTTTGAAAATGGACACAAAGTTGAAAGTAGTGGGGACAAAAGATCCTTCAAGGATGCATGTCACAATCGGCCGAAATCTTCCCCAAATGGCCGATTTTGTATGCATGAACATGCATACGTATGCATGTTTTGATACGTCTAAGTTATCCCGGTTCCGATTATTAAGATGGTTCCCATTTCCGCTTTTATTTTCTCTCCGAAGTACGTAGGTGCATGTGCATGCAACGTGGTATCGTCACCTACGTCAATTCTTACTTCGTTTGGAGATGTCGTAATCGTATCAGTAATTCTTCGGGAAAAACATCCTCAAATTCGTGTAACAACACATCTAACTCTCTTCCATTTTGTACTCCCATGTTCTCATCCCGTGTCTCTTTAAACATCACCAAATATACTCGCTCCCCGTCATTAATGGCATGTTCCATTTCTCTTTCGCTAGTAAGCATGGTAAGTTTCGGTTTCTCCACTCGACTAGAACTCATCGAACGGATAGCTTGCGGGGACATTGGTTTGAGTACAATCTTCTTTCCTTTGTCTCGTAATTCATATTCATTACTCCGACCTCGATGTAAAATATCTCGGTCGAACATCCATGGTCGTCCCAAAAGTACGTGGCATGCGTCCATCGGGAGTACGTCACACAACACATTATCCCCGTATGGTCCCATGGTTAAGTTGACCCGTACTTGTCTCGACACCTTCACTTTGCTTACGTCATCGAGCCAGTGTAAAGCATACGGTCTCGGATGAGCCGTAGTAGTTAGACCGAGTTTGGTAACCATTTCGTTTGAAGCTACATTCGTGCAACTCCCTCCGTCTATTATCAAGCTACACCACTTTTCTCCGACTTTGCATTTGGAATGAAAGATTTGGTCTCTTTGCTCCGTATCACTTGGAATGATTTTGGTATGTAGTGCTCGAAGCACTAAAGCAGTATCATATTCCGGAGCGTCATAAGTCTCGCATTCCTCATTCTCTTCCTCGGCCTCCATATTAAATACGTCACCAAGGCCTTCCTTCTTGTCCTCGACTAAAAGTTCGTCTCGGACCGCAAGAGCTTCTCTTAAAGTGACCACCCGTTTATTTGGACATGCATTTTGATAGTGACCAAAGCCTTGACATTTAAAGCATCGTACTTTAGCCAAGCTCGTTTCCTTGGAAACATGGGGAACCTCCGGTGCCGGGGTAGGGACTTGAAAAGGCACGATAGGTTTCGTCGTCGACCTTGAGCCAGCACTTGCATTTCCGAATTTGTATGGGAATTCGGGTTTGGCAAACTTCAACTTGTTTTGAGCTTCTATTTTTATGCATAGTCCGCATAAAGTGTCAAAATCTCCGCAGGGGTATAATTCCATCGTATTGCAATGTTTCGGTTTAGGCCATGTAAGAAACGTGACATTCTTTGTTCTACATTTTCTTCGAGTTCTCCCATTAAGGCTAAGCCATCAAATTCTTCAATGTATTCTCCCACACTTAGTTTTCCTTGCACGAACTCCGCAATTTTTCGGTATAAGGTTAACCGATGTGATATCGGGACATACCTTTTACGTAGTTTTTTCTTCAAAGAATCCCAAAAATGGATTTTGTCCTTTCCCGCACGAGCTCGTTGTGTTTTCACACACTCGAACCATAGGGAAGCGCCCTTCCCTAACTTGAGAATCGCATATTTGCAGCGTTTCTCATCGTTAAGGTTCTTGAAGTCGAACATACGTTCAATCTTCCTCTCCCACTCCAAGTAAACTTCGGGATTGGTACCTCCGACAAATTCCGGAAGATCATTTACTTTGAATTCATCCACATGACGCGGTGAATGTGTCATAGCCTCCCCTTCTAGCTTGAAAACGTGGTTCTTGTAAGTTGTGTAGTGCTTCACGTAGTTTCTCCATGAAATCGTCGGAAAATTCCATGATAAGATAGCTTTGACAAGAAAATCGCCAAGAGAATTTCGACAAAGAAATAACCTTGGGCTCGATGCCACTAATGATGCGAATTACGTATTAAGATGAACGTAAATTTGCCGGAAAATGCAGCAGATATATCTTTTACCTCACAACACTCATATATATGTAACACTCGTAAGAATTAACCGAAAGTAGGGCAATTCGGCTTACGTAAACAAGATAATATGAAAGTAATTTATCAAACTAGACCTATAGTTTGATAAGACAATCTCTCCTCAAGACCTATTGAGAATTGATTAAATTACAATTCGAATACGCGTTGAATTATAATCAAGTTGTGCTGAAAATCATTCAACAAGAATACATACAATGTATTTCGTTTTTCTTAAGCTTCAAAGTGATTTGAAAGGTTGAATATGAGGCTAATATATAGCCATTACAACTACAAACAATATCAAAGAAGATCAAGCTAAAAAACAAGCAAATATTAAACTAATCTATCAACTTTGACAAAGGGAAGAAAACAACAACATGCTTGGCTTTTCCTTGCAAATTCGGCCATGGGGTAAGCATCAAGGAGTAGATGACATCTTCCTCATGTGATATCCTTTTGTAAGACTTTGACAAGGATAGGAAATGAAAGCAACATCTTGGCATCTTCTTAATGAAAGCAACATCTTGGCATCTTCTTCCTTGCATGTTCGGCCGATTTGGAGAAAGGTTGGAGTGAGCCAAATCTCTACCTTGATCTTATTATGGTGGACTTTGAAAAAATGAAAGCAAACTTTGAAAGTAGTGGGGACAAAATCCTTCATGAATCACCCATCACAATCGGCCGAAATCTCCCCTAATATGGCCGATTTTGTATGTATGAACATGCATACGTATGCATGTTTTGATACGTCTAAGTTATCCCGGTTCCGATTATTAAGATCGTTCCCATTTCCGCATTTGTTTTCTTGATACGAATTACGTATATAAGTGTACGTAAAACGTATACGTAAAACGTATAAAATACAACGGAAGATTATCACGGTCTTATGATACGAATTCTCTCTCGGTACAGCAGAAGACTCTTTCACGTACGGTAGCGAACAGTACTCAGCCGAAATGAAGCAAGCCGCCACAGCAGTTCCGAACAGCAGCAACTCGTCGATATAGCACTTCCGAACAGCAAGACTCGCTCGATACAGCAATTTCGAACAGCAGGACTCGCTCGATACAGCAACTCGTCGATACAGCAAAATAAAAGGTGGTGGCCGAAATTTATACGGTTTTCGGCCGGGATGTAGGATAGTGTATGGGTTTGAATGTGTTTTACCGAATTAGACCTATAACTCGACAAAAATAATCTCTCCTCAAGACCTATTGAGAATCGATCAAGTTATAATTCGAGACGCGTCGAAATAATAACTAAAGTTTTGTTGAACTCGTTCAACGTATATTTCAAAGAAATACAAGGTTTATTAATATTCAAGATATGTTACAAATACAACGAGCACTACTATATATAGTAGTTTCCAACCGAAAGAAAATACAACAAAACGAGAAAACGAAACTTCCTAGCAACATCCTAATCGGCCGAAAATATCAAGGAGATACCAAGCAATCTTGGATTTTATTGTTTGATTGAGACATGAAGAAATCTTGGTCTTTATTTCATGATGGTGACATGAAAGATCTTTGATGAAAGTCTTCACAAATCATCCCTTCTTGCAAGCTTCCAATCGGCCGAAGATACCAAGAGATTAGGAGGATTTTGTATGATATCAATCTCTTTGGAATTATATAGGTGATTATGACTTGAGGGAAAATGACATGAATCATGAAAGTCTTTCTTCAAATCTTGTGTTTTTGGCCGTTTGTCATCATGGTGGGGAAGGAGAATAACTTCATTATCTTGTTAAAGATATGAAGTCAAGTGAGGTCCCTTTCAAGCATGCCTTGGCCGATTTTTCATGCTTTCGGACCGATTCCGTCGTCGAATTTTACGTTACTCCGATTCCGATTAATAACGTAACTCCAATCCGCATATTCTTTTCTCCCAAGTATAATAATGCATGACCATGCGTATCGTCGTGGATGTCGATTTTTATTGGAGCTTCTTCGATTGGAATATTAGATATCGTATCATTCCCTCCTTCTTTGAAAGGAATTGACCTCAATTCCGTAATGCCATCGTCGTCAAGGTAAGGCGAGAGATCACCTACGTTGAAAGTCGCGTGTACTCCGTATTCGCCGGAAGTTCGACTTTGTATGCGTTGTCGTTCACTTTTTCCACAATTTTGTACGGACCCTCGGCTCTCGGCATCAATTTGTTCTTCCGTTTGCTTGGGAATCTTTCTTTTCTCAAATGTATCCAAACTAAGTCGCCAACATCAAATAATCTCGCTTTTTTATTTTTGTTCGACTTCCGTTTGTAAATTTCATTCACTTCTTTAATCCGTTCCCGTATCTTTTCATGTAACTTCATCATTGACTTGAGTTTTGCTTCGGCGTCTTTGTGAACCAATTCGTTGCTCGGCAAGGGAATCAAGTCCAATGGCAAGTGCGGATTTAATCCGTATACTACTTCAAAAGGCGAATGGGTCGTGGCATAACCGGGTGATCGGTTGTATGCGAATTCCGCATGAGCAAGTTTAACGTCCCAATCCTTCTGTGTTTTATTTACCAACCCTCGCAATAATGCTCCTAAGGTTCGATTAGTTACCTCGGTGCATCGTCGGTTTGTGGGTGATGTGAAGTACTGAATAGGAGTTTAGTACCGACTTTCCTCCATAAAGTATTCCAGAAGTAACTCAGAAATTTGGAATCTCGATCCGACACGATAGTTTTTGGAACTCCGTGTAAACGAACTACTTCCTGGAAGTACAAGTCCGCCACATTGCTTGCATCATCGGTTTTGTGGCATGCGATAAAGTGAGCCATTTTCGAAAAACGGTCGACGACCACCATGATCGAGTCTTTGCCTCGTTGAGTACGAGGTAAGGCCACAATAAAATCCATCGAGACATCCTCCCACGGTCGTAACGGTACTGGCAACGGCATGTATGTACTCGACTTGAACGAACTTTTCATCATGTGACAAGTGACGCATTTACTCACGATTGTGCTTACGTCACCATACATCTTTGGCCAAAAGAAGTGTTCTTTTAGCACTTCTACAGTCTTGGTCGAGCCGAAGTGACCGGCTAGCCCTCCTCCGTGCGCCTCCCGAACTAGCAATTCCCGAATTGTATGTCTCGGCACACATAATTTATTCCCCTTGAAGAGAAAGCCATCCTGTAACACAAATTCCTCGTACGGGGCTGTTTTACAACGGTTAAAAATTTCCCCGAAGTCCAAATCGTCGCTGTAATGATCTTTCAAAGTCTCGAACCCCAACAAACGAACATCTAGCATCGACAGTAAGGCATACCGTCTCGATAGTGCATCCGCCACTATATTACTCTTCCCGTGTTTGTACTTGTATGAAAAGTGAAAAGATTGTAAAAATTCCACCCATTTTGCATGCCTCGGGCTTAGCTTACTTTGTCCGTTGATGTATTTTAACAACTCGTGATCCGAGTGCAGCACGAAATGTTTCGAACGTAGATAATGACTCTAATGATCGAGTGCTCTCACGATAGCATAGAACTCCTTGTCGTAAGTACAATAATTCACTCGGGCGCCACTTAGTTTCTCCGAAAAATAGGCGATGGGACGGCCTCTTTGGATAAGCACTGCCCCGATTCCAACTCCGCTAGCGTCGCATTCCACCTCAAACGGTTGTGAAAAATCGGGTAACGTCAAAATCGGCGCTTCACATAATTTCCCCTTTAAATTTTCAAAAGCCTTTTGGGCCGCCTCGTTCCATGCAAAGGTTCCTTTTTTTAGACACTCCGTGATCGGATTTGGAGATGGTGCTAAAGTCCGTATGAATCGCGGTAAAAAGAAGCGAGGCCATGAAATGATCGTACCTCCGTGATTGTCTTTGGGGTCGGCCACGACTTGATTGCCGCGATCTTTTCTTGGTCGACCGAAACTCCGTCTTTCGAAACAACATAGCCGAGAAAGACAAGACTCTCGACTAGGAAAGTACACTTCTCCCGTTTTCCATAAAGTTTTTGTTCCCTTAGCGTCTCAAATACGTACCGCAAATGTTCGAGATGCTCCTCTACGGATCGACTGTAGATCAAAATGTCGTCTAAGTATACGACAACAAACTTTCCCAAGAAAGGTTTAAGAACCTCGTTCATTAACCTCATAAAAGTGCTCGGCGTTCGTGAGGCCGAATGGCATCACAACCCATTCGTAAAGTCCATTCTTTGTTTTAAACGCCGTCTTCCATTCGCCTCCCTCTCGCATGCGGATTTGATGGTATCCGCTCAGTAAATCAACTTTGGAAAATATAACCGAGCCATGTAACTCGTCCAAAGATGTCGTCTAGTCTCGGGATGGGGAACCGATACTTGACGGTGATGTTATTCACGGCTCTCATGTCAATACACATTCGCCATGTTCCGTCTTTTTTTGGTACAAGTAGAACTGGAACCGCACACGGACTTAAACTTTCTCGGACATATCCGTGATTCATGAGTTCATCAATTTGACGTTGTAGTTCTTTGGTTTCTTCGGGATTACAACGATACGCCGCTTTGTTCGGTAATGGAGCTCCCGGTATAAGATCAATCTGATGTTCAATTCCGCGGATAGGTGGTAATCCTACCGGCAAGTCTTCGGGAAATACGTCCGAAAACTCGTGTAATAGTGCATCTATCTCTTCCTCATGGTGTGATTTGGTGGCAAGATTTCGGACCTCTTTGATCATCATTAAATAAACACGTTCGCCATCGTCAATGGCGTGTTCGACTTCCTTCTCGTTTGCAAACATCGTAAGTTTTGGTCCTTCGACTTTTTTCGAGCTCATCGCCCGGATAGCTTGAGGTGACATAGGTTTAAGAACAATTTTTTTACCTTTGTCACGTAACTCATACTCGTTACTCCTCCCTCGATGTAGTACGTCCCGATCAAATAACCAAGGTCTTCCTAATAACACGTGACATGCGTCCATCGGTAGTACATCGCATGTAATATCATCACCGTACGAACCCATGGTGAGTCCGATCTTCACTTGTCTTGATACTTTCACTTTGTTTCCATCATCGAGCCAATGGAGTGCATACGGCTTTGGATGGGCCGTGGTGATCAAGCCGAGTTTTGAGACCATCTCGCTCGATGCCACGTTTGTACAACTTCCACCGTCAATGATCAAGCTACACCATTTCTCTCGACACGACACTTCGTGTGAAAGATTTGGTCTCGTTGTTCTTCGTCACTGGGGCTGCCTTCGTTTGTAACATGCGAAGGACGAGGTTCGTGTCATAGTTCGGGGCATCGTATGCCTCGCATTCTTCTTCTTCTTCGACTTCTAAGTTAAAAACTTCTCCAATTCTTTCTTCTTCGGCTAGTAATTCTTCCTGACGGCTATGGCTTCTCGTAACGTCACAATCCTCCGATTTGGACAAGCACTTTGATAGTGTCCAAATCCTTGACATTTGAAACACCGGACTTTAGATAGGCTTGTTTCTTTTGGTGTGATAGGAGTTTTTGGAATGGTAGTAACGGGTTGGTTTGTGGTGACCGTTTTTGGAAACGAGCTAGAACTCGCGCCAAAGTTGGTATTTCCGTATTTAGGTGGGAACTCGGGTTTAGAGAGTTTTGTTTTGTTTTGATTTTCCAACTTTATGCAAAGTCCGCATAAAGTATCAAAGTCGGAATAGGGGTAGAGTTCCACGGAATTTGCAATATTTTTGTTCAAACCTCGTAGGAAATGGGACATTCGCAATTCTTCGCTTTCTTCAAGTTCTCCCATCAAGGATAAGTTTTCAAACTCCTCGATGTACTCCTCGACACTTAGCTTTCCTTGCGTGAGGTCAGAAATTTTTCGATACAAGCTTAACTTGTGTGTAGCCGGGACATATCTTTTCGTAGTTTCCTTTTAGAGAATCCCACGAACGTATCTTTTCTTTTCCTAAGACGAACTCTTTGTGTCTTCATTCGCTCAAACCAAAGGGAAGCTCCCTTTCCAAGTTTGAGAATCGCGTACTTGCAACGTACTTCGTCATTGAGATCCTTGAACTCAAACATTCGTTCAATTTTTCTTTCCCACTCCAAATAAACCTCGGGATCGGTGCCGCCTACGAACTCCGGAAGTTCGCTGGTCTTGTATTCATCCGCATGTCGTGGTGCATGCATGGTGTCATGTCCTCGTCGTGCATGGATTCTCGGCTCCGGTAAGCCGCGAAGGACGTCACGTAGTTGTGCTACTTCTTCATCGGTGAAAGCCATCTTCTTGAGTAATGTCGAGAACTGTGAGACAAATGTCTCTGATACCACTTATGATACGAATTACGTATATAAGTGTACGTAAAACGTATACGTAAAACGTATAAAATACAACGGAAGATTATCACGGTCTTATGATACGAATTCTCTCTCAATGAGAAGACTCTTTCACGCGGTAGCGAACAAGACTCACCGAAATGAAGCAAGCCGCCACGTTAGCCCGAACAAAGAAGAACTCGTCGATATAGCACTTCCGAACAGCAAGACTCGCTCGATACAAACAATTTCAACAGCAGGACTCGCTTCGATACAAAGAACTCGTCGATACAAAGAAAATAAAAGGTGGTGGCCGAAATTTATACGGTTTTACGGGATGTAGGATAGTGTATGGGTTTGAATGTGTTTTACCGAATTAGACCTATAACTCGATAAAAATAATCTCTCCTCAAGACCTATTGAGAATCGATCAAGTTATAATTCGAGACGCGTCGAAATAATAACTAAAGTTTTGTTGAACTCGTTCAACGTATATTTCAAAGAAATACAAGGTTTATTAATATTCAAGATATGTTACAAATACAACGAGCACTACTATATATAGTAGTTTCCAACCGAAAGAAAATACAACAAAACGAGAAATCGAAACTTCCTAGCAACATCCTAATCGGCCGAAAATATCAAGGAGATACCAAGCAATCTTGGATTTTATTGTTTGATTGAGACATGAAGAAATCTTGGTCTTTATTTCATGATGGTGACATGAAAGATCTTTGATGAAAGTCTTCACAAATCATCCCTTCTTGCAAGCTTCCAATCGGCCGAAGATACCAAGAGATTAGGAGGATTTTGTATGATATCAATCTCTTTGGAATTATATAGGTGATTATGACTTGAGGGAAAATGACATGAATCATGAAAGTCTTTCTTCAAATCTTGTGTTTTTGGCCGTTTGTCATCATGGTGGGGAAGGAGAATAACTTCATTATCTTGTTAAAGATATGAAGTCAAGTGAGGTCCCTTTCAAGCATGCCTTGGCCGATTTTTCATGCTTTCGGACCGATTCCGTCGTCGAATTTTACGTTACTCCGATTCTGATTAATAACGTAACTCCAATCCGCATATTCTTTTCTCCCAAGTATAATAATGCATGACCATGCGTATCGTCGTGGACGTCGATTTTTATTGGAGCTTCTTCGATTGGAATATTAGATATCGTATCATTTCTCACCGAAGTACGTAGGTGCATGTGCATGCAACGTGGTATCGTCACCTACGTCAATTCTTACTTCGTTTGGAGATGTCACAATCGCATCAGCAACATGTTGTGTGAAAAAGCGGCTATCAGCTTTCAACTTGGAGATAAGGCTCAGCTTTTACTTTTGTCAGCAAGTGACATGAGGAACCTTTTTATTATCTTTTATTATTATCTTGTAATAGTTTAAGATTATCTTGTCAGGCTCTTGTTAGGCTATTTTTGCCTATAAATAGGGCGATGAAGTTGTAATGAACGATATATATAGAATGTTGAAGAAAGAAGAATACACTTTGTGTTTTCCTTGGTGAATGCTTTTCATCAAAACTTTGATTATTATTCAACGCATTTTCGAATCTTAATCCGATTGATTCTCAATAGGTCTTGAGAAGAAATTACTTTATCGAATTATAGGTCTAATTCGATAAAACAACTGTTTCTGTCCGTTTTGATACTCTTCATGTTTTCGATACAGTTTTGTACTTGTTCGGGATTTCGCATCAACTGTTGTTTGATCCTTCGAACTTGTTTCATGTCTTTCAATTAGCATTCGCCCGAAGCGTGCTGTTTCGAGTTTTGCTATTTGGAGGTTACCTGTTTCGAGTCATTTCCATTCGACCAGTTCCTATCTTGTTGCTGTATCGAGCTACTGTCGTCATTTCCTGACAGTTTCTTGCTGATTCGCTTCCGCCCATCAAAACAGCTTCCTGCTGTATCGATAACGAATTCACATCACCAGCGAGAATTCGTATCACGATCGAATAAGACTTGATGCAAAATCCCGAACAAGTACAAACCTATATCGAAACAAGAAGAATATCGAAACAGGACAGGAAACAGTTGTTTTATCGAACTAGACCTATAATTCGATAAAGTGATTTCTTCTCAAGACCTATTGAGAATCAATCGGATTAATACTCAAAAGCGCTTCGAATAAAAATCAAGTTTTGATGAAAAGCATTCACCAAGGGAAAACACAAAGTGTATTTTTATTTTTCAACCTTCAATAATCTCTCATTACAACTCCATCGCCACTATTTATAGGCAAAAGTAGCCTGACAAGATAATCTAAACTATTACAAGCTGGTTTTTAAAATAAGGAAAAGAAAATGCAAGGTTCCCCACGTCACTTGCAAACAAGAGTAAAAGCTGGGTTTTGTCTCCCAGGTGATAGCCGCCTTTCACAAAGCATGCTGCCGAGAATCTTGCTGCTTTTATAATAAAGAAAATGCTGCCAATTCTTTTATTGTTTGCCTTTACCACTTGGGCTTCTTCCCCCAAGATGCAAGTTGCCTATTGTTAAGTTACTCCAAGTCCGGTTATTAAGGTAACTCCGGATCTCGTATCCGTTTTCTCGCCTAAGTACGTTGGAGCATGGTCGAGATATTTTACGTCAATCCTTACTTCGTCTTCTTCACTTGGAGTAGTCGGTTTCGTATCACCAATGCTGAGAGATAATGTCACGAACAAGACCAATCCCCTGGAAAGTAACTATTTGTGGATCTCGACGCCTCTGACCGAATCTCCTCTCATTTCGCTCCTGCCAGAGTAAGTAGACCAACGCTGCTAAAAAGAAGAATACCCGTACTCCACTCAGAGTGAGGCCGACAAAATTTTACCTCCCTCCTAGTAATTTTATTACACGAATTTGCGGATGTTTTTCCCGAAGAGTTGCCGTCGGGTTTGCCACCTATTCGTGGGATTGAACATCAAATCGATCTCATACCGAGTGCATTGCTCCCTAACAAGGCTGCCTATAGGTGTAATCCCGAAGAAGCGAAGGAACTACAAAAACAAATCGAGGAGTTAATGAACCACGGGTATGTTCGAGAAAGTTTAAGCCCTTGTGCGGTTCTGGTTTTGCTTGTTACTAAGAAGGACGAATCTTGGGGAATGTGTATTGATAGTTTATCCATGAATAACATAGAAATCAAGTATCGATTCCCGATTCTGAGACTTGATGACATGTTGGACGAACTATATGGATCCGTGATCTTTTCAAAAGTCGATTTGCGGAGTGGTTATCACCAGATTCATATGCAAGAAGGAGATGAGTGGTAAACGGCTTTCAAAACTAAACACGGGCTGTATGAATGGATCGTCATGATGTTTGGTCTTACTAATGCTCCAAGTACTTTCATGCATTTGATGAACGAGATACTTAAACCATTTTTGGGGCGATTTGTAGTTGTGTATTTGGACGACATTTTTGGTGTATAGTCGGTCATTGGAAGAACATTTCGAACACTTGTGACATGTATTCGAGACTCTTAGAACCCAAAAGCTGATTCAAAATCGACTACTCCAAGCGAAGAAGACGAAGTGAGGATTGACGTAAAACACCTTGAACATACTCCTACATACTTAGGCGAGAAAACAGATACGAGACCTGGAGTAACCTTGGTGATCAGACTGGGAATAACTTAAATGTGACAACTTGCATCAAGTTGGGTCCAAGTGGGTGAAGATAAAATAATAAAGATTTCATCCCATTTCCTTATACTAAAGGATGCAGGATTCACGGCATGCATGTAAAGAACGACTATCACCTTGGAGATAAAACCCACCTTTTATTCCTTTTGTTTGCAAGTGGCGTGGAGTACCTTTTTTATTGTCTTTTCCTTTATTTTAAGATCATGTGGTCTTATCTTGTAATAGTTTAAGTAATCTTGTCAGGCTACTCTTACCTATAAGTAGTCATGTTTGAGTTGTAATGAACATTATTGAATCATCAAACAAAAAAATATGTTGTGTATTGTTTAAGCATTGGACGAATTTCCTTCCAAAATTTGGTTATTATTCGACGCGTTTTTGAATCTTAATCGGATCGATTCTCAATAGGTCTTGAGAATAAATCACCTTATTAAATTATAGGTCTAGTTCGATAAACACTTGTTCCCTGTTCGCAAAAGACATTCCTCTTGTTATCGATACAGGGTTGTAACTGATCGGGAGTTCACATCAATTGCTGTTCGATTGTCCGAAGCTTGCTTCCTGTTTCCAATGGCATCCGACCAAAACCTGCTGTTTTCAAGTGCCTGTGCCTCTGTTTGGAGTTGCCTGTTCCGAGTGATTTCCACTTGGTCAGTTCCTATCTTGTTGCTGTATCGAACTGTTGTTATCAGTTCGTGTCTTGTGTGCGTGCCGCTATCCAGTATTATTGCTGTATCGAACTGTTGTTATCAGTTCCTCTCTTGTGTGCGTGCCACTATCCATTATTCTTGTATCAGACGAATCAAGTCGGCCTCGCGCTTTATAATTGTACTGTTTGATTCCTTTTTGGCTAAGTGTTGTTCGCTTCTGCTCGTCAAAACAGCCTTCCGTTGTACCGATAGAGAATTCACATCATAAGTGGCATCGGAGCCCAAGTTCTTGATGTTTGGCATTATGGATCTCAACGATGCTAATTTCTTGGCAAAACTTCACGACGCATTGCGTGACATACCAAAACAATGCGACCAGCGTTGGCAACCTAGGCGTGGTGACTATGAACGACCCTCACGCCATGTTGAAGAGTTCAAGGTTAACGAGCTTCCAGAGTTCATTGGCGGGACAGACCCTAACGTTTACTTGGAATGGGAACGTAAAATTGACTGCATGTTCGAGTTTAAAGACCTCGATGATGAGAAACGGTGCAAGTATGCAATTCTCAAGTTGGGGAAAGGGGCTTCACTTTGTTACGAAGGAGTTAAAACACGAAGAGCTCGTACGGGGAAAGAAAAGATCCGTTCGTGGGATTCATTAAAAAGAAAACTTCGTAAAAGATATGTACCAACATCACACCGGCTGTCCTTGTACCGGAAGAATGCTGACCTCATGCAAGGAAAGTTGAGTGTCAGTGAATACGTTGAGGAGTTTGAGAATCTGACCTTAATGGGAGAAATAGAGGAGAATGAGGAGCAGAAGATGTCGCGTTTCTTGTGTGGCTTAAGCCGAAGCATAGCTAACTCGGTGGAATTATACCCATACGAAGACTTCGATACATTATGTGGACTATGTCTGAAGTTGGAAGCTCAAAACAAGATGAAGTTGTATAAACCCGAGTTTCCATCCAAATTTGGAAACCCAAATATCGGTTCCAGTTCAGCTACTAAAATGACTGTACCAACTCCTACCCCTATTACGGCTCCTAAGGCTTCCTACATACCCAAAGAAATGAGTTTGGCGAAGGTACGATGTTTCAAGTGTCAAGGGTTCGGTCATTACCAAAATGCGTGTCCAAACAAACGGGTGATGACACTCTTGAGGTCCGGGAAGAATTGTTAGTCGAGGACGAAAGAGAAAGGCTCGGTGACGTATTTAATGTGGACGCCGAAGAGAAGAGGAGTGCGAGGCTTACGATGCTCCAGATTATGATACGAGTCTAGTCCTTCGCACTTTGTAAGTCGAAATGATTTCGAGGGATACGGAACAACGAGACCAAATATTCCACACCAAGTGTCATATCAAAGACAAATGGTGTAGTTTGATAATAAATGGGGGAAGTTGTACTAATGTAGCTTCAAGCGAGATGGTGACAAAGCTCGGACTCATCACTACTACTTATCCAAAACCATACGCGTTACATTGGCTCGATGATGGGAGTAAAGTGAAAGTTTCGAAACAAGTACGGGTTGGTTTAACTATGGGTTTATATGGTGGCGATGATACGATATCTAATATTCCAGTCGGAGAATCTCCAATAAAAATCGACATCCAGGATGATGCAAATTCGCATGGCCATGCATCATTATATTTGGGAGAAAAGAATACGCGACTTGGAGTTACGTTGTTAATCGGAATCGGAATAACGTAGAATTCGACGACGGAATCGGTCCGAAAGCATGAGAAAATCGGCCATATCATGCTTGAAAGGGACATTCTTGACTTCATATCTTTACAAAATAAAGAAGTGATTCCCTCCTTCCCCACCTTGTCACAAACGGCCGAACCAAATGGATGGAGTGAAGATTTTCTTCATCATGTCACTATCCCTCATTTCATTATCACCATGTAGTTCCAAATTTAGGATGATATCACAAATCTACACCAAATAAGGAGGGATCGGCGAAATGCATGCATGGGAAGAGTTGGTGTTTTGTTCTACTTCATGTCACCATCAAAGACCAAGAGTGCTTCATGTCCCTTTCACCTAATAACACCAAGAGATTTGATATCTCAATCCTTGGATTTTCGGCCGAAATGATGTTGCTAGGAAGTTTCCTTTTTCGTTTTGTTGTATTTGCTTTCGGTTGTAAACTACTATATATAGTAGTGTTCGTTGTACTTGTAAATCATCGAGAATCATAATAAACTTTGTATTTCCTTTGAAATATACGTTGAACGAGTTCGACAAACCTTAGTTATTGTTTCGACGAGTTTCGAGATTTTAACTTTAATCAATTCTCAAAAGGTCTTGGGAAAAGATTACCCTTTTATCGAGTTATAGGTCTAGTTCGATAAAAACACACCAAACTCCGTACATCTTACTATATCATGGCCGAACACCATCAACTTTCGGCCACCCTTAGTAAAATTCAAGTGATACTTTGTTTCTTGTTAACCTTCCGTTGTGTTTCATACGTATTACTTGCGTAATTCGTATCATAAGTGGTATCAGAGACACTTGTCTCACGCTTCGACATCACTGAAGAAGATGGCATTCACCGATGAAGAAGTAGCACAACTACGTGACGTTCTTCGTGGCTTGCCGGAACCCAGAATCCATGCACGACGAGGACATGACACCATGCATGCACCACGACATGCGGATGAATACAAAACCAGCGAACTTCCGGAGTTCGTAGGCGGCACCGATCCTGAGGTTTATTTGGAGTGGGAAAGAAAAATTGAACGAATGTTTGAGTTCAAGGAGCTCAATGACGAGGTACGTTGCAAGTACGCGATTCTCAAACTTGGAAAGGGAGCTTCCCTTTGGTTTGAGCGAATGAAGACACAAAGAAGTCGTGCCGGGAAAGAGAAGATACGTTCGTGGGATTCCCTAAAAAGGAAACTACGAAAAAGATATGTCCCGGCTACACACAAGCTAAGCCTGTACCGAAAAATTTCTGACCTCACGCAAGGAAAGCTAAGTGTCGAGGAGTACATCGAGGAGTTTGAAAACTTATCCTTGATGGGAGAACTTGAAGAAAGCGAAGAATTGCGCATGTCCCGTTTCCTACGAGGTTTGAACAAAAATATTGCTAATTCCGTGGAACTCTACCCCTATTCTGACTTCGATACTTTATGCGGACTTTGCATAAAGTTGGAAAATCAAAACAAAACCAAACTCTCTAAACCCGAATTCCCACCTAAATACGGAAATACCAACTTTGGCGCGAGTTCTAGCTCGTTTCCAAAACCTGTCACCACAAGCCAGTCCGTTACTACCATTCCAAAAACCCCTACCACACCAAAAGAGACGAGCCTATCAAAAGTCCGATGTTTCAAATGTCAAGGATTTGGACACTATCAAAGTGCTTGTCCGAATCGGAGGATTGTGACGTTACGAGAAGCCCTAGCCGCCCGAGAGGAATTATTAGCCGAAGAAGAAAGAGTTGGAGACGTTTTTAACTTAGAAGCTGACGAAGAAGAAGAATGCGAGGCATACGATGCCCCGAACTATGACACGAACCTTGTCCTTCGCATGTTGCAAACAAAGGCCGCCCCAAGTGACGAAGAACAACGGGACCAAATCTTCCACACGAAGTGTCGTGTCGGAGATAAATGGTGTAGCTTGATCATTGACGGTGGAAGTTGTACAAACGTGGCATCAAGCGAGATGGTTTCAAAACTCGGCTTGGTCACCACGGCCCATCCTAAGCCGTATGCACTCCATTGGCTCGATGACGGAAACAAAGTGAAGGTTTCAAGACAAGTGAAGGTCGGACTCACCATGGGTTCGTATTGCGATGACATTACATGCGATGTACTACCGATGGACGCATGTCACGTGTTATTAGGAAGACCTTGGTTATTTGATCGGGACGTACTACATCGAGGGAGGAGTAATGAGTATGAGCTACGTGACAAAGGTAAAAAAATTGTTCTTAAACCTATGTCACCTCAAGCTATTCGGACGATGAGTTCGAAAAAAGTCGAAGGACCGAAACTTACGATGTTTGCAAACGAGAAAGAAGTCGAACACGCCATTGACGATGGCGAACGTGTTTATTTGATGATGATCAAAGAGGTCCGAAATCTTGCCACAAAATCGCAACATGAGGGAGAGATAGACGTATTATTACACGAGTTTTGGACGTATTTCGAAGACTTGCGGTAGGATTACCACCTATCCGCGGATTGAACACCGATTGATCTTATACCGGGAGCTCCATTACCGAACAAAGCGGCGTATCGTTGTAATCCCGAAGAAACCAAAGAACTACAACGTCAAATTGATGAACTCATGAATCACGGATATGTCCGAGAAAGTTTAAGTCCGTGTGCGGTTCCAGTTCTACTTGTGCCAAAAAAAGACGGAACATGGCGAATGTGTATTGACAGCAGAGCCGTGAATAACATCACCGTCAAGTATCGGTTTCCCATCCCGAGACTAGACGACATGCTGGACGAGTTACATGGCTCGGTTATATTTTCCAAAGTTGATTTACGGAGCGGATACCATCAAATCCGCATGCGAGAGGGAGACGAATGGAAAACGGCGTTTAAGACGAAGAATGGACTTTACGAATGGGTTGTGATGCCATTCGGCCTCACCAACGCCCCGAGCACCTTTATGAGGTTGATGAACGAGGTTCTTAAACCTTTCTTGGGAAAGTTTGTTGTCGTGTACTTAGACGACATTTTGATCTGATCGGTCAAGTAGAAGAACATCTCGAACATTTGCGTACGTGTTTGAGACGCTAAGGGAAATGAAACTTTATGGAAAACGGGAGAAGTGTACTTTCCTGGTCGAGAGTCTTGTCTTTCTCGGCTATGTTGTTTGAAAGACGGAGTTTTGGCCGACCAAGAGAAGATCGCGGCAATCAAGTCGTGGCCGACCCCAAAGACAATCACGGAGGTACGGTCATTTCATGGCCTCGCTTCTTTTACCGACGATTCATACGGGACTTCAAAGACTATATCCAAATTCTATCACGAGTGTCCAAAAGGGAACCTTTGCTTGAACGAGACGGCCAAAAGGCTTTTGAAAACTTAAAGGGAAAATTATGTGAAGCGCCGATTTTGACGTTGCCCGATTTTTCACAACCGCTTGAGGTAGAATGCGACGCTAGTGAGTTGGAATCGGGGCAGTGCTTATTCAGAGAGGCCGTCCCATTGCCTATTTTTCGGAGAAGTTAAGTGGCGCCCGAGTGAATTATTGTACTTACGACAAGGAGTTCTATGCTATCGTAAGAGCACTCGATCATTGGAGTCATTATCTGCGTTCGAAACATTTCGTGCTACATTCGGATCACGAGTCGTTGAAATACATCAACGGACAAAGTAAGCTAAGCCCGAGGCATGCAAAATGGGTGGAATTTTTACAATCTTTTCACTTTTCATCCAAATACAAAGACGGGAAGAGTAATGTAGTGGCGGATGCACTGTCGAGACGGTATGCCTTACTGTCGATGCTAGATGTTCGTTTGTTGGGATTCGAGACTTTGAAAAATCACTACAACGACGATTTGGACTTCGGGGAAATTTTTAACCGTTGTAAAACGGCCCCGTACGAGGAATTTGTTTTACAGGATGGCTTTCTCTTCAAGGGGAATAAATTATGTGTGCCGAGACATACACCGGAATTCTTGGTTCGGGAGGCGCACGGAGGAGGACTAGCCGACACTTCGGCTCGACCAAGATCAGAGGTGCTAAAAGAACATTTCTTTTGGCCGAAAATGTATGGTGACGTAAGACAATCGTGAGCAAATGCGTAACTTGTCACATGATGAAAAGTTCGCTCAAGTCGAGTACATACATGCCGCTGCCGATACTTACGACCGTGGGAGGATGTCTCGATGGATTTTATTGTGGCTTTACCTCGTACTCAACGAGGCAAAGACTCGATCATGGTGGTCGCCGAATCGCTTTTCGAAAATGGCTCACTTTGTCGCGTGCCACAAAACCGATGATGCAAGCAATGTGGCGGACTTGTATTTCCGGAAATAGTTCGCTTTACACGGAGTTCCAAAAACTATCGTGTCGGATCGAGATTCCAAATTTACGAGTTACTTCGGAATACTTTATGGAGGAAAGTCGGTACTAAACTCCTATTCAAGACTTCACATCACCCGCAAACCGACGGATAGACCGAGGTAACTAATCGAACCTTGGGAGCATTATTACGAGGGTTGGTAAATAAAACTCAGAAAGATTGGGACGTTAAACTTGCTCATGCCGAATTCGCATACAACCGATCACCGGCTATGCCACGGCCCATTCACCTTTTGAAGTGGTATACGGATTAAATCCGCACTTGCCATTAGACTTGATTCCCTGCCGAGCAACGAATTGGTTCACAAGGACGCCAAGCAAAACTCAAATCCATGATAAAGTTACATGAAAAGATACGGAACGGATTAAAGAAGTAAATGAAATATACAAACGGAAGTCGAACAAAAATAAAAAGGCGAGATTATTT
Organism: Orobanche coerulescens; assembly: GCA_033398695.1. Classification (NCBI taxonomy): domain Eukaryota; kingdom Viridiplantae; phylum Streptophyta; class Magnoliopsida; order Lamiales; family Orobanchaceae; genus Orobanche; species Orobanche coerulescens. Next base: position 58,175,326 of record CM065812.1, on the reverse strand, counting down.
GATGTTGGCGACTTGGTTTGGATACATTTGAGAAAAGAAAGATTCCCAAGCAAACGGAAGAACAAATTGATGCCGAGAGCCGAGGGTCCGTACAAAATAGTGGAAAAGGTGAACGACAACGCATACAAAGTCGAACTTCCGCGAATACGAGTACACGCGACATTCAACGTAGGTGATCTCTCACCTTATCTTGACGACGATGGCATTGCAGAATTGAGGTCAATTCCTTTCAAAGACGGAGGGAATGATACGATATCTAATATTCCAGTCGGAGAATCTCCAATAAAAATCGACATCCAGGATGATGCAAATTCTCATGGCCATGCATCATTATATTTGGGAGAAAAGAATACGCGACTTGGAGTTACGTTGTTAATCGGAATCGGAATAACGTAGAATTCGACGACGGAATCGGTCCGAAAGCATGAGAAAATCGGCCATATCATGCTTGAAAGGGACATTCTTGACTTCATATCTTTACAAAATAAAGAAGTGATTCCCTCCTTCCCCACCTTGTCACAAATGGCCGAACCAAATGGATGGAGTGAAGATTTTCTTCATCATGTCACTATCCCTCATTTCATTATCACCATGTAGTTCCAAATTTAGGATGATATCACAAATCTACACCAAATAAGGAGGGATCGGCCGAAATGCATGCATGGGAAGAGTTGGTGTTTTGTTCTACTTCATGTCACCATCAAAGACCAAGAGTGCTTCATGTCCCTTTCACCTAATAACACCAAGAGATTTGATATCTCAATCCTTGGATTTTCGGCCGAAATGATGTTGCTAGGAAGTTTCCTTTTTTCGTTTTGTTGTATTTGCTTTCGGTTGTAAACTACTATATATAGTAGTGTTCGTTGTACTTGTAAATCATCGAGAATCATAATAAACTTTGTATTTCCTTTGAAATATACGTTGAACGAGTTCGACAAACCTTAGTTATTGTTTCGACGAGTTTCGAGATTTTAACTTTAATCAATTCTCAAAAGGTCTTGGGAAAAAATTACCCTTTTATCGAGTTATAGGTCTAGTTCGATAAAAACACACCAAACTCCGTACATCTTACTATATCACGGCCGAACACCATCAACTTTCGGCCACCCTTAGTAAAATTCAAGTGATACTTTGTTTCTTGTTAACCTTCCGTTGTGTTTCATACGTATTACTTGCGTAATTCGTATCAGGCGACGTATTATGTGATGTACTCCCGATGGATGCATGCCATATACTCTTAGGACGACCATGGCTATTTGATATAGATGTTTTACATCAAGGAAGAAGTAACGAATATGAATTACGGGATAAAGGCAAGAAGATTGTGCTTAACCCAATGGCACCTCAAGCAATTCGTTCGATGAGTTCTAGCCAAATGGAAAAACTGAAACTTACTATGTTTGCTAGTGAGAAAGAGGTGAAACACGCTATTGATAATGGTGAGTGTGTGTATTTGTTGATGATTAAAGAAACACGGGACGTGGAGATGGTTGTGCAAGACAAGGGGGAAATCGATACCTTGTTACGCGAATTTGCGGATGTTTTTTCGGAAGGCTTACCACCGGGTTTGCCGCCCTTACGTGGGGTTGAACACCAAGTCGATCTTATATCGGGTGCATCACTCCCTAACAAAGCCGCCTATCGATGTAATCCTGAGGAGACGAAGGAGTTACAAAAACAAATCGAGGAACTAATAAACCGCGGGTACGTTCGAGAAAGTTTGAGTCCTTGTGCGGTTCTAGTTTTTCTTGTCCCGAAGAAAAATGGATCATGGCGAATGTGTATTGACAGTCGAGCCGTGAATAACATAACCATCAAGTATCGATTCCCGATTCTGAGACTTGATGACATGTTGGATGAATTACACGGATCTGTGATCTTCTCAAAAGTTGACTTACGAAGTGGTTATCACCAAATCCGGATGCGAGAGGGAGATGAGTGGAAGACGGCCTTCAAAACTAAACACGGGCTGTATGAATGGACCGTTATGCCGTTCGGCCTTACAAATGCGCCGAGTACTTTCATGCATTTGATGAACGAAGTACTTAATCCGTTTTTGCGGAAATTTGTGGTTGTATACTTGGATGACATTTTGATTTATAGCCGATCGTTGCAAGAACATTTCGGACACTTAGGGCAAGTCTTCGAGACCCTTAAGGACCAAAGGCTGTATGGAAAAAGGGAGAAGTGCTCATTCTTAGTCGAAAGTTTAGTCTTTCTTGGCTATATCGTTTCGAAGAACAGAGTGTCGGTTGATCAAACCAAGATCGAAGCAATTAAGTCATGGCCGATTCCCGCTATAGTGATGGAAGTTAGGTCGTTCCATGGACTTGCTTCATTCTACTGAAGATTCATTCGAGATTTCTGCACCATTACAAGCCCAATAACGGAATGTTTGAAGAAAGGTACGTTTAATTGGAGCAGGGCTGCCCAGGAGTCGTTCGAAAAATTGAAAACAAAGTTATGTGAAGCACCAATCTTGGCATTACTCGATTTTTCACAACCATTCGAAGTAGAGTGTGATGCTGGCGGAGTTGGCATTGGAGCGGTTCTCATTCAAGGAAAGCATCCTATTGCTTATTTTTCAGAAAAGATACACAGTGTTCGTCTCAATTATTGTACGTATGACAAGGGTTTCTATGCTATTGTGAGGGCTCTAGATCATTGGAGTCACTATCTTCGGCCGAAGCATTTCATCCTACATTCGGACCATGAGTCATTAAAGTATATTAATGGGCAACACAAGTTAAGTCCGAGGCATCTTCGTACGATGAATGAATCCTTTTTGTTCTGTTTGGCCTGGGTTATTCTGCAGGAGGATTCCTTTTGTGGAAAATTCCTTCGTCAGAGGTTTCTCAGAAGTAATTTGGATACTCGCAAGATTGTTTCTTCCTCTATATTAAGGGGGGTTCGTAATCATATTCCCCGTCTTCTTAACACTTCCAGTTGGGTTATTGGTAATGGTCAGAATATTAATTTTTGGTGGGACAACTGGCTAGGTTATATCATTGGTGATCGGTTGGGTATTCTCAAAGATCTCGAAGTACCTTCTCCGACACCATCGCGATTTTTACTACGACGGGACTGCATCTTACCTCGATTTCATGGAAAGGTGTCGTGATGTTGCTTTAGTTGTCGTCTATGCCCACTGTGTCTTTGAAGGAAAAGTAGAGAGGGTTTGGGCTTAATGGGTTCATGTCTATGTTACCTCTCAATTCGCTTATTTGCAGCTTCGAAAAAACTTTCCTAAGGTGAGTGGGGAAATGGATTTGGCACAGATTAATCCCCGTCGTCGTTCTCTCTCACTGGCCTGGAAGGCTATTCACAACAGTCGCCTATTTTGATCTTCTTTGTTTAAGGGGTTTCATTGGTCCTTGGTTTGCCTTTCTGTCTCTCTCCGCCCGTGAATCGATTGACCATATTTTCACCGAGTGTGTTGTTATCCTATAGCCTGGGACTATATTGAGCGGGCTTCTTAAACTCTTTAGAATTGAATGTCGGGTTCGGCACTTCATCATTCGAGCTATGGATATCGATTTAGTCACAGATCTCTACTCTGGAGATTCACTATTATTAGTGCCGTCTGGGCTATCCGGCATATTCGGCTGTGAGGTTTTATATAATGATGCTAAATTTTCTATCATGTCTCTTCGTTCTATAGTTTGGTCTCTTCTCGAGAATGTAATAACTATGACATGGGCACCATGGATAACTCTATGTCCGATCCGGTTCGTCTTCGGCTCGGGTGTGGCCGGCCACGCGAGACCTCCGCTTTACCCTATTTATGTGAAATGGTATCCCCCAATTGGGTGGATGAAAGTTAACACCGATGGGATGGCTAAAGGCCGCCTGTGCTTGGGTGCTATTGGCCTTGTTTATCTAATCGTCTGGGCCGGGTTTTTGGCACTCTCTCTCGCAAAGAATTGGTTGCCGCTTTGCCTTCCAAGCCGAGTTGGTCGCGGCTATTCATGCTATTGAGATTGCTTTTTATCATGGTTGGGATTATTTGTGGTCGGAGTCCGACTCTACTTATGTTGTGAGCATTCTCTCGGATCGTAGTTCTACTGCTCCTGGATCTACCGCATCATTTGAGGCGGATTTGGCGTATTATTGACGGCATGCACTTCGTGGTCTCTCATATCTATAGAGAAGGGAATGCGGTGGCATCGGCTTTCTAAAAGATTGGTTTCTTACGAGTGGTCTAGCGAAGCACCAGAGCCTCTCCGAGATCTTGTTGAGGGATATGTCTCCTATGTATTTTAGCCGACATTAGTTTTCTCAAAGATAACGCTCGGTACTCTTTTCCCTATCGTAGGTTTTTCCCATTGGGTTTTTCTACGATAGGGTTTTAACGAGGCCTGCGGTTGCAACCCCATACATCTGGTATGGGGGTTTAGGTCCTTTTATTCTATTTTCATAGATTGCTTTTGCATTTGTGTTTTTCTCTCTATTTCTCTTGACTACCCGCCTGTGGGATTAGCTTGAGATTTTATTTTGTTGTCTAGGATGGCCCTCTCTTTGTAACTCTTTTCTGTTTCTCGTTTTTTTTAATAATATTGACCTTGATGAGTCAAAAGTTAAGTCCGAGGCATGCTAAGTGGGTGGAATTCTGACAATCATTTCACTTTTCATCAAAGTATAAGGATGGCAAGAGCAACATCGTAGTGGATGCATTGTCTAAGCGGTATGCCTTGCTCTTTACTCTTGATGTTCGTTTGCTTGGGTTCGAGACGGTGAAAGAATATTATGACGGTGATGCGGATTTTGGTGAGACTTTCACTCTTTGTAAATCTGGTCCGTTTGGATAATTTACGATGCAGGAAGGCTTTCTCTTCAAAGGAAATCGTCTTTGCTTGCCCAAACACATGGTTCGGGAATTGTTGGTTCGGGAAGCTCACGGGGGAGGCTTGGCTGGCCACTTTGGTTCGGCTAAGACATTGGAGGTACTTAAGGAACATTTTTATTGGCCCAAGATGCAGGAGGATGTAAATGACATAATTAGTAAGTGTGTGGCATGCCATACTGCGAAGAGTTCGTTCAAGCCGGGAGTATACACACCTTTACCGATTCCGGAAAGGCCATGGGAAGATGTCTCGATGGATTTCATTATTGCTTTACCTCGTACTCCACGAGGAAGGGATGCTATTATGGTAGTCATAGACCATTTTTCGAAAATGGCTCATTTTGTAGTGTGCCACAAGACAGACGATGCAAGCAATGTGGCCGACTTATATTTCCAAGAGGTGGTACGTTTACATGGAATTCCGAAGACTATTGTTTCGGATCGGGATTCAAAATTCCTTTGCTACTTTTGGAACACCCTATGGAGGAAGGTGGGTACAAAACTCTTGTTCAGCAATTCGCACCATCCTCAAATCGACGGGCAAACCGAAGTGACTAATCGAACTTTGGGAACACTGTTGCGTGGTGTTGTATGCAAGACATAAAAGGACTGGGATTTAAAACTTGCACATGCGGAATTTGCTTATAATTGTTCTCATACTCATGCCACGGCGCACTCTTCCTTTGAAGTAGTTTACAGGCTGAATCCTTACATACCATTAGATCTAATTCCATTACCGAGTGACGAATTGGTGCATAAGGATGCGGAGTCAAAGCTAAAGTCAATGATAAAATTACATGAACAAGTACGTAACCGAATCAAGGAGATAAACGAGACTTACAAAAGAAAGTCGAACATGCAAAGAAAACCGAGATTATTCGAGGTTAGGGATTTAGTTTGGGTGCATTTGAGGAAAGAGCGATTTCTGAGTAAACGTATGATACGGGGCTTACATCTCCAAGAGAAGAAGACGAGGTGATGATCGACGTAAACAACCATGCAACTTACTTGGGCGAGAAAATGGAGACGAGACACGGAGTTACCTTAATAACCGGACTTGGAGTAACTTAAACAATAGGTAACTTGCATCTTGGGGAAAGGGGTCCAAGTGGTAAAAGAATAAAAGAATTTCAGCATTTTCTTTAAAGTCAGCAGGATTCTCGGCAACATGCCGTGTGAAAAAGCGGCTATCAACTTTCAACTTGGAGACAAGGCCCAGCTTTTACTTTTGTCAGCAAGTGAACCTTTTTATTATCTTTTCATTATTTTAAATCCAGCTTGTAATAGTTTAAGATTATCTTGTCAGGCTCAGGTCAGGCTACTTTTGCCTATAAATAGGGCGATAAAGTTGTAATGAAACATGAAATGTGGAAGAAATAAGAATACAGTTTGTGTTTTCCTTGGTGAATGTTTTTCATCAAAACCTGATTTTTATTCGACGCGTTTTCGAGTATTAATCCGAATGATTCTCAATAGGTCTTGAGAAGAAATCACTTTATCGAATTATAGGTCTAATTCGATAAAACAACTATTTCTGTCCTCTTTCGATACTCTTCTTGTCTTTCGATACAGCTTGTACTTGTTCGGGATTTCGCAACAAGTGTTGTTCGATCGTTCAAACTTGTTTCCTGCTTTCATTAACATCCGACCGAAGTTTGATGTATCGAGTGCCGCTATTTGGAGGTTGCCTGTCTGGAGTCATTTATATTCGGCCAGTTCCTGCCATGTTGCTGTATCGAGCTACTGTCATCATTTCCTATCGCGTGGCGCATACCTCTAGTCAATCTTATTGTTGTAGTGAACTGTTGTTATCAGTTCCTGACAGTGCCTTTTCGATAGCTTCCACTTATCAAAACAGCCTTCCGCTGTATCGATAGAGAATTCACATCATAAGTGCTGAATTCGTATCATAAGTGGCATCGGAGCCCAGGTTCTTGATCTTTGGCATTATGGATCTCAACGACGCTGATTTCTTGGCAAAACTTCGTGACGCATTGCGTGACATACCAGAACAACGCGACCAGCGTTGGCAACCTAGGCGTGGTGACTATGAGCGACCCTCACGCCATGTCGAAGAATTCAAGGTTAATGTGCTTCCAGAGTTGGCTGGATGAAAGTTAACACTGATGGGATGGCTAGAGGTTGCCCAGGCTTGTGTGCTATTGGCCTTGTTTATCGAAATCGTCTGGGCCGGGTTTTTGGCACTCTCTCTGCGGCAATTGGTTGCTGTTTTGCCTTCCAAGCTGAGTTGGTCGCGGCTATTCATGCTATCGAGATTGCTTTTTATCATGGTTGGGATTATTTGTGGCTGGAGTCTGACTCTACTTATGTTGTGAGCATTCTCTCATATCGTAGTTCTGCTGTTCCCTGGATCTACCGCAGTCGTTTGAGGCGGATTTGGCGTATTATTGATAGCATGCACTTCAGGGTCTCTCATATCTATAGAGAAGGGAATGCTGTGGCAGACTGGCTTTCTAAAAGATTGGTTTCTTACGAGTGGTCTAGCGAAGTGCCAGAGTCTCTCCGAGATCTTCTATCGAGGGATATGTCTCCTATGCATTTAGCCGACATTAGTTTTCTCGCAGCATAATGCTCGGGTACTCTTTTTCTCTATCATAGGTTTTTTCCCATTGGGTTTTTCTACGATAGGGTTTTAACGAGGCCTGCGGCCGCAACCCTATACATTTGGTATGGGGGTTTAGGTCCTTTTATTCTGTTTTCATAGATAGCTTTTGCATTTGTGTTTTTATCTCTGTTTCTCTTGACTACCCGCCTGTGGGATTTGATGCGATTACGACGTCTCCAAACGAAGTAAGCGAAGTAAGAATTGACGTAGGTGACGATACCACGTTGCATGCACATGCACCTACATACTTCGGTGAGAAAATATCCGCGGAAATGGGAATGATCTTAATAATCGGAACCGGGATAACTTAGACGTATCAAAACATGTATACGTATGCATGTTCATGCATACAAAATTGGCCATTTGGGGAAGATTTTGGCCGATTGTGACATGCATCCTTTAAGGATCTTTTGTCCCCACTACTTTAATACTTGCTTTCATTTTCAAGTCCACCACATCAAGATCAAGGAAAGAGATTTGATTCACTCCACTCCTTTGGAATTATTTCGGCCGAACCATATGGAAAGAAGAGGCCAAGGTGTCACTTTCATGATCAAGTCATTGTCAAGCCTTACAAAATATATCACATGAGGAGGATCTTGTCCACTCCCTCTTTGAACCCCACGGCCGATTTGTACAAGGAAGGAGCCAAAATGTTGTGATTTTCTTTTCCTTGTCAAAGTCCTTGTAGATAGTTTAATAAGTGCTTGTATTTTAGCTAGATTTTGTGTGATCTTCTTTGGCTTTGTTAGGAGTTATAATAGCCTCATCCTCAACCTTTTGAAATCAACTTTGAAGGAATAAAAAACGAAATACATCACATGTATTCTTGTTGAATGATTTTCAGCACACTTCGATTATAATTCGACGCGTCTTCGAGTTGTAATTTAATCAATTCTCAATAGCTCTTGAGGAGAGATTGTATTATCAAACTATAGGTCTAGTTTGATAATTTACTTTCATTTTATTCGTGTTTACGCAAAGCCGAATTGCCCTACTTTTGGTTGAATCTTACGAGTGTTACACAAATACGAGGGTTGTGAAGATAAAAATAGTTCCGCTGCATTTCCTTGTGAGTTTACGTACAATTTTATACATTAATTTGTATCATTAGTGGCATCGGAGCCCAAGGTTACTTCCTTGGCGAATTTCTCTTGGCGATTTTCTTATCAAAACTATCTTATCATGGATTTTTCCGACGATTTCATGGAGAAACTACGTGAGGCACTACACAGCATGCAAGAACCACATTTTCAAGCAAGAAGAGGAGGATATGATGCACATTCACCGCGTCATGTGGATGAATTTAAAGTTAATGAACTTTCGGAATTTGTCGGAGGTACTAATCCTGAAGTTTACTTGGAGTGGGAGAGGAAGATTGAACGTATGTTCGACTTCAAGCACCTTAACGATGAGAAACATTGCAAATATGCAATTCTCAAGTTAGGGAAGGGCGCTTCCTTATGGTTCGAGGGTATGAAAACACAACGAGCTCGTGCGGGAAAAGAGAAAATCCGTTCTTGGGATTCTTTGAAGAAAAAACTATGTAAAAGGTATGTCCCGACATCACATCGGTTAACCTTGTACCGAAAAATTGCAGAGTTCGTACAAGGGAAACTAAGTGTGGAAGAATACATCGAAGAGTTTGAAGGCTTGGCCTTAATGGGAGAACTCGAAGAAAACGAAGAACAAAGAATGTTATGTTTCTTACGTGGCCTAAATCGAAACATTGCAAATACGGTGGAATTATACCCATACGGAGATTTTGACACTTTATGCGGACTATGCATAAAAATAGAAGCTCAAAACAAGTTGAAGTACTAAACCCGAATTCCCATACAAATTCGGAAATGCAAGTCCCGGCTCAAGTTCTACTACGAAAACTACCGTACCATTTCAAGTCCCTACCCCGGCACCGAAGGTTCCTCACGTTTCCAAGGAAACGAGCTTGGCTAAAGTACGATGTTTTAAATGTCAAGGCTTTGGTCACTATCAAAATGCTTGTCCAAATAAACGGGTGGTCACTTTAAGAGAAGCTCTTGCGGTCCGAGACGAACTTTTAGTCGAGGACGAGAAGGAAGGCCTTGGTGACATATTGATACGAATTCTCCGGGAGAGGCGGATACGTATCGGTCGGAGTATACGTATGAATATCGTAGCGGAAGTCTTTTTACGATTTAGGGGTGTTTTTGGATGTATTTTGTGGGAGTAATATCGAATATGACGATGAAAATTCGAACAAATGGAAAATGGAAGTAATATCGGGAAAAGTGATAATATCGATCAAGAAGACTTGAACGATCAAGAACAAGGGTTTATCGAATTAGACCTATAACTCGATAAGGTGATTTCTTCCCAAGACCTATTGAGAATCAATCGGATTAATACTCGAAAACGCGTCGAATAAAAATCAAGGTTCGGTAAAAATCATTTACCAAGGATAGAAAACACAATGTGTATTCTTATACTTCAACATTCATAATACAATCTATCCTTACAAGTGATAATCAAAGACTACTTATAGGGGATGTAGTCTAAGTCTAAGGAATCAAACAAAAAAAAGAAAATAATTCAAAGATTTATAAAATCTTTGAATAATCAAAACAAATCAAATAAAATACAAACAAGGAACATAAAATCACAAAATGGGGAAAACATAATCCCTAAAATATGTAAAAAGGAAAAGAGAAGTCAAAAATACACAAAAGTGTATAAAATATGTGGGTCGGCGGAGACTCGACCGTGTCCCGTGACACGGCCGCTGGGCGCGTCGGGCAGCGCCGGCAGGACTCAACCGTGTCCGCTTGACACGGCCGCGGCGCAACAACGACGTCCGAAGCGGTGACTCGTCCGACAGCTGACTTCGCACGACGGCGCGGGCGTGACAGTGGACGTCGGCAATGACTCGACCGCTTAGCGACACGGCCACGGCGTGACAAGGACGTCTGACAATGACTGACCGACGGTGACTAAGATTGACTCGACCGTGTCCCGGAGCACGGTCGGGCCCGGACAGTATTTTCGCATTTCCGGCGAGTAGGACTCGACCGTGTCTCCGGCACGGTCGGGTTCGACCGACAGTGACCTTGGCATTTACGGGACGAGTACAAAGACGGCCGTGTCGACGACACACGGCCGGTTCGGCAGGTGCTCGGCCATTTCCTAAGTGCGATATTTTCCTAAGAAGTAGATATTTTCCTAAGGTTGGATATTTTCCGGCCGGTTAGACATTTTCCGGCAGGTTGGACATTCCTTTTACGTCTTATGTCCGTTTTCTCGCCTAAAAATGTAATCACACGTGCACGGCGCGTTGTAAGGCCTTTAACATCGATTCTTGCTTCGGTTTCTTTATTCGGACTATTCAATTCCGTATCACATATCTAATGTGGAGGCGGAGGAAGAGAATGAGGATTGCGAGACTTTTGACGCTCCGGAATATGATACTGCTTTAGTACTTCGAGCATTACATACCGAAATTATTCCAAGTGATACGGAACAAAGAGACCAGATTTTTCATTCCAAATGCAAAGTCGGAGAAAAGTGGTGTAGCTTGATAATAGACGGAGGGAGTTGCACGAATGTGGCATCAAACGAGATGGTCACCAAGCTCGGGCTAACGACTATGGCTCACCCGAGACCGTAAGCTTTACATTGGCTCGATGACGGAAGCAAGGTGAAGGTGTCGAGACAAGTATGGGTCAACTTAACTATGGGATCATACGGAGACGATGTGTTATGTGACGTACTCCCGATGGACGCACGCCACGTGCTTTTGGGACGACCGTGGATGTTCGACCGAGATGTTTTACATCGAGGTCGGAGTAATGAATATGAATTACAAGACAAAGGAAAGAAGATTGTACTCAAACCGATGTCCCCGCAAGCCATCCGTTCGATGAGTTCTAGTCGAGTGGAGAAACCGAAACTTACCATGCTTGCTAGTGAAAGAGAAATGGAACATGCCATTAATGACGGGGAGCGAGTATATTTGGTGATGTTTGAAGAGACACGGGACGAGAACATAGGAGTACAAAACGGAGGGGAGCTAGATGTGTTGTTACGCGAATTTGAGGATATTTTTCCCGAAGAATTACCGTCAAGTTTACCACCTATTCGCGGTATCGAACACCAAATTGATCTTATACCGGGAGCACCACTTCCTAATAAAGCCGCGTATAGATGTAATCCCGAGGAGACGAAGGAATTACAAAGACAAGTCGAGGAGCTTTTGGACCGCGGATATGTCCGGGAGAGTTTGAGTCCGTGCGCGGTTCCGGTCTTACTTGTCCCTAAGAAAGATGGTTCTTGGCGGATATGTGTGGATAGTCGGGCCGTGAATAATATCACCGTCAAGTATCGGTTCCCTATCCCGAGACTTGATGATATGTTAGACGAACTACATGGTTCGGTGATCTTTTCCAAAGTTGATTTACGAAGCGGATATCATCAAATCCGAATGCGAGAAGGTGACGAGTGGAAGACGGCCTTCAAAACGAAAAATGGATTATATGTGATACGAATTATCCCGGGAAGGCGGATACGTATCAGTCGGAGTGTTTGTAAGTGTATGATAGCGGAAGGCTTTTATGAATATGGTAATTCGAGTGTATGAATATGGATGAAATATCGGATAACAATAAAAATATCGAACAAGAAGACTTGAACGATCAAGAACAAGGGTTTATCGAATTAGACGTATAACTCGATAAGGTGATTTCTTCCCAAGACCTATTGAGAATCAATCGGATTAATATTCGAAAACGCGTCGAATAAAAATCAAGTTTCGGTAAAAATCATTTACCAAGGATAGAAACACAAAGTATTTTCTTTCACATTCAACATTCATAATAATCTTATTACAAGGCTAATCAATCTACTTATAGGAGGTGAAACCTTCTTACAACTAAGGAATCTAAAACAACAAGATCACATGATCTTTGAAATGAAAAACAAAAAAACCAAGTAAAGAAATCAAAAGCAAGATCAAATGATCTTGAAAAGGAAGACAAGAATCAAAATAAAACTATAAAAATAACAACATCAAATAATAGGGGATAAAGAAAGGAAAAGGAGACAAAACAACACACAAGGTGTATAAACAAAAGGGGTCGGCCGCCGGACACGGCCGTGTCGATGGACACGGCGCGGCGCATTATGGACGGATGCAAGAGACTCGACCGTGTTCGGCCGACACTGGCCGGGCCGGTCGGCAGAGACTTTCGATGCTTTCCGTAAGAGTAGGACACGGCCGTGTCTCGGGACACGGCCGGCCGGTCGGGCAGACTTTCGATGCTTTCGAAGAGTAGGACACGGCCGTGTCTCGGACACGGCCGAGTCCGGCGCCTGCTCGCCAATTCCGGAAGGTTGCGACACGGGCGTGTCCTGGGACACGGTCGAGCTCGGCAGCTTGGTCCTTTTACGTATTGTGTCCGTTTTCTCGCCTAAAAATGTCGTCGTACGTGCATGATGCGTTGTAAGGCCATTTACGTCAATCCTTGCTTCGTTTTCTTTATTCGGACTAGTCAATTTCCGTATCATCTCCTCCCCCTTTAAAAGAGATTCGTCCTCGAATCTAAAGTCCAAGGACGGTTGGTATTCCGGATAGGGTTGTGCTCCTTCCGGGTTGAAGATGTAATTTTCGTCGGATGTGTTGACATTTGCTTGGGATTGCATTTTTAAAAGATCAACCTGCAAAATAAAAGCAAACGACGTATCTAGGTGTGTACCATTTCCCTTAACGGAATCCTCAAAAAAAGATTTGTGGTTTAACGGAATAATTTCCATTTCCGGCGTCATGTGGGCACAAATCTTGTCCTCATTCCTTTCATCAATGAGTTCGTCTTTTACTGTTTTCCAGTCACATATAGCCACATAGCTTTTACGTTGGTCGGTGTCGGGAACCGGATCAATGAGAACAATTGGATTGGGATCCTCCAATTTTTTAACAATAATAGGAATAACCTCATAGAAATTTTGGGGAACAATCGCCTTGTCCTCAATCTCTTCATCTTCTGTAGCTTGGGGAACGAACGGTTGTGTAGAACTAAAAAGTATACTTGTGAGTTCCTTCCTCGTTAACTCGTCCTGATGCTCCAAATCATTTGAAACCGATTTGATTTCTAAAGTACAAAGAACTAAGTCTGTATCATAATCGGGAGCATCGTAAACTACACATTCTTCGTCTACTTCGTCCTCTATATCAAACTTGAGAATGTCGCCTAGCCTTTCTTGTTCTTCCTCGGCTATTAACTCGTCTTGGGTAGCAAGAGTCGGGCAAACATCTTGCACATGATCGAACCCTTGGCCAATGAAACAACTCACCTCCAGCAAACTCGTCTCATTAGGCAAGTTGAGAGCTTTAGAAACCGAATTGGGGGCTGATGTTGTTACGATTTCGAGAGCCGAACTCGAGCCGAATGGTACGTATCTCTTGCGAAGTTTTCTTTTCAACGACTCCCACGAACGGATCTTGTTTTTTCCAGCACGAGTCCTTTGCTTCTTCTTTAATTCGAACCAAACTGAAGCGCCTTTAACCAACTTGATAATTGCATATCTACAACGCTCCTCATCGTTAAGACCTTTGAACTCGAACAAGCGATCCATCTTACGTTCCCATTTCAAATAAATTTCGGGATCGGTACCTCCGATGAACTTCGGAAGTTCGCTCAACTCGAACTCGTTAGTATGGCGTGGGGAACACAGGCCTTCTCCTCCTCGTCGAGGTTCCGTTAAGTCATGTAAAGCATCACGTAGCTTTAGCAAGAATTCGGTATTGGAAAAGTCCATCTCTTCTAATGATCAAGAAATCGAACAGAAAATTTGCCAAGAAATCCGTGAAGAATGAACCAAGAAGATGATCAAAGAATCTGATCTCCACCGTTCAGACTGTAGTTCAATGAGTTGGCTTACCTTTGTCAAAATTTCGTGACGATCCAACGGTCGAATCCACGGGAAACTTTGTTTTCTTCCGACCGCGCTAATCTGCCAATGTTATGCGAAAATTTTGAAGAAACCGTGAAGAACAACTCAAGAAGGTGATTAAATACCTCAACAAAAAAAAATTCATTGAATAAATCGCCCAAGGAGATGACCTTGGGCTCCGATACCACTTATGATACGAATTATCCCGGGAAGGCGGATACGTATCGGTCGGAGTGTTTGTAAGTGTATGATAGCGGAAGGCTTTTATGAATATGGTAATTCGAGTGTATGAATATGGATGAAATATCGGATAACAATAAAAATATCGAACAAGAAGACTTGAACGATCAAGAACAAGGGTTTATCGAATTAGACCTATAACTCGATAAGGTGATTTCTTCCCAAGACCTATTGAGAATCAATCGGATTAATATTCGAAAACGCGTCGAATAAAAATCAAGTTTCGGTAAAAATCATTTACCAAGGATAGAAACACAAAGTGTTTTCTTTCACATTCAACATTCATAATAATCTTATTACAAGGCTAATCAATCTACTTATAGGAGGTGAAACCTTCTTACAACTAAGGAATCTAAAACAACAAGATCACATGATCTTTGAAATGAAAAACAAAAAAACCAAGTAAAGAAATCAAAAGCAAGATCAAATGATCTTGAAAAGGAAGACAAGAATCAAAATAAAACTATAAAAATAACAACATCAAATAATAGGGGGATAAAGAAAGGAAAAGGAGACAAAAACAACACACAAGGTGTATAAACAAAAAGGGGCTGGCTGCCGGACACGGGCCGTGTCGATGGACACGGTCGCGGCGCATTATGGACGGATGCAGCAGGACTCGACCGTGTTCGGCTGACACGGTCGGGCTGGTCGGCAGACTTTCGATGCTTTCCAGAAGAGTAGGACACGGCTGTGTCTCGGGACACGGTCGGGCTGGTCGGCAGACTTTCGATGCTTTCCGGAAGAGTAGGACACGGCCGTGTCTCGGGACACGGTCGAGTCGTTCGGCCAATTCCGGAAGGTTGCGACACGGGCGTGTCCTGGGACACGGTCGAGCTCGGCAGCTTGGTCCTTTTACGTATTGTGTCCGTTTTCTCGCCTAAAAATGTCGCCGTACGTGCATGACGCGTTGTAAGGCCATTTACGTCAATCCTTGCTTCGTTTTCTTTATTCGGACTAGTCAATTTCCGTATCATCTCCTCCCCCTTTAAAAGAGATTCGTCCTCGAATCTAAAGTCCAAGGACGGTTGGTATTCCGGATAGGGTTGTGCTCCTTCCGGGTTGAAGATGTAATTTTCGTCGGATGTGTTGACGTTTGCTTGGGATTGCATTTTTAAAAGATCAACCTGCAAAATAAAAGCAAACGACGTATCTAGGTGTCTACCATTTCCCTTAACGGAATCCTCAAAAAAAGATTTGTGGTTTAACGGAATAATTTCCATTTAAAGGCGTCATGTGGGCACAAATCTTGTCCTCATTCCTTTCATCAATGAGTTCGTCTTTTACTGTTTTCCAGTCACATATAGCCACATAGCTTTTACGTTGGTCGGTGTCGGGAACCGGATCAATGAGAACAATTGGATTGGGATCCTCCAATTTTTTAACAATAATAGGAATAACCTCATAGAAATTTTGGGGAACAATCGCCTTGTCCTCAATCTCTTCATCTTCTGTAGCTTGGGGAACGAACGGTTGTGTAGAACTAAAAAGTATACTTGTGAGTTCCTTCCTCGTTAACTCGTCCTGATGCTCCAAATCATTTGAAACCGATTTGATTTCTAAAGTACGAAGAACTAAGTCTGTATCATAATCGGGAGCATCGTAAACTACACATTCTTCGTCTACTTCGTCCTCTATATCAAACTTGAGAATGTCGCCTAGCCTTTCTTGTTCTTCCTCGGCTATTAACTCGTCTTGGGTAGCAAGAGTCGGGCAAACATCTTGCACATGATCGAACCCTTGGCCAATGAAACAACTCACCTCCAGCAAACTCGTCTCATTAGGCAAGTCGAGAGCTTTAGAAACCGAGTTGGGGGCTGATGTTGTTACGATTTCGAGAGCCGAACTCGAGCCGAATGGTACGTATCTCTTGCGAAGTTTTCTTTTCAACGACTCCCACGAACGGATCTTGTTTTTTCCAGCACGAGTCCTTTGCTTCTTCTTTAATTTGAACCAAACTGAAGCGCCTTTAACCAACTTGATAATTGCATATCTACAACGCTCCTCATCGTTAAGACCTTTGAACTCGAACAAGCGATCCATCTTACGTTCCCATTTCAAATAAATTTCGGGATCGGTACCTCCGATGAACTTTGGAAGTTCGCTCAACTCGAACTCGTTAGTATGGCGTGGGGAACACAGGCCTTCTCCTCCTCGTCGAGGTTCCGTTAAGTCATGTAAAGCATCATGTAGCTTTAGCAAGAATTCGGTATTGGAAAAGTCCATCTCTTCTAATGATCAAGAAATCGAACAGAAAATTTGCCAAGAAATCCGTGAAGAATGAACCAAGAAGATGATCAAAGAATCTGATCTCCACCGTTCAGACTGTAGTTCAATGAGTTGGCTTACCTTTGTCAAAATTTCGTGACGATCCAACGGTCGAATCCACGGGAAACTTTGTTTTCTTCCGACCGCGCTAATCTGCCAATGTTATGCGAAAATTTTGAAGAAACCGTGAAGAACAACTCAAGAAGGTGATTAAATACCTCAACAAAAAAAAATTCGTTGAATAAATCGCCCAAGGAGATGACCTTGGGCTCCGATACCACTTATGATACGAATTATCCCGGGAAGGCGGATACGTATCGGTCGGAGTGTTTGTAAGTGTATGATAGCGGAAGGCTTTTATGAATATGGTAATTCGAGTGTATGGATATGGATGAAATATCGGATAACAATAAAAATATCGAACAAGAAGACTTGAACGATCAAGAACAAGGGTTTATCGAATTAGACCTATAACTCGATAAGGTGATTTCTTCCCAAGACCTATTGAGAATCAATCAGATTAATATTCGAAAACGCGTCGAATAAAAATCAAGTTTCGGTAAAAATCATTTACCAAGGATAGAAACACAAAGTGTTTTCTTTCACATTCAACATTCATAATAATCTTATTACAAGGCTAATCAATCTACTTATAGGAGGTGAAACCTTCTTACAACTAAGGAATCTAAAACAACAAGATCACATGATCTTTGAAATGAAAAACAAAAAAACCAAGTAAAGAAATCAAAAGCACGATCAAATGATCTTGAAAAGGAAGACAAGAATCAAAATAAAACTATAAAAATAACAACATCAAATAATAGGGGGATAAAGAAAGGAAAAGGAGACAAAAACAACACACAAGGTGTATAAACAAAAAGGGGCTGGCTGTCGGACACGGGCCGTGTCGATGGACACGGTCGCAGCGCATTATGGACGGATGCAGCAGGACTCGACCGTGTTCGGCTGACACGGTCGGGCTGGTCGGCAGACTTTCGATACTTTCTGGAAGAGTAGGACACGGCCGTGTCTCGGGACACGGTCGGGCTGGTCGGCAGACTTTCGATGCTTTCCGGAAGAGTAGGACACGGCCGTGTCTCGGGACACGGTCGAGTCCGGCGGCAGTTCGTTCGGCCAATTCCGGAAGGTTGCGACACGGGCGTGTCCTGGGACACGGTCGAGCTCGGCAGCTTGGTCCTTTTATGTATTTTGTCCCTTTTCTCGCCTAAAAATGTCGCCGTACGTACATGACGCGTTATAAGGCCATTTACGTCAATCCTTGCTTCGTTTTCTTTATTCGGACTAGTCAATTTCCGTATCAATATGAATGGACCGTTATGCCTTTCGGTCTTACAAATGCGCCTAGTACCTTCATGAGGTTGATGAACGAGGTACTTAAACCATTTCTGGGGAAGTTCGTGGTTGTATATCTGGATGACATTCTAATCTATAGTCAATCACTACAAGAACATTTCGGGCACTTAAGGCTAATCTTCGAAACCTTGAGGGATCGAAAATTGTATGGAAAAAAGGAGAAGTGTTCGTTCCTAGTCGAAAGTATAGTCTTTCTTGGCTATGTCGTTTCGAAGGATGGAGTGGCGGTTGATCAAACAAAAATCAAAGCAATTAAATCTTGGCCGACCCCTACGACCGTGATGGAAGTGAGATCATTTCACGGACTTGCTTCTTTTTACCGGAGGTTTATTCGAGACTTCAGCACCATTTCAAGTCCGATAACAGAGTGTTTAAAAAAAGGACCATTTGTATGGAATGGGGCTGCCCAAGGAGCTTTCGAGAAGTTAAAGGCCAAATTATGCGAAGCACCGATTCTAACACTACCCGATGTTTCTCAACCATTCGAAGTTGAGTGTGACGCTAGCGGAGTTGGAATTGGAGCGGTTCTTATTCAAGGTAAACGACCTATCACTTACTTTTCGGAGAAGTTGAACGGAGCTCGGTTGAATTATTGTACTTACGATAAAGAATTCTATGCTATCGTACGGGCCCTTGATCATTGGAGTCATTACTTACGGACGAAGCATTTTATTCTACACTCGGATCACGAATCATTGAAGTACATTAACGAGCAACATAAACTGAGTCCGAGGCATGCCAAGTGGGTGGAATTCCTACAATCATTTCACTTTTCATCCAAGTACAAAGACGGTAAAAGCAATGTCGTTGCGGATCCGTTATCTAGGAGGTATGCCTTACTTTCTACTCTGGAGGTTCGGTTACATGGTTTCGAAATGTTGAAGGAATGTTATGAAAATGATGAGGATTTCGGAGAAATTTTTACTCGTTGCAAATCTGGTCCGTTCGAGGAGTTCATGTTACAAGATGATTTCCTATTTAAAGGAAATAGACTTTGTGTTCCAAAACAGGCGGTTCGGGAATTATTGGTCCGGGAAGCTCACGGAGGAGGTTTAGCAGGACATTTTGGCACGGCTAAAACATTGGAAGTACTAAAAGAACATTTCTTTTGGCCTAAAATGCTAAAAGACGTTTACAATGTTTTAAGTAAATGTGTAACATGTCACATCTCGAAGAGTTCGTTCAAACCGGGATCATATATGCCTCTACCGGTTCCAGAAAGACCGTGGGAAGATGTATCCATGGATTTTATCGTCGCTTTACCCCGTACTCAACGAGGTAAAGATGCTATTATGGTGATTGTTGATCGGTTCTCAAAGATGGCTCATTTCGTGGCTTGCCACAAAACCGACGACGCAAGCAACGTGGCCGACTTATACTTCCGAGAGGTGGTTCGTTTACATAGAGTTCCGAAGACTATTGTGTCGGATCGGGATTCGAAATTCCTTAGCTATTTTTGGAATACTTTATGGAGGAAAGTGGGAACGAAGCTCTTATTTAGCACTTCGCACCATCCACAAACCGATGGTCAGACCGAGGTCACAAATCGAACATTAGGAACGTTGTTGCGAGGACTTGTGAATAAAATGCAAAAGGATTGGGACGTGAAACTTGCTCATGCGGAATTTGCCTATAACCGATCCCCTACACATGCTACGGCACATTCTCCTTTCGAAGTCGTTTACGGATTAAATCCTTATATACCTTTGGACTTGATTCCATTGCCGAAAGACGAGTTGGTACACAAAGATGCGGAGTCGAAACTTAAGTCGATTATCAAATTGCACGGACAAATACATGATCGAATCAAAGAGGTGAATGATGCATACAAACGGAAATCCAACAATCACAGAAAACCGAGACTATTCGAAGTAGGCGACTTGGTTTGGGTACACTTAAGAAAAGAGAGATTTCCGAGCAAACACCAAAACAAACTTATGCCGAGGGCCGAGGGACCTTACAAAATCGTGGGGAAAATGAACGACAATGCGTATAAAGTAGAACTTCCGGGCGACTATGGGGTACACGCCACTTTTAACGTGGGCGATCTATCTTCTTACCTTGATGACGAGGGAATCACATAATTGAGGTCAATTCCTTTCAAAGGATGTAGGTCAATTCCTTTCAAAGGGGATGATGCGATTACGACGTCTCCAAACGAAGTAAAAATTGATGTAGGTGACGATACCATGTTGCATGTGTAACACCCCCAATCCGCTCAGGGATATTACACGCCGTAGAACCTTTCCTCAAGGATCTACCAGGCTGGTAATGACATATAACAACTCAACCATGCCTTTAAAGCTAAAATGACTCAGTAGACCGATTTGGTCTTTCAACAAATACATACAACTCAAATACAACTCATGCCCACGCAGGGGGTCAAAATACAACCACACCCGTACAACGGGAAAATATAGCAGCGGAAAAATAGAGTACAACTGAACCAATAAACAAAGTACGGTTCCTCATGTGATTAGTATCAATCATCTTTCATCATCCTTCGTGCCGACCCTGTGTTATGTGATACGAATTACGTATTAAGATGAACGTAAAATCGCCGGAAAATGCAGCGGATATATTTTGTTACCTCACAACACTCGTGATACGAATTATCCGGGAGAAGCGGATACGTATCGGTCGGAGTGATTGTAGGAATATTGTAGCGGAAGGCTTTTATACGAGTTGATACGAATTACGTACGTAATGCGTATGAAATACAACGGAAGATTATTATGTCTTGATAAGTATCAAAGTATCACTCAAAATTTACTAAGGGTGGCCGAATTTTAATGGATTTCGGCCGTGAAGTAGTATGGGATACGGATTTGGATGTGTTTTATCGAACTAGACCTATAACTCGATAAAAGTAATCTCTCCTCAAGACCTATTGAGAATTGATCAAGTTAAAATCTCGAGACGCATCGAAACAATAACTAAAGTTTTGTTGAACTCGTTCAACGTATATTTCAAAGAAATACAAGGTTTATTAAACTTCAAGCTTCAAGATTATGTTACAACTACAACGAGCACTACTATATATAGTAGTTTCCAACCGAAAGAAAATACAACAAAACGAGAAAAGGAAACTTCCTAGCACTAACATTTCGGCCGAAAATCAAAGGTGAGATATCAAGTATCTTGGTGTTATTAGGTGAAAGAGACATGAAGCAAACTTGGTCTTGATGGTGACATGAAGTAGAACAAAATATCATTCCTTTCATGCATCATTTCTAGAACTTGTGAGGATGATTTGGTGCAGATTTGATGAAGATATCTTGATGGTGACATGAAGAGCATGCTTGAAGGAAGTCTTCCTCAATCTCTTGATATGGCCGATTTTGTGGGGAAGGAGATCATGGTGAGTTTTGGTTTTATTAGGTGATGGTGACTTGATGTAAGTCTTAGGTGATGGTGACTTGATGAAAGTCTTTCTCAAGGTGGGGAATATGGCCGATTTTCAAATAAGGTGGGGAAGGAGGTGATCTTCACTTATCTTGTGAAAGATATGAAGACAAAGGGTCCCTTTCAAGCATGTTTAGGTGATGGTGACTTGATGAAGATCCTTTGATGAAAGTCTTCACAAATCTTGTGTCTTTGGCCGTTTGTTATTTCGGGGTCCAATGGGTCCGAATTTGATCCTATGATCTCATAAGATTTGTAGCTCTCTTTCTTAGCTTTCCATGGCCACTTGAATCACCGTAATCGAATTTCGGACGAGAAAGTTATGGGCAAAATACTAAAATCAGCTACGAAGTAGTCGTATGCGCGAGAATTGGTAATTTGTATTTGATGATGTTGACCGATTCGTATCATACCCTCTCTTTAAAGGGAATTGTCCTCAATTCCGAACTCCCTTCGTCACCAAGATAATTAACTAAAGCCTCTAAGTATTTGATCTCGAAGATGTCCGCAGACGTATACATGACCCAAAATCTTGAGACGATAGGTAGTGGGGCCCTCGAGAATCACCAACAAAATAACTATCATTATTCATAAATTAATAATAATTACTCCGCAAGGTAATACGATATCATGACATGAGTGGATATCCGAAATGGGACGACGCAGTTATCTCCACATCGGGTTCCTCCTCCGCACTGGAAACACCGATAATTCCATATCGGGTTCACCATCAAAATGGCAAATACGTAATTTATTGTGGAGCCCTCTTCATCAACTCGGTTCCTCATCAAATGTTGGCGGTCCGTCGCAATCGACCAACTCTCCGTTTCAAAATTATTCGGCTCCTGAATAATGGCTCATCACAAAATAGTTTACTAACCTCAATTTGGTAATCATCCAAGACCATAAGTCCATCACCGTAAAGCGAGTCGATATGAAATTTAGGCCCAAAATTGTCATTTTCTTCTGACCGATCAACTTTAGTACCAAGCTCAATTTTGTCTTCCACAACTTTAAAAGGTTCCATTTGTGTGAATAATTCCTTCGACCCATCAATTCCGTTTTGGTCAATTTGACCAACACAACTGATTGGTTCATGCTCGTAATAGCAAGTTCCAAGTTCATCGATTAGGGAAACATGGCTCATCTCACTTTCTTCATTGTATTGCTCCGTTGAAAACTCTGTCTCGTCTACTTCATTAAAAATGACCGTAGGGATATTGTCTTCATCGAAAAAAAATTCTGTTGGGAATTCCTTGATGGAGGAAGACCTTAGATCGAATGTCGGTGGTGGGGCGTCGAAGGATTGGTGGTAAGATGGGGATTTGAACCTTCGATTGAATTTTTTTTTGAATTTAAGCCAATCTTGGATTTTAGGCTTACGTTGTTGTGAACGGATCTGCTTTGATTTTGCCACCAAACGGCGGCGTTACCGCGGAGGCGCCTTGCCACCAACGAAACGCGGCGGTTGATCGGGGCAGCCTTGAAGTCCGAGTGCTCCTCACAAGCACGAAGCCAATCTATGCACGCATTTGGATTACTATCTCCGTGAAATTAGTATCCGCGAATTGGGCCAAGAAATCAATATTGTTGGCATCGTCTCTGCGTCTTTCTTGCATACGTTGCTCCGGTAAGCCGTTTAGTGCGTCACGGAGTGTCATCAAGAAATCGAGCTCGGAGAAATCCATAATAAGAATCAAGAGATAGTTCTTGACAAGAAATCGGACAGAAAATTTTCCAAGAAATCCGTGAAGAATGAACCAAGAAGATGATCAAAGAATCTGATCTCCACCGTTCAGACTGTAGTTCAAGAAGTTGGCTTACCTTTGTCAAAATTTCGTGATGATCCAACGGTCGAATCCACGGGAAACCTTGTTTTCTTCCGACTGCACTAATCTGCCAAAGTTATGCGAAAATTCTTCTAACCGTGAAGAACAACTCAAGAAGGTGACTAAATACTTCAAAAAAAAAAAAAAATTCGGTGAATATTGTTGATCGCCCAAGGAGATGACCTTGGGCTCCGATACCACTTATGATACGAATTATCCGGGAGAAGCGGATACGTATCGGTCGGAGTGATTGTAGGAATATTGTAGCGGAAGGCTTTTATACGAGTTGATACGAATTACGTACGTAATGCGTATGAAATACAACGGAAGATTATTATGTCTTGATAAGTATCAAAGTATCACTCAAAATTTACTAAGGGTGGCCGAATTTTAATGGATTTCGGCCGTGAAGTAGTATGGGATACGGATTTGGATGTGTTTTATCGAACTAGACCTATAACTCGATAAAAGTAATCTCTCCTCAAGACCTATTGAGAATTGATCAAGTTAAAATCTCGAGACGCATCGAAACAATAACTAAAGTTTTGTTGAACTCGTTCAACGTATATTTCAAAGAAATACAAGGTTTATTAAACTTCAAGCTTCAAGATTATGTTACAACTACAACGAGCACTACTATATATAGTAGTTTCCAACCGAAAGAAAATACAACAAAACGAGAAAAGGAAACTTCCTAGCACTAACATTTCGGCCGAAAATCAAAGGTGAGATATCAAGTATCTTGGTGTTATTAGGTGAAAGAGACATGAAGCAAACTTGGTCTTGATGGTGACATGAAGTAGAACAAAATATCATTCCTTTCATGCATCATTTCGGCCGAACTTGTGAGGATGATTTGGTGTAGATTTGATGAAGATATCTTGATGGTGACATGAAGAGCATGCTTGAAGGAAGTCTTCCTCAATCTCTTGATATGGCCGATTTTTGTGGGGGAAGGAGATCATGGTGAGTTTTGGTTTTATTAGGTGATGGTGACTTGATGTAAGTCTTAGGTGATGGTGACTTGATGAAAGTCTTTCTCAAGGTGGGGAATATGGCCGATTTTTAAATAAGGTGGGGAAGGAGGTGATCTTCACTTATCTTGTGAAAGATATGAAGACAAAGGGTCCCTTTCAAGCATGTTTAGGTGATGGTGACTTGATGAAGATCCTTTGATGAAAGTCTTCACAAATCTTGTGTCTTTGGCCGTTTGTTATTTCTGGGGTCCAATGGGTCCGAATTCGATCCTATGATCTCATAAGATTTGTAGCTCTCTTTCTTAGCTTTCCATGGCCACTTGAATCACCTGAATCGGATTTCGGACGAGAAAGTTATGGGCAAAATACTAAAACTGCTACGAAGTAGTCGTGCGCGCGAGAATTGGTAATTTGTATTTGATGATGTTGACCGATTCGTATCAACTCGTATATGTGTAACACTCGTAAGATATAACCGAAAGTAGGGCAATTCGGTTTACATAAACAAGAACAATATGGATGATTTATCAAACTAGACCTATAGTTTGATAAGATAATCTTTTCTCAAGACCTATTGAGAATCGATTCGATTAAAACTCGAAAACGCGTCGAATTATAACCAAGGTTTTGATGAAAATCATTCACCAAGAAAACACAAGTGTATTAAGATTTCTTCAACATACAATGGATGTTACAATGCTTACCCAAGCCTATATATAGGAGACTTCAAGTCTTCCTATAATAAGAGAAAATAATTCAAAGATTTATAAAATCTTTGAATAATCCAAATAAAACATAAAAGGAACAACAATCCTAATTTTAGGGAAACACAATCCCTAAAATGAGTAAAAACAAGGCAAAGACAAACACACAAAAGAAAATACAAAAAGTGAAATCTGCCACAGGACTGCCGTGTCGGCTTGACACGGCCGGCGCGGCGACAAGGACACTCGGCACGGGCGCTGGGCAAGAAGTGACTCGACCGTGTTCTGCTGACACGGCCGCGGCGCGACAGTGGACATCCGACAGGACTCGTCCGACGCTGACCCGCACGGCGCGCGCCGACAAGGACGTTCGCTGGGGTCCGATCGTGTCTGGAACACGGTCGGGCCGTCCAGCGAGGTTCTCGCTTATCTCAAGATAGTTCGACTCGACCGTGCTGCACAACACGGTCGAGTCCGTGGGCGATGGCTTTTACATTTCTAGACGAGTTCAAGACGGCCGCGGGCGACGACACGTCGGGTCCGGTCGCGGTGCTCGCCACTTCCTACAGTGGTGATTTTTCCTACGGTGGTGAATTTTCCTACAGTTGGATATTTTCCGACATATTGAACATTTTTCCGGAGTTGGATGTCGACCTTCCGCATAGCATGACACGGCCGCCGAGACCGATACTCCACGCCTTATGTCCGTTTTCTCGCCTAAATACATAGTAGTCCGTGCATGGCGTGTAGTAAGGTCATTAATATCGATCCTTACTTCGTCTTCTTCGCTCATATCAATCGATTCTCGTATCATCTCCTCCTCCTTTGAAAGGAATTGTCCTCAATTCCGAAATTCCGTCATCATCGATGTAAGGCGAGAGGTCCCCAACATTAAAGGTTGCATGAATCCCATAATCTCGGTAGTTCTAATTTGTAAGCGTTGTCGTTCACTTTCGCGATTACCTTAAAAGGTCCCTCAGCACGAGCAATAAATTTGTTCTAAAGTTTACTTGGAAATCGCACTTTCCTCAAGTGCAACCAAACCAAATAACCAACTACGAACAATCTCGTCCTTCTTTGTTTGTTCGACTTTCGTTTGTAAGCCTCGTTTATTTCCTTGATTCGATTACGTACTTGCTCGTAATTTCATCATCGATTTCAATTTTGATTCCGCATCCTTGTGCACTAACTCGTCACTTGGCAATGGAATTAGATCTAACGGCATATACGGGTTTAGTCCGTAAACTACTTGAACGGAGAGTGTGCCGTGGCATGAGTAGGAGAACGATTATAAGCGAACTCGCATGTGCAAGTTTTAAGTCCCAATCCTTTTGTGTCTTGTTCACAAGACCACGTAGTAAAGTGCCCAACGTTCGATTGGTTACCTCGGTTTGGCCGTCTGCTTGTGGATGATGTGACGTGCTAAAAGAGTTTGGTTCCCACCTTTCTCCACAAGGTGTTCCAAAATAGCTAAGGAATTTTGAGTCCCGATCCGAAACAACCGCTTTGGAACCCCATGCAATCGCACGATTTCTGAAATACAAATCGGCGCATTTATGTCGTCCGTCTTGTGGCAAGCCACAAAGTGAGCCATCTTCGAAAATCGGTCTACAACAACCATAATAGCATCTCTCCCTCGTTGAGTTCGAGGTAAAGCAACAATGAAGTCCATTGAGACATCTTCCCACGGCCTTTCTGGAATCGGCAAAGGCATGTATACTCCCGACTTGAACGAGCTCTTAGCAATATGGCATGTTACACACTTATTAATTATGTCGTGTACATCCACTTGCATCTTCGGCCAATGAAAATGCTCTTTAAGTACCTCCAATGTTTTTGATACGAATTATCCGGGGAGAGGTGGATACGTATCGGTCGGAGTATATGTAAGTGTATGATAGCGGAAGGCTTTTACGAATATGGAGTTTTTCGGATGTATTTTGTATGTGAATAATATCGGATATAACAATAAAAAATATCGAACAAGAAGATGATACGAATTACGTACGTAATGCGTATGAAATACAACGGAAGATTATTATGTCTTGACGATTATCAAAGTGTCACTCGAAAATACAAGGGGTGGCCGAACTTAAATGGATTTCGGCCGTGAGGTAGTAGTGTATACGGATTTGGATGTGTTTTATCGAATTAGACCTATAACTCGATAAAGATAATCTCTTCCCAAGACCTATTGAGAATTGATCAAGTTAAAATCTCGAGACGCGTCGAAACAATAACTAAAGTTTTGTTGAACTCGTTCAACGTATATTTCAAAGAAATACAAGGTTTATTACTTTCCAGATTCAAGATTTTTTACAATCATCAAATGGACTACTATATATAGTAGTATACAAGGATAATGATACAAAAACAACAAGAAAAAAAACGAGCCACCAATCTTCCTCATGTTCGGCCGAATGTGGTGTGGGGAAGGCAAGATCTTGGACAATCTTCAAGTATCTTGGAATGTAGTGTGCATGACTTTGACATGTTGAAAGAAGACTTGATGAAAGTCTTTATCCATGGAAATTTTGGCCGATTTTGTGGGGAGTCTTGGGAGATTTATTTAGGACATGATCTTTATGTATCTTGATAAGATATGAAGATGGGGTCTTTTATTTTGTCTTGGCCGATTTTTCAAACAAGGTGGGGAAGGAGGTTATCTTTACTTATCTTGTGAAAGATATGAAGACAAAGGGTCCCTTTCAAGCATGTTTTGGTCGATCTTCATGCTTTGGAATTATATAGGTGATTATGACTTGAGGGAAAATGACATGAAGCATGAAAGTCTTCTTCAAATCTTGTGTCTTTGGCAGTTTGTCATTTCTGGGATCCAATGGGTCCGAATTTGGTCCTATGGTCTTCATAAGATTTGTAGCTCTCTTTCTTAGCTTTCCATGGCCACTTGAATCACCTGAATCGGATTTCGGACGAGAAAGTTATGGGCAAAATACTAAAACTGCTACGAAGTCGTCGTGCGCGCGAGAATTGGTAATTTGTCCATGTATTTTGCATGAGGATTTTATGTATGCCTGCGACTCAATCAAGCTTGGTCGGATAATCTTCTTTTTTGTATTTGAGGATGTTGACCGATTCGTATCATACCCTCTCTCTTTAAAGGGAATTGTCCTCAATTCCGAACTCCCTTCGTCACCAAGATAATTAACTAAAGCCTCTAAGTATTTGATCTCGAAGATGTCTGCAGTACGTACATGACCCAAAATCTTGAGACGATAGGTAGTGGGGCCCTCTCGAGAATCACCAACAAAATAACTATCATTATTAATAAAATAATAATAATTACTCCGCCAGGTAATACCGATATCATGACATGAGTGGATATCTCGAAATGGGACGACAGTTAACTCCACATCGGGTTCCTCCTCCAGTGGAAACACCGATTTCTCGGGTTCATCATCAAAAATGGAAAACACGAATTTATTACGGTGGGAACCATAGGATTTATTACGGATTCCTCTTCATCAATCGTTCCTCATCAAATGTCAAGGTCCGTCATAATCTAACCAACACTCCGTTTCAATATTCTGGGCTCCTCCAATAATGTCTCATCAAAAATTAATTCACTAGGCTCGTTTGCATCCGCAACAAAGTCATACGACCCACTTTGCTCCGATAGGGCAGCTCGACTCCAACCATCGTCTTCTTTGTCATCAAAAAATGCCGCAGGAGATTCTTCAAAAATGGGAAGCTCGAGATCAATCATGGGGTCCTCTTTGTCATCTGATTCTGTATCAAATATTGGCGGTCCATCATAACCCGACCCAATTTCCCTGACACAAAAAGGCTCCTCACCATTAAAATAATTTGGTCCGTTTTGGTCAATTTGGCCAACACAACCAACTGGCCCATGATCAAAGTAGCAAGATCCGGGTTCGTCAACTAGGGATACACGGCTCAACTCACCTTCTTCGTTGAATTGCTCCGTTGAAAACTCTGTCTCGTCTACTTCATTGAAAATGACCGTAGGGACATTGTCTTCATCGAAAAAAGATTCTGCTGGGAATTCCTTGATGGAGGAAGACCTTAGATCGAATGCCGGTGGCGTGGCGTCGAAGGATTGGTGGTAAGATGGGGATTTGAACCTTCGATTGAAATATTTTTTGAATTTAAGCCAATCTTGGATTTTAGGCTTACGTTGTTGTGAACGGGACTGTTTCAGTTTTTGCCACCAGACGGCGGCGCTACCGCGGAGGCGCCTTGCCACCAACGAAACGCGGCGGTTGATCGGGGCAGCCTTGAAGTCCGAGTGCTCCTCACAAGCACGAAGCCAATCTATGCACGCATTTGGATTACTATCTCCGTGAAATTAGGTATCGCGGAATTGGGCCAAGAAATCAATATTGTTGGCATCGTCTCTGCGTTTTTCTTGCATACGTTGCTCCGGTAAGCCGTTTAGTGCATCACGGAGTGTCATCAAGAAATCGAGCTCGGAGAAATCCATAACAAGAATCAAGAGATAGTTTTTGACAAGAAATCGGACAGAAAATTTTCCAAGAAATCCGTGAAGAATGAACCAAGAAAATGATCAAAGAATCTGATCTCCACCGTTCAGACTGTAGTTCAATGAGTTGGCTTACCTTTGTCAAAATTTCGTGACGATCCAACGGTCGAATCCACGGGAAACTTTGTTTTCTTCCGACTTGCTCTAATCTCAACAAAAAAAAAAAAAATTCGTTGAATAACTCGCCCAAGGAGATGACCTTGGGCTCCGATACCACTTATGATACGAATTATCCGGGGAGAGGTGGATACGTATCGGTCGGAGTATATGTAAGTGTATGATAGCGGAAGGCTTTTACGAATATGGAGTTTTTCGGATGTATTTTGTATGTGAATAATATCGGATATAACAATAAAAAATATCGAACAAGAAGATGATACGAATTACGTACGTAATGCGTATGAAATACAACGGAAGATTATTATGTTTTGACGATTATCAAAGTGTCACTCGAAAATACAAGGGGTGGCCGAACTTAAATGGATTTCGGCCGTGAGGTAGTAGTGTATACGGATTTGGATGTGTTTTATCGAATTAGACCTATAACTCGATAAAGATAATCTCTTCCCAAGACCTATTGAGAATTGATCAAGTTAAAATCTCGAGACGCGTTAAACAATAACTAAAGTTTTGTTGAACTCGTTCAACGTATATTTCAAAGAAATACAAGGTTTATTACTTTCCAGATTCAAGATTTTTTACAATCATCAAATGGACTACTATATATAGTAGTATACAAGGATAATGATACAAAAACAACAAGAAAAAAAACGAGCCACCAATCTTCCTCATGTTCGGCCGAATGTGGTGTGGGGAAGGCAAGATCTTGGACAATCTTCAAGTATCTTGGAATGTAGTGTGCATGACTTTGACATGTTGAAAGAAGACTTGATGAAAGTCTTTATCCATGGAAATTTTGGCCGATTTTGTGGGGAGTCTTGGGAGATTTATTTAGGACATGATCTTTATGTATCTTGATAAGATATGAAGATGGGGTCTTTTATTTTGTCTTGGCGATTTTTCAAACAAGGTGGGGAAGGAGGTTATCTTTACTTATCTTGTGAAAGATATGAAGACAAAGGGTCCCTTTCAAGCATGTTTTGGTCGATCTTCATGCTTTGGAATTATATAGGTGATTATGACTTGAGGGAAAATGACATGAAGCATGAAAGTCTTCTTCAAATCTTGTGTCTTTGGCAGTTTGTCATTTCTGGGATCCAATGGGTCCGAATTTGGTCCTATGGTCTTCATAAGATTTGTAGCTCTCTTTCTTAGCTTTCCATGGCCACTTGAATCACCTGAATCGGATTTCGGACGAGAAAGTTATGGGCAAAATACTAAAACTGCTACGAAGTCGTCGTGCGCGCGAGAATTGGTAATTTGTCCATGTATTTTGCATGAGGATTTTATGTATGCCTGCGACTCAATCAAGCTTGGTCGGATAATCTTCTTTTTTGTATTTGAGGATGTTGACCGATTCGTATCAGTTTTAGCCGAACCAAAATGACCGGCCAAGCCTCCACCGTGAGCTTCCCGAACTAATAATTCCCGAATCGGGTGTTTGGGCAAACATAGGCGATTTCCTTTGAAAATGAATCCTTCTTGCAACGTAAATTCTCCAAATGGGCCAGATTTACACCGAATGAAAACCTCACCAAAATCCACATCCCCATCATAACACTCCTTTAAAGCTTCGAACCCAAGCAACCGAATGTCAAGAGTAGAGAGCAAGGCATACCGTCTAGACAAAGCATCCGCCACAACGTTGCTCTTGCCATCTTTGTACTTCGATGAAAAGTGAAATGATTGCAAGAATTCCACCCATTTAGCATGTCTCGGACTCAACTTTAGTTGGCCGTTAATATATTTCAAGGACTCATGATCCGAATGTAGGATGAAATGTTTCGGCCGAAGGTAATGGCTCCAATGATCAAGAGCTCTCACAATGGCATAGAACTCCTTGTCATAAGTACAATAGTTGAGTCGAGCCCCACCCAATTTCTCCGAAAAATAGGCAATTGGTCGCCTCCTTGGACGAGGACCGCCCCAATACCCACTCCACTTGCGTCACATTCTACCTCGAAAGGTTGTGAAAAGTCGGGTAAAGCCAAGATAGGTGCTTCACACATTTTCGCCTTCAATTTTTCAAA
The DNA here is from genome assembly GCA_033398695.1 of Orobanche coerulescens. Lineage (NCBI taxonomy): Eukaryota > Viridiplantae > Streptophyta > Magnoliopsida > Lamiales > Orobanchaceae > Orobanche > Orobanche coerulescens. The sequence goes on along the minus strand of CM065812.1, from coordinate 58,143,464 downwards.
CGCCCTTGGGCGGCCCCATTCCACACAAATGGTCCTTTTTTAAGCATTCCGTTATCGGGCTAGAAATGGTACTAAAGTCTCGTATGAACCTCCGATAAAAGAAGCAAGTCCGTGAAAGGATCGGACTTCCGTGATGGTTTTGGGCGTAGGCCAAGATTTAATCGCCTCGATCTTGGTTTGATCAACCGACACTCCTTCTTTAGAAACGATGTAGCCAAGAAAGGCTACACTCTCGACTAGAAATGAACACTTCTCCTTCTTCCCGTAAAGTTTTTATCCCTAAGGATCTCGAAGACTTTCCTCAAGTGTCCGGTATGCTCTTGTAATGATCGACTATAAATCAAGATGTCGTCCAAGTATACGACGACAAATTTTCCCAAAAACGGTTTAAGTACCTCATTCATTAATCGCATGAAAGTACTCGGCGCATTTGTAAGGCCAAAGGGCATGACGAGCCATTCATATAATCCATGTTTTGTCTTGAAAGCCGTTTTCCATTCATCTCCTTCCCGCATGCGAATTTGATGATAGCCGCTTCTCAAATCAACCTTCGAAAAAATTACTGAACCATGCAACTCATCCAACATATCATCAAGTCTCGAAATTGGGAACCGATATTTGATGGTTATATTGTTCACGGCTCTACTATCTATACACATCCGCCATGACCCATCCTTCTTTGGAACAAGTAAAACCGGAACCGCACAAGGGCTCAAACTTTCTCGAACGTACCCGCGGTTCATTAGCTCCTCGATTTGTTTTTGCAACTCCTTTGTCTCCTCGGGGTTGCATCGATAGGCGGCCTTGTTAGGGAGTGATGCACCCGGTACAAGGTCGACTTGGTGTTCAATCCCACGTAAGGGTGGTAAACCCGGCGGTAAGTCTTCCGGGAAGACATCCGAAAATTCTTGTAGCAAGGTATCGATATCTCTCTTGCCTTGCACAACTACATCAACATCTCGCATTTCTTTAATCATCAATAAATACACACGCTCGCCATCGTCAATAGCATGTCTCACCTCTTTCTCGCTAGCAAACATGGCAAGCTTCGGTTTCTCCATTTGATTAGAACTCATCGATCGAATGGCTTGGGGTGCCATTGGTTTAAGCACAATCTTCTTGCCTTTATCTCGTAATTCATATTCGTTACTCCTTCCTCAATGCAAAACATCTCGGTCGAACATCCATGGTCGTCCCAAAAGTACGTGGCATGCGTCCATCGGGAGTACGTCACATAACACATCGTCTCCGTATGATCCCATAGTTAAGTTGACCCGTACTTGTCTCGTCACCTTCACTTTGCTTCCATCATCGAGCCAATGTAAAGCATACGGTCTCGGGTGAGCCGTAGTAGTTAGCCCGAGCTTGGTGACCATCTCGTTTGATGCTACATTCGTGCAACTCCCTCCGTCTATTATCAAGCTACACCACTTTTCTCCAACTTTGCATTTGGAATGGAAGATTTGGTCTCTTTGCTCCGTATCACTAGGAACGATTTTGGTATGTAGTGCTCGAAGCACTAAAGTAGTATCATATTCCGGAGCATCATAAGTCTCGCAATCCTCATTCTCTTCTTCGGCCTCCATGTTAAATACGTCACCAAGGCCTTCCTTCTCGTCCTCGACCAAAAGTACGTCTCGGACCGCAAGAGCTTCTCTTAAAGTGACCACCCGTTTATTTGGACATGCATTTTGATAGTGACCAAAGCCTTGACATTTAAAACATCGTACTTTAGCCAAGCTCGTTTCCTTGGAAACGTGGGGAACCTTCGGGGCAAGGGGGACTTGAAAAGGTACGGTAGGTTTCGTAGTCGAACTTGAGCCGGCACTTGTATTTCCGAATTTGTATGGGAATTCGGGTTTGGTAATCTTCAACTTGTTTTGAGCTTCAATTTTTATGCATAGCCCGCATAAAGTGTCAAAATCTCCATATGGGTATAACTCCACCGTATTTGCAATGTTTCGATTTAGACCACGTAAGAAACGTGACATTCGTTGTTCTTCATTTTCTTCAAGTTCTCCCATTAAGGCCAAGCCTTCAAATTCTTCGATATATTCTTCCACACTTAGTTTCCCTTGTACGAACTCCGCAATTTTTCGGTATAAGGTTAACCGATGTGATGCCGGACATACCTTTACGTAGTTTTTCTTCAAAGAATCCCAAGAACGGATTTTCTCTTTTCCCGCACGAGCTCGTTGTGTTTTCATACCCTCGAACCATAAGGAAGCGCCCTTCCCTAACTTGAGAATTGCATATTTGCAACGCTTTCTCATCGTTAAGGTGCTTGAAGTCGAAGATACGTTAAATCTTCCTCTCCCACTCTAGGTAAACTGGATTAGTACCTCAGACAAATTAGGAAGTTCATTAACTTTAAATTCATCCACATGACGTGGTGAATGTGCATCATATCCTCCTCTTCTTGCTTGAAAACGTGGTTCTTGCATGCTGTGTAATGCCTCACGTAGTTTCTCCATGAAATCGTCGGAAAAATCCATGCTAAAATATTTTTGATAAGAAAATCGCCAAGAGAAATTTGCCAAGGAAGTAACCTTGGGCTCCGATGCCACTAATGATACGAATTACGTATTAAGATGAACGTAAAATCGCCGGAAAATGCAGCGGATATATTTTGTTACCTCACAACACTCGTATATGTGTAACACTCGTAAGATATAACCGAAAGTAGGGCAATTCGGTTTACATAAACAAGAACAATATGGATGATTTATCAAACTAGACCTATAGTTTGATAAGATAATCTTTTCTCAAGACCTATTGAGAATCGATTCGATTAAAACTCGAAAACGCGTCGAATTATAACCAAGGTTTTGATGAAAATCATTCACCAAGAAAACACAAGTGCATTAAGATTTCTTCAACATACAATGGATGTTACAATGCTTACCCAAGCCTATATATAGGAGACTTCAAGTCTTCCTATAATAAGAGAAAATAATTCAAAGATTTATAAAATCTTTGAATAATCCAAATAAAACATAAAAGGAACAACAATCCTAATTTTAGGGAAACACAATCCCTAAAATGAGTAAAAACAAGGCAAAGACAAACACACAAAAGAAAATACAAAAAAGTGAAATCTGCCGGCAGACTCGGCGTGTCGCCACACGGCCATGCGGCGCGACAAGGACACTCGACGGGCGCGGCGCATTGCCGGGCAGGGATCGACCGTGTTCTGCTGACACGGTCGCGCGCGACAGGACATCCGACAGGACTCGTCCGACAGCTGAGACGGCGCGGCGCCGACAAGGACGTTCGGCGTGGGTCCGATCGTGTCTGGAACACGGCCGGCCGTCTGGCGAGGGTTACGGCTTATCCAAGATAGTTCGACTGACCGCGCTGCATAACACGGCCGAGTCCTGTGGGCGATGGCTTTTACATTTCTCGACGAGTTCAAGACGGGCCGTCTTGACGACGGCCGGTCCGGCCGGCGGTGCTCGCCACTTCCGGCAGTGGTGATTTTTCCTACGGTGGTGAATTTTCCTACAGGTTCGGTCGCAGTTGCTCGGCCACTTCCGGCAGTGGTGATTTTTCCTACGGTGGTGAATTTTCCTACAGTTGGATATTTTCCGACATATTGAACATTTTTCCGGCAGGTTGGATGTCGACCTTCCGGCATAGCATGACACGGGCCGCTGAGACCGATACTCCACGTCTTATGTCCGTTTTCTCGCCTAAATACATAGTAGTCCGTGCATGGCGTGTAGTAAGGTCATTAATATCGATCCTTACTTCGTCTTCTTCGTTCATATCAACTGATTCTGTATCATTATGCTTCAAAACCTGAATGCAAAAACAGACATCCACCCCCCGAATACTCGGGGGTTAGCAAAACTCCACTGTTTTGCTAGTGCAAGAACAAAGTGCAAATACGAGCCATACAATTTACATTCCACGAATAACAATAATCAGGAATCCTCAAAGATCCAAACGGAACGCAAAGTACTTCCTGAGGCAAGATGATACGATATCTAATATTCCAATCGAAGAAGCTCCAATAAAAATCGACATCCACAACGATGCAAATTCGCATGGCCATGCATCATTATACTTGGGAGAAAAGAACACGCGGATTGGAGTTACGTTGTTAATCGGAATAGGAATAACGTAAAACTTGACGACGGGATCGGTCCAAAAGCATGAAGATTCGGCCAAGATGATACGATATCTAATATTCCAGTCGGAGAAACTCCAATAAAAATCGACATCCATGATGAGGCAAATTCGCATGGCCATGCATCATTATATTTGGGAGAAAAGAATACGCGGATTGGAGTTACGTTGTTAATCGGAATCGGAGTAACGTAGAATTCGACGACGGAATCGGTCCGAAAGCATGAGAAAATCGGCCATATCATGCTTGAAAGGGACATATCTTGACTTCATATCCTTACAAAATAAAGAAGTGATTCCCTCCTTCCCCACCTTGTCACAAACGGCCGAACCTATGGATGGAGTGAAGACTTTCTTCATCATGTCACTATCCCTCATTTCATTATCACCTATGTAGTTCCAAGAAGGAGGATATCACAAATCTACACCAAATCCTCCTAAAGTGTGATCGGCCGAATGCATGCATGGGAAGAATGGTATTTTGTTCTACTTCATGTCACCATCAAAGACAAAAATTACTTCATGTCTCTTTCACCTAATAACACCAAGATACTTGGTATCTTGCCTTAGATTTTCGGCCGAAATGAAGGTGCTAGGAAGTTCGTTTTCTCGTTTTGTTGTATTTTAAATACGGTTGTAAACTACTATATATAGTAGTGTTCGTTGTACTTGTAATTCATCTTGAATCATAATAAACCTTGTATTTCCTTTGAAATATACGTTGAACGAGTTCAACAAACTTTAGTTATTGTTTCGACGCGTCTCGAGATTTTAACTTGATCAATTCTCAAAAGGTCTTGGGAAGAGATTACCTTTTATCGAGTTATAGGTCTAGTTCGATAAAACACACCAAACTCCGAACATCATACTACATCACGGCCGAACACCATCCAACTTCGGCCACCCTTAGTAAAATTCAAGTGACACTTTGATACTTATTAATCTTCCGTTGCAATTTATACGTATTACTTACGTAATTCGTATCATAAGTGGTATCAGAGACATTTGTCTCACAGTTCTCGACATCACTGAAGAATATGGCATTCACCGATGAAGAAGTAGCACAACTACGTGACGTTCTTCGTGGCTTGCCGGAACCCAGAATCCAAGCACGACGAGGATACGACACCATGCATGCACCACGACATGCTGATGAATACAAGACAAGCGAACTTCCGGAGTTCGTAGGCGGCACCGATCCTGAGGTTTATTTGGAGTGGGTAAGAAAAATTGAACGAATGTTTGAGTTCAAGGAGCTCAATGACGAGGTACGTTGCAAGTACGCGATTCTCAAACTTGGAAAGGGAGCTTCCCTTTGGTTTGAGCGAATGAAGACACAAAGAAGTCGTGCCGGAAAAGAGAAGATACGTTCGTGGGATTCCCTAAAAAGGAAACTACGAAAAAGATATGTCCCGGCTACACACAAGCTAAGTCTGTACCGAAAAATTTCTGACCTCACGCAAGGAAAGCTAAGTGTCGAGGAGTACATCGAGGAGTTTGAAAACTTATCCTTGATGGGAGAACTTGAAGAAAGCGAAGAATTGCGCATGTCCCGTTTCCTACGAGGTTTGAACAAAAATATTGCTAATTCCGTGGAACTCTACCCCTATTCCGACTTCGATACTTTATGCGGGCTTTGCATAAAGTTGGAAAATCAAAACAAAACAAAACTCTCTAAACCCGAATTCCCACCTAAATACGGAAATACCAACTTTGGCGCGAGTTCTAGCTCGTTTCCAAAACCTGTCACCACAAGCCAGCCCGTTACTACCCTTCCAAAAACTCCTATCACACCAAAAGAAACAAGCCTATCTAAAGTCCGGTGTTTCAAATGTCAAGGATTTGGACAGTATCAAAGTGCTTGTCCAAATCGGAGGATTGTAACGTTGCGAGAAGCCATAGCCGCCCGAGAGGAATTATTAGCCGAAGAAGAAAGAGTTGGAGACGTTTTTAACTTAGAAGCTGACGAAGAAGAAGAAGAATGCGAGGCATACGATGCCCCGAACTATGACACGAACCTTGTCCTTCGCATGTTACAAACGAAGGCCGCCCCAAGTGACGAAGAACAACGGGACCAAATCTTCCACACGAAGTGTCGTGTCGGAGATAAATGGTGTAGCTTGATCATTGACGGTGGAAGTTGTACAAACGTGGCATCAAGCGAGATGGTTTCAAAACTCGGTTTGATCACCACGGCCCATCCTAAACCGTATGCACTCCATTGGCTCGATGATGGAAACAAGGTGAAAGTATCAAGGCAAGTGAAGGTCGGACTCACCATGGGTTCGTATGGCGATGATATTACATGCGATGTACTACCGATGGACGCATGTCACGTGTTATTAGGAAGACCTTGGTTATTTGATCGGGACGTACTAAATCGAGGGAGGAGTAATGAGTATGAGTTACGTGACAAAGGTAAAAAAATTGTTCTTAAACCTATGTCACCTCAAGCTATCCGGACGATGAGTTCGAAAAAAGTCGAAGGACCGAAACTTACGATGTTTGCAAACGAGAAAGAAGTCGAACACGCCATTGACGATGGCGAACGTGTTTATTTGATGATGATCAAAGAGGTCCAAATCTTGCCACCAAATCGCAACATGAGGAAGAGATAGACGCACTATTACACGAGTTTTGGACGTATTTCGAAGACTTGCGGTAGGATTACCACCTATCCGCGGGATTGAACACCGATTGATCTTATACCGAGCTCCATTACCGAACAAAGCGGCGTATCGTTGTAATCCCGAAGAAACCAAAGAACTACAACGTCAAATTGATGAACTCATGAATCACGGATATGTCCGAGAAAGTTTAAGTCCGTGTGCGGTTCCAGTTCTACTCGTACCAAAAAAAGACGGAACATGGCGAATGTGTATTGACAGTAGAGCCGTGAATAACATCACCGTCAAGTATCGGTTTCCCATCCCGAGACTAAACGACATGCTGGACGAGTTACATGGCTCGGTTATATTTTCCAAAGTTGATTTACGGAGCGGATACCATCAAATCCGCATGCGAGAGGGAGACGAATGGAAAACGGCGTTTAAAACGAAGAATGGACTTTACGAATGGGTTGTGATGCCATTCGGCCTCACCAACGCCCCGAGCACTTTTATGAGGTTGATGAACGAGGTTCTTAAACCTTTCTTGGGAAAGTTTGTTGTCGTGTACTTAGACGACATTTTGATCTACAGTCGGTCCGTAGAAGAACATCTCGAACATTTGCGGTACGTGTTTGAGACGCTAAGGGAACAAAAACTTTATGGAAAACGGGAGAAGTGTACTTTCCTAGTCGAGAGTCTTGTCTTTCTCGGCTATGTTGTTTCGAAAGACGGAGTTTCGGTCGACCAAGAGAAGATCGCGGCAATCAAGTCGTGGTCGACCCCAAAGACAATCACGGAGGTACGGTCGTTTCATGGCCTCGCTTCTTTTTACCGACGATTCATACGGGACTTCAGCACTATCTCCAGTCCGATCACGGAATGTCTGAAAAAGGGAACCTTTGCTTGGAACGAGACGGCCCAAAAGGCTTTTGAAAACTTAAAGGGAAAATTATGTGAAGCGCCGATTTTGACGTTACCCGATTTTTCACAACCGTTTGAGGTAGAATGCGACGCTAGCGGAGTTGGAATCGGGGCAGTGCTTATTCAAAGAGGCCGTCCCATCGCCTATTTTTCGGAAAAGTTAAGTGGCGCCCGAGTGAATTATTGTACTTACGACAAGGAGTTCTATGCTATCGTAAGAGCACTCGATCATTGGAGTCATTATCTGCGTTCGAAACATTTCGTCTTTGCATTCGGATCACGAGTCGTTGGAATACATCAACGGGCAGAGTAAGCTAAGCCCAAGACATGCAAAATGGGTGGAATTTTTACAATCTTTTCACTTTTCATCCAAGTACAAAGACGGGAAGAGTAATGTAGTGGCGGATGCACTATCAAGACGGTATGCCTTACTGTCGATGCTAGATGTTCGTTTGTTGGGGTTCGAGACTTTGAAAGATCATTACAACGACGATTTGGACTTCGGGAAATTTTTAACCGTTGTAAAACAAATTCTTACGAGGAATTTGTGTTACAGGATGGCTTTCTCTTCAAGGGGAATAAATTATGTGTGAGACATACAATTCGGGAATTGCTAGTTCGGGGCGCACGGAGGAGGGCTAGCCGGCCACTTGGCTCGACCAAGATCAGAGGTGCTAAAAGAACATTTCTTTTGGCCGAAAATGTATGGTGACGTAAGCACAATCGTGAGCAAATGCGTAACTTGTCACATGATGAAAAGTTCGCTCAAGTCGAGTACATACATGCCGTTGCCAATACCGTTACGACCGTGGGAGGATGTCTCGATGGATTTTATTGTGGCTTTACCTCGTACTCAACGAGGCAAGGACTCGATCATGGTGGTCGCCGACCGTTTTTGAAAATGGCTCACTTTGTCGCGTGCCACAAAACCGATGATGCAAGCAATGTGGCGGACTTGTACTTAGGAAGTAGTTCGTTTACACGGAGTTCCAAAACTATCGTGTCGGATCGAGATTCCAAATTTCCGAGTTACTTCGGAATACTTTATGGAGGAAAGTCGGTACTAAACTCCTATTCAAGACTTCACATCACCCGCAAACCGACTGATGCACCGAGGTAACTAATCGAACCTTGGGAGCATTATTACGAGGGTTGGTAAATAAAACACAGAAGGATTGGGACGTTAAACTTGCTCATGCGGAATTCGCATACAACCGATCACCCGGTTATACCACGGCCCATTCACCTTTTGAAGTGGTATACGGATTAAATCCGCACTTGCCATTGGACTTGATTCCCTTACCGAGCAAGGAGTTGGTTCACAAAGACGCCGAAGCAAAACTCAAATCAATGGTGAAGTTACATGAAAAGATACGAGAACGGATTAAAGAAGTAAATGAAATGTACAAACGGAAGTCGAACAAAAATAAAAAAGCGAGATTATTGATGTTGGCGACTTGGTTTGAATACATTTGAGAAAAGAAAGATTCCCAAGCAAACGGAAGAACAAATTGATGCCGAGAGCCGAGGGTCCGTACAAAATTGTGGAAAGGGTGAACGGCAATGCATACAAAGTCGAACTTCCAGGCGAATACGGAGTACACGCGACATTCAACGTAGGTGATCTCTCACCTTATCTTGACGACGATGGCATTGCGGAATTGAGGTCAATTCCTTTCAAAGACGGAAGGAATGATACGATATCTAATATTCCAGTCGGAGAAACTCCAATAAAAATCGACATCCATGATGAGGCAAATTCGCATGGCCATGCATCATTATATTTGGGAGAAAAGAATACGCGGATTGGAGTTACGTTGTTAATCGGAATCGGAGTAACGTAGAATTCGACGACGGAATCGGTCCGAAAGCATGAGAAAATCGGCCATATCATGCTTGAAAGGGACATATCTTGACTTCATATCCTTACAAAATAAAGAAGTGATTCCCTCCTTCCCCACCTTGTCACAAACGGCCGAACCTATGGATGGAGTGAAGACTTTCTTCATCATGTCACTATCCCTCATTTCATTATCACCTATGTAGTTCCAAGAAGGAGGATATCACAAATCTACACCAAATCCTCCTAAAGTGTGATCGGCCGAATGCATGCATGGGAAGAATGGTATTTTGTTCTACTTCATGTCACCATCAAAGACCAAAATTACTTCATGTCTCTTTCACCTAATAACACCAAGATACTTGGTATCTTGCCTTAGATTTTCGGCCGAAATGAAGGTGCTAGGAAGTTCGTTTTCTCGTTTTGTTGTATTTTAAATGCGGTTGTCAACTACTATATATAGTAGTGTTCGTTGTACTTGTAATTCATCTTGAATCATAATAAACCTTGTATTTCCTTTGAAATATACGTTGAACGAGTTCAACAAACTTTAGTTATTGTTTCGACGCGTCTCGAGATTTTAACTTGATCAATTCTCAAAAGGTCTTGGGAAGAGATTACCTTTTATCGAGTTATAGGTCTAGTTCAATAAAACACACCAAACTCCGAACATCATACTACATCACGGCCGAACACCATCCAACTTCGGCCACCCTTAGTAAAATTCAAGTGACACTTTGATACTTATTAATCTTCCGTTGCAATTTATACGTATTACTTACGTAATTCGTATCACAAGACATGCTTGAAAGGGACCTTACTTGACTTCATATCTTTGACAAGATAATGAAGATATTTCTCCTTCCCCACCTTGCTACAAAATCGGCCAAGCATAAGATTTGATGAAGATTTTCATCAAATATCTTCTTCATGTCATAATCACCATGATAAGTCCAAAATGCTCCTTCCCCACCTTCCCCACAAATCGGCCCAAGCATGATATGGGATGAAGACTTTCATCAAGGATTTTCTTCATGTCTTAATCACCAAATAAATCCAAGATGCTTGATATCTTGGACAAAATCTTCTTGATCCCATCCTTAGATATTTCGGCCGATTGGTATGTTGCTAGGAAGTTTCGTTTTCTCGTTTTGTCGTATTTTCTTACGGTTGGAAACTACTATATATAGTAGTACTTGTGGTATTTGTAAAGCATCTTGAATATTAATAAACCTTGTATTTCTTTGAAATATACGTTGAACGAGTTCAACAAAACTTTAGTTATTGTTTCGACGCGTCTCGAGATTTTAACTTGATCAATTCTCAATAGGTCTTGAGGAGAGATTACTTTTATCGAGTTATAGGTCTAGTTCGATAAAACACATCAAAACCCGTATATCATACTACTTCACGGCCGAAATCCATTTAAGTTCGGTCACCCCTTGTAATTTTCGAGTGATACTTGATAATTGTCAAGACATAATAATCTTCCGTTGTATTTTATACGCATTACTTACGTAATTCGTATCATAAGTGGTATCGGAGACATTTGTCTCACGGTTCTCGACGTTACTCAAGAAGATGGCATTCACCGATGAAGAAGTAGCACAACTACGTGACGTTCTTCGCGGCTTACCGGAGCCCAGAATCCATGCACGACGAGGATACGACACCATGCATGCACCACGACATGCTGATGAATACAAGACAAGCGAACTTCCGGAGTTCGTAGGCGGCACCGATCCCGAGGTTTATTTGGAGTGGGAAAGAAAAATTAAACGAATGTTTGAGTTCAAGGATCTCAATGACGAGGTACGTTGCAAGTATGCGATTCTCAAACTTGGAAAGGGAGCTTCCCTTTGGTTTGAGCGAATGAAGACACAAAGAGTTCGTGCCGGAAAGGAGAAGATACGTTCGTGGGATTCTCTAAAAAAGAAACTACGAAAAAGATATGTCCCGGCTACACACAAGTTAAGCTTGTATCGAAAAATTTCTGACCTCACGCAAGGAAAGCTAAGTGTCGAGGAGTACATCGAGGAGTTTGAAAACTTATCCTTGATGGGAGAACTTGAAGAAAGCGAAGAATTACGGATGTCCCGTTTCCTTCGAGGTTTGAATAAAAATATTGTTAGTTCCGTGGAACGCTACCCCTATTCCGACTTTGATACTTTATGCGGACTTTGCATAAAGTTGGAAAATCAAAACAAGACAAAACTTTCTAAACCCGAATTCCCATCTAAATACGGAAATACCAACTTTGGCGCGAGTTCTAGCTCGTTTCCAAAAACTGTCACCACAAGTCCACCCGTTACTACCATTCCAAAAACTCCTATCACCCCAAAAGAAACAAGCCTATCTAAAGTCCGGTGTTTCAAATGTCAAGGATTTGGACACTATCAAAGTGCTTGTCCAAATCGGAGAATTGTGACGTTACGAGAAGCCATAGCCGTCCGAGAAGAATTACTAGCCGAAGAAGAAAGAATTGGAGACGTTTTTAACTTAGAAGCTGGCGAAGAAGAAGAAGAATGCGAGGCATACGATGCCCCGAACTATGACACGAACCTCGTCCTTCGCATGTTACAAACGAAGGCAGCCCCGAGCGACATAGAACAACGAGACCAAATCTTTCACACGAAGTGTCGTGTCGGAGAGAAATGGTGTAGCTTGATCATTGATGGTGGAAGTTGTACAAACGTGGCATCAAGCGAGATGGTCTCAAAGCTCGGATTAATCACCACGGCTCATCCAAAGCCGTATGCACTCCATTGGCTCGATGATGGAAATAAGGTGAAAGTTTCAAGACAGGTGAAGGTCGGACTCACCATGGGTTCGTATGGCGATGATATTACATGCGATGTACTACCGATGGACGCATGTCACGTATTGTTGGGAAGACCTTGGTTATTTGATCGGGACGTACTACATCGAGGGAGGAGCAACGAGTATGAGTTACGTGACAAAGGTAAAAAAATTGTTCTTAAACCTATGTCACCTCAAGCTATCCGAACGATGAGTTCAAAAAAAATTGAAGGGCCGAAACTTACGATGCTTGCAAACGAAAAAGAAGTCGAACACGCCATTGACGATGGCGAACGTGTTTATTTTATGATGATCAAAGAGGTCCGAAATCTTGCCACCAAATCACACCATGAAGAAGAGATACATACACTATTACACGAGTTCGCGGATGTATTTCCCGAAGACTTGCCGGTAGGATTACCACCTATCCGCGGAATTGAACACCAAATTGATCTTGTACCGGGAGCTCCATTACCGAACAAAGCGGCGTATCGTTGTAATCCCGAAGAAACCAAAGAACTACAACGTCAAATTGATGAACTCATGAATCACGGATATGTCCGAGAAAGTTTAAGTCCGTGTGCGGTTCCAGTCCTACTTGTACCAAAAAAAGACAGATCATGGCGAATGTGTATTGACAGTAGAGCCGTGAATAACATCACCGTCAAGTATCGGTTCCCCATCCCGAGACTAGACGACATGTTAGACGAGTTACATGGCTCGGTTATATTTTCAAAAGTTGATTTACGGAGCAGATACCATCAAATCCGCATGCGAGAGGGAGACGAATGGAAGACGGCATTTAAAACAAAGAATGGACTTTACGAATGGGTTGTGATGCCATTCGGTCTCACTAATGCCCCGAGCACTTTTATGAGGTTGATGAATGAGGTTCTCAAACCTTTCTTGGGAAAGTTTGGTGTCGTATACTTAGACGACATTTTGATCTACAGTCGATCCTTAGAGGAGCATCTCGAACATTTGCGGCACGTATTTGAAACTCTAAGGGAACAGAAACTTTATGGAAAGCGGGAGAAGTGTACTTTCCTAGTCGAGAGTCTTGTCTTTCTCGGCTATGTTGTTTCGAAAGAAGGAGTTTCGGTCGACCAAGAGAAGATCGCGGCAATCAAGTCGTGGCCGACCCCAAAGACAATCACGGAGGTACGATCATTTCATGGCCTCACTTCTTTTTACCGACGGTTCATACGGGACTTTAGCACCATCTCCAGTCCGATCACGGAGTGTCTTAAAAAAGGAACCTTTGCATGGAACGAGACGGCCCAAAAGGCTTTTGAAAAAGTAAAGGGAAAGTTATGTGAAGCACCGATTTTGACGTTACCCGATTTTTCACAACCATTTGAGGTGGAATGCGACGCTAGCGGAGTTGGAATCGGGGCAGTACTTATTCAAAGAGGCCGTCCCATCGCCTATTTTTCGGAGAAATTAAGTGGCGCCCGAGTGAATTATTGTACTTACGACAAGGAGTTCTATGCTATCGTAAGAGCACTCGATCATTGGAGTCACTATTTACGTTCGAAACATTTCGTGTTACATTCGGATCACGAGTCGTTGAAATACATCAACGGGCAAAGCAAGCTAAGTCCGAGACATGCAAAATGGGTGGAATTTTTACAATCTTTTCACTTTTCATCCAAGTACAAAGACGGGAAGAGTAATATAGTGGCGGATGCACTATCAAGACGGTATGCCTTACTGTCGATTCTAGATGTTCGTTTGTTGGGGTTCGAGACTTTGAAAGATCATTACAGTGACGATTTGGACTTCGGAGAAATTTTTACCCGTTGTAAAACGGCCCCGTACGAAGAATTTGTTTTACAGGATGGCTTTCTTTTCAAGGGAAATAAATTATGTGTGCCGAGAAATACAATTCGGGAATTGCTCGTTCGGGAGGCGCACGGAGGAGGGCTAGCCGGTCATTTCGGCTCGGCCAAGACCGTAGAGGTGCTAAAAGAGCATTTCTTTTGGCCAAAGATGTATGGTGACGTAAGCACAATCGTGAGTAAATGCGTCACTTGTCACATGATGAAAAGTTCGTTCAAGCCAAGTACATACATGCCGTTGCCAATACCGTTACGACCATGGGAGGATGTCTCGATGGATTTTATTGTGGCTTTACCTCGTACTCAACGAGGCAAAGATTCGATCATGGTGGTCGTCGACCGTTTTTCGAAAATGGCTCACTTTATAGCATGCCACAAAACAGATGACGCAAGCAATGTGGCGGACTTGTACTTCCGGGAAGTAGTTCGTTTACACGGAGTTCCAAAAACTATCGTGTCGGATCGAGATTCTAAATTTCTGAGTTACTTCTGGAATACTTTATGGAGAAAAGTGGGTACTAAACTCCTATTCAGTACTTCACATCACCCACAAACCGATGGACAGACCGAGGTGACTAATCGAACCTTGGGAGCATTATTGCGAGGATTGGTGAATAAAACACAAAAGGATTGGGACGTTAAACTTGCACATGCGGAATTCGCATACAACCGATCACCCAGTTTTGCCACGGCCCATTCACCTTTTGAAGTAGTATACGGAATAAATCCGCACATGCCATTGGATTTGATTCCCTTGCCGAGCAACGAATTGGTTCACAAAGACGCCGAATCAAAACTCAAATCAATGATGAAGTTACATGAAAAGATACGGGAACGGATTAAAGAAGTGAATGAAATTTACAAACGGAAGTCGAACAAAAATAAAAAAGCGAGATTATTTGATGTTGGCAACTTAGTTTGGATACATTTGAGAAAAGAAAGATTCCCAAGCAAACGAAAGAACAAATTAATGCCGAGAGCCGAAGGTCCGTACAAAATTGTGGGAAAAGTGAACGACAACGCCTACAAAGTCGAACTTCCGGGCGAATACGGAGTACACGCGACTTTCAACGTAGGTGATCTCTCGCCTTACCTTGACGACGATGGCATTACGGAATTGAGGTCAATTCCTTTCAAAGAAGGAGGGAATGATACGATATCTAATATTCCAATCGAAGAAGCTCCAATAAAAATCGACATCCACGACGATGCAAATTCGCATGGCCATGCATCATTATACTTGGGAGAAAAGAACACGCGGATTGGAGTTACGTTGTTAATCGGAATAGGAATAACGTAAAACTTGACGACGGGATCGGTCCAAAAGCATGAAGATTCGGCCAAGACATGCTTGAAAGGGACCTTACTTGACTTTATATCTTTGACAAGATAATGAAGATATTTCTCCTTCCCCACCTTGCTACAAAATCGCCACATAAGATTTGATGAAGATTTTCATCAAATATCTTCTTCATGTCATAATCACCATGATAAGTCCAAAATGCTCCTTCCCCACCTTCCCCACAAATCGGCCCAAGCATGATATGGGATGAAGACTTTCATCAAGGATTTTCTTCATGTCTTAATCACCAAATAAATCCAAGATGCTTGATATCTTGGACAAAATCTTCTTGATCCCATCCTTAGATATTTCGGCCGATTGGTATATTGCTAGGAAGTTTCGTTTTCTCATTTTGTTGTATTTTCTTACGGTTGGAAACTACTATATATAGTAGTACTTGTGGTATTTGTAAAGCATCTTGAATATTAATAAACCTTGTATTTCTTTGAAATATATGTTGAACGAGTTCAACAAAACTTTAGTTATTGTTTCGACGCGTCTCGAGATTTTAACTTGATCAATTCTCAATAGGTCTTGAGGAGAGATTACTTTTATCGAGTTATAGGTCTAGTTCGATAAAACACATCAAAACCCGTATATCATACTACTTCACGGCTGAAATCCATTTAAGTTCGGTCACCCCTTGTAATTTTCGAGTGATACTTGATAATTGTCAAGACATAATAATCTTCCGTTGTATTTTATACGCATTACTTACGTAATTCGTATCACAAGAGTTTGAGAAAACCTTTCAAAATTGAAATATCATAATTCAATGGAAATAATTTATAAAACGGTTTAGAATGCCATCGAGAGTTTTAATAGAAAATAATTTAGGATTATCAAATCCTACTTTTCAAAATCCAAAAGGCAAAAGGGGTCACCGCCCCAAAAGTTTACTTTCCGTAAAATAACCTTTACCAAACCGTTGGGATTTTAGCCCCAAATCCGTCAAATGACCTTTACAAAAACGTTGGGATTTTAGCCCCAATCTCATCAACTCACAGTACACAAGAACGACCACAAGGTTCGTCTCCCAACATCAAAATCCACAAATAAAGGATTTAACACAAACAACAAAATACTCTAGTGCCATCCTAGCCAAGTAAGCCAAACGAACACTTACCTCTTACACACTTAGTCGATGCATGCAATCATGAAAACGTAGTTCCAAAGCACTCATTTCCGGAAATGCCATAATCAAATCACATTTGTAAAAATGCACCACAATTAACCGCGGACCCACAGCTTCGTGGACCCCTGCCGAGACCCCGTCGGATCTAACCCACAGTGGTTAAAAGCAAGCTCGCGGTTCCACAGCTTCGTGGAACCCTACCGAGACCCCGTCGGATCTAACCCATAGTGAGCATACACACACATACGTTACTCATGCAATACTAACATGCTAAGAATGTAAGTTCATTAAGAATACTCACTAGAGATGGCCATTAACTCGACACCATTATCAAACTCTTCGAAACACAATAACAAGATTAAACACAGAACACACGATTCCATAACTTTTAAACAACAAGGATATTATCAAAGCCTCCAACGTTCAAAATAATCAAATCATAATTAATTCCCAAAACACAACGTTCACAAAACACACACGCGTTTTGAAAGAGAGCCTTTAACGAGGCCAAACCGAAATCTTTTGAAGCTTCATTTCAAATAACCAATCAAACACATCAAGACGACCACCGATCATCATATCCATAAAACGAGAAAAGTATGGGCAAGGTACTTGCCTCGAATAAGAACAACGCGAAGAATCGATCGAAGTAGGTTGACACGAACCGACTACGAACCCGCCGACTCCACCGATCGCCAACTCGCGTTCATAAACTACGAAGGACAATAACAACAATGAAATGAATTCCCTAACACGACTCAAAGCCGTTGAATTCAAAGAACGAATGACGAAAGTTCAAGCGTTTCCCCCAAAACGGCCAAGAACACGATTCGTTCCGTCAAAACCCGAAAACGGAATTCCAAGTTGAAATATGGATATACAATCCATAGAATATGTTTAACAACATCATTTAACCATAATCGATCCATCAAAAACGGATGAAAAATGAGATCGAGGACAAATCCCCCAAAAAGTCAATTCGAAGAAAATCAAGAAATATACTTCGATTTGACGAAGAACAATGGATTAAATGATATTAAACACAAGAATACTACCAAGATTAATCATACCCATCATGAATTAATCAACAACACGGAACGAATTGGACAAAAATGCAAAAACCCCCAAATTCACGAAATTAGGGTTCTAAGAAAGATTACCTTGATTCGCTGGATCAAATGATGATATAGGATGATCGGTTGATGTTATGAACTCAAGAACTTCATGGATTTGTTGAAAAACATCATGGCTCGAAGATCTCCAAGTCTCCAGCCGCAGAATAGAAGGAGAGGAAATGAAAAACGAGATGAAATGTGACTGCTCAGCCACATTTATACTGGGCCGGACTAGCGCGCGCTAGGCTGCCGAGCTAGCATGCGCTATCGGCCCAGGCCGCGATCCAGTGGCCTTCTGGACTAGACTGCTCGGTCATGTAGCGTGCACAGCCTTCCGGCCGTAGCGTGCGCTACCTGCCGGCCGTAGCGTACGCAGCGTCTGATACGGAATTGAATAGTCCGAATAAAGAAACCGAAGCAATGATCGACTAAAAATTAAGATGTCGTCCAAGTATACGACGACAAATTTTCCCAAAAACGGCTTAAGTACCTCATTCATTAATCGCATGAAAGTACTTGGCGCATTTGTAAGGCCAAAGGGCATGACGAGTCATTCATATAATCCATGTTTTGTCTTGAAAGCCGTTTTCCATTCGTCTCCTTCCCGCATGCGAATTTGATGATAGCCGCTTCTCAAATCCACCTTCGAAAAAATCACCGAACCATGGAACTCGTCCAACATATCATCAAGTCTCGGAATTGGGAACCGATATTTGATGGTTATGTTGTTCACGGCTCTACTATCTATACACATCCGCCATGACCCATCCTTCTTTGAAACAAGTAAAACCGGAACCGCACAAGGGCTCAAACTTTCTCGAACGTACCCGCGGTTCATTAGCTCCTCGATTTGTTTTTGCAAATCCTTTGTCTCCTCGGGGTTACATCGATAGGCGGCCTTGTTAGGGAGTGATGCACCCGGTACAAGGTCGACTTGGTGTTCAATCCCACGTAAGGGTGGTAAACCCGGCGGTAAGTCTTCCGGGAAGACATCCACAAATTCTTGTAGCAAGGTATCAATATCTCTCTTGCCTTGCATAACTACGTCAACATCTCGTGTTTCTTTAATCATCAATAAATACACACGCTCGCCATCGTCAATAGCGTGTCTCATCTCTCTCTCGCTAGCAAACATGGTAAGCTTTGGTTTCTCCATTTGATTAGAACTCATCGATCGAATGGCTTGGGGTGCCATCGGTTTAAGCACAATCTTCTTGCCTTTATCTCGCAATTCATATTCTTTACTCCTTCCTCGATGCAAAACATCTCGGTCGAACATCCATGGTCGTCCCAAAAGTACGTGGCATGCATCCATCGGGAGTACGTCACATAACACATCATCTCCATATGATCCCATAGTTAAGTTGACCCGTACTTGTCTCGTCATCTTCACTTTGCTTCCATCATCGAGCCAATGTAAAGCATACGGTCTCGGGTGAGCCGTAGTAGTTAGCCCGAGCTTGGTGACCATCTCGTTTGATGCTACATTCGTGCAACTCCCTCCGTCTATTATCAAGCTACACCACTTTTCTCCGACTTTGTATTTGGAATGAAAGATTTGGTCTCTTTGCTCCATGTCGCTTGGAACGATTTTGGTATGTAGTGCTCGAAGCACTAGAGTAGTATCATATTCCGGAGCGTCATAAGTCTCGCAATCCTCATTCTCTTCCTCGGCCTCCATGTTAAATACGTCACCAAGGCCTTCCATCTCGTCCTCGACCAAAAGTTCGTCTCGGACCGCAAGAGCTTCTCTTAAAGTGACCACCCGTTTATTTGGACATGCATTTTGATAGTGACCAAAGCCTTGACATTTTAAACATCGCACTTTAGCCAAGCTCATTTCCTTGGAAACGTGGGGAACCTTCGGCGCCGGGGTACGGACTTGAAAAGGTACGGTAGGTTTCGTAGTCGAACTTGAGCCGGCACTTGTATTTTCGAATTTGTATGGGAATTCGGGTTTGGTAAACTTCAATTTGTTTTGAGCTTCAATTTTTATGCATAGCCCGCATAAAGTGTCAAAATCTCCGTATGGGTATAATTCCACCGTATTTGCAATGTTTCGGTTTAGACCACGTAAGAAACGTGACATTCTTTGTTCTTCATTTTCTTCAAGTTCTCCCATTAAGGCCAAGCCTTCAAATTCTTCGATATATTCTTCCACACTTAGTTTCCCTTGTACAAACTCCGCAATTTTTCGGTACAAGGTTAACCAATGTGATGTCGGGACTCACCTTTTACATAGTTTTTTCTTTAAAGAATCCCAAGAACGGATTTTCTCTTTTCCCGCACGAGCTCGTTGTGTTTTCATACCCTCGAACCATAAGGAAGCGCCCTTCCCTAACTTGAGAATTGTATATTTGCAACGTTTCTCATTGTTAAGGTGCTTGAAGTCGAACATACGTTCAATCTTCCTCTCCCACTCCAAGTAAACTTCGGGATTAGTACCTCCGACAAATTCTGGAAGTTCATTAACTTTAAATTCATCCACATGACGCGGTGAATGTGCATCATATCCTCCTCTTCTTGCTTGAAAACGTGGTTCTTGCATGCTGTGTAGTGCCTCACGTAGTTTCTCCATGAAATCGTCGGAAAAATCCATGATAAGATAGTTTTGATAAGAAAATCGCCAAGAGAAATTCGCCAAGGAAGTAACCTTGGGCTCCGATGCCACTAATGATACGAATTATCCGGGGAGAGGCGGATACGTATCGTTCGGAGTATATTTAAGAATATCGTAGCGGAAGTCTTTTTACGATTTGGGTGTTTTTGGATGTATTTTGTGGTATCGGAATTGAATAGTCCGAATTTTCCAAGAGAATTACCACTTATGATACGAATTCTCCGGGAGAGGCGGATACTTTGTCTAGACGGTATGCCTTGCTCTCTACTCTTGACATTCGGTTGCTTGGGTTCGAAGCATTGAAAGAGTATTATGAATGTTGAATGTGAAAGAATACACTTTGTGTTTCTATCATTGGTAAATGATTTTTACCGAAACTTGATTTTTATTCGATGCGTTTTCGAGTATTAATCCGATTGATTCTCAATAGGTCTTGGGAAGAAATCACCTTATCGAGTTATAGGTCTAATTCGATAAACCCTTGTTCTTGATCGTTCAAGTCTTCTTGATCGATATTATCACTTTTCCCGATATTACTTCCATTTTCCATTTGTTCGAATTTTCATTGTCATATTCGACATTACTCCCACAAAATACGTCCAAAAACACCCATACTCGTAAAAAGACTTCTGCTACGATATTCATACGTACACTCCGAACGATACATATCCGCCTCTCCCGGAGAATTCGTATCAGCGTCCGACAGTAGCGTGCGCTACCTGCCGAGCCTGACCGATTCCAGAACCCCCAGGACTCCAGTGTCCAGACCCGATAGTGTGCGTTAGGCCAGCCGATAGCGTGCGCTACACCTGCCGGTTAGCGCGCGCAGCCTTCCGGCCGTAGCGTGCGCTACGCCGGTTCCTGCCGCACCCGTCCGGCCGGTGCCCGCAATCGTCCGGCCAGTCCCGCAACCGTCCGGCCAGTACCCGACCACCAGGGCTCGACGACCCGATTTCCGAAAATGCACGGAACGAACACGACGAAAAGTTCGCGGACGACATCAACGACCCGAAATGAAAACATAATACAATAATTAATCATACGCGGCCAAGAAATGGGTCGAGACAACAATTGCAGATACGGATACCCGTAACTTTTAAGAAATTACAAAATGGCCCAAAACGCCCGGAAATCACGATACGTGATCGAATAACCAAACCGAAGTTCACAACACTTCTAACAAAGTTAAACGGACTTACGGGAAACTCGAAACAGCAGTTTCGAACGAGATTCGCAAGAATCAAACTCAAGCGCGGAAAAGTCGCCAAAAAGCACGGAACTCAACAAAACGACACCGAAACGAACTCGGATGACAAAAAGTGTAGAATTAATCATTCTCAGAATGACAAAACGGTCATGAGCGAGTCGTCAAAACGGACTTCGGCCGAAAAAAGAAATTTACCGAAAATCGAAAATTGCGGATATTACATTCTACCCTCCTTAAAAGAAGTTTCGTCCCGAAACTTAAAACAAGTAGGGAGAAGAAATATTCCGCCAGGAAAAACTCAACGAGATACACAAGAATGCGTAACTAACGCCCAACGGCGAAATGTTACAAACAACGCAAAGGAATGTACGGCGTGAAAACACGCTCCACGGCGACCAACACAACGTCGCCGTTAGGGATATAATAAAACAAACAAGTGACAAGCGTCATCAAATGGATAATACAATCAAGTCAATTATCCGAACAATCACAAAACACAATGAACGAAAATTAATACGATTGACCAACCCAACGGTACATCAATCAAAGCGCGAGCCAATCGCTGAACAAATACGGAATTCCACTGCCCAAGGGTTGGAAGATCGAAAACGAGACTAATTTCCCAAACTTAAGGGAATTAGGAAGGAGCCTGAATGCTCAACAATCACGAAACGAGAACAAAAACCGAACAAGCAAACAATCGAGACAACAAAGATCGAACAATCATGTCCGAAACACGAAGGATAATAAAATTCAAACAACAACTCCCAGGACGATCTGGTGAGAAATACAAGACATGCATTCCCATAAGATCCACAGGAAAGGGAATAGCGATTGAAAAGTCACAACGACAAATGAGTTATTCTGAAACGATACCACACTCGTTCGATAAACAAAAACAAGGGGCAGGACAAGCTCAGAAATGTCAACGAACATAAATGAGTGGACAAAGTAGAATATACAGAAGTTCAAAATCCGATCCACTTCGAATAAAAGAACTAGTAGAACCAAATGATGTTACTCCCGAACAAGGTTCACAAGAATCGAACCGAACTCGAAAAAGTCACAGCGATAACCAGATCGACTCAAAACAAGATCACAGCTTGTTCGGACGATGAAACTGAAATACCGAACAAGTTCATAAAGTATCAACAAACATGAGCGAATCGATAGACTGGAGAAAGAGAAAATACCGAAGTCAAAATAGTACGGGTATTACCTCCGACCTCGTCCAAAAAATTCACAAAAACGGGAGCAAGGTAACAAGACATTAAACAACCGACACATAACAGAACCATCACCGATGCACACGGTCATACCAAACCAAGCTCTAACAGCTCGCACATACGCGACAACGCATAAATCACCACGAGGCCACAACATTCAACACCAACATCCCGCCTCTCACAGGGGGCTAGCACAACCAATGTGTGGAAAGCGACTCAACGCTCACACCGCCAATTCGATCATACTCGGGAGAAAGTATCAAAATGACAATGCGAACATCATACATACATACCCAGTCCTCAAACGGGAATGGATAGATTTTAAAAACGAAAACCTCATTTTGAAAATAATTTGAAGAATACCGGTTGATCTTGAGTATCACCTTTAAAAAAAATACAAAAGTGAAACATCGTTATCGAGACTTTGGAGAACCATTTCGCATTTGATAAAAATGAGGACACTTTCTCTTAGTGAAAACTTCCAAAATATTCGACTCTCGGGTCTAAATAAAAGTGTTTCTAAAACATTGAAAATATCTCAAAGCATTTTGGTCCTCGAAGTAGAAATTTTTTTTGAAATATATTGTGGCACCTAGGATGTATCACAAGAAAATAACTCATTTGAAAAGTATGTCTCGAAATTTATTTTTCTAAGATACTCAAGGTTTTCAAAAATCCAATAGGCCAGAATGCCCAAACTCACACATATCGACGTTCACTAAAACAACTCCTAGTACACACATCAAAACATTTAAAATCAAGACAATACATGTCTTTAAACGGAAATAAACGATAAAATACCACATTCAGAACAAAACCACTGACCCCATTCGAGGCCTCTAAGGACCCTCCCGCACTGGCTAGTGAACAAGTTGAACGCGTATAAGCATAAAGCTTCCACAAGAGAACTTGTAAAACATGCAAATCGATTCGAAAATCATCAGCAACGGACAAAAACAACAATAAAAAGACATCACAAGTGACGACACTCCTCGTATAAATCAAATACGAGAGTCGATTAAATAACCTTTACCAAACTGTTGGGATTTTAGCCCCAAATCCGTCAAATGACCTTTACAAAAACGTTGGGATTTTAGCCCCAATCTCATCAACTCACAGTACACAAGAACGACCACAAGGTTCGTCTCCCAAAATCAAAATCCACAAATAAAGGATTTAACACAAACAACAAAGTACTCTAGTGCCATCCTAGCCAAGTAAGCCAAACGAACACTTACCTCTTACACACTTAGTCGATGCATGCAATCATGAAAACATAGTTCCAAAGCACTCATTTCCGGAAATGCCATAATCAAATCACATTTGTAAAAATGCACCATAATTAACCGCGGACCCACAGCTTCGTGGATCCCTGTCGAGACCCCGTCGGATCTAACCCACAGTGGTTAAAAGCAAGCTCGCGGTTCCACAACTTCGTGGAACCCTACCGAGACCCCGTCGGATCTAACCCATAGTGAGCATACACACACATACGTTACTCATGCAATACTAACATGCTAAGAATGTAAGTTCATTAAGAATACTCACTAAAGATGGCCATTAACTCGACACCATTATCAAACTCTTCGAAACACAATAACAAGATTAAACACGGAACACACGATTCCATAACTTTTAAACAACAAGGATATCATCAAAGCCTCCAACGTTCAAAATAATCAAATCATAATTAATTCCCAAAACACAACGTTCACAAAACACACACGCGTTTTGAAAGAGAGCCTTTAACGAGGCCAAACCGAAATCTTTTGAAACTTCATTTCAAATAACCAAACAAACACATCAAGACGACCACCGATCATCATATCCATAAAAAACGAGAAAAGTATAGGCAAGGTACTTGCCTCGAATAAGAACAACGCGAAGAATCGACCGAAGTAGGTTGACACGAACCGACTACGAACCCGCCGACTCCACCGATCGCCAACTCGCGTTCATAAACTGATACGAATTACGTATATAAGTGTACGTAAAACGTATAAAATACAACGGAAGATTATCACGGTTTTTACAAGTATCAAAGTAACAACGAAAAATAAAAGGTGGTGGCCGAAATTGTATGGTTTTCGGCCGTGAGGTAGGATAGTGTATGGGTTTGAATGTTTTTTACCGAATTAGACCTATAACTCGATAAAGATAATCTCTCCTCAAGACCTATTGAGAATTGATCAAGTTATAATTCGAGACGCGTCGAAATAATAACCAAGGTTTTGTTGAACTCGTTCAACGTATATTTCAAGAGAAATACAATGTTATAACTTTCAAGATGCTTACAACAAGTGGAGGATGAGGCTTTATATAGCCATTTACAACTCCTAACAACATCACACAAAATCAAACTAAAAGACAAGCAATTATTAAACTAAGACATCAAGACTTTTAAAAAAAATAAAAACAACACATGCTGAAAAACATCACCAAATGAGGGCGATTTACACGGTCAGCTACTATGGGCGATTTACACGCTCAGTACGTGCGAAAGGATGGCTTCTTTTTTTCCCTATTCTCGGCCGATTCTTCCTTTCTGTTCTTAACCTGTGATTTTTTTCCAGAGATTTAGCCTTTACGTTTGTCGTTCGGTTCTCTATTATCTTTCCAGCTGTATTTTTTTGGTGATTTTGTGATTTAATTTTGTCCTGCGCGACTTGAGATCGTCGGACTTTCTGGGTTTGGTGTTCCGCTCGTTGTCGTTCGTGGTTGGAATCCGATTTGGGGGTCGGCTTTGTCGTGAGTTTCCGTAGCTGTGATTTTGCGCCGCCTTAGCCATTCGGGTCGTGCGGTCTTCTTCTGTGTTTTTTGTTCGCGAATTTGTGGTCGCGATTTGTCGCGGTTTCGTTGACTGGTATGACAACGTCTTCAGCTTGCGGCTTGTTCTCTTCTTCTTCCCGTCCGGTTGGAAGCTCCATTTCTCAGGGTTTTGATGCTCAAGGTCTTTGTGAGTTAGGGAAGAAGGTGTTTGGTTCCTCCGACTCCGACCTGCTCAAGCTTAAAATTGATGGAATTTTTGGTGGTCCTAGTGCGGAACCTCCGCCGGCTACTTCTCTGACGGCGGCGGTTATGGCTTCTGGCGGTGGTGCTCCTCAACTGTTGCACATAGGGCCTTTGTCACGGGCCAGGCGTGATACGAATTACGTAAGTAATACGTATAAAACACAACGGAAGATTAATAAGAAACAAAGTATCACTTGAATTTTGCTAAGGGTGGCCGAAAGTCGATGGTGTTCGGCCGTGAGGTAGTGTGATGTACGGAGTTTGGTGTGTTTTTATCGAACTAGACCTATAACTCGATAAAAAGGGTAATCTCTTCCCAAGACCTTTTGAGATTTGATCAAAGTTAAAATCTCGAAACTCGTCGAAACAATAACTAAGGTTTGTCGAACTCGTTCAACGTATATTTCAAAGGAAATACAAAGTTTATTATGATTCTCGATGATTTACAAGTACAACGAACACTACTATATATAGTAGTTTACAACCGAAAGAAAATACAACAAAACGAAAAAAACGAACTTCCTAGCAACATCATTTGGCGAAATCCAAGGATTGAGATATCAAATCTCTTGGTGTTATTAGGTGAAAGGGACATGAAGTTTGTTTTGGTCTTTGATGGTGACATGAAGTAGAACAACACACCATCCTTCCCATGCATTTCGGCCGATCCCACCTTATTTGGTGTAGATTTGTGATAGTGACATGATGAAGAAAGTCTTCACTCCATCCATATGCATTTCGGCCGTTTGTGACTTTGTTTTGTAAGGAGGGAATCACTTTTTTTATTTTGTAGAGATTGTAAAGATATGAAGTCAAAATATGTCCCTTTCAAGCATGATATGGCCGATTTTCTCATGCTTTCGGACCGATTTCGTCGTCGAATTCTACGTTACTCCGATTCCGATTAACAACATAACTCCAAGCCGCGTATTCTTTTCTCCCAAATATAATGATGCATGGCCATGCGAATTTGCATCATCATGGATGTCGATTTTTATTGGAGATTCTCCGACTGGAATATTAGATATCGTATCATTCCCTCCGTCTTGGAAAGGAATTGACCTCAATTCTGCAATGCCATCGTCGTCAAGATAAGGTGAGAGATCACCTACGTTGAATGTCGCGTGTACTCCGTATTCGCCCGGGAGTTCGACTTTGTATGCGTTGTCGTTCACCTTTTCCACAATTTTGTACGGACCCTCGGCTCTCGGCATCAATTTGTTCTTCCGTTTGTTTGGGAATCTTTCTTTTCTCAAATGTATCCAAACCAAGTCGCCAACATCAAATAATCTCGCCTTTTTATTTTTGTTCGACTTCTGTTTGTATATTTCATTTACTTCTTTAATCCGTTCCCGTATCTTTTCATGTAACTTCACCATTGATTTGAGTTTTGCTTCGGCGTCTTTGTGAACCAACTCGTTGCTCGGTAAGGGAATCAAGTCCAATGGCAAGTGCGGATTTAATCCGTATACCACTTCAAAAGGTGAATGGGCCGTGGCATAACCGGGTGATCGGTTGTATGCGAATTCGGCATGAGCAAGTTTAACGTCCCAATCTTTCTGAGTTTTATTTACCAACCCTCGTAATAATGCTCCCAAGGTTCGATTAGTTACCTCGGTCTGTCAGTCGGTTTGCGGGTGATGTGAAGTTGTGAATAGGTGTTTAGTACCTATTTTCCTCCATAAAGTATTCCGAAGTAACTCAGAAATTTGGAATCTCGATCGACACGATAGTTTTGGAACTCCGTGTAAACGAACTACTTCCCGGAAGTACAAGTCCGCCACGTTGCTTGCATCATCGGTTTTGTGGCACGCGACAAAGTGAGCCATTTTCGAAAAACGGTCGACGACCACCATGATCGAGTCCTTGCCTCGTTGAGTACGAGGTAAAGCCACAATAAAATCCATCGAGACATCCTCCCACGGCCGTAGCAGTATCGGCAACGGCATGTATGTACTCGACTTGAACGAACTTTTCATCATGTGACAAGTTACGCATTTGCTCACGATTGTGCTGACGTCACCATACATCTTCGGCCAAAAGAAATGTTCTTTTAGCACTTCTGATCTTGGTCGAGCCAAGTGGCGGCTAGTCCTCCTCCGTGCGCCTCCCGAACCAAGCAATTCCCGAATCGTATGTCTCGCACACATAATTTATTTCCCTTGAAAAGAAAGCCATCTGTAAAACAAATTCCTCAGACGGGCCGTTTTACAACGGTTAAAAATTTCCACGAAGTCCAAATCGTCGTTGTAATGATCTTTCAAAGTCTCGAACCCCAACAAACGAACATCTAGCATTGTGATAAGGCATACCGTCTCGATAGTGCATCCGCCACTACATTACTCTTCCCGTCTTTGTACTTGGATGAAAAGTGAAAAGATTGTAAAAATTCCACCCATTTTGCATGTCTCGGGCTTAGCTTACTCTGTCCGTTGATGTATTTCAACGACTCGTGATCCGAATGCAGCACGAAATGTTTCGAACGCAGATAATGACTCCAATGATCGAGTGCTCTTACGATAGCATAGAACTCCTTGTCGTAAGTACAATAATTCACTCGGGCGCCACTTAACTTCTCCGAAAAATAGGCAATGGGACGGCCTCTTTGAATAAGCACTGCCCCGATTCCAACTCCGCTAGCGTCACATTCTACCTCAAACGGTTGTGAAAAATCGGGTAACGTTAAAATCGGCGCTTCACATAATTTCCCCTTCAAATTTTCAAAAGCCTTTTGGGCCGTCTCGTTCCAAGCAAAGGTTCCCCTTTTCAGACACTCCGTGATCGGACTGGATATAGTGCTGAAGTCCCGTATGAATCGTCGGTAAAAAGAAGCGAGGCCATGAAATGACCGTACCTCCGTGATTGTCTTTGGGGTCGGCCACGACTTGATTGCCGCGATCTTCTCTTGGTCGACTGAAACTCCGTCTTTCGAAACAACATAGCCGAGAAAGACAAGACTCTCGACTAGGAAAGTACACTTCTCCCGTTTTCCATAAAGTTTTTGTTCCCTTAGTGTCTCAAACACGTACCGCAAATGTTCGAGATGTTCTTCTACGGACCGACTGTAGATCAAAATGTCGTCTAAGTACACGACAACAAACTTTCCCAAGAAAGGTTTAAGAACCTCGTTCATCAACCTCATAAAGGTGCTCGGGCGTTGGTGAGGCCGAATGGCATCACAACCCATTCGTAAAGTCCATTCTTCGTTTTAAACGCCGTTTTCCATTCGTCTCCCTCTCGCATGCGGATTTGATGGTATCCGCTCCGTAAATCAACTTTGGAAAATATAACCGAGCCATGTAACTCGTCCAGCATGTCGTCTAGTCTCGGGATGGGAAACCGATACTTGACGGTGATGTTATTCACGGCTCTACTGTCAATACACATTCGCCATGTTCCGTCTTTTTTTGGTACGAGCAGAACTGGAACCGCACACGGACTTAAACTTTCTCGGACATATCCGTGATTCATGAGTTCATCAATTTGACGTTGTAGTTCTTTGGTTTCTTCGGGATTACAACGATACGCCGCTTTGTTCGGTAATGGAGCTCCCGGTATAAGATCAATCTGGTGTTCAATCCCGCGGATAGGTGGTAATCCTACCGGCAAGTCTTCGGGAAATACGTCCGAAAACTCGTGTAATAATACGTCTATCTCTTCCTCATGTTGCGATTTTGTGGCAAGATTTCGGACCTCTTTGATCATCATCAAATAAACACGTTCGCCATCGTCAATGGCGTGTTCGACTTCTTTCTCGTTTGCAAACATCGTGAGTTTCGGTCCTTCGACTTTTTTCGAACTCATCGTCCGGATAGCTTGAGGTGACATAGGTTTAAGAACAATTTTTTTACCTTTGTCACGTAGCTCATACTCATTACTCCTCCCTCGATGTAGTACGTCCCGATCAAATAGCCAAGGTCTTCCTAATAACACGTGACATGCGTCCATCGGTAGTACATCGCATGTAATGTCATCGCCATACGAACCCATGGTGAGTCCGACCTTCACTTGCCTTGATACTTTCACCTTGTTTCCATCATCGAGCCAATGGAGTGCATACGGTTTAG
The DNA here is from genome assembly GCA_033398695.1 of Orobanche coerulescens. Classification (NCBI taxonomy): domain Eukaryota; kingdom Viridiplantae; phylum Streptophyta; class Magnoliopsida; order Lamiales; family Orobanchaceae; genus Orobanche; species Orobanche coerulescens. Next base: position 58,113,599 of record CM065812.1, on the reverse strand, counting down.
GATGGGCCGTGGTGATCAAACCGAGTTTTGAAACCATCTCGCTTGATGCCACGTTTGTACAACTTCCACCGTCAATGATCAAGCTACACCATTTATCTCCGACACGACACTTCGTGTGGAAGATTTGGTCCCATTGTTCTTCGTCACTTGGGCGGCCTTCGTTTGCAACATGCGAAGGACAAGGTTCGTGTCATAGTTCGGGCATCGTATGCCTCGCATTCTTCTTCTTCGTCGCCTTCTAAGTTAAAAACGTCTCCAACTCTTTCTTCTTCGGCTAATAATTCCTCTCGGGCGGCTATGGCTTCTCGTAACGTCACAATCCTCCGATTCGGACAAGCACTTTGATAGTGTCCAAATCCTTGACATTTGAAACATCGGACTTTAGATAGGCTCGTCTCTTTTGGTGTGGTAGGGGTTTTTGGAATGGTAGTAACGGACTGGCTTGTGGTGACAGGTTTTGGAAACGAGCTAGAACTCGCGCCAAAGTTGGTATTTCCGTATTTAGGTGGGAATTCGGGTTTTGAGAGTTTGGTTTTGTTTTGATTTTCCAACTTTATGCAAAGTCCGCATAAAGTATCGAAGTCAGAATAGGGGTAGAGTTCCACGGAATTAGCAATATTTTTGTTCAAACCTCGTAGGAAACGGGACATGCGCAATTCTTCGCTTTCTTCAAGTTCTCCCATCAAGGATAAGTTTTCAAACTCCTCGATGTACTCCTCGACACTTAGCTTTCCTTGCGTGAGGTCAGAAATTTTTCGGTACAAACTTAGCTTGTGTGTAGCCGGGACATATCTTTTTCGTAGTTTCCTTTTTAGGGAATCCCACGAACGTATCTTCTCTTTTCCGGCATGACTCCTTTGCGTCTTCATTCGCTCAAACCAAAGGAAAGCTCCCTTTCCAAGTTTGAGAATCGCGTACTTGCAACGTACCTCGTCATTGAGCTCCTTGAACTCAAACATTCGTTCAATTTTTCTTTCCCACTCCAAATAAACCTCAGGATCGGTGCCGCCTACGAACTCCGGAAGTTCGCTGGTCTTGTATTCATCCGCATGTCGTGGTGCATGCATGGTGTCATGTCCTCGTCGTGCATGGATTCTGGGCTCCGGCAAGCCACGAAGAACGTCACGTAGTTGTGCTACTTCTTCATCGGTGAATGCCATCTTCTTCAGTGATGTCGAGAACTGTGAGACAAGTGTCTCCGATACCACTTATGATACGAATTACGTAAGTAATACGTATAAAACACAACGGAAGATTAATAAGAAACAAAGTATCACTTGAATTTTGCTAAGGGTGGCCGAAAGTCGATGGTGTTCGGCCGTGAGGTAGTGTGATGTACGGAGTTTGGTGTGTTTTTATCGAACTAGACCTATAACTCGATAAAAAGGGTAATCTCTTCCCAAGACCTTTTGAGATTTGATCAAAGTTAAAATCTCGAAACTCGTCGAAACAATAACTAAGGTTTGTCGAACTCGTTCAACGTATATTTCAAAGGAAATACAAAGTTTATTATGATTCTCGATGATTTACAAGTACAACGAACACTACTATATATAGTAGTTTACAACCGAAAGAAAATACAACAAAACGAAAAAAACGAACTTCCTAGCAACATCATTTCGGCCGAAATCCAAGGATTGAGATATCAAATCTCTTGGTGTTATTAGGTGAAAGGGACATGAAGTTTGTTTTGGTCTTTGATGGTGACATGAAGTAGAACAACACACCATCCTTCCCATGCATTTCGGCCGATCCCACCTTATTTGGTGTAGATTTGTGATAGTGACATGATGAAGAAAGTCTTCACTCCATCCATATGCATTTCGGCCGTTTGTGACTTTGTTTTGTAGGGAGGGAATCACTTTTTTTATTTTGTAGAGATTGTAAAGATATGAAGTCAAAATATGTCCCTTTCAAGCATGATATGGCCGATTTTCTCATGCTTTCGGACCGATTTAAATCGCCGAATTCTACGTTACTCCGATTCCGATTAACAACGTAACTCCAAGCCGCGTATTCTTTTCTCCCAAATATAATGATGCATGGCCATGCGAATTTGCATCATCATGGATGTCGATTTTTATTGGAGATTCTCCGACTGGAATATTAGATATCGTATCAAGGCGTGACCCTAGGCTGGACCGGGTTGCAGCCCCATTTCTCAACCCGGGTGGCTTTTTGACAGACCCTGTTCGTGTCCCGGTTCCTCTCCCTGGTGCTCCGGGGCTGGTCTCTGGTGTCAGCTCCTTGGCTGGGCCTAGTCTTGTTGCTCCTGTGCTAATCCCTAATTGCTCTACAGCTAAGAATTCTTGTAATTCTATTGTGTCTCCATTGGATTATTGTGAGACTGTTGTATCTTCTTTTGGTAATTCCTGTTGTAATGGGGAAAGTAATATAATGCATAGTATTATTGATGCTATTGATGTTGATTCTGGAAATGCAACGGTTTCTATGAACTTTGGCTCTATTCCTACCCCTATTTCTTTGGCTAATTCGGTAACGATTCCGAAGGCCTTGGATATTGCTCCTGTTGTGTTAGGAAATATTAAAAAGAAAAGGGGCCTTCGGTATGTGAAACCTGAATTTCAAAATGGCGAGCTTATTGTGAAACCGGATGTTAGTGTTGGTATTGAAGGTTCTAAGAAGTGGCTTTACACTTTAGTTGGTTATTTCTTGGGGAAAGCCCCTCCTCTTAGCTTGGTCAAGAATTATTTTATGTCGGCATGGAAGGGGCTTAAGGAGGTGTTCTCCTCTGAGGGGGGATTCTTTTTCTTCAAGTTTGATAGTGAGCGAGTTTTGTCCGAGGCGTTAGAGGGTGGGCCGTGGCTGATTCAGGGCCAGTCTATTTTCCTTACCCGGTGGAAGCTTGGTATGTCCCTTATGAAGGTCCAACCTAAGCATGTCCCTGTTTGGGTGAAACTTCGTGATGTCCCCCTCGAGTATTGGACTGACGAGGGGCTTAGTATTACTGCTAGTGATATAGGGAAGCCACTTTTTGCTGATGTTTTCACCAGAAACTGTCTGAAAGTGGATTATGCTAGAGTGTGCGTCATGTTAGACACTGATACTAGCCCGATTCGCTCGTTCCTTATGGTTATTCCATCTGATGGTGATTGTCCTGCTGTTAGGAGGATCCATGTTGAGTATGAATGGTTACCTCATCGGTGTGGTGTTTGTAGAGTTTTCGGGCATCGTGATCAGGTTTGCCCGAGCACTTCTAAGCCTCCGGTTCAGAAGCAGGTTAAGCAGGCTCGTATTTATGTGGCTAAGCCTGCTCCCTCAGGCGCTTATGGTCTGGGGTCCTCGTTGGGTCTGGTTCCGGTTGGGGGGGTCGCTCAGGCTGGGGTTGGCCCTGATGTCTGCTCAGGGGGCCCAGATGTGGTGTTAGCTGGGGGCACTGGAGGTCGTGGGGCTGGTTTGAGCCCGTTGAGTAGTGTCTCTACTTTCTCCTTGGTTACTACCACCTCTCCTATCGTGTCGCCTAGGAGGGCTTCTGCTGGTATGTATGAGCCGTCTCACAACAGGTTTGCGGCTCTTTCTGGTCTCACCGATGATATTGAGGTTGAGATTCCTGAGTTTGTCGGCACGTCGCTTTGTTCTAGTTCTTCTTCTATGGGCCCTATATCTGATGCAGCCCTTCTCGAGGGTGTTAGATGATTCCGCTCGCAGTGTGGAATGTCCGTGGCCTGAACCGTCCGGACCATCAGAACTCGGTCCGGGAGGTCATTTCTTCTTTTAGTCTTTGTTGTGTTGCCATACTGGAGATGAAAGTCTCGGTTGGTAACTCGAGGCATATTGCTTCTCTGGTTAATGCTTCGTGGCAGTGGTTTTTTGATTATGGAAACGGGCCGGGTAAGCGGATTTGGCTGGGCTGGGATTCCGGCGTGGTCTCTGTTGATATTATTGCTATTGATCCTCAACTTATTCACTGCCGGATTATTTCGCTTATTGACTCGTCCAGTTTCCTTGTTACTTTTGCTTATGGTTCTAATGATGCTATCCAGAGGAGACTTCTTTGGCAAGATGCCAGTGATTTTTCATTACGCATGTTAGCGAGCCTTGGGTGATTATGGGCGACTTTAATGTTGTTTTGGATTGTAGCGAGATCTTAGGTGGAGAGGTGGCTCATCATGATGATGAGCTCCCTATGTTGGAGTTCAGGGAGTTACGTCGGCGTGCCGATCTAGAGACGCTCCGATGTTGGGCTCCTGGTTCTCTTGGCATAATAAGAGCCCTTCTCCTAGATCCTTGTGGAAACGGTTAGATAGAGTCTGGGTAATCCGCGGTGGTTTATTTCTCATTCGACTACTCCTATACTTGCGATTTGCCTCGGACCTCCGATCATAGCCCGCTTATCTTTGGTATTGGTAGCTTGACCGTCGTAGGGGTAAGATGTTCGAGTTTGATAATTTTCGCGCATTCGATGACTTTACTTTCTTTGTCTTTGGTATTTGGCATCATCTTATTGTGGGAGCCCCTTCTTTGCGATTTGCCGGAAGTTAGATGCCCTTAAGCATGTTTTTCGCTATGAGGAAGAGGAAAGGGACTTGGCTATTAATGTGGCTTCGGCGTCGGCTTTCCTTTCTGCGGCCAGTCTATCCTTAGAGAGTTTCCTTTGTCGACTACGCTACGGTTAGAAGGGTGTTGCGGTGGGTGTTCTCTTCCATTTGTTTCCCGGGAGCGGTCTCGCTCAGTAACAGGCCAAGCTAGCGTGGCTCAAGGATGGGGACCGGTGTTACGCTTTCTTCTTAGGAGGGTTGCCTCTAGGAGGGCTCGTTCGCGGATTTTAGGTGGTTTCGAGGATGGCATTGAGTGTCGAGATCCTCGTACTCATTCGGGATGAGGTAGTTGGGTTCTATGAGAGGTTATTGGGTTCTTGGATCGGGTTCGGCTATCTCGTACAATCGGTGAGACCCTTTGTCACTTCTTCTCTTCCACCGATGTTGCGTTACATATGATCGAAGGTTTCGATGAGGAGATTCGTTCTGTTTTCTTTGGGTTCGATATGAATTCGGCTCCAGGCCCTGATGGGTTTAATGCCGCTTTTTATCGACGAGCCTGGCCGATTGTTGGGGGTGAGATTACTTACGCTATTAAACATTTTTTCTCCTCGGGTCAATTCGTCAAGCAGATAAATACTACCCTAATATCTCTTGTTCCTAAAGTTGCTTTGCCGAGGAGCATGTCTGACTTTAGACCGATTTCTTGTTGTAACCTTTTATATAAGGCTATTTCTAAGATTATGGTCCATCGTATGCGTGATAGCCTTGATTCCTTGATTGATCCGGCTCGCATGACTTTTATTCCTGGGAGAAGGATTAGTGATAATATCCTTCTCGCCCAGGAGCTTCTTCATGGTTATGGGCAAAGAGGGATGCCGAGTCGGTGTGTCTTTAAGGTTGATCTTATGAAAGCTTACGACACTGTTGAATGGGATTTTGTTTTGATTGCTCTGCAATGTATGGGGTTCCACCAGACATTTATTGCTTGGGTCAGGGAGTGTATCACCACTCCGGCTTACTCGATCTCCTTGAATGGGGATGCTGAGGGTATCTTTAGGGGCCGTAGGGGGCTGAGGCAGGGTGACCCTATCTCTCCGTATCTGTTTGTTATTGTTATGGAGGTCCTCCATGGTATTATCGCCCATGAGATCGCTCAGACTCCGGGGTTCAGATTCCACTGGAAGTGTATGGCTACACGCACCTTCATGCTTGCTTTTGCCGATGACCTTCTCCTTTTCTGTAATCCTGATGTTGTCTCTGTCGGTGTTCTTAAGAAAAGTATTGAGATCTTTGCTTCCCTTTCTGGCCTACGCGCCAACCCGAGTAAGAGTAATATCTTTCTTTCAGCTAGTGCTCATGTGCAGGGGGTCCAGTTCCAGCAGTTGTTAGGGTTTCAGCTAGGTCAGCTTCCTGTGAGGTATTTGGGAGTTCCCTTGATTTCTTCAAAGCTGACAATTGCTATGTGTTCCCCTTTGATTGATTCGATTGATGGTCGTCTGAGTTCGTGGGCTAGTACTGCTCTTTCCATGGCAGGTCGGTGCCAACTTATTCGCTCTGTCTTATCTTCTTTACATATTTATTGGGCTGGTAGTTTTATTTTGCCTAAGGGCGTTCTCTCTTTGATTGAGAAACGTATCAGGCGGTTCCTCTGGCGAGGTTCTCATGATTCGGGCCTGGCCAAGGTGGCCTGGGCTAAGGTTTGCTTGGAAGTGGATTGTGGGGGTCGTGGCATCATTCCGTTGAGGCTCCAGAATCAGGCTCTGATGGCTCGTCATATCTGGGCTCTTCTCACGGGCTCTAATCGCTCTGTCTGGGTTAATTGGGTTCGGAATTTTAGGTTGCAGTAGTGTTCTTTCTGGGATCTTAGTGTTTCTCCAGCTTCAGCTTGGTATTGGCATCAGCTTCTGAAACTGCGTCCCCTTGTTATGGGAGCATTTCAGTATTCCATTGGAGATGGCTCATCCTTCTTCTTGTGGTCGGACCCCTGGCATTCTATGGGTGTGATTAGGCATTCTGTTCCTAGAGCTCCTCTGTGGTCCGGCATCGACGTGGGTGCTAGGCTTGATTCGGTTATTGTTGAGGGTTCTTGGGAGTGGCCGGTGGTGGATAGGCCCGAGCTTTTGCAGATTACTTCTGCTTTGCCACATATTAATGGGGGTCAGGATCGCGTTTTATGGAGACCGCTTAGTTCGGGAATTTTTCATCCTCTTCGCTCTTCGGTTCCTCGAGGTTATTCGCCTGTTCCTTGGGCTCCGCTCTTGCACGGACCGGAAAGATCCCGAGGCACTCTTTCATCCTCTGGTTGGCTATTCAGGAGCGGTTATCGACTATGGATAAGCCTTGGCTTCAGCATATTGATGGGATTTGTGTCCTTTGTGGTATGGCGGTAGAGACGCACTCCCACCTATTCTTTCAGTGCCCTTATTCTAGGAAGTGTATTTCTATTGCTAGGAGGGCCGTCCGCTTTCGTTGGCCTCACTCTGTGTGGAGCTCGGGGGTATTGTGGGCTGCTAGGAGGTGGAGAGGTAAGCACGTGGTCAACGTGGCTTACCGTATTCTTCTTGCTGCGTTGGTCTATTTGATTTGGCAGGAGAGGAACGAGAGGAGGTTTGGCCAGAGCCGTCGAGATCCTCATTCGGTTACCTTCCAGGGGATAGGTCTTGTTCGTGATATTATCTCTCATAGATGGCCCGCTCGTTCTCTATCTACTGTGGCTCTTCGTCGTATTTGGAGGATAGCTTGGTAGTTCCTCTTTTGTTTGTAACTTTCTAGGCTTTGTAGCTTTTGTAGCCATTTGTTCGTAGGCTTTGTTTTCCTACTTTTGCTCTTTGTTACGTTGTTTGGTGCACCATTCTATATGGTTGTCGGGTATTGGCCAGCCTTTTTTGGCCACTCTTATTTTATTTATGCAATTGACTTTCCCCCAAAAAAAAAAAAAACAACACATGCTTGGTTTCTTTGAGTTTGGCCGTGGGTATCATGAAGTGGAGGAGGTCACCATCTATCTTATGTGATAAGTCTTTGACAAAGACTTTGAACAAGAAAGCAACATCTTGTAGTCTTCCTGCCATGTGTTTCGGCCGAAGTGATAAGGTGGAGGGAAATCAAATCTCAAGTGTTGATATGGTGGACTTTGAAAATGGACACAAATGTTGAAAGTAGTGGGGATAAAATCCTTCAAGGATGCAAGTCACAATCGGCCGAAATCTTCCCCATATGGCCGATTTTGTATGCATGAACATGCATACGTGCATGTTTTGATACGTCTAAGTTATCCCGGTTCCGATTATTAAGATCGTTCACATTTCCGTGAATGTTTTCTCACCGAAGTACGTAGGTGCATGTGCATGCAACTTGGTATCGTCACCTACGTTGATTCTTACTTCGTTTGGAGATGTCGTAATCGCATCAAGTTCAATGGTGGGGACAAAATCTCTCCCATGTGATACTTGACAAGGACAACAAAAATCAAGCTTCCATCCACTTGGTTTGGCCGAATTATTGAAGTGTGGAGGGACCCAAGCATTGTAGTGGACTTTGAAAATGAAGTCTTGAAACTAGAAGAGACAAAAATCTTCATGACCTTGGACCAAATATGATGCTATCGGTTTTGTCATTTCTGGGATCCAATGGGTCCGAATTTGGTCCTATGGTCTCATAAGATTTGTAGCTCTCTTTCTTAGCTTTCCATGGCCACTTGAATCACCTGAATTGGATTTCGGACGAGAAAGTTATGGGCAAAATACTAAAACTGCTACGAAGTCGTCGTGCGCGCGAGAATTGGTAATTTGTCCATGTATTTTGCATGAGGATTTTATGTATGCCTGCGACTCAATCAAGCTTGGTCGGATAATCTTCTTTTTGTATTTGATGATGTTGACCGATTCGTATCATAAACTACGAAGGACAATAACAACAATGAAATGAATTCCCTAACACGACTCAAAGCCGTTGAATTCAAAGAACGAATGACGAAAGTTCAAGCGTTTCCCCCAAAACGGCCAAGAACACGATTCGTTCCGTCAAAACCCGAAAACGGAATTCCAAGTTGAAATATGGATATACAATCTATAGAATATGTTTAACAACATCATTTAACCATAATCGATCCATCAAAAACGGATGAAAAATGAGATCGAGGACAAATCCCCCAAAAAGTCAATTCGAAGGAAATCAAGAAATATACTTCGATTCGACGAAGAACAATGGATTAAATGATGTTAAACACAAGAATACTACCAAGATTAATCATACCCATCATGAATTAATCAACAACACGGAACGAATCGGATAAAAATGCAAAAACCCCCAAATTCACGAAATTAGGGTTCTAAGAAAGATTACCTTGATTCGCTGGATCAAAGGATGATATAGGATGATCGGTTGATGTTATGAACTCAAGAACTTCATGGACTTGTTGAAAAACATCATGGCTCGAAGATCTCCAAGTCTCCAGCCGCGGAATAGAAGGAGAGGAAATGAAAAATGAGATGAAATGTGACTGCTCAGCCACATTTATACTGGGCCGGACTAGCGCGCGCTAGGCTGCCGAGCTAGCGTCTTCTCGGCCGTGCCGCGATCCAGGCTTTACGGACTAGGCGCTTTCGGCCAGGTAGCGTGCGCAGCCTTCCGGCCGTAGCGTGCGCTACCTGCCGGCCGTAGCGCACGCAGCGTCCGACAGTAGCGTGCGCTACCTGCCGAGCCTAACCGATTCAGAACCCTGTGACTCCACTATCCAGGACGATAAGCGTCGTTAGGCGGTAGATAAGCGTGCGCTACACTGCCGGTTAGCGCGCAGCCTTTCAAAGCCGTAGCGTGCGCTACGCCGGTTCTGCCGCACTCCGTCCGTCCGGTGCCTGCAATCGTCCGGCGATCCATAGCCGTCGGCCATGCAGACCACTGTGGCTCGACGACCCGATTTCCGAAAACACACGGAACGAACACGACGAAAAGTTCGCGGACGACATCAACGACCCGAAATGAAAACATAATACAATAATTAATCATACGCGGCCAAGAAATGGGTTGAGACAACAATTGCAGATACGGATACCCGTAACTTTTAAGAAATTACAAAATGGCCCAAAACGCCCGGAAATCACGATACGTGATCGAATAACCAAACCAAAGTTCACAACAAGTCTAACAAAGTTAAACGGACTTACGGGAAACTCGAAACAGCAGTTTCGAACGAGATTCGCAAGAATCGAACTCAAGCGCGGAAAAGTCGCCAAAAAGCACGGAACTCAACAAAACGACACCGAAACGAACTCGGATGACAAAAAGTGCAGAATTAATCATTCTCAGAATGACAAAACAGTCATGAGCGAGTCGTCAAAACGGACTCCGGCCGAAAAAAGAAATTTACCGAAAATCGAAAATTGCGGATATTACAGCATGCACATGCATCTACGTACTTCGGTGAGAAAACATCCGTGGAAATGGGAATGATCTTAATAATCGGAACCGGGATAACTTAGACGTATCAAAACATGCATACGTATGCATGTTCATGCATACAAAATCGGCTATTTAGGGAAGATTTCGGCCGATTGTGACATGCATCCTTGAAGGATCTTTTGTCCCCACTACTTTAATACTTGCTTTCATTTTCAAGTCCACTACATCAAGATCAAGGAAAGAGATTTGATTCACTCCACTCCTTTGGAATTATTTCGGCCGAACCATATGGAAAGAAGAGGCCAAGGTGTCACTTTCATGATCAAGTCATTGTCAAGCCTTACAAAATATATCACATGAGGAGGATCTTGTCCACTCCCTCTTTGAACCCCACGGCCGATTTGTACAAGGAAGGAGCCAAAATGTTGTGATTTTCTTTTCCTTGTCAAAGTTTTTGTAGATAGTTTAATAAGTGCTTGTATTTTAGCTAGATTTTGTGTGATCTTCTTTGGCTTTGTTAGGAGTTATTATGGCTATATAATAGCCTCATCCTCAACCTTTTGAAATCAACTTTGAAGGAAGAAAAAACAAAATACATCACATGTATTCTTGTTGAATGATTTTCAGCACACTTCGATTATAATTCGACGCGTCTTCGAGTTGTAATTTAATCAATTCTCAATAGGTCTTGAGGAGAGATTGTATTATCAAACTATAGGTCTAGTTTGATCATTTACTTTCATTTTATTCGTGTTTACGCAAAGCCGAATTGCCCTACTTTCGGTTGAATCTTACGAGTGTTACACAAATACGAGGGTTCTGAAGATAAAAATAATTCCGCTGCATTTCCTTGCGAGTTTACGTACAATTTTATACGTTAATTCGTATCAGGATTAGCTTGAGATTTTATTTTGTTGTCTAGCCCGGTTGCCTGGTTGTGGTATTCGTTGGCCCTCTCTCTGTAACTCTTTTCTGTTTCTTGTTTTTATAATAATATTGACCTTGATCAGTAAAAAAAAACTTTACCAAAAAAAAAGAGTTCGTTGGCGGGACAGACCCCGAAGTCTACTTGGAATGGGAACATAAAATTGACCGCATGTTCGAGTTTAAAGATCTTGACGATGAGAAAAGGTGTAAGTACGCAATTCTCAAGTTGGGGAAATGAGCTTCACTTTGGTACGAAGAAATTAAAATACAAAGAGCTCATGCGTAGGGGTGGTTCGGTACGGTATACCGAAAATTTTCATTCATACCGTATACCGTACTGAAATTTTCGGTATGATGAAAATCATACCGTTACCATACCGAAATTTTCAGTATACCGATTTTCGGTATACCGAAAATTTCGATATGACCTATTTACATACCGTTATTGTATCAAATATCGGTATATCAAATCAAGCCAGATACCGTTAATTTTTCGGATATCAAAACTTCATGATACCGAAAATTTTAAGATATATCAAAAAAATTCAATATACTATACGAGTTTGGTATCGAAAAATTTCGATATACCGATAATTTTCAGATATCGAAAATTTTCGGTACATGTCGAAAAAAATTTCAGATACCGAAAATTTTCAGATACCCTAAGATATCGAAAATTTCAAAATCTCATACCGTTACCGTACCAAAAATACCGGTAATGGTATCATACCGTACCGAAAAAATCGGTATACCGAAAATTTCGATATTTTCGATATTTTTCGATACGATATTTTCGATATTTCGATATTTTTGGTATTTTTCCCAGCCCTACTCGTGCGGGGAAAGAAAAGATCCATTCGTGGGATTCATTAAAAAGAAAACTTCGTAAAAGATATGTATCAACATCACACCGGTTGTCCTTGTACAGGAAGATTGCAGATCTCATGCAAGAAAAGTTGAATGTCAGTGAATACATTGAGGAGTTTGAGAATCTGACCTTAGTGGGAGAAATAGAGGAGAATGAGGAGCAGAAGATGTCGCGATTCTTGCGTGGCTTGAACCGAAGCATAGCTAACTCGGTGGAACTGTATCCATATGAGGACTTCGATACATTATGTGGGCTATGTGTGAAGTTAGAAGCTCAAAATAGGATGAAGTTGTATAAACCCGAGTTTCCAGTCAAATTTGGAAACCCGAGTGTCGGTTCTATCAACTACTAAAGCAACTGTACCGACTCCGGTCCCTATTACGATTCTTAAAACCCCCTACGTACCGAAGGAGACGAGTTTGGCTAAAGTAAGATGTTTCAAATGTCATGGGTTCGGGCATTATCAAAATGCTTGTCCGAATAAACGAGTGGTGACACTAAGGGAAGCTGTCACGATCCGAGACGAATTGTTGGTTGAGGACGAAAAAGAAAGACTGGGTGATGTGTTTGATTTCAGCATGGAGGACGAAGAAGGAGAAGAATGTGAGGCTTACGATGCTCCGAATTACTATACAGCCTTGGTCCTTCGTACTTTGCAAGCCAAGTCGGTTCCGAGCGAGTCAGAACAACGGTTCCATACGAAATGTCAAGTTGGAGATAAGTGGTGTAGTTTAATTATCGACGGAGGGAGTTGCACCAAGGTAGCTTCAAGTGAAATGGTGACGAAGCTTGGACTAACCACCACCGCTCACCCTAAGCCATATGCTTTACATTGGCTTGATGACGGAAGTAAGGTGAGGGTTTCGAGCAAGTTCGGGTCGGATTGGCAATGGGTTCTTATCATGATGAGATATTATGTGATGTGATTCCGATGGATGCTTGTCACGTACTTTTGGGACGTCCTTGGCTATTTGATAGGGATGTTTTGCATCGGGGTAGGAGCAACGAATACGAGTTGCGAGATAAGGAAAAGAAGATCGTATTGAAACCGATGTCTCCTCAAGCTATTCGTTCCATGAGTGTCAAACGAGGGGAAAAACCGAACCTCACCATGTTCGCTAGCGAGAGGGAAGTTGAACACGCTATGGAGATTGGTGAGCGTGTTTACATGCTGGTGATAAAGGAGACTCGAGATGATTTTGTGGTAGCGAAGAACGAGGATACAGTGGCCGACTTATTATATGACTGGACCGTCATGCCATTTGGACTTACGAATGCCCCGAGTACTTTCATGCGTTTGATGAACGAAGTACTTAAGGAATTTTTCGGCAGATTTGTGGTTGTTTAGTTGGATGATATTTTGGTTTATAGTCGGTCGGTGGAGGAGCATCTCGAGCATCTACGACAAGTATTAGAGACTCTTAGGTCTCAAAGGCTTTATGGAAAGAAAGAAAAGTGTGCGTTTCTCATCGAGAGCATAACTTTTCTTGGCTATGTTGTTTCGAAGGAAGGAGTGTTGGTTGATCAAGGTAAAATTGAAGCTATTAAGTCGTGGCCTACTCCTAAAATCGTAACCGAAGTTAGATCATTCCACGGTCTTGCCTCTTTTTATCGGAGGTTTATTCGAGATTTCAGCACCATAACGAGTCCGATAACTGAGTGTTTGAAGAAGGGTCTGTTTGTGTGGAGCAGGGCTGCCCAAGGGGCATTTGAAAAGTTGAAGGTAAGGTTATGTGAAGCACCTATCTTGGCGTTACCCGATTTCGCACAACCGTTCGAAGTGGAGTGTGATGCTAGTGGAGTTGGTATTGGGGTGATACGAATTACGCAAGTAATACGTATAAAACACAACGGAAGATTAATACGAAACAAAGTATCACTTGAATTTTTGCTAAGGGTGGCCGAAAGTTGATGGTGTTCGGCCGTGAGGTAGTGTGATGTACGGAGTTTGGTGTGTTTTTATCGAACTAGACCTATAACTCGATAAAAGGGTAATCTCTTCCCAAGACCTTTTGAGAATTGATCAAAGTTAAAATCTCGAAACTCGTCGAAACAATAACTAAGGTTTGTCGAACTCGTTCAACGTATATTTCAAAGGAAATACAAAGTTTATTATGATTCTCGATCATTTACAAGTACAACGAACACTACTATATATAGTAGTTTACAACCGAAAGAAAATACAACAAAACGAAAAAACGAACTTCCTAGCAACATCATTTCGGCCGAAAATCCAAGGATTGAGATATCAAATCTCTTGGTGTTATGATACGAATTACGCAAGTAATACGTATAAAACACAACGGAAGATTAATACGAAACAAAGTATCACTTGAATTTTTGCTAAGGGTGGCCGAAAGTTGATGGTGTTCGGCCGTGAGGTAGTGTGATGTACGGAGTTTGGTGTGTTTTTATCGAACTAGACCTATAACTCGATAAAAGGGTAATCTCTTCCCAAGACCTTTTGAGAATTGATCAAAGTTAAAATCTCGAAACTCGTCGAAACAATAACTAAGGTTTGTCGAACTCGTTCAACGTATATTTCAAAGGAAATACAAAGTTTATTATGATTCTCGATCATTTACAAGTACAACGAACACTACTATATATAGTAGTTTACAACCGAAAGAAAATACAACAAAACGAAAAAACGAACTTCCTAGCAACATCATTTCGGCCGAAAATCCAAGGATTGAGATATCAAATCTCTTGGTGTTATTAGGTGAAAGAGACATGAAGTTTATTTTGGTCTTTGATGGTGACATGAAGTAGAACAAAACACCATCTTTCCCATGCATGCATTTCGGCCGATAAGTGATATTTGGTGTAGATTTGTGATAGTGACATGATGAAGAAAGTCTTCACTCCATCCATATGCATTTCGGCCGTTTGTGACTTTGTTTTGTAAGGAGGGAATCACATCTTTATTTTGTAAAGATATGAAGACAAAGTGTCCCTTTCAAGCATAAATTCGGCCGATCTTCATGCTTTCGGGTCGATCCGTCGTCGAATTCTACGTTATTCCGATTCCGATTAACAACGTAACTCCAAGTCGCGTATTCTTTTCTCCCAAATATAATGATGCATGGCCATGCGAATTTGCATCATCCTGGATGTCGATTTTTATCGGAGTTTCTTCGACTGGAATATTAGATATCGTATCATGGGGCGGTCCTCATTCAAGGCAGGCGGCCTATTGCGTACTTTTTGGAGAAGTTGGGTGGGGCTCAACTCAACTATTGTACTTACGACAAGGAGTTCTATGCCATAGTGAGAGCTCTTGATCATTGGAGCCATTACCTTCGGCCGAAACATTTTATTCTGCATTCGGACCATGAATCTTTAGAGTATATTAATGGGCAACAGAAGTTGAGCCTGAGACATGCTAAGTGGGTGGAGTTCTTGCAATCGTTTCACTTTTCATCGAAGTATAAGGACGGTAAGAGCAATGTGGTGGCTGATGCGCTGTCTAGGAGATATGCTTTAATCTCTACCCTTAATGTTCGATTGCTTGGATTCGATACAGCGAAAGAATATTATGATAGTGATGCGGATTTTGGCGAAACCTTCGTCCTTTGCAAATCTGGACTGATGGGAGAATTTTCGATACAGGAAGGCTTTCTTTTTAAGGGAAATCGTCTTTGTCTACCAAGGCACATGATTCGAGAATTGCTGGTTTGAGAGGCTCACGGGGGAGGTTTGGCTGGCCACTTTGGTTCGGCCAAGACATTAGATGTGCTTAAAGAACATTTTTATTGGCCAAAGATGCAGGGGGATGTCAATAATATAATTAGTAAGTGTGTGACATGCCATATTGCGAAGAGTTCGTTCAAACCAGGAAAATACACACCTTTACCGATTCCGAAGTGGCCATGGGAAGATGTCTCGATGGATTTCATTGTTGCTTTGCCTCGGACCCAACGAGGTAAGGACGCGATTATGGTTGTTGTCGATCGTTTTTCAAAGATGGCTCATTTTGTTTCTTGTCACAAAACTGATGATGCGAGTAATGTTGCTGACTTGTATTTCCGAGAGGTGGTACGATTACATGAAGTTCCAAAAACTATTGTTTCAGACTGGGACTCGAAGTTTCTGAGTTACTTTTGGAACACATTGTGGAGAAAGGTGGGAACCAAGCTTTTGTTTAGTACTTCACATCATCCTCAAACAGACGGACAAACCGAAGTGACTAATCGAACATTGGGAACGCTGTTGCGAGGCTTGGTGAGCAAAACACAAAAGGATTGGGATTTGAAGCTCGCACATGCGGAGTTCGCATATAATCGCTCTCCTACTCATGCCACAGCGCGATCGCCATTCGTAGTAGTTTATGGCCTGAATCCTTACATACCGTTAGACTTAATACCATTACCGAATGATGAATTGGTGCATAAGGATGCGGAGTCAAAACTAAAATCGATGATGAAATTACATGAACAGGTGCGTGACCGAATCAAAGAGATAAACGAGGCGTACAAATGGAAGTCGAGCAAGCAAAGAAAACCGAGATTATTCGAGGTTGGAGATTTAGTTTGGGTACATTTGAGAAAGGAGCAATTTCCGAGTAAGCACAAGAATAAGTTAATGCCACGAGCCGAGGGTCCATTTAAAATAGTTGCGAAGGTGAACGATAATGCTTACAAGTTAGAACTTCCGGGTGATTATGGAGTGCATGCTACTTTCAACATAGGTGATCTATCTCCTTATCTTGATGACGACGGGATTGCAGAATTGAGGACAATTCCTTTTAAAGGGGGAGGGGATGATACGGGGCTTACTTCTCCAAGGGAAGAAGACGAGGTGATGATCGGCGTAAACAACCATGCAACTTACTTGGGAGAAAAAATAGAGACGAGACACGGAGTTACCTTAATAACCGGACTTGGAGTAACTTAAACAATAGGTAACTTGCATCTTGGGGAAAGGGATCCAAGTGGTCAAAGAATAAAAGAATTTCAGCATTTTCTTTAAAGTCAGCAGGATTCTCGGCAACATGCCGTGTGAAAAAGCGGCTATCAACTTTCAACTTGGAGACAAGGCCCAGCTTTTACTTTTGTCAGCAAGTGACATAAGGAACCTTTTTATTATCTTTTCATTATTTTAAACCCAGCTTGTAATAGTTTAAGATTATCTTGTCAGGCTCTGGTCAGGCTACTTTTGCCTATAAATAGGGCGATGAAGTTGTAATGAAACATGAAATGTGGAAGAAATAAGAATACACTTTGTGTTTTCCTTGGTGAATGTTTATCATCAAAACCTGATTTTTATTCGACGTGTTTTCGAGTATTAATCTGATTGATTCTTAATAGGTCTTGAGAAGAAATCACTTTATCGAATTATACCTATAATTCGATAAAACAACTGTTTTTGTCCTGTTTCGATACTCTTCTTGTCTTTCGATACAGCTTGTACTTGTTCGGGATTTCGCAACAAGTGTTGTTCGATCGTTCAAACTTGTTTCCTGTTTTCATTAACATCCGACCGAAGTTTGCTGTATCGAGTGCCGCTGTTTGGAGGTTGCCTGTCTCGAGTCATTTCCATTCGGCCAGTTCCTGCCTTGTTGCTGTATCGAGCTACTATCATCATTTCCTGTCGCGTGGTGCATACCTCTAGTCAATCTTATTGCTGTAGCGAACTGTTGTTATCAGTTCCTGACAGTGCCTTGTCGATAGCTTCCGCTTATCAAAACAGCCTTCCGCTGTATCGATAGAGAATTCGCATCATAAGTGCTGAATTCGTATCAGCGTAAGAACAAGTTAATGCCACGAGTTGAGGGATCGTTTAAAGTAGTTGCGAAGGTGAACGACAATGCATACAAGTTAGAACTTCCGGGTGATTATGGACTGCATGCTACTTTTAACATAGGTGATCTATCTTCTTATCTCGATGACAATGGAATTGCGAAATTGAGGACAATTCCTTTTAAAGGAGGAGGAAATGATACGAAACCGACTACTCCAAGTGAAGAAGACGAAGTGAGGATTGACGTAAAACACCTTGAACATACTCCTACATACTTGGGCGAGAAAATGGATACGAGACCTGGAGTAACCTTGTGATACGAAACCGACTACTCCAAGCGAAGAAGACGGAGGATTGACATAAAACATATCGACCATACTCCAACGTACTTAGGCGAGAAAACGGATACGAGATCCGGAGTTACCTTAATAACCAGACTTGGAGTAAATTAAACAATAGGCAACTTGCATCTTGGGGGAAGAAGTCCAAGTGGTAAAGGCAAAACAATAAAAGAATTGTCAGCATTTTTCTTTATTATAAAAGCAGCAGGATTCTTGGCAGCATGCTTTGTGAAAGGCGACTATCACCTTGGAAGACAAAACCCAGCTTTTACTCTTGTTTGCAAGTGACGTGGGGAACCTTGCATTTTCTTTTCCTTATTTTAAAAACCAGCTTGTAATAGTTTAGATTATCTTGCCAGGCTACTTTTGCCTATAAATAGTGGCGATGTAGTTGTAATGAGAGAGATTTGAATGTTGAAGAAAATAAGAATACACTTTGTGTTTTCCCTTGGTGAATGTTTTTCATCAAAACTTTGATTATTATTCGACGCGTTTTCGAATCTTAATCTGATTGATTCTCAATAGGTCTTGAGAAGAAATCACTGTATCGAATTATAGGTCTAGTTCGATAAAACAACTATTTCCTGTCCTGTTTCGATACAGGTTTGTACTTGTTCGGGATTTCGTATCAAGTGTTGTTCGATCGTTCGAACTTGTTACCTGTTTTCAATTAGCATCCAACCGAAACTTGCTGTTTCGAGTGTCGTTGTTTGGAGGTTGCCTGTCTCAAGTCTTTTACATTTGGCCAAGCTCCTGTCTGGTTGCCGTATCGAGCTGCTGTCATCATTTCCTGTCGCGTGTGCATGCCGCTCGACAGTGTTATTGCTGTAGCGAACTGTTGTTACCAGTTCCTAACAGTTTCTTGCTGTTCGCTTCCGCTCACCAAAACAACTTGTTGCTGTATCGATAGGGAACCCGTATCATAAGTGGCATCGGAGCCCAAGTTCTTGATCTTTGGCATTATGGATCTCAACGACGCTGATTTCTTGGCAAAACTTCGCGACGCATTGCGTGACGTACCAGAACAACGCGACCAGCGTTGGCAACCTAGGCGTGGTGACTATGAACGACCCTCACGCCATGTCGAAGAGTTCAAGGTGAACGAGCTTCCGGAGTTCGTTGGCGGAACAGTTGGGAACGTAAGATTGAACGCATGTTCGAATTTAAGGACCTCGATGATGAGAAACGGTGCAAATATGCAATTCTCAAGTTGGGGAAAGGCGCTTCGCTTTGGTACGAAGGAGTGAAAACACGAAGAACCCATGCGGGAAAAGAAAAGATCCATTCGTGGGATTTGTTAAAAAGAAAACTTCGTAAGAGATATGTACCAGTGTCGCATCGATTGTCCTTGTACCGAAAGATTGCAGATCTCATGCAAGGAAAGTTGAGTGTCAGTGAATACATTGAGGAGTTTGAGAATCTAACCTTAATGGGAGAGATAGAGGAGAATGAGGAGCAGAAGATGTCGCGATTCTTGCTTGACTTGAACCGAAGCATAGCTAACTCGGTGGAATTATATCCATATGAGGACTTCGATATATTATGTGGGCTATGTGTGAAGTTGGAAGCTCAAAACAGGATGAAGTTGTATAAACCCGAGTGATACGGAATCAATCGTGTCAAATGCAGAAGACAAAGTAAGGATCGACGTAATTGACCTTACAACACGCCATGCACAGATTACTACGTATTTAGGCGGGAAAACGGACATAAGACGTGGAGTCTCGGTCTCAGCCGTGTCATATAACACGGCCCGTGTCATGCCATGCCGGAAGGTCGACAATCGGTCGGAAAATGGACGAACTGACGGAAAAACCACCACCGGCCGGAAAAATCACTACCTGCCGGAACTGGCCGAGCACTGCCGGCCGGACCCGACCGTGTCGTCCGACACGGCCCGTGCCGCACTCGTCCAGAAACGTACAAGTCACTGCCCACAGGACTCGACCGTGTTGTCTGGCACGGTCGAGTCGAACTATGCCGGATAAGCCAAAACCTACTGCCAGACGACCCGACCGTGTTCGAGGACACGATCGGACCCATGCCGAACGTCCTTGTCAGCGCCGCGCCCGTGCCGGGTCACTGTCGGACGAGTCCCTGTCGGATGTCCCTGTCGCGCCGCGACCGTGTCAAGCAGACACGGTCGAGTCACTGCCGACAGCGCCGCGCCCGTGCCGAGTGTCCTTGTCGCGCCGCGGCCGTGTCAGGCGACACGGCCGAGTCCTGCCGGTCACCTTTTTTTGTATTTTCTTTTGTGTGTTTGTCTTTGCCTTGTTTTTTACTCATTTTAGGGATTGTGTTTCCCCTAAAATTAGGATTGTTGTTCCTTTTATGTTTTATTTTGATTATTCAAAGATTTTATAAATCTTTGAATCATTTTCTCTTATTATAGGAAGACTTGAAGTCTCCTATATATAGGCTTATGTAAGCATTGTAACATCCATTGTATGTTGAAGAAATAAGAATACACTTGTGTTTTCTTGGTGAATGCTTTTCATCGAAACCTTGGTTATAATTCGACGCTGCTGAGTTTTAATCGAATCGATTCTCAATAGGTCTTGAGAAAAGATTATCTTATCAAACTATAGGTCTAGTTTGATAAATCATTCATATTGTTCTTGTTTATGTAAACCGAATTGCCCTACTTTCGGTTATATCTTACGAGTGTTACACATATACGAGTGTTGTGAGGTAACAAAATATATCCATTTGCATTTTCCGGCGAATTTACGTTCATCTTAATACGTAATTCGTATCATTAGTGGCATCGGAGCCCAAGGTTACTTCCTTGGCGAATTTCTCTTGGCGATTTTCTTATCAAAAATATTTTAGCATGGATTTTTCCGACGATTTCATGGAGAAACTACGTGAGGCATTACACAGCATGCAAGAACCACGTTTTCAAGCAAGAAGAGGAGGATATGATGCACATTCACCGCGTCATGTGGATGAATTTAAAGTTAATGAACTTCCGGAATTTGTCGGAGGTACAAATCCCGAAGTTTACCTAGAGTGGGAGAGGAAGATTGAACGTATGTTCGACTTCAAGCACCTTAACGATGAGAAACGTTGCAAATATGCAATTCTCAAGTTAGGGAAGGGCGCTTCCTTATGGTTCGAGGGTATGAAAACACAATGAGCTCGTGCGGGAAAAGAGAAAATCCGTTCTTGGGATTCTTTGAAGAAAAAACTACGTAAAAGGTATGTCCCGACATCACATCGGTTAACCTTGTACCGAAAAATTGCGGAGTTTGTACAAGGGAAACTAAGTGTGGAAGAATATATCGAAGAATTTGAAGGCTTGGCCTTAATGGGAGAACTTGAAGAAAATGAAGAACAAAGAATGTCACGTTTCTTACGTGGTCTAAACCGAAACATTTCAAATACGGTGGAATTATACCCATACGGAGATTTTGACACTTTATGCGGACTATGCAAAAAGATAGAAGCTCAAAACAAAGTGAAGTTTGCCAAAACCACATTTACATCAAAGTTCGAGAATCCAAGTACCGGTTCAAGTTCAATTACCACAACGATACCGACTCCTATCTCTACTACCATTTCTAAAAACCCCGGCGTACCGAAGGAAACAAGCCTAACCAAAGTAAGGTGTTTTAAGTGCCAAGGATTCGATCACTATCAAAATACTTGCCCTAACAAACGAGTCGTGACGCTAAGAGAAGCCATCACGATCCGAGACGAGTTGCTAGTCGAGGACGAAGGAGAAAGACTAGGTGATTCCAACGTGGAGGAAGACGAGGGAGAAGAATATGAAACTTACGAGGCTCCAAACTATGATACAACATTGGTTCTTCGTACTTTACAAGTCAAACCCATTTCAAATGATTCGGAACAACGGGATCAAATTTTTCACACCAAGTGCCAAGTCGGGAACAAATGGTGTAGTGTGATCATCGATGGAGGAAGTTGTACCAACGTAGGCCAAGGGAGATGGTGACGAAACTCGACTCATCACTACTACTCACCCAAAACCATACGCATTACATTAGCTCGATGACGGAGTAAAGTGAAAGTCTCAAACAAGTACGGGTTGGTTTGACCATGGGTTCGTACGTCGACAACATATTATGCGATGTACTCCCGATGGATGCATGCCATGTACTCTTGGGACGACCATGGCTATTCGATAGAGATGTTTTACATCGAGGAAGAAGTAACGAGTACGAGTTACAGGATAAGGACAAGAGGATCGTGTTCAAACCAATGTCACTTCAATCTATGATCCCTAACCGAGGTGAGAAACCGAATCTAACCATGTTTTCTAGTGAGAGGGAAATTGAACTTGGTACTGAGATTGGCCGGTCAAAAGAAAACGACAACGTTGGGCCAAATTTTTATAACGACGCAGTTTCTCGTAATGGACTTATTGTCTTGGATGATTACCGAATTGAGGAAAGTAAATTATTTTGTGATGGGCTATATTATTGGAGGAGCCCAACAATATTGAAACGGAGAGTTGGTCAGATTATGACGGACCGCCAGCATTTGATGAGGAACCAGTTTATGAAGAGGAATCCGTAATAAATCCTTTTGTTCCCATTCTTGATGGTGAACCCGATGTGGAATTATCAGTGTTTCCAATTCTGGAGGATGAACCCGATTTGAAATTAACCGTGCATCCCATTTCCGATTTCCACTCATGTCATGATATCGGTATTACCGGGCAAAGTAATTATTATTATTTTATTAATAATGATAGTTATTTTATTGGTGATTCTCGAGGGGCCCCCACTACCTCTCGTCTCAAGATTTTGGGCCATGTACGCACTGCGGACATTTTCGAGATCAAATACGTAGAGGTTTTAATTAATTATCTTGATGACGAAGGAAGTCCGGAATTGAGGACAATTCCTTTTAAAGAAGGAGGAGATGATACGGAATCAATCGTGTCAAATGCAGAAGACAAAGTAAGGATCGACGTAATTGACCTTACAACACGCCATGCACAGATTACTACGTATTTAGGCGGGAAAACGGACATAAGACGTGGAGTCTCGGTCTCAGCCGTGTCATATAACACGGCCCGTGTCATGCCATGCCGGAAGGTCGACAATCGGTCGGAAAATGGACGAACTGACGGAAAAACCACCACCGGAAAATCACTACTGCCGAATCGCCGAGCACTGCCGGGACCGGACCGTGTCGCCCGTAAACGCATGTCATCGCGCCCCACGAGGACTCGACCGTGTTATGCAGCGAGTCGAACTATGCCGGATAAGCCAAAACCTTCGCCGGACCCGGCCGTGTTCCAGACACGATCGGACCCACGCCGAACGTCCTTGTCGGCGCGCCGCCGCGCCGGTCATCCGGACGAGTCCTCAGCCGCGCCGCGACCGCGGAGCAGACACGGTCGAAGTCATCGCCGACAGCGCCGCGCCCGTGCCGAGTGTCCTTGTCGCGCCGCGGCCGTGTCAGGCGACACGGCCGAGTCCTGCCGGCAGATTTCACCTTTTTTGTATTTTCTTTTGTGTGTTTGTCTTTGCCTTGTTTTTTACTCATTTTAGGGATTGTGTTTCCCCTAAAATTAGGATTGTTGTTCCTTTTATGTTTTATTTTGATTATTCAAAGATTTTATAAATCTTTGAATTATTTTCTCTTATTATAGGAAGACTTGAAGTCTCCTATATATAGGCTTGTGTAAGCATTGTAACATCCATTGTATGTTGAAGAAATAAGAATACACTTGTGTTTTCTTGGTGAATGCTTTTCATCGAAACCTTGGTTATAATTCGACGCGTTTTCGAGTTTTAATCGAATCGATTCTCAATAGGTCTTGAGAAAAGATTATCTTATCAAACTATAGGTCTAGTTTGATAAATCATTCATATTGTTCTTGTTTATGTAAACCGAATTGCCCTACTTTCGGTTATATCTTACGAGTGTTACACATATACGAGTGTTGTGAGGTAACAAAATATATCCGCTGCATTTTCCGGCGAATTTACGTTCATCTTAATACGTAATTCGTATCACCGAGTTTCCAGCCAAATTTGGAAACCCAAGTGTCGGTTCTAGTTCAACTACTAAGGCAACGGTACCAACTCCGGTCCCTGTTGCGATTCCTAAGGCCACCTACGTACCAAAGGAAATGAGTTTGACTAAAGTAAGATGTTTCAAGTGTCAAGGGTTCGGATATTATCAAAATGCTTGTCCGAACAAACGAGTGGTAACACTAAGAGAAGCTGTCACGATCCGAGACGAGTTGTTGGTCGAGGACGAAAAGGAGAGACTGGGTGATGTATTTGAATTCAACATGGAGGACGAAGAAGGAGAAGAATGTGAGACTTACGATGCTCCACACTATGACACAGCTTTAGTTCTACGTACTCTACAAGCCAAAGCTGTTTCAAATGATTCGGCACAGCGAGATCAAATATTTCACACAAAGTGTCAAATCAGAAATAAATGGTGTAGTTTGATCGTTGATGGAGGGAGTTGCACCAACGAAGCTTCCAGCAAGATGGTGACTAAACTCGGGCTGACCACTACGGCTCACCCGAAACCTTACACTTTAAATTGGCTCGATGATTGGAGCAAAATAAGGGTGACTAAACAAGTAAGGATTGGACTAACCATGGGTTCGTATGAAGACAACGTATTATGTGATGTACTCCCAATGGATGCATGCCATGTACTTTTGGGAAGGCCATGGATGTTTGATAGGTATGTTTTACATCGAAAAAGAAGCAATGAGTACGAGTTACGGGATAAGGGCAAAAAGATTGTGCTTAAACCAATGTCACCTCAAGCTATTCACTCTATGAGTTCTGGTCGGAGTGAAAAAACAAAACTGGCCATGTTTGCTAGCGAACGGGATGTGGAACATGCTATTAATGATGGCAAGTGCGTGTACTTGTTGATTCTGAAGGAGACACGGAGTGGTAACATGGTTGTGCAGAACGACGAAAGGATGGATGCCTTATTAGACGAATTAGCGGATGTTTTTCCCGAAGAATTACCGTCAGGTTTGCCACCCATTCGTGGGATTGAACATCAGATCGACCTCATATCGGGCTCCCTAACAAAGATGCCTATAGATGTAATACCGAGGAGATGAAGGAATTACAAAACCAAATCGAAGAACTAATGAACCGCGGGTATGTTCGAGAAAGCCTAAGTCCTTGTGCGGTTCCGGTATTACTGGTTCCTAAGAAAGACGGATCTTGGCGAATGTGTATTCACAGTCGAGCCGTGAATAATATAACCATCAAGTATCGATTTCCGATTCCGAGGCTTGATGACATGTTGGACGAATTACACGGGTATGTGATCTTTTCAAAAGTTGACCTACGAAGTGGTTATCACCAAATCCGGATGAGAGAAGGAGATGAGTGGAAGATGGCCTTCAAAACTAAACACGGAATGTATGAATGGACCGTTATGCCGTTCGGCCTCACAAATGCACTGAGTACCTTCATGCGCTTGATGAATGAGGTACTTAAACCATTCTTGGGGAAATTTGTGGTTGTATATCTAGACGATATTTTGATTTATAGCCGATCATTGCAAGAATATTTCGGACACTTGAGACAAGTCTTCGAAACCCTTAGGGACCAAAGGTTGTATGGAAAAAGGGAGAAGTGCTCATTTCTGGTCGAAAGTATAGTCTTCCTTGGCTATGTTGTTTCAAAGGATGGAGTGTCGGTCGATCAAGCAAAGATCGAAGCAATTAAGTCCTGGCCAGTTCCCACTATAGTGACGGAAGTCAGATCGTTCCATGGACTGGCTTCATTTTACCGAAGATTCATTCGAGATTTCAGTACCATTGCAAGCCCAATAACCGAATATTTGAAGAAAGGTACGTTTAATTGGAGTCGGGCTGCTCAGGAGTCGTTTGCAAATTTGAAAGCAAGATTGTGCGAAGCACCAATCTTAGCATTACCCGATTTTTTGCAACCGTTCGAGGTAGAATATGTGATGCTAGCGGAGTTGGCATTGCAGCGGTTCTCATTCAAGGAAAGCGACCTATTGCTTATTTTTTTAAAGAAGTTAAACGGTGCTCGTCTCAATTATTGTACGTATGACAAGGAGTTTTATGCTATTGTGAGGGCTCTAGATCATTGGAGTCACTATATTCGGCCGAAGCATTTCATCATACATTCAGACCATGAATCATTGAAGTATATTAACGGACAACACAAGTTAAGTCCCAGGCATGCGAAGTGGGTGGAATTCTTACAATCATTTCACTTCTCATCAAAGTATAAGGATGGCAAGAGCAATGTTGTAGAAAATGCATTGTCTCGGCGTTATGTCTTACTCTCTACTCTTGATGTTCGTTTGCTTGAATTCGAGACAGTGAAGGAATATTACGACGGTGATGCGGATTTTGGCGAGACCTTCGCCCTTTGCAAATCTGGGCCGATGGGAGAATTTTCGATACCCGGCTTCCTTTTTAAGGGAAATTGTCTTTGCCTACCCAAGCACACGATTCGAGAATTGCTAGTTTGGGAGGCCCACGGGGGAGGTTTAGCTAGCCACTTTGGTTCGACTAAGACATTAGATGTGCTGAAGGAACATTTTTATTGGCCAAAGATGCAAGGAGATGTTAGTAATATAATTAGTAAGTGTGTGACATGCCATGTTGCGTAGAGTTCGTTCAAACCAGGAATATACACACCTTTACCGATTCCAGAGAGGCCATGGAAAGATGTCTCGATGGATTTTATTGTGGCTTTACGTCGTACTCAACGAGGGAGGAATGCGATTATGGTAGTCGTAGATTGTTTTTCGAAAATGGCTCATTTTGTAGCATGCCACAAGACAGACGATGCAAGCAATGTGGTCGATTTATATTTTCGAGAGGTGGTACGTTTACATGGGATTCCAAAGACTATTGTTTCCGATCGAGACTCCAAATTTCTCAGCTACTTTTGGAACACCCTATGGAGGAAGGTGGGAACAAAACTCTTGTTTAGCACTTCACATGATACGAATTACGTATTAAGATGAACGTAAATTCGCCGGAAAATGCAGCGGATATATTTTGTTACCTCACAACACTCGTATATGTGTAACACTCGTAAGATATAACCGAAAGTAGGGCAATTCGGCTTACATAAACAAGAACAATATGAATGATTTATCAAACTAGACCTATAGTTTGATAAGATAATCTTTTCTCAAGACCTATTGAGAATCGATTCGATTAAAACTCGAAAACGCGTCGAATTATAACCAAGGTTTCGATGAAAAACATTCACCAAGAAAACACAAGTGTATTCTTATTTCTTCAACATACAATATCCATAATGAAAGCATCAACAAGACTACTTATAGCATGGTAGTCTTCTTAGCAACTAAGGAATCAAACAAGATCACATGATCTTGAAATGAAAAATAAACACAAGATAAAATACAAGGGAATCAAATCAAAGGGAGGGGGAATCACACAACAAAATGAATATAAGACACCCCACATAACATGCAAGTCTAATCATGACATGTGAGGGGAGGAAAAACAACAAAAAATAAAAAAAATCAGCAATAATGGCATTTCTTCTGCCGACACGGCCCGGCCGACGGCACGGCCGCGGCGTGCATCCTGCCGGCAAGAGGACTCGACCGTGTCGCACGGCACGGCCGGGTTGGTCTGACAATGGGAATTGTACTATCCGGAAGAGTGTGACTCGCCGTGTCGCCCGGCACGGCCGGGTTGTGTCATCGGGCCGTGGCTCTGACGACACGGTCGGGTTCTTGGCAATGAGATTTCATTATCCAGACACCTCGGCATGGGCCGTGTCGGATGACATGGCCGGATTCGCTCAGCAGTGATCGGCGATTCAAGCAGGCGTGATCGGCGATTCCGGCAGTGGTGGTCGGCAGTGATCGGCCGCCGGCAGTGGTGAATTTTCCGGTGGTGATTTTTCCGGCAGTTCGTCCATTTTCCGGTCGATTGTCGACCTTCCGGCATAGCATGACATGGGCCGTGTTATATGACACGGCTGAGACCGAGACTCCACGTCTTATGTCCGTTTTCTCGCCTAAATACGTAGTAGCCCGTGCATGGCGTGTAGTAAGGTCATTTATATCGATCCTTACTTCGTCTTCTTTGTTCATATCAAATGATTCCGTATCATCTCCTCCTCCTTTAAAAGGAATTGTCCTCAATTCCGAAATTCCGTCATCATCGATGTAAGGTGAGAGGTCCCCAACATTAAAGGTTGCATGAATCCCATAATCTCCTAAGTTCTAATTTGTAAGCGTTGTCGTTCACTTTCGCGATTACTTTAAACGGTCCCTCCGCTCGTGGCATTAATTTGTTCTTACGTTTATTTGGAAATCGCTCTTTTCTTAAATGCAACCAAACCAAATCACCAACTTCGAACAATCTCGGCCTTCTTTGTTTGTTCGACTTTCTTTTGTAAGCCTCGTTTATTTCCTTGATTCGATTACGTACTTGCTCGTGTAATTTCATCATCGATTTCAATTTTGATTCCGCATCCTTGTGCACTAACTCGTCACTTGGCAATGGAATTAGATCTAACGGCATGTACGGGTTTAGTCCGTAAACTACTTCGAATGGAGAGTGTGCCTTGGCATGAGTAGGAGAACGATTATAAGCGAACTCCGCATGTGCAAGTTTTAAGTCCCAATCCTTCTGTGTCTTGCTCACAAGACCACGTAGTAATGTGCCCAACGTTCGATTGGTCACTTCGGTTTGACCGTCCGTTTGTGGATGATGTGACGTGCTAAATAGTAGTTTGGTTCCCACCTTTCTCCACAAGGTGTTCCAAAAATAACTAAGGAATTTTGAGTCCCGATCCGAAACAATCGTTTTTGGAACCCCATGCAATCGTACGATTTCTCGAAAATACAAATCGGCGACGTTACTCGCGTTGTCTGTCTTGTGGCAAGCCACAAAGTGAGCCATCTTCGAAAATCGGTCTACGACAACCATAATAGCATCTCTCCCTCGTTGAGTACGAGGCAAAGCAACAATAAAATCCATTGAGACATCTTCCCACGGTCTTCCTAATCGGCAAAGGCATGTATGCTCCCGGTTTGAATGAACTTTTAGCAATATGGCATGTCACACACTTATTAATTATGTCGTGTACATTCACTTGCATCTTCGGCCAATGAAAATGCTCTTTAAGGACCTCCAACGTTTTGGCCGAACCAAAATGACCGGCCAAGCCTCCACCGTGAGCTTCCCGAACTAATAATTCCCGAATCGGGTGTTTGGGTAAACATAGGCGATTCCCTTTGAAAAGGAATCCTTCTTGCAACGTAAACTCTCCAAACGGACCGGATTTACACCGAATGAAAACCTCACCAAAATCCACATCCCCATCATAATACTCCTTCAATGCTTCGAACCCAAGCAACCGAATGTCAAGAGTAGAGAGCAAGGCATACCGTCTAGACAAAGCATCCGCCACAACGTTGCTCTTGCCATCTTTGTACTTTGATGAAAATTGGAATGATTGCAAGAATTCCACCCATTTAGCATGTCTCGGACTCAACTTTAGTTGGCCGTTGATATATTTCAAGGACTCATGATCCGAATGTAGGATGAAATGTTTCGGCCGAAGGTAATGGCTCCAATGATCAAGAGCTCTCACAATGGCATAGAACTCCTTGTCATAAGTACAATAGTTGAGTCGAGCCCCACCCAATTTCTCCGAAAAGTAGGCAATTGGTCGCCTCCCTTGGACGAGGACCGCCCCAATACCCACTCCACTTGTGTCACATTCTACCTCGAAAGGTTGTGAAAAGTCGGGTAAAGCCAAGATAGGTGCTTCACACATTTTCACCTTCAATTTTTCAAACGCCCCTTGGGCAGCCCCGTTCCACATAAACGGTCCCTTTTTCAAGCATTCCGTTAACGGACTAGAAATGGTACTAAAGTCTCGTATGAACCTCCGATAAAATGAAGCAAGTCCGTGAAAGGATCAGACTTCCGTGATGGTTTTAGGCGTAGGCCAAGATTTAATCGCCTCGATCTTGGTTTGATCAACCGACACTCCTTCTTTAGAAACGATGTAGCCAAGAAAGGCTACACTCTCGACTAGAAACGAACACTTCTCCTTTTTCCCATAAAGTTTTTGATCCCTAAGGATCTCAAAGACTTTCCTCAAGTGCCCGGTATGCTCTTGCAATGATCGACTATAAATTAAGATGTCGTCCAAGTATACGACGACAAATTTTCCCAAAAATGGCTTAAGTACCTCATTCATTAATCGCATGAAAGTACTTGGCGCATTTGTAAGGCCAAAGGGCATGACGAGCCATTCATATAATCCATGTTTTGTCTTGAAAGCCGTTTTCCATTCATCTCCTTCCCGCATGCAAATTTGATGATAGCCGCTTCTCAAATCAACCTTCGAAAAAATCACCGAACCATGCAACTCGTCCAACATATCATCAAGTCTCGGAATTGGGAACCGATATTTGATGGTTATGTTGTTCACGGCTCTACTATCTATACACATCCGCTATGACCCATCCTTCTTTGGAACAAGTAAAACCGGAACCGCACAAGGGCTCAAACTTTCGAACGCATCCGCGGTTCATTAGTTCCTCGATTTGCTTTTGCAACTCCTTTGTCTCCTCGGGGTTACATCGATAGGCGGCCTTGTTAGGGAGTGATGCACCCGGTACAAGGTCGACTTGGTGTTCAATCCCACGTAAGGGTGGCAAACCCGGCGGTAAGTCTTCCGGAAAGACATCCGCAAATTCTTGTAGCAAGGTATCGATATCTCTCTTGCCTTGCACAATCACGTCAACATCTCGTGTTTCTTTAATCATTAATAAATACACACGTTCGCCATCGTCAATAGCGTGTCTTACCTCCTTCTCACTAGCAAACATAGTAAGCTTCGGTTTCTCCATTTGATTAGAACTCATCGATCGAATGGCTTGGGGTGCCATTGGTTTGAGCACAATCTTCTTGCCTTTATCCCGTAATTCATATTCGTTACTCCTACCTCGATGTAAAACGTCTCTATCAAATAGCCACGTTCGGCCCAGAAGTATGTGGCATGCATCCATCGGGAGTACATCACATAGTACGTTGTCACCATACGAACCCATAGTTAATCCGACCCGTACTTGTTTCGAAACTTTCACCTTACTCCCATCATCGAGCCAATGTAACGCGTATGGTTTTGGATGAGTAGTAGTGATGAGTCCGAGCTTTGTCACCATCTCGCTTGAAGCAACATTCATACAACTTCCTCCATCGATTATCAAACTACACCATTTGTCTTTAATTTGACACTTGGTGTGGAATATTTGATCTCGTTGCTCCGTGTCCCTCGAAACCGTCTTGACTTGTAAAGTGCGAAGGACTAGACTCGTGTCATAGTATGGAGCATTGTAAGCCTCACACTCCTCTTCTTCTTCGGTGTTTACATCAAACACGTCGCCGAGTCTTTCTTCTTCGTCCTCGGCCAATAATTCTTCCCGGGCCTCAAGAGCCTCTCTTAGTGTCACCACCCGTTTGTTCGGACATGCATTTTGGTAATGGCCGAATCCTTGACACTTGAAACATCGTACCTTTGCCAAACTTGTTTCCTTGGGTACGTAGGGAGTCTTAGGTGCCGTGACAGGGACATGACTTGGTGTGGTGCTTTTAGTACCCGAACTCGAACCGGCACTTGGATTCCCGAATTTGGAAGGAAATTCGGGTCTTGAAAACTTCAATTTATTTTGGGCTTCTATCTTTATGCATAGTCCACATAAAGTATCGAAATCTTCATATGGATATAACTCCACCGTGTTGGCTATGTTTTTATTTAAGCCACGTAAAAAACGGGACATCTTTTGTTCTTCGTTTTCTTCTAACTCTCCCATCAAGACCAAACTTTCGAACTCTTCAATATATTCACCGACACTTAGTTTGCCTTGCATGAAGTCGGCAATCTTCCGGTATAAGGTTAACCGGTGTGATGTTGGCACATACCTCTTACGAAGTTTTCTTTTTAAAGAATCCCACGAACGGATTTTTGCTTTTCCCTCCCGAGTTCTTCGCGTCTTTACTCCTTCGAACCAAAGAGAAGCACCCTTCCCTAACTTGAGAATTGCATATTTGCAACGTTTCTCGTCGTTAAGGTCTTTGAATTCGAACATGCGTTCAATTTTCCATTCCCACTCCAAATAAGCTTCGGGATCGGTACCTCCAACGAACTCCGGAAGTTCGTTTACTTTAAACTCATCCGCATGGTGTATTTGACGTGCGTCATCCCCGCGTCTTGCTTGCATACGTGGTTTCGGTAGACCGCTTAGTGCGTCCCGGAGTTTCATCAAGAAATCGGGATCGGAGAAATCCATAACAAGAATCAAGAGATAGTTTTGAACAAGAAATCTTCAATAAAATTGCCAAGGAAATAGCCTTGGGCTCCGATACCACTAATGATACGAATTACGTATTAAGATGAACGTAAATTCGCCGGAAAATGCAGCGGATATATTTTGTTACCTCACAACACTCGTATATGTGTAACACTCGTAAGATATAACCGAAAGTAGGGCAATTCGGCTTACATAAACAAGAACAATATGAATGATTTATCAAACTAGACCTATAGTTTGATAAGATAATCTTTTCTCAAGACCTATTGAGAATCGATTCGATTAAAACTCGAAAACGCGTCGAATTATAACCAAGGTTTCGATGAAAAGCATTCACCAAGAAAACACAAGTGTATTCTTATTTCTTCAACATACAATATCCATAATGAAAGCATCAACAAGACTACTTATAGCATGGTAGTCTTCTTAGCAACTAAGGAATCAAACAAGATCACATGATCTTGAAATGAATAACAAAACACAAGATAAAATACAAGGGAATCAAATCAAATAGAGGGGGAATCACACAACAAAATGAATATAAGACACCCCACATAACATGCAAGTCTAATCATGACATGTGAGGGGAGGAAAAACAACAAAAAATAAAAAAAATCAGCAATAATGGCATTTGCTGGTCTGCCGGACACGGCCCGTGCCGATCGGAACGGTCGCGGCGCGCATCTGGCCGGCAGGGACTCGACCGTGTCGCCTGGCATGGTCGGGTTGGTCGGACAGCGGGAATTGTACTATCCGGAAGAGTGTGACTCGGCCGTGTCGCCTGGCACGGTCGGGTCAGGCAGACGGCCGTGGCCTGACGACACGGTCGGGTTCGGTCGGCAGCGAGATTTCATTATCCAGGACACCTCGGCACGGGCCGTGTCGGATGACACGACCTGATACGAATTACGCAAGTAATACGTATGAAACACAACGGAAGGTTAACAAGAAACAAAGTATCACTTGAATTTTGCTAAGGGTGGCCGAAAGTTGATGGTGTTCGGCCGTGAGGTAGTGTGATGTACGGAGTTTGGTGTGTTTTTATCGAACTAGACCTATAACTCGATAAAAGGGTAATCTCTTCCCAAGACCTTTTGAGAATTGATCAAAGTTAAAATCTCGAAACTCGTCGAAACAATAACTAAGGTTTGTCGAACTCGTTCAACGTATATTTCAAAGGAAATACAAAGTTTATTATGATTCTCGATATCTTACAAGTACAACGAGCACTACTATATATAGTAGTTTACAAGGATAATGATACCAAAAACAACAAGAAAAAAACGAAAGTGCAAGTCTCCATCCCTTAGTTTCGGCCGATTCTTCAAGGTGGGGAAGGAGGAGATCTTCTTGATTTGGCCATATGTGAAGACTTTTGATGATCCCTTATCATCATGCTTGGAGATCTTCTTGATTTGGCAAGATGTGAAGACTTTGATGATTCCTTATCATCATGCTTGGGGCCGCAAATTTCAAAGGGTGGGGAAGGATATCTTTACAAATTTGAACAAGATAAAGTTTTGGTGATTTTGTCATAAAAAAAAGATGCTTGTCAATTCTTCAATCTTTGTGGACCAATCGGCCGAACATCCATGTTCCGGGCCGATTCCGATGTTAATTCCGTCGCCATATTTACGTAACTCCTTTTCCGATTAATAACGTAACTCCAATCCGCGTATTCTTTTCTCCCAAGTATAATGATGCATGGACATGCGTATCGTCGTGGACGTCGATTTTTATTGGAGCTTCTTCGATTGGAATATTGGATATCGTATCATTCCCTCCTTCTTTGAAAGGAATTGACCTCAATTCCGTAATGCCATCGTCGTCAAGGTAAGGTGAGAGATCACCTACGTTGAAAGTCGCGTGTACTCCGTATTCGCCCGGAAGTTCGACTTTGTATGCGTTGTCGTTCACTTTTTCCACAATTTTGTACGGACCCTCGGCTCTTGGCATCAATTTGTTCTTCCGTTTGCTTGGGAATCTTTCTTTTCTCAAATGTATCCAAACTAAGTCGCCAACATCAAATATCCTCGCTTTTTTATTTTTGTTCGACTTCCGTTTGTAAATTTCATTCACTTCTTTAATCCGTTCCCGTATCTTTTCATGTAACTTCACCATTGATTTGAGTTTTGCTTCGGCGTCTTTGTGAACCAACTCGTTGCTCGGTAAGGGAATCAAGTCCAATGGCAAGTGCGGATTTAATCCGTATACCACTTCAAAAGGTGAATGGGCCGTGGCATAACTGGGTGATCGGTTGTATGCGAATTCAGCATGAGCAAGTTTAACGTCCCAATATTTCTGAGTTTTATTTACCAACCCTCGTAATAATGCTCCCAAGGTTCGATTAGTTACCTCGGTCTGTCCGTCGGTTTGCGGGTGATGTGAAGTACTGAATAGGAGTTTAGTACCGACTTTCCTCCATAAAGTATTCCGTATAACTCAGAAATTTGGAATCTCGATCCGACACGATGGTTTTTGGAACTCCGTGTAAACGAACTATTTCCCGGAAATACAAGTCCGCCACATTGCTTGCATCATCGGTTTTGTGGCACGCGACAAAGTGAGCCATTTTCGAAAAACGGTCGACGACCACCATGATCGAGTCCTTGCCTCGTTGAGTACGAGGTAAAGCCACAATAAAATCCATCGAGACATCCTCCCACGGTCGTAACGGTATCGGCAACGGCATGTATGTACTCGACTTGAACGAACTTTTCATCATGTGACAAGTTACGCATTTGCTCACGATTGTGCTGACGTCACCATACATTTTCGGCCAAAAGAAATGTTCTTTTAGCACCTCTACTGTCTTGGTCGAGCCGAAGTGTCCGGCTAGTCCTCCTCCGTGCGCCTCCCGAACCAACAATTCCCGAATTGTATGTCTCGGCACACATAGCTTATTTCCCTTGAAAAGAAAGCCATCCTGTAAAACAAATTCTTCGTACGGGGCCGTTTTACAACGGTTAAAAATTTCCCCGAAATCCAAATCGCCGTTGTAATGATCTTTCAAAGTCTCGAACCCCAACAAACGAACATCTAGCATCGACAGTAAAGCATACCGTCTCGATAGCGCATCCGCCACCACATTACTCTTCCCGTCTTTGTACTTGGATGAAAAGTGAAAAGATTGTAAAAATTCCACCCATTTTGCATGCCTCGGGCTTAGCTTACTTTGTCCGTTGATGTATTTCAACGACTCATGATCCGAATGTAGCACGAAATGTTTCGAACGTAGATAATGACTCCAATGATCGAGTGCTCTTACGATAGCATAGAACTCCTTGTCGTAAGTACAATAATTCACTCGGGCGCCACTTAACTTCTCCGAAAAATAGGCAATGGGACGGCCTCTCTGAATAAGCACTGCCCCGATTCCAACTCCGCTAGCGTCGCATTCTACCTCAAACGGTTGTGAAAAATCGGGCAACGTCAAAATCGGCGCTTCACATAATTTTCCCTTTAAGTTTTCAAAAGCCTTTTGGGCTGCTTTCGTTCCAAGCAAAGGTTCCTTTTTCGGACACTCCGTGATCGGACCGGATATAGTGCTAAAGTCCCGTATGAATCGTCGGTAAAAGAAGCGAGGCCATGAAATGACCGTACCTCCGTGATTGTCTTTGGGGTCGGCCACGACTTGATTGCCGCGATCTTCTCTTGGTCGACCGAAACTCCGTCTTCGAAACAACATAGCCGAGAAAGACAAGACTCTCGACTAGGAAAGTACACTTCTCCCGCTTTTCCATAAAGTTTTTGTTCCCTTAGCGTCTCAAACACGTACCGCAAATGTTCGAGGTGTTCTTCTACGGACCGATCAGATCAAAATGTCGTCTAAGTACACGACAACAAACTTTCCCAAGAAAGGTTTAAGAACCTCGTTCATCAACCTCATAAAGGTGCTCGGGCGTTGGTGAGGCCGAATGGCATCACAACCCATTCGTAAAGTCCATTCTTCGCTTTTAAACGCCGTTTTCCATTCGTCTCTCTCGCATGCGGATTTGATGGTATCCGCTCCGTAAATCAACTTTGGAAAATATAACCGAGCCATGTAACTCGTCCAAAGATGTCGCCTAGTCTCGGGATGGGAAACCGATACTTGACGCGGTGATGTTATTCACGGCTCATCAATACACATTCGCCATGTTCCGTCTTTTTTTGGCACAAGTAGAACTGGAACCGCACACGGACTTAAACTTTCTCGGACATATCCGTGATTCATGAGTTCATCAATTTGACGTTGTAGTTCTTTGGTTTCTTCGGGATTACAACGATACGCCGCTTTGTTCGGTAATGGAGCTCCCGGTATAAGATCAATCTGGTGTTCAATCCCGCGGATAGGTGGTAATCCTACCGGCAAGTCTTCGGGAAATACGTCCGAAAACTCGTGTAATAATACGTCTATCTCTTCCTCATGTTGCGATTTTGTGGCAAGATTTCGGACCTCTTTGATCATCATCAAATAAACACGTTCGCCATCGTCAATGGCGTGTTCGACTTCTTTCTCGTTTGCAAACATCGTAAGTTTCGGTCCTTCGACTTTTTTCGAACTCATCGTCCGGATAGCTTGAGGTGACATAGGTTTAAGAACAATTTTTTTACCTTTGTCACGTAGCTCATACTCATTACTCCTCCCTCGATGTAGTACGTCCCGATCAAATAGCCAAGGTCTTCCTAATAACACGTGACATGCGTCCATCGGTAGTACATCGCATGTAATGTCATCGCCATTCGAACCCATGGTGAGTCCGACCTTCACTTGTCTTGATACCTTCACTTTGTTCCCATCATCGAGCCAATGGAGTGCATACGGTTTAGGATGGGCCGTGGTGATCAAACCGAGTTTTGAAACCATCTCGCTTGATGCCACGTTTGTACAACTTCCACCGTCAATGATCAAGCTACACCATTTATCTCCGACACGACACTTCGTGTGGAAGATTTGGTCCCGTTGTTCTTCGTCACTTGGGGCGGCCTTCGTTTGCAACATGCGAAGGACAAGGTTCGTGTCATAGTTCGGGCATCGTATGCCTCGCACTCTTCTTCTTCGTCAGCTTCTAAGTTAAAAACGTCTCCAACTCTTTCTTCTTCGGCTAATAATTCTTCTCGGGCGGCTATGGCTTCTCGTAACGTCACAATCCTCCGATTCGGACAAGCACTTTGATAGTGTCCAAATCCTTGACATTTGAAACATCGGACTTTAGATAGGCTCGTCTCTTTTGGTGTGATAGGGGTTTTGGAATGGTAGTAACTGATCGGCTTGTGGTGACAGTTTTGGAAACGAGCTAGAACTCGCGCCAAAGTTGGTATTTCCGTATTTAGGTGGGAATTCGGGTTTAGAGAGTTTGGTTTTGTTTTGATTTTCCAACTTTATGCAAAGTCCGCATAAAGTATCAAGTCGAGAATAGGGGTAGAGTTCCACGGAATTAGCAATATTTTTGTTCAAACCTCGTAGGAAACGGGACATCCGCAATTCTTCGCTTTCTTCAAGTTCTCCCATCAAGGATAAGTTTTCAAACTCCTCGATGTACTCCTCGACACTTAGCTTTCCTTGCGTGAGGTCGAAATTTTTCTGACAGCTTAGCTTGTGTGTAGCCGGACATATCTTTTCGTAGTTTCCTTTTAGGGAATCCCACGAACGTATCTTCTCTTTTCCTACACGACTTCTTTGCGTCTTCATTCGCTCAAACCAAAGGGAAGCTCCTTTCCAAGTTTGAGAATCGCGTACTTGCAACGTACCTCGTCATTGAGCTCCTTGAACTCAAACATTCGTTCAATTTTTCTTTCCCACTCCAAATAAACCTCAGGATCGGTGCCGCCTACGAACTCCGGAAGTTCGCTGGTCTTGTATTCATCCGCATGTCGTGGTGCATGCATGGTGTCATGTCCTCGTCGTGCATGGATTCTGGGCTCCGGCAAGCCACGAAGAACGTCACGTAGTTGTGCTACTTCTTCATCGGTGAATGCCATCTTCTTGATGATGTCGAATCGCGTGAGACAAGTGGCTCTGATACCACTTATGATACGAATTACGCAAGTAATACGTATGAAACACAACGGAAGGTTAACAAGAAACAAAGTATCACTTGAATTTTGCTAAGGGTGGCCGAAAGTTGATGGTGTTCGGCCGTGAGGTAGTGTGATGTACGGAGTTTGGTGTGTTTTTATCGAACTAGACCTATAACTCGAATAAAGGGTAATCTCTTCCCAAGACCTTTTGAGAATTGATCAAAGTTAAAATCTCGAAACTCGTCGAAACAATAACTAAGGTTTGTCGAACTCGTTCAACGTATATTTCAAAGGAAATACAAAGTTTATTATGATTCTCGATATCTTACAAGTACAACGAGCACTACTATATATAGTAGTTTACAAGGATAATGATACCAAAAACAACAAGAAAAAAACGAAAGTGCAAGTCTCCATCCCTTAGTTTCGGCCGATTCTTCAAGGTGGGTAAGGAGGAGATCTTCTTGATTTGGCCATATGTGAAGACTTTTGATGATCCCTTATCATCATGCTTGGAGATCTTCTTGATTTGGCAAGATGTGAAGACTTTGATGATTCCTTATCATCATGCTTGGGGCCGCAAATTTCAAAGGGTGGGGAAGGATATCTTTACAAATTTGAACAAGATAAAGTTTTGGTGATTTTGTCATAAAAAAGATGCTTGTCAATTCTTCAATCTTTGTGGACCAATCGGCCGAACATCCATGTTCCGGCCGATTCCGATGTTAATCTACGCCATATTTACGTAACTCCTTTTCCGATTAATAACGTAACTCCAATCCGCGTATTCTTTTCTCCCAAGTATAATGATGCATGGACATGCGTATCGTCGTGGACGTCGATTTTTATTGGAGCTTCTTCGATTGGAATATTGGATATCGTATCACGACCGGATTCGCTCGGCAGTGATCGGCCGATTCAAAGACGGTGATCGGCGATTCGGCAGGTGGTGGTCGGTGATCGGCGATTCGGCAGGTGGTGAATTTTCCGGCCGGTGGTGATTTTTCCGGCAGTTCGTCCATTTTCCGGTCGATTGTCGACCTTCCGGCATAGCATGACATGGGCCGTGTTATATGACACGGCTGAGACCGAGACTCCACGTCTTATGTCCGTTTTCTCGCCTAAATACGTAGTAGCCCGTGCATGGCGTGTAGTAAGGTCATTTATATCGATCCTTACTTCGTCTTCTTCGTTCATATCAAATGATTCCGTATCATCACACCACCCTCAAACCGACGGACAAACTGAAGTGACTAATCGAACCCTGGGAACACTGTTGCGAGGCCTGGTAGGCAAGACACAGAAAGACTGGGATCTAAAACTGGCACATGCGGAGTTTGCTTATAACCGTTCTCCTACTCATGCCACGGCGCGTTCTCCATTCGAAGTAGTTTACAGCCTGAATCCCTACATACCGCTAGACTTAATTCCATTACCGAATGACGAATTGGTGCATAAGGACGCGGAGTCGAAACTGAAATCGATGATGAAATTACACGAACAGGTGCATAACCTAATCAAGGAGGTAAATGAGACGTACAAAAGAAAATCGAACAAACAAAGAAAACCAAGAGTATTTGAGGTCGGGGATTTAGTTTGGGTGTATTTGAGGAAATAACGATTCCCGAGTAAGTGCAAGAACAAGTTAATGCCATGAGCTGAGGGGCCATTTAAAATAGTTGCGAAGGTGAACGACAATGATTACAAGTTAGAACTAAGAAATAAGAATACACTTTGTGGTTGCCCTTGGTGAATGCTTTTCATCAAAACTTTGATTATTATTCGACGCATTTTCGAATCTTAATCTGATTGATTCTCAATAGGTCTTGAGAAGAAATCACTTTATCGAATTATAGGTCTAGTTCGATAAAACAACTGTTTCCTGTCCTGTTTCGATATTCTTCTTGTTTCGATACAACTTTGTACTTGTTCGGGATTTCGTATCAAGTGTTGTTCGATCGTTCGAACTTGTTACCTGTTTTCAATTAGCATCCGACCGAAACTTGCTGTTTCGAGTGTCGTTGTTTGGGGGTTGCCTGTCTCGAGTCTTTTACATTTGGCCACGATTCCCGAGTAAGCGCAAGAACAAGTTAATGCCACGAGCTGAGGGGCCATTTAAAATAGTTGCGAAGGTGAACGACAATGCTTACAAGTTAAAACTTCCGGGTGATTATGGAGGGCATGCTACTTTCAACATAGGTGATCTATCTCCTGATACGAAACCAACTACTCCAAGCAAAGAAGACGAAGTAAGAATTGACGTAAAACATCTCGACCATACTCCAACGTACTTGGGCGAGAGAACTGAAACGAGGCACGTAGTTACCTTGATAATTGGAATTGGAGTAACTTAAACAAAAGACAACTTGCATCTTGGGGAGGGGAAGAGGTTCAAGTGGCAACTAAACAATAAAAGAATGTTCAGTATCTTCTTACAAAAGCAGCAGGATTCTTGGCAAAAGGCGGCTGTCATCTTTCAACTTGGAGACAAGGCCCAGCTTTTACTTTTGTTTGCAAGTGACATGGGGGAACCTTTTATTATCTTTTCATTATTTTAAGAACAACTTGTATTAGTTTAGTTTATCTTGTCAGGCTACTTTGCCTATAAATAGTGGCGATGAAGTGTAGTGAAGGGATTATTGAATGTTGAAGAAATAAGAACACTTTGTGTTTTTC
Source organism: Orobanche coerulescens (assembly GCA_033398695.1). NCBI lineage: Eukaryota > Viridiplantae > Streptophyta > Magnoliopsida > Lamiales > Orobanchaceae > Orobanche > Orobanche coerulescens. The sequence goes on along the minus strand of CM065812.1, from coordinate 58,072,821 downwards.
CCTGGTGAATGTGATACGAATTACGTATTAAGATGAACGTAAATTCGCCGGAAAATGCAGTGGATATATTTTGTTACCTCACAACACTCGAATATGTGTAACACTCGTAAGATATAACCGAAAGTAGGGCAATTCGGCTTACATAAACAAGAACAATATGAATGATTTATCAAACTAGACCTATAGTTTGATAAGATAATCTTTCCTCAAGACCTATTGAGAATTGATTCGATTAAAACTCGAAAACGCGTCGAATTATAATCAAGGTTTCGATGAAAAGCATTCACCAAGAAAACACAAGTGTATTCTTATTTCTTCAATATACAATACATAATGAAAGCATGAACAAGACTACTTATAGCATGGTAGTCTTCTTAGCAACTAAGGAATAAAACTGATACGGAATTTAATAGTCCGAATAAAGAAACCGAAGCAAGAATCGACGTTAAAGGCCTTACAACGCGCCGTGCACGTGCGACTACATTTTTAGGCGAGAAAACGGACACAAGCCGGAAAATGACACAACCTGCCGGAAAATGTCACAACCTGCCGGAAAATGTCACAACTCGTAGGAAAATGTCACCTGCCGGAAATGCCGAAACCTTAGGAAAATTCACCACCGGCCGGAAAAATCACCTCCGCCGAATCGCCGAAACCTTCGGCCGGACCGGCCGTGTCGTCCGACACGGCCCGTGCCGCACTCGTCCAGAAACGTACAAGTCACTGCCCACAGGACTCGACCGTGTTGTCTGGCACGGTCGAGTCGAACTATGCCGGATAAGCCAAAACCTACTGCCAGACGGCCCGACCGTGTTCCAGGACACGATCGGACCCACGCCGAACGTCCTTGTCAGCGCCGCGCCCGTGCCGGGTCACTGTCGGACGAGTCCCTATCGGATGTCACTATCGCGCCGCGACCGTGTCAAGCAGACACGGTCGAGTCACTGCCGACAGCGCCACGCCCGTGCCGAGTGTCCTTGTCGCGCCGCGGCCGTGTCAGGCGACACGACTGAGTCCTGCCGGCAGATTTCACCTTTTTTGTATTTTCTTTTGTGTGTTTGTCTTTGCCTTGTTTTTTACTCATTTTAGGGATTGTGTTTCCCCTAAAATTAGGATTGTTGTTCCTTTTATGTTTTATTTTAATTATTCAAAGATTTTATAAATCTTTGAATTATTTTCTCTTATTATAGGAAGACTTGAAGTCTCCTATATATAGGCTTGTGTAAGCCTTGTAAGTATAGAATATTATGAATGTTGAATGTGAAAGAATACACATTGTGTTTCTATCATTGGTAAATGATTTTTACCGAACCTTGATTTTTATTCGACGCGTTTTCGAATATTAATCCGATTGATTCTCAATAGGTCTTGGGAAGAAATCACCTTATCGATTTATAGGTCTAATTCGATAAACCTTTGTTCTTGATCGTTCAAGTCTTCTTGTTCGATATTTTTATTGTTATCCGATATTTCATCCATATTCATACACTCGAATTACCATATTCATAAAAGCCTTCCGCTATCATATTCCTACATATACTCCGAACGATACGTATCCGCCTCTCCCGGAGAATTCATATCATAAGTGGTATCGGAGCCCAAGGTCATCTCCTTGGGCGATTTATTCAACGATTTTTTTTTTGTTGAGATTAGCGCAGTCGGAAGAAAACAAAGTTTTCCCGTGGATTCGACCGTTGGATCGTCACGAAATTTTGACAAAGGTAAGCCAACTCATTGAACTACAGTCTGAACGGTGGAGATCAAATTCTTTGATCATCTTCTTGGTTCATTCTTCACGGATTTCTTGCCAAATTTTCTGTCCGATTTCTTATCAAGAACTATCTCTTGATTCTTGTTATGGATTTCTCGGATCTCGATTTCTTGATGAAACTCCGTGACGCACTAAACTGCTTACCGGAGCAACATATGCAAGCAAGACACAGAGACGACGCCAACAATATTGATTTCTTGGCCAAATTCCGCAGCATACCGGAATTTCACGGAGATAGTAATCCAGATGCGTGCATAGATTGGCTTCATGTTTGTGAGGAGCACTCGGACTTCAAGGCTGCTCCGATCAACCGCCGCGTTTCGTTGGTGGCAAGGCGCCTCCGCGGTAGCGCCGCCTTCTGGTGGCAAAAATTGAAACAGTCCCGTTCACAACAACGTAAGCCTAAAATTACAGATTGGCAAAAATTCAGAAAATATTTCAAGCGAAGGTTCAAAGCCACATCTTACCACCAGTCGTTGTTTCCCCACCACCAATCCTTCGACGCCCCGCCGCCAACCTTTGATCAAAGATTTTTTTTTCATCGAAGAATTTCCAGCGAAATTTTTTTTTGACGAAGACGATGTCCCTACCACCATTTTCAATGAAGTAGATGATACGAATCGGTCAACATCATCAAATACAAAAAAGAAGATTATCCAACCAAGCTTGATTGAGTCGCAGGCATACATAAAATCCTCATGCAAAATACATGGACAAATTACCAATTCTCGCGCGCACGACGACTTCGCAGCAGTTTTAGTATTTTGCCCATAACTTTCTCGTCCGAAATCCGATTCAGGTGATTCAAGTGGCCATGGAAAGCTAAGAAAGAGAGCTACAAATCTTATGAAGACCATAGGACCAAATTCGGTCCCATTGGATCCCAGAAATGACAAAACCGACAGCATCATATTTGGTCCAAAATCATGAAGACTTTTGTCTCTTCTAGTTTCAAGACTTGATACGATATCTAATATTCCAATCGAAGAAGCTCCAATAAAAATCGACGTCCATGACGATACGCATGGCCATGCATCATTATACTTGGGAGAAAAGAATACGCGGATTGGAGTTACGTTGTTAATCGGAATCGGAGTAACGTAAAATTCGACGACGGAATCGGTCCGAAAGCATGAAAAATCGGCCATATCATGCTTGAAAGGGACCTCACTTGACTTCATATCTTGGACAAGATAATGAAGATATTCTTTTCTTCCCCACCTCACTAAAAAACGGTCCATGCCAAGATTTGACGAAGACTTCCATCCTTCATGTCATTGTCCCTCATGTCATTATCACCTACATAATTCCAAAGAAGATGATATCATAATCTATACCAAATCCTCCTAACAATCCTTGATGAAGCTCGGCCGAAGTGAAGAAATGGAAGGAAGGATATTTGGTTTTTCTTCATGTCCCCATCACTTAATAAGTCCAAGATGTCTTCATCAACATAAAAATCCAAGATGCTTGGTATCTACTTGGAGATTTTCGGACGAAATGGAAGTTGCTAGGAAGTTTCGTTTTCTCGTTTTGTTGTATTTTCTTACGGTTGGGAACTACTATATATAGTAGTACTTGATTGTATTTGTAATATCTTGAATCTTGAAAGTAATAAACCTTGTATTTCTTTGAAATATACGTTGAACGAGTTCAACAAACTTTAGTTATTGTTTCGACGCGTCTCGAGATTTTAACTTGATCAATTCTCAATAGGTCTTGGGAAGAGATTACTTTTATCGAGTTATAGGTCTAGTTCGATAAAACACATCCAAATCCGTATACACTACTACCTCACGGCCGAAATCCATTTAAGTTCGGCCACCCCTTGTGTTTTCGAGTGACACTTTGATAATCGTCAAGACATAATAATCTTCCATTGTATTTCATACGCATTACGTACGTAATTCGTATCATCTTCTTGTTCGATATTTTTTATTGTTATACCCGATATTATTCACATACAAAATACATCCGAAAAACTCCATATTCGTAAAAGCCTTCCGCTATCATACACTTACATATACTCCGACCGATACGTATCCACCTCTCCCCGGATAATTCGTATCATAAGTGGTATCGGAGCCCAAGGTCATCTCCTTGGGCGATCAACTATATTCACCGAATTTTTTTTTTTGAAGTATTTAGTCACCTTCTTGGGTTGTTCTTCACGGTTAGAAGAATTTTCGCATAACATTGGCAGATTAGCGCAGTCGGAAGAAAACAAAGTTTCCCGTGGATTCGACCGTTGGATCATCACGAAATTTTGACAAAGGTAAGCCAACTCATTGAACTACAGTCTGAACGGTGGAGATCAGATTCTTTGATCATCTTCTTGGTTCATTCTTCACGGATTTCTTGGGAAAATTTTCTGTCCGATTTCTTGTCAAGAACTATCTCTTGATTCTTGTTATGGATTTCTCCGAGCTCGATTTCTTGATGACACTCCGTGACGCACTAAACGGCTTACCGGAGCGACGTATGCAAGAAAGACGCAGAGACGATGCCAACGATATTGATTTCTTGGCCAAATTCCGCAGCATACCGGAATTTCACGGAGATAGTGATCCAAATGCGTGCATAGATTGGCTTCGTGCTTGTGAGGAGCACTCGGACTTCAAGGCTGCCCCGATCAACCGCCGCATTTCGTTGGTGGCAAGGCGCCTCCGCGGTAGCGCCGCCGTCTGGTGGCAAAAACTGAAACAGTCCCGTTCACAACAACGTAAGCCAAAAATCAAAGATTGGCAAAAATTCACAAAATATTTCAATCGAAGGTTCAAACCATACCACCACTCGTTGTTCCCCCACCACCAATCCTTCGACGCCCCGCCGCCAACCTTTGATCAAAGATTTTTTTTCATCGAAGAATTTCAGTAAGTTTTTTTGACGAAGACGATGTCCCTACCACCATTTTCAATGAAGTAGGCAGACGGAATTTTCAACGGAGCAATTCAACGAAGAAGATGAGTTAAGCCGTGTCTCCCACGACGACGAACCTAGATCTTGCTACTTTGATCATGGGCCAGTTGGTTGTGTTGGCCAAATTGACCAAAACGGACCAAATTATTTTAGTAACGCGAAACAAGATCACGGCCTTATGCTTTCTGAAACGGCTAATCTTGAAAATGAACTCTTTGTCACTGACGACTTTGATATGACAGAATTTCTGCGGCATTTTTGATGACAAAGTAGATGTTGGTTGTAGTCGAACTGCGCTATAGGAGCAAAGTGTGTCGTATGACTTTGTTGCGATGCAAACGAGCCTAGTGGATTAATTTTTGATGAGACATTATTGGAGGAGCCCAAGAATATTGAAGCGGAGTGTTGGTTAGATTATGACGGACCACAAGATTTGATGAGGAACCAATTGATGAAGAGGAATCCGTAATAAATCCTATGGTTCCCACCGTAATAAATTCTGTGTTTTCCATTTTTGATGATGAACCCAAGAAATCGGTGTTTCCACTCGGAGGAGGAACCCGATGTGGAGTTAACGTGCGTCCCATTTCGGATATCCACTCATGTCATGATATCGGTATTACTCGCGGAGTAATTATTATTATTTTATTAATAATGATAGTTATTTTGTTGGTGATTCTCGAGGGGCCCCACTACCTATCGTCTCAAGATTTTGGGTCATGTACGTACTGCGGACATCTTCGAGATCAAATACTTAGAGGCTTTAGTTAATTATCTTGGTGACGAAGGGAGTTCGGAATTGAGGACAATTCCCTTTAAAGAGAGAGGGTATGATACGAATCGGTCAACATCATCAAATACAAAAAAGAAGATTATCCAACCAAGCTTGATTGAGTCGCAGGCATACATAAAATCCTCATGCAAAATACATGGACAAATTACCAATTCTCGCGCGCACGACGACTTCGCAGCAGTTTTAGTATTTTGCCCATAACTTTCTCGTCCGAAATCCGATTCAGGTGATTCAAGTGGCCATGGAAAGCTAAGAAAGAGAGCTACAAATCTTATGAAGACCATAGGACCAAATTCGGTCCCATTGGATCCCAGAAATGACAAAACCGACAGCATCATATTTGGTCCAAAATCATGAAGACTTTTGTCTCTTCTAGTTTCAAGACTTGATACGATATCTAATATTCCAATCGAAGAAGCTCCAATAAAAATCGACGTCCACGACGATACGCATGGCCATGCATCATTATACTTGGGAGAAAAGAATACGCGGATTGGAGTTACGTTGTTAATCGGAATCGGAGTAACGTAAAATTCGACGACGGAATCGGTCCGAAAGCATGAAAAATCGGCCATATCATGCTTGAAAGGGACCTCACTTGACTTCATATCTTGGACAAGATAATGAAGATATTCTTTTCTTCCCCACCTCACTAAAAAACGGTCCATGCCAAGATTTGAAGAAGACTTCCATCCTTCATGTCATTGTCCCTCATGTCATTATCACCTACATAATTCCAAAGAAGATGATATCATAATCTATACCAAATCCTCCTAACAATCCTTGATGAAGCTCGGCCGAAGTGAAGAAATGGAAGGAAGGATATTTGGTTTTTCTTCATGTCCCCATCACTTAATAAGTCCAAGATGTCTTCATCAACATAAAAATCCAAGATGCTTGGTATCTACTTGGAGATTTTCGGCCGAAATGGAAGTTGCTAGGAAGTTTCGTTTTCTCGTTTTGTTGTATTTTCTTACGGTTGGGAACTACTATATATAGTAGTACTTGATTGTATTTGTAATATCTTGAATCTTGAAAGTAATAAACCTTGTATTTCTTTGAAATATACGTTGAACGAGTTCAACAAACTTTAGTTATTGTTTCGACGCGTCTCGAGATTTTAACTTGATCAATTCTCAATAGGTCTTGGGAAGAGATTACTTTTATCGAGTTATAGGTCTAGTTCGATAAAACACATCCAAATCCGTATACACTACTACCTCACGGCCGAAATCCATTTAAGTTCGGCCACCCCTTGTGTTTTCGAGTGACACTTTGATAATCGTCAAGACATAATAATCTTCCATTGTATTTCATACGCATTACGTACGTAATTCGTATCATCTTCTTGTTCGATATTTTTTATTGTTATACCCGATATTATTCACATACAAAATACATCCGAAAAACTCCATATTCGTAAAAGCCTTCCGCTATCATACACTTACATATACTCCGACCGATACGTATCCACCTCTCCCCAGATAATTCGTATCAGTAGACGAGACAGAGTTTTCAACGGAGCAATTCAACGAAGAAGGTGAGTTGAGCCGTGTCTCCCTAGTCGACGAACCCGGATCTTGCTACTTTGAGCATGAGCCAGTTGGTTGTGTTGGCAAATTTGACCAAGACGGACCAACTTATGTTAATGATGAGGAACTTGATTCTAGCCACACCGATTCTGGAACTAAAATGGAGGAATTTGATTTCTTCTGGTCTCACTTGGCTACCGCCATTGATGGAGTTTTTGACAGTTCTTGTCAATGGGATGACGACAATTTACCTGTGCCGCCACCGCCATCTTCCCCAGTCTTGGCAACCCTGATTGTCGCTATAACAGCAGTACCGGATCGAGATCCAGCTTCCCATGTCTCGCAACCACCATGCCACACGACCATGCTTCATGAAATCCATAATTATGATGGGCCACCTATTTTTGATAAAGATGAAGAAAGGTGCTATATTTACCCAGTGGTTCCTGTTTATAATACCGAGCTTAAAGACGAGCCTTCCCAATGTTTTGATGTGAAAGGTGATTCCGAGGCAATTTTCTTGGTTCTTGAAATTGCATCCAATGAATTCAACCACGATGATAAAGATTTTGCCTCACAGAATAATAATTATTATTATTTCATTAATAATGATAGTTATTTGTTTGGTGATTCCCGGAGATCCCATACTACTTATCGTCTCAAGATTTTGGGCCATGTACGTACTGCGGACATTTTCGAGATCAAGTACTTAGAAGCTTTAGTTAATTATCTTGATGACGAAGGAAGATCGGAATTGAGGACAATTCCCTTTAAAGGGGGAGGGGATGATACGGAATTTAATAGTCCGAATAAAGAAACCGAAGCAAGAATCGACGTTAAAGGCCTTACAACGCGCCGTGCACGTGCGACTACATTTTTAGGCGAGAAAACGGACACAAGCCGGAAAATGACACAACCTGCCGGAAAATGTCACAACCTGCCGGAAAATGTCACAACCTGCCGGAAAATGTCACCTGTAGGAAATGCCGAGCAACCGGAAAATTCACCACCGTAGGAAAAATCACCTCCGCCGAATCGCCGAGCACCGCCGCCGGACCCGGACGTGTCGTCCGACACGGCCGTCCGCACTCGTCGTAAACGCATGTCATCGCCACGAGGACTCGGCCGTGTTATGCACGCGGTCGAGTCGAACTATGCCGGATAAGCCAAAACCTCGCGCGGCCGGCCGTGTTCCAGACACGATCGGACCCACGCCGAACGTTCTTGTCGGCGCCGCGCCGTCGTCAGCTGTCGGACGAGTCCCTATCGGATGTCATCTGTCGCGCCGCGGCCGTGTCAATGACACGGTCGAGTCATCGCCGACGCCGCGCCCGTTCCGAGTGTCCTTGTCGCGCCGCGCCGCCGTCGCGACACGCGAGTCCCGCCGGCAGATTTCACCTTTTTTGTATTTTCTTTTGTGTGTTTGTCTTTGCCTTGTTTTTTTACTCATTTTAGGGATTGTGTTTCCCCTAAAATTAGGATTGTTGTTCCTTTTATGTTTTATTTTAATTATTCAAAGATTTTATAAATCTTTGAATTATTTTCTCTTATTATAGGAAGACTTGAAGTCTCCTATATATAGGCTTGTGTAAGCCTTGTAAGTATAGAATATTATGAATGTTGAATGTGAAAGAATACACATTGTGTTTCTATCATTGGTAAATGATTTTTACCGAACCTTGATTTTTATTCGACGCGTTTTCGAATATTAATCCGATTGATTCTCAATAGGTCTTGGGAAGAAATCACCTTATCGATTTATAGGTCTAATTCGATAAACCTTTGTTCTTGATCGTTCAAGTCTTCTTGTTCGATATTTTTATTGTTATCCGATATTTCATCCATATTCATACACTCGAATTACCATATTCATAAAAGCCTTCCGCTATCATATTCCTACATATACTCCGAACGATACGTATCCGCCTCTCCCGGAGAATTCGTATCAAAAACAAGATCACATGATCTTGAAATGAAAAACAAAACAACAAGATAAAATACAAAGGAATCAAATCAAAGGGAGGGGGAATCACACAACAAAATGAATATAAGCCACCCCACATAACATGCAAGTCTAATCATGACATGTGAGGGGAGGAAAAACAACAAAAAATAAAAAAAAAATCAGCAATAATGGTCATTTGCTGGTCTGTCGGACACGGCCCGTGCCGATCGGCACGGCCGCGGCGGCATGTGCGGGCGCACATGTTCGGCAGGACTCGACCGTTTCGCCTGGCACGGTCGGGTTGGTCGGACAATGGGAATTTTACTATCCGGAAGAGTGTGACTCGGCCGTGTCGCCTGGCACGGTCGGGTTGTGTCGGCACGGGCCGTGTCGGACGACACGGTCGGGTTCGGTTGGCAGCGAGATTTCATTATCCAGGACACCTCGGCACGGGCCGTGTCGGATGACACGGCCGGATTCGGTCGGCAGTGATCGGCCAGTTCCGGCAGGTGGTGGTCGGCAGCGATCGGCCAGTTCCGGCAGGTGGTGATTTTCCGACCGATTGTCGACCTTCCGGCATAGCATGACACGGGCCGTGTTATATGACACGGCTGAGACCGAGACTCCACATCTTATGTCCGTTTTCCCGCCTAAATACGTAGTAGTCCGTGCATGGCGTGTAGTAAGGTCATTTATGTTGATCCTTACTTCGTCTTCTTCGTTCATGTCAAATGATTCCGTATCATCTCCTCCTCCTTTAAAAGGAATTGTCCTCAATTCCGAAATTCCGTCATCATCGATGTAAGGTGAGAGGTCCCCAACATTAAAGGTTGCATGAATCCCATAATCTCCCGGAAGTTCTAATTTGTAAGCGTTGTCGTTCACTTTCGCGATTACTTTAAACGGTCCCTCCGCTCGCGGCATTAATTTGTTCTTACGTTTATTTGGAAATCGCTCTTTCCTTAAATGCAACCAAACCAAATCACCAACTTCGAACAATCTCGGCCTTCTTTGTTTGTTCGACTTTCTTTTGTAAGCCTCGTTTATTTCCTTGATTCGATTACGTACTTGCTCGTGTAATTTCATCATCGATTTCAATTTTGATTCTGCATCCTTGTGCACTAACTCGTCACTTGGCAATGGAATTAGATCTAATGGCATGTACGGATTTAGTCCATAAACTACTTCGAACGGAGAGTGTGCCGTGGCATAAGTAGGAGAACGATTATAAGCGAACTCCGCATGTGCAAGTTTCAAGTCCCAATCCTTCTGTGTCTTGCTCACAAGACCACGTAGTAATGTGCCCAACGTTCGATTGGTCACCTCGGTTTGACCGTCCGTTTGTGGATGATGTGACGTGCTAAATAGTAGTTTGGTTCCCACCTTTCTCCACAAGGTGTTCCAAAAATAACTAAGGAATTTTGAGTCCCGATCCGAAATAATCGTTTTTGGAACTCCATGCAATCGTACGATTTCTCGGAAATACAAATCGGCGACGTTACTCGCGTCGTCCGTCTTGTGGCAAGCCACAAAGTGAGCCATCTTCGAAAATCGGTCTACGACAACCATAATAGCATCTCTCCCTCGTTGAGTACGAGGCAAAGCAACAATAAAATCCATTGAGACATCTTCCCACGGTCTTTAGGAATCGGCAAAGGCATGTATACTCCCGGTTTGAATGAACTTTTAGCAATATGGCATGTCACACACTTATTAATTATGTCGTGTACATTCACTTGCATCTTCGGCCAATGAAAATGCTCTTTAAGGACCTCCAACGTTTTGGCCGAACCAAAATGACCGGCCAAGCCTCCACCGTGAGCTTCCCGAACTAATAATTCCCGAATCGGGTGTTTGGGTAAACATAGGCGATTTCCTTTGAAAAGGAATCCTTCTTGCAACGTAAATTCTCCAAATGGGCCAGATTTACACCGGATGAAAACCTCACCAAAATCCACATCCCCATCATAACACTCTTTCAATGCTTCGAACCCAAGCAACCGAATGTCAAGAGTAGAGAGCAAGGCATACCGTCTAGACAAAGCATCCGCCACAATGTTGCTCTTGCCATCTTTGTACTTTGATGAAAAGTGGAATGATTGCAAGAATTCCACCCATTTAGCATGTCTCGGACTCAACTTTAGTTGGCCGTTGATATATTTCAAGGACTCATGATCCGAATGTAGGATGAAATGTTTCGGCCGAAGGTAATGGCTCCAATGATCAAGAGCTCTCACAATGGCATAGAACTCCTTGTCATAAGTACAATAGTTGAGTCGAGCCCCACCCAATTTCTCCGAAAAGTAGGCAATTGGTCGCCTCCCTTGGACGAGGACCGCCCCAATACCCACTCCACTTGCGTCACATTCTACCTCGAAAGGTTGTGAAAAGTCGGGTTAAGCCAAGATAGGTGCTTCACACATTTTCACCTTCAATTTTTCAAACGCCCCTTGGGCAGCCCCACTCCACACAAACGGTCCTTTTTTTAAGCATTCCGTTATCGGGCTAGAAATGGTACTAAAGCCTCGTATGAACCTCCGATAAAATGAAGCAAGTCCGTGAAAGGATCGGACTTCCGTGATGGTTTTAGGCGTAGGCCAAGATTTAATCGCCTCGATCTTGGTTTGATCAACCGACACTCCCTCTTTAGAAACGATGTAGCCAAGAAAGGCTACACTCTCGACTAGAAACGAACACTTCTCCTTTTTCCCATAAAGTTTTTGATCCCTAAAGATCTCGAAGACTTTCCTCAAGTGCCCGGTATGCTCTTGCAATGATCGACTATAAATTAAGATGTCGTCCAAGTATACGACGACAAATTTTCCCAAAAACGGCTTAAGTACCTCATTCATTAATCGCATGAAAGTACTTGGCGCATTTGTAAGGCCAAAGGGCATGACGAGCAATTCATATAATCCATGTTTTGTCTTGAAAGCCGTTTTCCATTCATCTCATTCCCGCATGCGAATTTGATGATAGCCGCTTCTCAAATCAACCTTCGAAAAAATCACCAAACCATGCAACTCGTCCAACATATCATCAAGTCTCAGAATTGGGAACCGATATTTGATGGTTATGTTGTTCACGGCTCTACTATCTATACACATCCGCCATGACCCATCCTTCTTTGGAACAAGTAAAACAGGAACCGCACAAGGGCTCAAACCTTCTCGAACGTACCCGCGGTTCATTAGCTCCTCGATTTGTTTTTGCAACTCCTTTGTCTCCTCGGGGTTACATCGATAGGCGGCCTTGTTAGGGAGTGATGCACCCGGTACAAGGTCGACTTGGTGTTCAATCCCACGTAAGGGTGGTAAACTCGGCGGTAAGTCTTCCGGGAAGACATCCGCAAATTCTTGTAGCAAGGTATCGATATCTCTCTTGCCTTGCACAACTACGTCAACATCTCGTGTTTCTTTAATCATCAATAAATACACACGCTCGCCATCGTTAATAGCGTGTCTCACCTCTTTCTCGCTAGCAAACATGGTAAGCTTTGGTTTCTCCATTTGATTAGAACTCATTGATCGAATGGCTTGGGGTGCCATCGGTTTAAGCACAATCTTCTTGCCTTTATCTCGTAATTCATATTCGTTACTCCTTCCTCGATGCAAAACATCTCGGTCGAACATCCATGGTCATCCCAAAAGTATGTGGCATGCATCCATCGGGAGTACGTCACATAACACATCGTCTCCATATGATCCCATGGTTAAGTTGACCCGTACTTGTCTCGTCACCTTCACTTTGCTTCCATCATCGAGCCAATGTAAAGCATACGGTCTCGGGTGAGCCGTAGTAGTTAGCCCGAGCTTGGTAACCATCTCGTTTGATGCTACATTCGTGCAACTCCCTCCGTCTATTATCAAGCTACAACACTTTTCTCCGACTTTGCATTTGGAATGAGAGATTTGGTCTCTTTGCTCCGTATTACTTGGAACGATTTTGGTATGTAGTGCTCGAAGCACTAGAGTAGTATCATATTCCAGAGCGTCATAAGTCTCGCAATCCTCATTCTCTTCCTCGGCCTCCATGTTAAATACGTCACCAAGGCCTTCCTTCTCGTCCTCGACCAAAAGTTCGTCTCGGACCGCAAGAGCTTCTCTTAAAGTGACCACCCGTTTATTTGGACATGCATTTTGATAGTGACCAAAGCCTTGACATTTAAAGCATCGTACTTTAGCCAAGCTCGTTTCCTTGAAAACGTGGGGAACCTTCGGGGCCGGGGAAGGGACTTGTACGGTAGGTTTCGTAGTCGAACTTGAGCCGGCACTTGTATTTCTGAATTTGTATGGGAATTCGGGTTTGGTAAACTTCAACTTGCTTTGAGCTTCAATTTTTATGCATAGCCCACATAAAGTGTCAAAATCTCCATATGGGTATAATTCCACCGTATTTGCAATGTTTCGGTTTAGACCACGTAAGAAACGTGACATTCTTTGTTCTTCATTTTCTTCAAGTTCTCCCATTAAGGCCAAGCCTTTAAATTCTTCGATATATTCTTCCACACTTAGTTTCCCTTGTACGAACTCCGCATTTTTTCGGTATAAGTGATGCGATTACGGCATCTCCAAACGAAGTAAGCGAAGTAAGAATCGACGTAGGTGACGATACCAAGTTGCATGCACATGCACCTACGTACTTTGGTGAGAAAACATCCGTGGAAATGGGAACGATCTTAATAATCGGAACTGGGATAACTTAGACGTATCAAAACATGCATACGTATGCATGTTCATGCATACAAAATCGGCCATATTAGGAGGAAGATTTTGGCCGATTTGATGAAGGATCCATGAAGGATCTTTGTCCCCACTACTTTCAAAGTTTGTTTTCTTTTTGTTCAAAGTCCACCATATCAAGATTGATGAAGATTTAGTTCATGTCACCATCTCCCCAAATCGGCCGAAATCAAGAAGGAAGAAGACACCAAGATATTGATCTCATTTTCTATCCTTATCAAAGACTTGCAAGAAGATATCACATGAGAAATATCTTGTCCACTACTTCTTGGTGTCCCACGGCCAAAATACTAAGGAAAGAGCCAAGCATGTGTTGTTTTATCTTTGTCAAAAGTCTTGATGACTTAGTTTATTACTTACTTGTATTTTAGCTAGATTTTTGTGATCTTGTTTGAACTTATTAGTAAGTTGTAAAGGCTATATAATAGCCTCATCCTCAACCTTGAATAAACCATCTTGAAGCTTGCAAAAACGAAATACATGTTATGTATTCTAGTTGAATGATTTTCAGCACACTTCGATTATAATTCGACGCGTTTTCGAGTTGTAATTTAATCAATTCTGAATAGGTCTTGAGGAGAGATTGTCTTATCAAACTATAGGTCTAGTTTGATAATCTACTTTCATTTTATTCGTGTTTTCGCAAAGCCGAATTGTCCTACTTTCGGTTGAATATTACGAGTGTTACACAAAAACGAGTGTTGTGAGGAAATAAAGATAACCGCTGCATTCTCCGGTGAATTTACGTACATCTTAATACGTAATTCGTATCATAAGTGGTATCGGAGACCAAGGTTACTTCCTTGGCGAAATTCTATTGGCGATTTTTCTTATCAAAACTACCTTATCATGGATTTTTCCGACGATTTCATGGAGAAATTACGTGAAGCACTACACACCATGCAAGAACCACGTTTTCAAGCAAGAAGAGGAGTATGTGACGCACATTCACCACGTCATGTGGACGAATTTAAAGTTAATGAACTTCCGGAATTTGTCGGAGGTACTAATCCCGAAGTTTACTTGGAGTGGGAGAGGAAGATTGAACGTATGTTCGACTTCAAACACCTTAACGATGAGAAACGTTGCAAATATGCAATTCTCAAGTTAGGGAAGGGCGCTTCCTTATGGTTCGAGGGTATGAAAGCACAACGAGCTCGTGCGGGAAAAGAGAAAATCCGTTCTTGGGATTCTTTGAAAAAAAACTACGTAAAAGGTATGTCCCGACATCACACCGGTTAACCTTATACCGAAAAATTGCGGAGTTCGTACAAGGGAAACTAAGTGTGGAAGAATACATCGACGAATTTGAAGGCTTGGCCTTAATGGGAGAACTTGAAGAAAATCAAGAACAAAGAATGTCACGTTTCTTACGTGGCCTAAACCGAAACATTTCAAATACGGTGGAATTATACCCATACGGAGATTTTGACACTTTATGCGGACTATGCATAAAAATTGAAGCTCAAAACAAGTTGAAGTTTACCAAACCCGAATTCCCATACAAATTCAGAAATACAAGTGCCTGCTCAAGTTCTACTACGAAAACTACCGCACCTTTTCAAGTCCCTACCCCGGCACCAAAGGTTCCTCACGTTTCCAAGGAAACGAGCTTGGCTAAAGTACGATGTTTTAAATGTCAAGGCTTTGGTCACTATCAAAATGCATGTCCAAATAAACGGGTGGTCTCTTTGAGAGAAGCTCTTGCGGTCCGAGACGAACTTTTAGTCGAGGACGAGAAGGAAGGCCTTGGTGACGTATTTAACGTGGAGGCCGAGGAAGAAAATGAAGATTGCGAGACTTATGACGCTCCGGAATATGATACTGCTTTAGTGCTTCGAGCATTACATACCAAAATTATTCCAAGTGACACGGAACAAAGAGACCAGATTTTTCATTCCAAATGCAAAGTCGGAGAAAAGTGGTGTAGCTTGATAATAGACGGAGGGAGTTGCACGAATGTGGCATCAAACGAGATGGTCACCAAGCTCGGGCTAACTACTATGGCTCACCCGAGACCATATGCTTTACATTGGCTCGATGATGGAAGCAAGGTGAAGGTGACAAGACAAGTACGGGTCAACTTAACTATGGGATCATACGGAGACGATGTGTTATGTGACGTACTCCCGATGGACGCATGCCACGTGCTTTTGGGACGACCGTGGATGTTCGATCGAGATGTTTTACATCGAGTCGGAGTAATGAATATGAATTACAAGACAAAGGAAAGAAGATTGTACTCAAACCGATGTCCCCGCAAGCCATCCGTTCGAGGAGTTCTAGTCGAGTGGAGAAACCGAAACTTACCATGCTTGCTAGTGAAAGAGATATGGAACATGCCATTAATAACGGGGAGCGAGTATACTTGGTGATGTTTAAAGAGACACGGGACGAGAACATAGGAGTACAAAATGACGGAGAGCTAGATGTGTTGTTACGCGAATTTGAGGATGTTTTTCTCGAAGAATTACCGTCGGGTTTACCACCTATTCGCGGTATCGAACACCAAATTGATCTTATACCGGGAGCAACACTTCCTAATAAAGCCGCATATAGATGTAATCCCGAGGAGACGAAGGAGTTACAACGACAAGTCGAAGAGCTTTTGGACCGCGGATATGTCCGGGAGAGTTTGAGTCCGTGTGCGGTTCCGGTCTTACTTGTCCCTAAGAAAGACGGTTCTTGGCGGATGTGTGTGGATAGTCGGGCCGTGAACAATATCACCGTCAAGTATCGGTTCCCTATCCCGAGACTTGATGATATGTTAGACGAACTACATGGTTCGGTGATCTTTTCCAAAGTTGATTTACGAAGCGGATATCATCAAATCCGAATGCGAGAAGGTGACGAGTGGAAGACGGCCTTCAAAACGAAAAATGGATTATATGAATGGACTGTTATGCCTTTCGGTCTTACAAATGCACCTAGTACCTTCATGAGGTTGATGAACGAGGTACTTAAACCATTTCTGGGGAAGTTCGTGGTTGTGTATTTGGATGACATTCTAATCTATAGTCAATCACTACAAGAACATTTCGGGCACTTAAGGCTAATCTTTGAAACCTTGAGGGACCGAAAATTGTATGGAAAAAAGAGAAGTGTTCGTTCCTAGTCGAAAGTATAGTCTTTCTCGGCTATGTCGTTTCGAAGGACGGAGTGGCGGTTGATCAAACAAAAATCGAAGCAATTAAATCTTGGCCGACCCCTACGACCGTGACGGAAGTGAGATCATTTCACGGACTTGCTTCTTTTTACCGGAGGTTTATTCGAGACTTCAATACCATCTCAAGTCCGATAACGGAGTGTTTAAAAAAAGGACCATTTGTATGGAACGGGGCTGCCCAAGGAGCTTTCGAGAAGTTAAAGGCCAAGTTATGCGAAGCACCGATTCTAACACTACCCGATTTTTCTCAACCATTCGAAGTTGAGTGCGACGCTAGCGGAGTTGGAATTGGAGCGGTTCTTATTCAAGGTAAACGACCTATCGCTTACTTTTCGGAGAAGTTGAACGGAGCTTGGTTGAATTATTGTACTTACGATAAAGAATTCTATGCTATCGTACGGGCCCTTGATCATTGGAGTCATTACTTACGGACGAAGCATTTTATCCTACACTCGGATCACGAATCATTAAAGTACATTAACGGGCAACATAAACTGAGTCCGAGGCATGCCAAGTGGGTGGAATTCCTACAATCATTTCACTTTTCATCCAAGTACAAAGACGGTAAAAGCAATGTCGTATGATGCGTTATCTAGGAGGTATGCCTTACTTTCTACTCTGGAGGTTCGGTTACTTGGTTTCGAAATATTGAAGGAATGCTATGAAAATGATGAGGATTTCGGAGAAATTTTTACTCGTTGCAAATCTGGTCCGTTCGGGGAGTTCATGTTACAAGATGATTTCCTATTTAAAGGAAATAGGCTTTGTGTTCCAAAATAGGCGGTTCGGGAATTATTGGTCCGGGAAGCTCACGGAGGTGGTTTAGCAGGACATTTTGGCACGGCTAAAACGTTGGAAGTACTAAAAGAACATTTTTTTTGGCCTAAAATGCTAAAAGACGTTTACAATGTTTTAAGTAAATTTGTAACATGTCACATCTCGAAGAGTTCATTCAAACCGGGATCATATATGCCTCTACCGGTTCCAGAAAGACCGTGGGAAGATGTATCCATGGACTTTATCGTCGCTTTACCCCGTACTCAACGAGGTAAAGATGCTATTATGGTGGTTGTTGATCGGTTCTCAAAGATGGCTCATTTCGTGGCTTGCCACAAAACCGACGACGCAAGCAACGTGGCCGACTTATACTTCCGAGAGGTGGTTCGTTTACATGGAGTACCGAAGACTATTGTGTCGGATCGGGATTCGAAATTCCTTAGCTATTTTTGGAATACTTTATGGAGGAAAGTGGGAACGAAGCTCTTATTTAGCACTTCGCACCATCCGCAAACCGATGGTCAAACCGAGGTCACAAATCGAACATTAGGAACGTTGTTGCGAGGACTTGTGAATAAAACGCAAAGGATTGGGACGTGAAGCTTGCTCATGCGGAATTTGCCTATAACCGATCCCCTACATGCTACGGCACATTCTCCTTTCGAAATCGTTTACGGGTTAAATCCTTATATACCCTTGGACTTGATTCCATTGCCGAAAGACGAGTTGGTACACAAAGATGCGGAGTCGAAACTTAAGTCGATGATCAAATTGCACGGACAAATACATGATCGAATCAAAGAGGTGAATGATGAATACAAACGGAAATCCAACAATCACAGAAAACCGAGACTATTCGAAGAAGGCGACTTGGTTTGGGTACACTTAAGAAAAGAGAGATTTCCGAGCAAACGCAAGAACAAACTTATGCCGAGGGCCGAGGGGCCTTACAAAATCGTGGGAAAGGTGAACGACAATGCGTATAAAGTAGAACTTCCGGGCGACTATGGGGTGCACGCCACTTTTAACGTGGGCGATCTATCTTCTTACCTTGACGACGAGGGAATCACTGAATTGAGGTCAATTCCTTTCAAAGGGGGAGGGGATGATGCGATTACGGCATCTCCAAACGAAGTAAGCGAAGTAAGAATCGACGTAGGTGACGATACCAAGTTGCATGCACATGCACCTACGTACTTTGGTGAGAAAACATCCGCGGAAATGGGAACGATCTTAATAATCGGAACCGGGATAACTTAGACGTATCAAAACATGCATACGTATGCATGTTCATGCATACAAAATCGGCCATATTAGGGGGAAGATTTCGGCCGATTTGATGAAGGATCCATGAAGGATCTTTGTCCCCACTACTTTCAAAGTTTGTTTTCTTTTTGTTCAAAGTCCACCATATCAAGATTGATGAAGATTTAGTTCATGTCACCATCTCCCCAAATCGGCCGAAATCAAGAAGGAAGAAGACACCAAGATATCGATCTCATTTTCTATCCTTATCAAAGACTTGCAAGAAGATATCACATGAGAAATATCTTGTCCACTACTTCTTGGTGTCCCACTGATACGAATTCTCCGGGAGAGGCGGATACGTATCGGTCGGAGTATATGTAGGAATATCGTAGCGGAAGTCTTTTTACGAGTAGGGGGTTTTTGGATGTATTTTGTGGGAGTAATATCGAATATAACAATAAAAATATCGAACAAGAAGACTTG
Source organism: Orobanche coerulescens (assembly GCA_033398695.1). Classification (NCBI taxonomy): domain Eukaryota; kingdom Viridiplantae; phylum Streptophyta; class Magnoliopsida; order Lamiales; family Orobanchaceae; genus Orobanche; species Orobanche coerulescens. The sequence goes on along the minus strand of CM065812.1, from coordinate 58,053,445 downwards.
AACGATCAAGAACAAGAGTTTATCGAATTAGACCTATAACTCGATAAGGTGATTTCTTCCCAAGACCTATTGAGAATCAATCGGATTAATACTCGAAAACGCGTCGAATAAAAATCAAGTTTCGGTAAAAATCATTTACCAATGATAGAAACACAAAGTGTATTCTTTCATATTCAACATTCATAATACAATATCTCTACAAATGATAAGCAACTCCTACTTATAGGAGGTGAAGCCTTAGCCTAAGGAATCAAACAAAAAAAAAAAAGAAAATAATTCAAAGATTATAAAATCTTTGAATAATCCAAACAAATCAACATAAAATACAAACAAGGAACATAAAATCACAAAATGGGGAAAACATAATCCCTAAAATATGTAAAAAGGAAAAGAGAAGTCAAAAATACACAAAAGTGTATAAAATATGTGGGCTGTCGGCAGGACTCGACCGTGTCCCGTGACACGGCCGCGGCGCGGTCGGCAGGCGCCGGTAGGGACTCGACCGTGTCCACTTGACACGGTCGCGGCGCGACAACGACGTCCGACAGTGACTCGTCCGACAGTGACTCGTCCGACAGTGACTCGGCACGGGCGCGGCGTGACAGGGACGTTCGGCAATGACTCGACCGTGCTAGGCGACACGGTCGCGGCGTGACAAGGACGTCTGACAGCGACTCGACCGACAGTGACTCGGCATTGACTCGACCGTGTCCTGGAGCACGGTCGGGCGTCTGGACAGTCATTTTCGGCATTTATGGGCGAGTAGGACTCGACCGTGTCGCTAACGCAGTCGGGTTCGACCGACGATGACCTTGGCATTTCCGGACGAGTACAAAGACGGGCCGTGCGGGACGACACGGCCGAGTTCGGTCGGCGATGGCCGGCATTTTCCTACAGTGTGATATTTTCGGCGAGGCGACATTTTCCGTAAGCGACGACATTTTCCGGCAGGTTGTGTCATTTTCCGGCTTGTGTCCATTTTCTCACCTAAAAATGTTGTCAAATGCGTGCATGACGCGTTGTAAGGCCATTTACGCGATCCTTGCTTCGTTTTCTTTATTTGGACTAGTCAATTCCGTATCATCCTCCCCTTTAAAGGGAATTGTCCTCAATTCAAATCCCTCCGTCATCAAGATAATTAATTAACGCCTCTAAGTACTTGATCTCGAAAATGTCCGCAGACGTACATGGCCCAAAATCTTGAGACGATAGGTAGTGGGGGCCCTCGAGAATCACCAACAAAATAACTATCATTATTAATAAAATAATAATAATTACTCCGCTGTAATACCGATATCATGAAATGAGTGGACATCCGAAATGGGGCCTTGCGGTTAATTTCACATCGGGTTCATCCTCCAGAATTGGAAACACCGATAATTCCACATCGGTTTCACCATCAAGAATGGGAATCACAGGATTTATTACGGATTCCTTTTCAACAACTGGTTCCTCATCAAATGCTGGCGGTCCGTCATAATCTGACCAACTCTCCATTCCAATATTGTTGGGCTCCTCCAATAATGGCCCATCACAAAATATTTTACTAACCTCAATTTGGTAATCATCCAAGACAATAAGTCTATCACCAGAAACTGAGTCGATATGAAATTTAGGCCCAAAATTGTCGTTTTCTTCTAACCGATCAATTTTAGTACCAAGCTCAATTTTGTCTTCCACAACTTTAAAAGGTCCCATTTGTGTGAATAATTCCTTCAACCCATCAATTCCGTTTTGGTCAATTTGATCAACACAACTGATTGGTTCATGCTCATAATAGCAAGTTCCAAGTTCGTTAATTATGGAAACATGGCTCAACTCACTTTCTTCGTTGTATTGCGGCATTGAAACCTCTGTCTCGTCTACTCCATCGAAAACGGTGGTAGGGTCATCGTCTTCATCGAAAAATGGCTTTGCTGGAAATTCTTCGATGGGGATAAACCTTAGATCGAAGGTTGGTGGCGGGGTGGCGCCGAACTTCTGCAATTTCCGGAGTGGTGCCATTGGTGGATCGTGGCGGTGAGAATTTGTGGGGATGATGATACGAAACCGACTACTCCAAGTGAAGAAGACGAAGTAAGAATTGACATAAAACACCTCGACCATACTCCAACGTACTTGGGCGAGAGAACTGAAACGAGGCCTGGAGTTACATTGATAATCGGAATTGGGGTAACTTAAAGACAACTTGCATCTTGGGGAGGGGAGGAAATTCAAGTGGCAATTAAACAATAAAAGAATGTTCAGCTTTCTCTTACAAAAGCAGCAGGATTCTTGGCAAAAAGGGCGGTACATCAAACTTCAACTTGGAGACAAGACCCAACTTTTACTTTTGTCAACAAGTGACATGAAGAACCTTTTTATTATCTTTTATTATTCTAAGCTCAGCTTGTATTAGTTTAAGTTATCGTGTCAGGCTGCTTTTGCCTATAAATAGTGGCAGTAGAGTTGTAATGAACATTATTGAATGTTGAAGAATTGAGAACACTTTGTGTTTTTCTGGTGAATGCTTTTCATCAAAACTTGGTTTTTATTCGACGCGTTTCGAATACTAATCTGATTGATTCTCAATAGGTCTTGAGGAGAAATCACTTTATCAAATTATAGGTCTAATTTGATAAAACATCTGTTCATATCTTGTTTCGATATTACATTTATTTTTCGATCTGATTTTATACTTGTTCAATATTTCGTACAAAGTGTTGTTCGATCTTTGAACTTATTTCTGCTTTAACTTTGTTTAGTCCAAAACGTCTTTGTTTCGAGTGTCGTTGTTTGGAGGTGGACTGTTTCGAGTCATTTTCCAGTTGGCCAAATTCCTATCCTGTTGCTGTATCGAATTACCGTCTTCATCAATTATCAGTATTGTTGCTGTAGCGAGCGGTTGTCACCAGTTCCCGACAGTTTCTTGCTGATAGTTTCCGCTCGCCAAAGAAGCCTTCCGCTGTATCGATAGCGAATTCGCATCCCCAGCGAGAATTCGTATCATAAGTGGCATCGGAGCCCAAGTTATTGATCTTTGGCATTATGGATCTCAACGACACTGATTTCTTGGCAAAACTTCGTGACGCATTGCGTGACGTACCAGAACAACGCGACCAGCGTTGGCAACCTAGGCGTGGTGACTATGAACGACCCTCACGCCATGTCGAAGAGTTTAAGGTGAACGAGCTTCCAGAGTTCGTTGGAGGGACAGACTCGAAGTTTACGGAATGGGAACGAAAAATTGATCGTATGTTCGAATTTAAAGACCTTGACGATGAGAAAAGGTGTAAGTATGCAATTCTCAAGTTGGGGAAAGGAGCTTCACTTTGGTACGAAGGAATGAAAACACGAAGAGCTCGTGCGGGGAAAGAAAAGATCCGTTCGTGGGATTCATTAAAAAGAAAACTTCGTAAGAGATATGTACCAACATCACACCGGTTGTCCTTGTACAGGAAGATTGCAGATCTCATGCAAGGAAAGTTGAATGTCAGTGAGTACATTGAGGAGTTTGAGAATCTGACCCTAATGGGAGAAATAGAGGAGAATGAGGAGCAGAAAATGTCGCGATTTTTGCGTGGCTTAAACCGGAGCATAGCTAACTCGGTGGAACTGTATCCATACGAGGACTTCGATACATTATGCGGGTTATGCGTGAAGTTAGAAGCTCAGAACAGGATGAAGCTGTACAAACCCGAGTTTCCCGTCAAATTTGGTAACCCAAGCGTCGGGTCTAGTTCAGCTGTTAAGGCAACTGTACCGACTCCGGTTCCTGTTGCGATTCCTGCTAAGGCGACTGTACCCTACGTACCGCAGGAGACAAGTTTGGCTAAAGTGAGATGTTTCAAATGTCAAGGATTCGGACATTATCAAAATGCTTGTCCGAACAAGCGAGTGGTGACACTAAGGGAAGCTGTCACGATCCGAGACGAGTTGTTGGTTGAGGAAGAAAGACTAGGTGACGTATTTGATTTCGACATTAAGGACGAAGAAGGAGAAGAATGTGAGACTTACGATGCTCCAAGCTATGACACGGCTTTAGTTCTGCGAACGCTACAAGCCAAAGCTGTATCGAATGATTCGGAACAGCGGAATCAAATATTTCACACGAAGTGTCAAGTTGGAAATAAATGGTGTAGTTTGATCGTTGATGGGGGGAGTTGCACCAACGTCGCTTCCAGCGAGATGGTGACTAAACTTGGGCTGACCACTACGGCTCACCCGAAACCTTACACTTTGCATTGGCTCGATGATGGGAGCAAAATAAGGGTGACTAAACAAGTGAGGATTGGACTAGCCATGGGTTCATATGAAGACAACGTATTATGTGATGTACTCCCGATGGATGCATGCCATGTACTGTTGGGAAGACCATGGATGTTTGATAGGGACGTTTTACACCGAGGAAGAAGCAATGAGTACGAGTTACGGGATAAAGGCAAGAAGATTGTGCTTAAACCAATGTCACCTCAAGCGATTCACTCTATGAGTTCTAGTAGGAGTGAAAAGCCAAAACTGGCCATGTTTGCGAGCGAACGGGAGGTGGAACATGCTATTAATGATGGCAAGTGCGTGTACTTGTTGGTTCTGAAGGAGACACGGAATGGTGACATAGTTGTGCGGAACGAAAGGATGGATGCCTTATTACGCGAATTTGCGGATGTTTTTCCCGAAGAATTACCGTCGGGTTTACCACCAATTCGCGGGATTGAACATCAGATCGACCTCATACCGGGTGTGTCGTTGCCTAACAAAGCTGCCTATAGATGTAATCCCGAGGAAACAAAGGAATTACAAAACCAAATCGAAGAACTGATGGATCGTGGATACGTTCGAGAAAGCCTAAGTCCTTGTGCGGTTCCGGTATTACTGGTTCCAAAGAAAGACGGATCTTGGAGGATGTGTATTGACAGTCGAGCGGTGAACAACATAACCATCAAGTATCGATTTCCGATTCCGAGGCTTGATGACATGTTGACGAATTGCGGATCGGTGATCTTTTCAAAAGTTGATCTACGAAGTGGTTATCACGGTCGAATGCGAGAAGGAGATGAGTGGAAGACTGACCTTCAAAACTAAACACGAATTTGTATGAATGGATTATGCCATTCGGTCTTACAAATGCACCGAGTACTTTCATTCGCTAGATGAATGAGGTAATTAAGCCATTTTTATGGAAATTTGTGGTTTTATACTTTGATTATATTTTGATCTACACCGATCATTGCAAGAACATTTCGAACACTTGAGGCAAGTCTTGAAACCCTTAGAACCAGTGTATGGAAAAAAGGAGAAGTGCTCATTTTTGGTCGAAAGTATAGTCTTTCTTGGCTATATTGTTTCAAAGGAAGGAGTGTCGGTCGATCAAGCGAAGATCGAAGCAATTAAGTCCTGGCCGGTTCCCACTACAGTGACGGAGGTTAGATCGTTCCATGGACTAGCTTCATTTTACCGAAGATTCATTCGAGACTTGATACCATTGCAAGCCCAATAACCGAATGTTTGAAGAAGGGCACGTTTAATTGGGGCAGAGCTGCTCAGGAGTCATTTGCAAATTTGAAGGCAAAGTTGTGCGAAGCACCAATCTTAGCATTACCCGATTTTTCGCAACCGTTTGAGGTGGAATGTGATGCTAGCGGGGTGGGCATTGGAGCGGTTCTCATTCAGGGAAGGCGACCTATTGCTTATTTTTCCGAGAAGTTAAATGGTGCTCGTCTGAATTATTGTACGTACGACAAGGAGTTTTATGCTATTGTGAGGGCTCTAGATCATTGGAGTCACTATCTTCGACCAAAGCATTTTATCATCCACTCGGACCATGAATCCTTGAAGTATATTAACGGACAACACAAGTTAAGTCCCAGGCATGCGAAGTGGGTGGAATTCTTACAATCATTTCACTTCTCATCGAAGTATAAGGATGGCAAGAGCAATATTGTGGCAGATGCATTGTCTAGGCGTTATGCCTTACTCGCCACTCTTGATGTTCGATTGCTTGGATTCGATACAGTAAAGGAGTATTACGAAGGTGATGCGGATTTTGGCGAGACCTTCGTCCGGTGCAAACCTGGCCCGGTGGGAGAATTTTCGATACAGGAGGGCTTTCTTTTTAAGGGGAATCGTCTTTGTCTACCAAGGCACACGATTCGAGAATTGCTGGTTCGAGAGGCTCATGGGGGAGGTTTGGCTGGCCACTTTGGTTCGGCCAAGACATTGGAGGTGCTTAAAGAACATTTTTATTGGCCAAGGATGCAGGGGGATGTTCATAATATAATTAGTAAATGTGTGACGTGCCATGTTGCGAAGAGTTCGTTCAAACCAGGAGTCTACACACCTTTACCGATTCCGGAGAGACCGTGGGAAGATATCTCAATGGATTTCATTGTGGCTTTGCCTCGAACCCAACGAGGTAAGGATGCGATTATGGTGGTCGTCGATCGTTTTTCAAAGATGGCTCATTTTGTTCCTTGTCACAAAACCGATGATGCGAGTAATGTTGCTGACTTGTATTTCCGGGAGGTGGTGCGACTACATGGAGTTCCAAAAACTATTGTTTCGGACCGGGACTCAAAGTTTCTAAGCTATTTTTGGAACACATTATGGAGGAAGGTGGGGACCAAGCTGTTGTTTAGTACTTCGCATCATCCTCAAACCGACGGACAAACTGAAGTAACGAATCGAACACTGGGGACGCTGTTGCGAGGCTTGGTGAACAAAACACAAAAGGACTGGGATCTGAAACTGGCACATGCGGAGTTTGCTTATAATCGATCTCCTACTCATGCCACGGCACACTCTCCATTTGAAGTAGTTTACGGACTGAATCCTTACATACCACTAGATCTAATTCCACTACCAAGTGACGAATTAGTGCATAAGGATGCGGAGTCGAAGTGAAATCAATGATGAAATTACGAGCAGTGCGGGATCGAATCAAAGAAATAAACGAGGCATACAAAAGGAAGTCGAATAAGCAAAGAAGGCCGAGACTATTCGAGGTTGGAGATTTAGTTTGGTTACATTTGAGGAAGGAACGATTCCCGAGTAAGCGTAAGAACAAGTTAATGCCACGGTGAGGACCATTTAAAATAATTGCGAAGGTGAATGACAATGCTTACAAGTTAGAACTTAGGGTGATTACGGAGTACATGCTACTTTCAACGTAGGTGATCTATCCCCTTACCTTGACGACAATGGGATTGCGGAATTGAGGACAATTCCTTTTAAAGAAGGAGGGAATGATACGAAACCGACTACTCCAAGTGAAGAAGACGAAGTAAGAATTGACATAAAACACCTCGACCATACTCCAACGTACTTGGGCGAGAGGCGAAACGAGGCACGGAGTTACATTGATAATCGGAATTGGGGTAACTTAAAGACAACTTGCATCTTGGGGAGGAGGAAATTCAAGTGGCAATTAAACAATAAAAGAATGTTGACTTTCTCTTACAAAAGCAGCAGGATTCTTGGCAAAAAGGGCGGCTGTCAAACTTCAACTTGGAGACAAGACTCAACTTTTACTTTTGTCAACAAGTGACATGAAGAACCTTTTTATTATCTTTTATTATTCTAAGCTCAGCTTGTATTAGTTTAAGTTATCGTGTCAGGCTGCTTTTGCCTATAAATAGTGGCAGTAGAGTTGTAATGAACATTATTGAATGTTGAAGAATTGAGAACACTTTGTGTTTTTCTGGTGAATGCTTTTCATCAAAACTTGGTTTTTATTCGACGTTTGAATACTAATCGATTGATTCTCAATAGGTCTTGAGGAGAAATCACTTTATCAAATTATAGGTCTAATTTGATAAAACATCTGTTCATATCTTGTTTCGATATTCTGTTTATTTTTCGATACAGTTTTATACTTGTTCAATATTTCGTACAAAGTGTTGTTCGATCTTTCGAACTTATTTCCTGTTTTAACTTTGTTTCCGTCCAAAACGTCTTTGTTTGAGTGTATTGTTTGGAGGTGGGTATTTGAGTCATTTTCCAATTGGCCAAATTCCTATCCTGTTGCTGTATCGAATTACCGTCTTCATCAATTATCAGTATTGTTGCTGTAGCGAGCGGTTGTCACCAGTTCCCGACAGTTTCTTGCTGATAGTTTCCGCTCGCCAAAGAAGCCTTCCGCTGTATCGATAGCAAATTCGCATCCCCAGCGAGAATTCGTATCAGATGAATTTCCGAGTAAAGTGTTTTATGAATTTGTTCCAGTCTCTTAGTTTGGGTTTACCTTGGTGTAAACGACTGGTTTTCAATTTCTGCCACCAGGTCGAGGCGCGACCACGAAAGCGTTTTGTCGCCAACGAGACTCGGCGGTCTACTGGAATTGAATTGTGGTTGAAAAACTCCTCACAAACGTGGAGCCAATCAACACCTGCTTCTGGATCGGAATGTCCCATGAACTCCGGTACGCTGTGTAATGCGTCGCGTAATATCGCCAAGAGATAAATTTCGTTGAACTCCATTTGGTTGAAAGATCAAGAACCTTAACTGAATTAAGAAATTCAGGTGTGGTTTCCGATGACAAGAATCAAGAGATATTTTCTTCGACAAAAAAAAAAATCTTTGAAGAAATCGCCCAAGGAGATGACCCTGGGCTCCGATACCACTTATGATACGAATTATCCGGGAGAGGCGGAAACGTATCGGTCGGAGTGTTTGTAAGTGTATGATAGCGGAAGGCTTTTATGAATATGGTAATTCGAGTGTATGAATATGGATGAAATATCGGATAACAATAAAAATATCGAACAAGAAGACTTGAACGATCAAGAACAAGAGTTTATCGAATTAGACCTATAACTCGATAAGGTGATTTCTTCCCAATACCTATTGAGAATCAATCGGATTAATACTCGAAAACGCGTCGAATAAAAATCAAGTTTCGGTAAAAATCATTTACCAATGATAGAAACACAAAGTGTATTCTTTCACATTCAACATTCATAATACAATATCACTACAAATGATAAGCAACTCCTACTTATAGGAGGTGAAGCCTTAGCCTAAGGAATCAAACAAAAAAAAGAAAATAATTCAAAGATTATAAAATCTTTGAATAATCCAAACAAATCAACATAAAATACAAACAAGGAACATAAAATCACAAAATGGGGAAAACATAATCCCTAAAATATGTAAAAAGGAAAAGAAAAGTCAAAAATACACAAAAGTGTATAAAATATGTGGGCTGTCGGCAGGACTCGACCGTGTCCCGTGACACGGCCGCGGCGCGGTCGGCAGGCGCCGGCAGGGACTCGACCGTGTCCGCTTGACACGGTCGCGGCGCGACAACGACGTCCGACAGTGACTCGGCACGGGCGCGGCGTGACAGGGACGTTCGGCAATGACTCGACCGTGCCAGGCGACACGGTCGCGGCGTGACAAGGACGTCTGACAGCGACTCGACCGACAGTGACTCGGCATTGACTCGACCATGTCCTGGAGCATGGTCGGGCGTCTGGACAGTCATTTTCGGCATTTCTGGGCGAGTAGGACTCGACCGTGTCGCCTGGCACGGTCGGGTTCGACCGACAGTGACCTTGGCATTTCCGGACGAGTACAGCACGGGCCGTGCCGGACGACACGGCCGAGTTCGGTCGGCAGTGGCCGGCATTTTCCGGCAGGTGTGATATTTTCCGGCAGGCCTGACATTTTCCGGCAGGCGACGACATTTTCCGGCAGGTTGTGTCATTTTCCGGCTTGTGTCCATTTTCTCGCCTAAAAATGTTGTCGTACGTGCATGACGCGTTGTAAGGCCATTTACGTCGATCCTTGCTTCGTTTTCTTTATTTGGACTAGTCAATTCCGTATCACCCACGGCCAAAATACTAAGGAAAGAGCCAAGCATGTGTTGTTTTATCTTTGTCAAAAGTCTTGATGACTTAGTTTATTACTTACTTGTATTTTAGCTAGATTTTTGTGATCTTGTTTGAACTTATTAGTAAGTTGTAAAGGCTATATAATAGCCTCATCCTCAACCTTGAATAAACCATCTTGAAGCTTGCAAAAACGAAATACATGTTATGTATTCTAGTTGAATGATTTTCTGCACACTTCGATTATAATTCGACGCGTTTTCGAGTTGTAATTTAATCAATTCTCAATAGGTCTTGAGGAGAGATTGTCTTATCAAACTATAGGTCTAGTTTGATAATCTACTTTCATTTTATTCGTGTTTTCGCAAAGCCGAATTGCCCTACTTTCGGTTGAATATTACGAGTGTTACACAAAAACGAGTGTTGTGAGGAAATAAAGATAACCACTGCATTCTCCGGCGAATTTATGTACATCTTAATACGTAATTCGTATCAATAAGGTTAACCGATGTGATGTCGGGACATACCTTTTACGTAGTTTTTTCTTCAAAGAATCCCAAGAACGGATTTTCTCTTTTCCCGCACGAGCTCGTTGTGTTTTCATACCCTCGAACCATAAGGAAGCGCCCTTCCCTAACTTGAGAATTGCATATTTGCAACGTTTCTCATCGTTAAGGTGCTTGAAGTCGAACATACGTTCAATCTTCCTCTCCCACTCTAGGTAAAGTTCGGGATTAGTACCTCCGACAAATTCCGGAAGTTCATTAACTTTAAATTCATCCACATGACGCGGTGAATGTGCATCATATCCTCCTCTTCTTGCTTGAAAACGTGGTTCTTGCATGCTGTGTGATACGAATTTCGTAAGTAATACGTATAAAACACAACGGAAGATTAATACGTTTACAATATGGATCGAAATTACAAAGGTGATGGACGAATTTTATGTGGGATTCGGCCGTGATGAGTATGATGTACGGAGTTTGGCGTGTTTTTATCGAACTAGACCTATAACTCGATAAAAGGGTAATCTCTTCCCAAGACCTTTTGAGAATTGATCAAAGTTAAAATCTCGAAACTCGTCGAAACAATAACTTAAGGTTTGTCGAACTCGTTCAACGTATATTTCAAAGGAAATACAAAGTTTATTATGATTCTCGATGCTTTACAAGTACAACGAACACTACTATATATAGTAGTTTACAACCGAAAGAAAATACAACAAAGCGAAAAAGGAAACTTCCTAACCACACCTAATCGGCCGAAAATCACAAGGATTGAGATATCAAATCTCTTGGTGTTATTAGGTGAAAGGGACATGAAGTTGTTTTGGTCTTTGATGGTGACATGAAGTAGAACAAGACACCACTCTTCCCATGCCTTTGGTTCGGCCGATCCCACCTTATTTGGTGAAGATTTGTGATATTCTCCTCCTTGGAACTACATGGTGACAATGAAATGAGGGATAGTGACATGATGAAGAAAATCTTCACTCCATCCATTTGGTTCGGCCGTATGTGACAAGGTGGGGAAGGAGGGAATCACTTCTTTATTTTGTAAAGATATGAGGTCAAGATATGTCCCTTTCAAGCATGATATGGCCGATCCATCATGCTTTCGGCCCGATCCGTCGTCGAATTCTACGTTACTCGATTCCGATTAACAACGTAACTCCAATCCGTTTAACATTTTCTCCTAAGTATAACGATGCATGGCTATGCGAATTTGCATCATCATGGATGTCGATTTTTATCGGAGTTTCTTCGACTGGAATAATAGATATCGTATCATTCCCTCCGTCTTTGAAAGGAATTGACCTCAATTCTGCAATGCCATCGTCGTCAAGATAAGGTGAGAGATCACCTATGTTGAATGTCGCGTGTACTCCGTATTCGCCGGAAGTTCGACTTTGTATGCGTTGTCGTTCACTTTTCCACAATCTTGTACGGTCCTTGGCTCTCGGCATCAATTTGTTCTTCCGTTTGCTCGGGAATCTTTCTTTTCTCAAATGTATCCAAACTAAGTCGCCAACATCAAATAATCTCGCTTTTTATTTTTGTTCGACTTAGTTTGTACATTTCATTCACTTCTTTAATCCGTTCCGTATCTTTTCGTAACTTCACCATTGATTTGAGTTTTGCTTCGGCGTCTTTGTGAACCAACTCGTTGCTCGGTAAGGAATCAAGTCCAATGGCAAGTGCGGATTTAATCCGTATACCACTTCAAAGGTGAATGGGCCGTGGCATAACCGGGTGATCGGTTGTATGCGAATTCGGCATGAGCAAGTTTAACGTCCCAATCTTTCGAGTTTTATTTACCAACCCTCGTAATAATGCTCCCAAGGTTCGATTAGTTACCTCGGTGCGTCGGTTTGCGGGTGATGTGAAGTCTTGAATAGGAGTTTAGTACCGACTTTCCTCCATAAAGTATTCCGAAGTAACTCGAAATTTGGAATCTCGATCCGACACGATAGTTTTGGAACTCCGTGTAAACGAACTATTTCCGGAAATACAAGTCCGCCACATTGCTTGCGTCATCGGTTTTGTGGCACGCGACAAAGTGAGCCATTTTCGAAAAGCGGTCGACGACTACCATGATCGAGTCCTTGCCTCGTTGAGTACGAGGTAAAGCCACAATAAAATCCATCGAGACATCCTCCCACGGTCGTAACGGTATCGGCAACGGCATGTATGTACTCGACTTGAACGAACTTTTCATCATATGACAAGTTACGCATTTGCTCACGATTGTCTTGGCGTCACCATACATCTTCGGCCAAAAGAAATGTTCTTTTAGCACCTCTGATTTTGGTCGAACCGAAGTGACCGGCTAGTCCTCCTCCGTGCGCCTCCCGAACCAGCAATTCCCGAATTGTATGTCTCGGCACACATAATTTATTCCCCTTGAAGAGAAAGCCATCCTGTAAAACAAATTCCTCGTACGGGGCCGTTTTACAACGGTTAAAAATTTCCCCGAAGTCCAAATCGTCGTTGTAGTGATCTTTCAAAGTCTCGAACCCCAACAAACGAACATCTAGCATCGACAGATGGGCATACCGTCTCGATAGTGCATCCGCCACTACATTACTCTTCCCGTCTTTGTACTTGGAGGAAAAGTGAAAAGATTGTAAAAATTCCACCCATTTTGCATGTCTCGGACTTAGCTTACTCTGTCCGTTGATGTATTTCAACGACTCGTGATCCGAATGCAGCACGAAATGTTTCGAACGCAGATAATGACTCCAATGATCGAGTGCTCTTACGATCGCATAGAACTCCTTGTCGTAAGTACAATAATTCACTCGGGCGCCACTTAACTTCTCCGAAAAATAGGCAATGGGACGGCCTCTCTGAATGAGCACCGCCCGATTCCAACTCCGCTAGCGTCGCATTCTACCTCAAACGGTTGTGAAAAATCGGGCAACGTCAAAATCGGCGCTTCACATAATTTTCCTTTTAAGTTTTCAAAAGCCTTTTGGGCCGTCTCGTTCCAAGCAAAGGTTCCCTTTTTCAGACACTCCGTGATAGAATGGATATAGTCTTTGAAGTCCGTATGAATCGTCGGTAAAAGAAGCGAGGCCATGAAATGACCGTACCTCCGTGATTGTTTTTGGGGTCGGCCACGACTTGATTGCGCGATCTTCTCTTGGTCGACCAAAACTCCGTCTTTTGAAACAACATAGAGAAAGACAAGACTCTCGACTAGGAAAGTACACTTCTCCGTTTTCCATAAAGCTTTTGTTCCCTTAGCGTCTCAAACACGTACGCAAATGTTCGAGATGTTCTTCTACGGACATTTGTAGATCAAAATGTCGTCTAAGTACACGACAACAAACTTTCCCAAGAAAGGCTTTAGAACCTCGTTCATCAACCTCATGAAGGTGCTCGGGGCGTTGGTGAGGCCGAATGGCATCACAACCCATTCGTAAAGTCCATTCTTCGTTTTAAACGCCGTTTTCCATTCGTCTCCCTCTCGCATGCGGATTTGATGGTATCCGCTCCGTAAATCAACTTTGGAAAATATAACCGAGCCATGTAACTCGTCCAGCATGTCGTCTAGTCTCGGGATGGGAAACCGATACTTGACGGTGATGTTAATCACGGCTCTACTGTCAATACACATTCGCCATGTTCCGTCTTTTTTTGGCACAAGTAGAACTGGAACCGCACACGGACTTAAACTTTCTCGGACATATCCGTGATTCATGAGTTCATCAATTTGGCGTTGTAGTTCTTTAGTTTCTTCGGGATTACAACGATACGCCGCTTTGTTCGGTAATGGAGCTCCCGGTATAAGATCAATCTGGTGTTCAATCCCGCGGATAGGTGGTAATCCTACCGGCAAGTCTTCGGGAAATACGTCCGAAAACTCATGTAATAGTGCTTCTATCTCCTCCTCATTTTGCGATTTGGTGGCAAGATTTCGGACCTCCTTTATCATCATCAAATAAACACGTTCGCCATCGTCAATGGCGTGTTCGACCTCTTTCTCGTTTGCAAACATCGTAAGTTTCGGCCTTCGACTTTTCGAACTCATCGTCCGGATAGCTTGAGGTGACATAGGTTTAAGGACAATTTTTTTACCTTTGTCACGTAGCTCATACTCATTACTCCTCCCTCGGTGTAGTACGTTCCGATCAAATAACCAAGGTCTTCCTAATAACACGTGACATGCGTCCATCGGTAATACATCGCATGTAATATCATCGTCATACGAACCCATGGTGAGTCCGACCTTCACTTGTCTTGAAACCTTCACTTTGTTCCCATCATCGAGCCAATGGAGTGCATACGGCTTAGGATGGGCCGTGGTGATCAAGCCGAGTTTTGAGACCATCTCGCTCGATGCCACGTTTGTACAACTTCCACCGTCAATGATCAAGCTACACCATTTCTCTCCGACACGACACTTCGTGTGAAAGATTTGGTCTCGTTGTTCTTCGTCACTCGGGGCGGCCTTCGTTTGCAACATGCGAAGGACAAGGTTCGTGTCATAGTTCGGGGCATCGTATGCCTCGCATTCTTCTTCTTCGTCAGCTTCTAAGTTAAAAACGTCTCCAACTCTTTCTTCTTCGGCTAATAATTCCTCTCGGGCGGCTATGGCTTCTCATAACGTCACAATCCTCCGATTCGGACAAGCACTTTGATAGTGTCCAAATCCTTGACATTTGAAACATCGGACTTTAGATAGGCTCGTTTCTTTTGGTGTGGTAGGGGTTTTTGGAATGGTAGTAATGATGGCTTGTGGTGACAGGTTTTGGAAATGAGCTAGAACTCGCGCCAAAGTTGGTATTTCCGTATTTAGGTGGGAATTCGGGTTTAGAGAGTTTGGTTTTGTTTTGATTTTCTAACTTTATGCAAAGTCCGCATAAAGTATCGAAGTCAGAATAGGGGTAGAGTTCCACGGAATTAGCAATGTTTTTGTTCAAACCTCGTAGGAAACGGGACATGCGCAATTCTTCGCTTTCTTCAAGTTCTCCCATCAAGGATAAGTTTTCAAACTCCTCGATGTACTCCTCGACACTTAGCTTTCCTTGCGTGAGGTCGAAATTTTTAGTCTGAGACTTAGCTTGTGTGTAACCGGGACATATCTTTTCGTAGCTTCCTTTTTAGGGAATCCCACGAACGTATCTTCTCTTTTCCGGCACGGTTTATTTGCTTATTCTTTCGCTAAAACCAAAGGGAAGCTCCTTTCCAAGTTTGAGAATCGCGTACTTGCAACGTACTTCGTCATTGAGCTCCTTGAACTCAAACATTCGTTCAATTTTCTTTCCCACTCCCGGATAAACTTGAGGATCGGTGCCGCCTACGAACTCGGAAGTTCGGCTGGTCTTGTATTCATCCGCATGTCGTGGTGCATGCATGGTGTCATGTCCTCGTCGTGCATGGATTAAGGCTCGGCAAGCCACGAAGAACGTCACGTAGTTGTGCTACTTCTTCATCGGTGAATGCCATCTTCTTCAGTGATGTCGATGAACTGTGAGACAAGAAGCTCTGATACCACTTATGATACGAATTTCGTAAGTAATACGTATAAAACACAACGGAAGATTAATACGTTTACAATATGGATCGAAATTACAAAGGTGATGGACGAATTTTATGTGGGATTCGTAGTGATGAGTATGATGTACGGAGTTTGGCGTGTTTTTATCGAACTAGACCTATAACTCGATAAAAGTGTAATCTCTTCCCAAGACCTTTTGAGAATTGATCAAAGTTAAAATCTCGAAACTCGTCGAAACAATAACTTAAGGTTTGTCGAACTCGTTCAACGTATATTTCAAAGGAAATACAAAGTTTATTATGATTCTCGATGCTTTACAAGTACAACGAACACTACTATATATAGTAGTTTACAACCGAAAGAAAATACAACAAAACGAAAAAAAGGAAACTTCCTAACCACACCTAATCGGCCGAAAATCACAAGGATTGAGATATCAAATCTCTTGGTGTTATTAGGTGAAAGGGACATGAAGTTGTTTTGGTCTTTGATGGTGACATGAAGTAGAACAAGACACCACTCTTCCCATGCCTTTGGTTCGGCCGATCCCACCTTATTTGGTGAAGATTTGTGATATTCTCCTCCTTGGAACTACATGGTGACAATGAAATGAGGGATAGTGACATGATGAAGAAAATCTTCACTCCATCCATTTGGTTCGGCCGTATGTGACAAGGTGGGGAAGGAGGGAATCACTTCTTTATTTTGTAAAGATATGAGGTCAAGATATGTCCCTTTCAAGCATGATATGGCCGATCCATCATGCTTTCGTCCCGATCCCGTCGTCGAATTCTACGTCACTCCGATTCCGATTAACAACGTAACTCCAATCCGTTTAACATTTTCTCCTAAGTATAACGATGCATGGCTATGCGAATTTGCATCATCATGGATGTCGATTTTTATCGGAGTTTCTTCGACTGGAATAACAGATATCGTATCACTGTGTAATGCCTCACGTAGTTTCTCCATGAAATCGTCGGAAAAATCCATGATAAGATAGTTTTGATAAGAAAATCGCCAAGAGAAATTCGCCAAGGAAGTAACCTTGGTCTCCGATGCCACTAATAATACGAATTATGTATTAAGATGAACGTAAATTCGCCGGAAAATGCAGCGGATATATTTTGTTACCTCACAACACTCGAATATGTGTAACACTCGTAAGATATAACCGAAAGTAGGGCAATTCGGCTTACATAAACAAGAACAATATGAATGATTTATCAAACTAGATCTATAGTTTGATAAGGTAATCTTTCCTCAAGACCTATTGAGAATTGATTCGATTAAAACTCGAAAACGCGTCGAATTATAATCAAGGTTTCGATGAAAAGCATTCACCAAGAAAACACAAGTGTATTCTTATTTCTTCAACATACAATACATAATGAAAGCATGAACAAGACTGCTTATAGCATGGTAATCTTCTTAGCAACTAAGGAATAAAACAAGATCACATGATCTTGAAATGAAAAACAAAACAACAAGATAAAATACAAAGGAATCAAATCAAAGGGAGGGGGAATCACACAACAAAATGAATATAAGCCACCCCACATAACATGCATGTCTAATCATGACATGTGAGGGGAGGAAAAACAACAAAAAATAAAAAAAAATCAGCAATAATGGTCATTTCTTTGATGCAGCCGGACACGGCCGTGCGTCGGCCTGGCCATGGCGGCATGTGCGGGCGCACATGTTCGGCAGGACTCGACCGTGTTGCCTGGCACGGTCGGGTTGGTCGGACAGCGGGAATTTTACTATCCGGAAGAGTGTGACTCGGCCGTGTCGCCTGGCACGGTCGGGTTGTGTCGGCACGGGCCGTGTCGGACGACACGGTCGGGTTCGATCGGCAGCGAGATTTCATTATCTAGGACACCTCGGCACGGACCGTGTCGGATGACACGGCCGGATTCGGTCGGCAGTGATCGGCCAGTTCCGGCAGGTGGTGGTCGGCAGCGATCGGCCAGTTCCGGCAGGTGGTGATTTTCCGACCGATTGTCGACCTTCCGGCATAGCATGACACGGGCCGTGTTATATGACACGGCTGAGACCGAGACTCCACGTCTTATGTCCGTTTTCCCGCCTAAATACGTAGTAGTCCGTGCATGGCGTGTAGTAAGGTCATTTATGTCGATCCTTACTTCGTCTTCTTCGTTCATGTCAAATGATTCCGTATCAGAATGCCTTTTATCAAAATTTGGTTTTTATTCGACGCGTTTCGAGTATTAATCTGATTGATTCTTAATAGGTCTTGAGAAGAAATCACTTTATCGAGTTATAGGTCTAATTCGATAAAACAACTGTTTCTGTCCTGTTTCGATTTTCCGTTTGTCTTTCGATACAGTTTTATACTTGTCCGATATTTCGCATAAAGTGTTGTTCGATCCTTTGAACTTGTTTCCTATTGAATTCGTGTCCACCCGAAACGTGCTGTTTCGAGTGTTGCTGTTTGGAAGTGGGCTGCATCAAGTCTCTACTTTTGTCAAATTCCTGTCTTGTTGCTGTATCGAGTTGCCGTCATACATTCCTGTCGCGAGTGCGTGCCGCTAGCCTGTATTACCGCTGTAGCGAACTGTTGTCATCAGATCCCGATAGTTTCTTGCCGATAGCTTCCGCTCGTCAAAACAACTTCCTGCTGTGTCGATAGCGAATTCGCATCTCAAGAGAGAATTCGTATCATAAGTGGCATCGGAGACCAAGTTCTTGATCTTGGACATTATGGATCTCAACGATGCTGATTTCTTGGCAAAACTTCGTGACGCGTGCGTGGCGTGCGAGCAGCGACCAGCGTTGGCAACCTAGGCGTGGTGACTATGAACGACCATCGCGCCATGTCGAAGAGTTCAAGGTGAACGAGCTTCCGGAGTTCGTTGGAGGGACAGACCCTGAAGTTTACCTGGAATGGGAATGGATAATTGATCGTATGTTCGAGTTTAAAGACCTCGACGATGAGAAAAGGTGTAAGTATGCAATTTTCAAGTTGGGGAAAGGAGCTTCACTTTAGTACGAAGGAGTAAAAACACGAAGAGCTCGTGCGGGGAAAGATAAAATCCGTTCGTGGGATTCGTTAAAAAGAAAACTTCGTAAAAGATATGTGCCAACATCACACCGGTTGTCCTTGTACATGAAGATTGCAGATCTCATGCAAGGAAAGTTAAATGTCAGTGAGTACATTGAGGAGTTTGAGAATCTAACCTTAATGGGAGAGATAGAGGAGAATGAAGAGCAGAAGATGTCGCGATTCCTCTTAAACCGAAGCATAGCTAACTCGGTGGAACTGTATCCATACGAGGACTTCGATACATTATGTGGGTTATGTGTGAAGTTAGAAGCTCAAAACAGGATGAAGATGTATAAACACGAGTTTCCAGTCAAATTTGGAAACCCAAGCATCGGATCTAGTTCAGCTGCTAAGGCAACTGTGCCGACTCCGGTTCCTGTTGCGATTCCTGCTAAGGCAATGGTACCCTACGTACCGAAGGAGACAAGTTTGGCTAAAGTGAGATGTTTCAAATGTCAAGGATTCGGGCATTATCAAAATGCTTGTCCGAACAAGCGAGTGGTGACACTAAGGGAAGCTGTCACGATCCGAGACAAATTGTTGGTTGAGGACGAAAAAGAAAGACTAGGTGGTGTGTTTGATTTCAGTATGGAGGACGAAGTAGGAGAATAATGTGAGGCTTACGATGCTCCGAATTACGATACGGCCTTGGTCCTTCGCACCTTGCAAAGCCAAGTCGGTTCCAAGCGACTCAGAACAACGGGACCAAATATTCCATACGAAGTGTCAAGTTGGAGAGAAGTGGTCTAGTTTAATTATCGACGGAGAGAGTTGCACCAACGTGGCTTCGAGTGAAATGGTGACGAAGCTTGGACTAACCACCACTACTCACCCTAAACCATATGCTTTACATTGGCTTGATGACGGAAGTAAGGTAAGGGTTTCGAAGCAAGTTCGGGTCGGATCAGTAATGGGTTCATATCACGATGAAATATTGTGTGATGTGATTCCAATGGATGCTTGTCACGTGCTTTTAGGACGCCCTTGGTTATTTGATAGGGATGTTTTGCATCAGGGAAAGAGCAACGAATACGAGTTGCGAGATAAGGGAAAGAAGATCGTATTGAAGCCGATGTCACCCCAAGCTATCCGGTCCATGAGTGCCAAACGAGGGGAAAAACCGAACCTCACCATGTTCGCGAGCGATAGGGAAGTTGAACACGCTATGGAAAGTGGCGAACGTGTTTACATGCTGGTGATAAAGGAGACTCAAGATGATTTCGTGCTGGCGAAATACGAGGATACAGTGGCCAACTTATTACATGACTTCGCGGACGTCTTCCTTGGAGAATTGCCGTCGGGTTTGCCACCAATTCGTGGAATTGAGCATCAAATCGACCTTATACCAGGTGAACCTCTTCCGAATAAAGCTGCCTATAGGTGTAATCCCGAGGAAACGAAGGAACTTCAGAAGCAAATTGAAGAACTGATGAGCCATGGGTATGTTCGAGAAAGTTTAAGTCCATGTGTAGTTCCGGTCCTACTTGTTCCTAAGAAGGATGGTTCTTGGCGAATGTGTATTGACAGTCGAGCTGTGAACAATATTGTTAGGAATATGCCCTCGAATGCCACTCAGGGGATGAGAGAGTAAGGGCATTATACTTGTAATTATGGAATAATTAATAAAAAGGCAATACGATTCATTCACTGTTTATTGTATTTCAATTGCATTCTTGACTTGGTAAACATTGAAGTGAAGTCCATGTAAATAAATCAAACATTCCATTCTCGTTATGGGATAAGAGAAATTGTACTGGAAGTGTTTAAAGTTTATTTACGTAAATTGTTCGCAAGTCAATAAACTTAAAATGGGCATTAAGTTTTAATATGACTTGTATAACTGATGCTAGGACGTGTGCACGTCTTGATAGCATAGTTATAAGTATATTGGTGGGGCCAGTATACTCGAACACGACTCATACTCGATTCAGTCACACGGTATTCACTCTCGGAGAGTCGATGACGAATCGAAAGGTTGTGATAGTATACGTGGACCTTTGACTTGAGGGTTCAGTAGAAGATGTGTCTGTGACGTTTAGTTTGTCATTAGAGTAGTTAGACTCATTTGCTTAATTGCTGAGTCGACCTCGAAGTGTGGACTATACGGGCAGGTAGCAGTCTTTACCGTACGCCAAGAAAGGATTCTATCTCTGTTAGTGAGCGGCGCGAATGTCCTATACGGTTAATGGCAAATAAGATCATAAGTCTTTGGCCAAAGCATTACGATATAGTCGTATTAGATACACTATTAATCAGTCGGTCTTGATTTGCATTAACACATGTATAGAGTTTAGTCAACAGTAGGGTTTGACTTTACCGTGACCCGAAGACTTGACCGGGACATCGATGAAGGGTCTATACGTATATAGTATTCACGACATAATGGTTACGGAATGATCCCTTCATTCGTTCTCGATCGGGGTTTACTGATGCGGCCCGCTAGGTGGCTAAGTCCGCCCGCACTCATTGGTTCCTCCCAATGCCGGTGAGACGGACCTACGAGTCGCGCATCGGGAGCGTTGACGGATAAATGTGAATTTATTATCTCTCTATTAATATTAGATATTGGATATCTAATTATGATTTATTGGATAAATCAAATATCGGTCTTATGAATTTAAATTAAGTTCTGGGTAATTAATTTAATTCATAAATTATATTTCTTAGAGAAATATATATTTGTATTTGATATAATTAATTAATTAGATTAATTAATTAATATAAATACATTGATGATTAAAAGGAGTGTATTTAACGGAGTCGGTTGACGAACGTCCGGTACACGAGCCGAGTGGCTCGGCTCGTTTTCTAGGAAACTTCCTTGTGGCCACCCACTCCTCATGGCATGGCATGATCTTGCATGTGTGTGGGAACTCACTTAGAGTTGAGATTCCCACATAATTGTGAATGATAGTTGTAAAGGAATAATTATTCCTTTATAATATATATATCATTACATTATAAATGATGAGATGAGATTACTAAAACAACTCATACTCATTCATGTGAGCTGCCTGCCGTGAGTTTTTAGTGAGGAGAGAGAAAAATTTTCCTTCTTCATTTTGTTCATCTTTGAGGTGAAAAGAAGTAAGAAAAATTAAGAGAGAAAAAATCCCTACAACACTTCCTAGCCGTGTTCTTCATAGAACGGAGTATTGTAGATTTTTCCGGGAAACTTCCGACGCGTGTGAAGTAGAGGCTTCGAATTTTTGGTGCTTGGAACGAAGGGATTTCGTGTTCGGGACGGGATCGTGATCATCGTCTACACTTTACGAAGATTTATTTCAAAGGCTTCAAGGGTATGAATCTTTATCTTTGTACTTTTATTTTTCGTATATACGTTACTTGATCGATCCTGTTTGGGATTCGTATTTATTTCCGCTGCGTATTTCGTTTTATTTTCGGAATCCCAACAGTGGTATCGGAGCGAGGTCAATGATATCGTATATACGATTATTTGTGCATTTTGAATGTTATTGGATGATGTTTATGATTTAGAATCATATTTGGAATAATTTTAGATTTTAAATTGTTCGTTGTAGCATCACGTTTTTGGAAACGGGCCGAAAAATGAAGAAACGGGGCTGTGGCGGTGGTGCGGCGGCCTTTGCTGGCACTGCCCAGTGCCGAGCGTCTTTCGGCCATGACTCGGCAGGGCTGAGAGTGCTCGGCCAAGGGGCTGAGAGTGCTCGGCCAAGGGCCGAGAATGATCGGCGATCTGCAGCGATGGCTCGGCAGCACCCTCGGGTTTTGGCCCGATTTTGAATCGGGCAGCGGTGGGCCTAAAACCGGATTATCCGGGACTCCGTTTTAAGTTTATATTTTGTTGTAATTGTTTCCCAAAATTTAAATTAGATTTTAATTTGACTAAATTAATATTTGGAATATTTTTGAGTTAAGGAAATAAATTAAACGAGAATATTATTTTTGGCGGATTACTTGAGCAATTAAAATGATGATTATTAGTATTAATTTGATTAATACCATTAAAATTGAATAGATTAATTTTATATTGATTGGATTAATATATTAATTGATTATTTAATTTTAATGCCACTTTATATTAATTGGATTAATATAGTAGAAATTGAATAGATTAATTTTATAGATTAATTAGATTAATTTATATTAAAATTAATTGTTTAATTTCGTTGCCATTACATGTTGTATGGAATCCTTATGTGATGGTGATATAGCTCGTGGACTTAGTTTTTGATTTGTTCGATTCGATTGGGTTGTAAAGGCCGTTTTGAGCCTATTTATTTTTACTAGAAAACTTGTATAGGATGCAATTTTTCAATGATGTAATTATTATTTTGGGTATGACGAAGACCGAAGACAACCGACCGAGAAGACGAAGAATCGAAGACTGTATTTTTTTTATTTATTGGGTCATTCGCTTGGCCCAGTACTTAGGAATTAGGTCCATGAGCTATATGTTGGTAGTAACTAGGTTACTATTTTCTGTTTTTCATTTTGAATGATTGACAAACATACAAACGCGCGTATAAATGAATTAATGTGCAAAGTGTAACATTAATCGCGAAATTCTCCCGACAACAAACAGACTAAGTTTGAAAAAGGTTACGAGGTTTCCTGATACGATATCTAATATTCCAATCGAAGAAGCTCCAATAAAAATCGACATCCACGAAGATACAAATTCGCATGGTCATGCATCATTATACTTGGGAGAAAAGAACACGCGGATTGGAGTTACGTTGTTAATCGGAACAAGAGTAACGTAAAACTCGACGACGGAATCGGTCCGAAAGCATGAAAATTCGGCCACATCATGCTTGAAAGGGACCCTTACTTGACTTCATATCTTTGACAAGATAATGAAGATATTTCTCTTTCCCCACCATAATACAAAACGGCCGAAACATAAGATTGGATGAAGACTTTCATCCTTCATGTCATTGTCCCTCATGTCATAATCACCATAATAATTCCAAAGGGGTTGATATCATATCTTCACAAAATCCTCCTAATCACTACTTGATGAATTCGGCCGATTTGAAGATTGAAAGGGATGATATTTGGTGAAGATCTTCTTCATGTCACCATCACAAGTCCAAGATTCATCAAAGATTTCTTCATGTCATAATCACCTAATAAAACCAAGATGCTTGGTATCTCCTCCTTAGATATTTCGGCCGAAATGGAAGCATGCTAGGAAGTTTCGTTTTCTCGTTTTGTTGTATTTTCTTACGGTTGGAAACTACTATATATAGTAGTACTTGTTGTATTTGTAAATCATCTTGAAGATTAATAAACCTTGTATTTCTTTGAAATATACGTTGAACGAGTTCAACAAAGCTTTAGTTATTGTTTCGATGCGTCTCGAGATTTTAACTTGATCAATTCTCAATAGGTCTTGAGGAGAGATTATTTTTATCGAGTTATAGGTCTAGTTCGATAAAACACATCCAAACCCGTATACCATACTACTTCACGGCCGAAATCCATTTAAGTTCGGCCACCCCTTGTAATTTTTGAATGATACTTTGATAATTGTCAAGACATAACAATCTTCCGTTGTATTTTATACGCATTACTTACGTAATTCGTATCATAAGTGGTATCAGAGACATTTGTCTCACGGTTCTCGACGTTACTCAAGAAGATGGCATTCACCGATGAAGAAGTAGCACAACTACGTGACGTTCTTCGCGGCTTACCGGAGCCCAGAATCCATGCACGACGAGGATACGACACCATGCATGCACCACGACATGCTGATGAATACAAGACAAGCGAACTTCCGGAGTTCGTAGGCGGCACCGATCCCGAGGTTTATTTGGAGTGGGAAAGGAAAATTGAACGAATGTTTGAGTTCAAGGATCTCAATGACGAGGTACGTTGCAAGTATGCGATTCTCAAACTTGGAAAGGGAGCTTCCCTTTGGTTTGAGCGAATGAAGAGACAAAGAGTTCGTCTTAGGAAAGGAGAAGATACGTTCGTGGGATTCTCTAAAAAAGAAACTACGAAAAAGATATGTCCCGGCTACACACAAGTTAAGCTTGTATCGAAAAATTTCTGACCTCACGCAAGGAAAGTTAAGTGTCGAGGAGTACATCGAGGAGTTTGAAAACTTATCCTTGATGGGAGAACTTGAAGAAAGCGAAGAATTACGGATGTCCCGTTTCCTACGAGGTTTGAATAAAAATATTGCTAATTCCGTGGAACTCTACCCCTATTCTGACTTTGATACTTTATGCGGACTTTGCATAAAGCTGGAAAATCAAAACAAGACAAAACTTTCTAAACCCGAATTCCCATCTAAATACGGAAATACCAACTTTGGCGCGAGTTCTAGCTCGTTTCCAAAAACTGTCACCACAAGTCCACCCGTTACTACCATCCCAAAAACTCCTATCACCCCAAAAGAAACAAGCCTATCTAAAGTCCGGTGTTTCAAATGTCAAGGATTTGGACACTATCAAAGTGCTTGTCCAAATCGGAGAATTGTGACGCTACGAGAAGCCATAGCCGTCCGAGAAGAATTACTAGCCGAAGAAGAAAGAATTGGAGACGTCTTTAACTTGGAAGCTGACGAAGAAGAAGAAGAATGCGAGGCATACGATGCCCCGAACTATGACACGAACCTCGTCCTTCGCATGTTACAAATGAAGGCAGCCCCGAGTGACGTAGAACAACGAGACCAAATCTTTCACACGAAGTGTCGTGTCGGAGAGAAATGGTGTAGCTTGATCATTGACGGTGGAAGTTGTACAAACGTGGCATCGAGCGAGATGGTCTCAAAGCTCGGATTAATCACCACGACCCATCCAAAGCCGTATGCACTCCATTGGCTCGATGATGGAAACAAGGTGAAAGTATCAAGACAAGTGAAGGTCGGACTCACCATGGGTTCGTATGGTGATGATATTACATGCGATGTACTACCGATGGACGCATGTCACGTATTATTGGGAAGACCTTGGTTATTTGATCGGGACATACTACATCGAGGGAGGAGTAACGAGTATGAGTTACGTGACAAAGGTAAAAAAATTGTTCTTAAACCTATGTCACCTCAAGCTATCCGAACAATGAGTTCAAAAAAAATCGAAGGGCCAAAACTTACGATGCTTGCAAACGAAAAAGAAGTCGAACACGCCATTGACGATGGCGAACGTGTTTATTTGATGATGATCAAAGAGGTCCGAAATCTTGCCACCAAATCACACCACGAAGAAGAGATAGATACACTATTACACGAGTTCGCGGATGTATTTCCCGAAGACTTACCGGTAGGATTACCACCTATCCGCGGAATTGAACACCAAATTGATCTTGTACCGGGAGCTCCATTACCGAACAAAGCAGCGTATCGTTGTAACCCCGAAGAAACCAAGGAACTACAACGTCAAATTGATGAACTCATGAGTCACGGATATGTCCGAGAAAGTTTAAGTCCGTGTGCGGTTCCAGTTCTACTTGTACCAAAAAAAGATGGATCATGGCGAATGTGTATTGACAGTAGAGCCGTGAATAACATCACCGTCAAGTATCGGTTCCCCATCCCGAGACTAGACGACATGTTAGACGAGTTACATGGCTCGGTTATATTTTCCAAAGTTGATTTACGGAGCGAATACCATCAAATCCGCATGCGAGAGGGAGACGAATGGAAGACGGCATTTAAAACAAAGAATGGACTTTACGAATGGGTGGTGATGCCATTCGGTCTCACTAATGCCCCGAACACTTTTATGAGGTTGATGAACGAGGTTCTCAAACCTTTCTTGGGAAAGTTTGTTGTCGTGTACTTAGACGACATTTTGATCTACAGTCGATCCTTAGAGGAGCATCTCGAACATTTGCGGCACGTGTTTGAAACTCTAAGGGAACAGAAACTTTATGGAAAGCGGGAGAAGTGTACTTTCCTAGTCGAGAGTCTTGTCTTTCTCGGCTATGTCGTTTCTAAAGAAGGAGTGTCGGTGGACCAAGAGAAGATCGCGGCCATCAAGTCTTGGCCGATACCAAAAACAATCACGGAGGTACGATCATTTCATGGCCTAGCTTCTTTTTACCGACGATTCATCCGGGATTTTAGCACCATCTCCAGTCCGATCACGGAGTGCCTTAAAAAAGGAACCTTTGCATGGAACGAGGCGGCCCAAAAGGCTTTTGAAAAATTAAAGGGAAAGTTATGTGAAGCGCCGATTTTGACGTTACCCGATTTTTCACAACTATTTGAGGTGGAATGCGACGCTAGCGGAGTTGGAATCGGGGCAGTACTTATTCAAAGAGGCCGTCCCATCGCCTATTTTTCGGAGAAATTAAGTGGCGCCCGAATTAATTATTGTACTTACGACAAGGAGTTCTATGCTATCGTAAGAGCACTCGATCATTGGAGTCACTATTTGCGTTCGAAACATTTCGTGTTACATTCGGATCACGAGTCGTTGAAATACATCAACGGGCAAAGCAAGCTAAGTCCGAGACATGCAAAATGGGTGGAATTTTTACAATCTTTTCACTTTTCATCCAAGTACAAAGACGGGAAGAGTAATATAGTGGCGGATGCACTATCAAGACGGTATGCCTTACTGTCGATTCTAGATGTTCGTTTGTTGGGGTTCGAGACTTTGAAGGATCATTACAGTGACGATTTGGACTTCGGAGAAATTTTTACCCATTGTAAAACGGCCCCGTACGAAGAATTTGTTTTACAGGATGGCTTTCTTTTCAAGGGAAATAAATTATGTGTGCCGAGACATACAATTCAGAAATTGCTAGTTCGGGAGGCGCACGGAGGAGGACTAGCCGGTCATTTCGGCTCGGCCAAGACCGTGGAGGTGCTAAAAGAGCATTTCTTTTGGCCAAAGATGTATGGTGACGTAAGCACAATCGTGAGTAAATGCGTCACTTGTCACATGATGAAAAGTTCGTTCAAGCCAAGTACATACATGCCGTTGCCAATACCGTTACGACCATGGGAGGATGTCTCGATGGATTATATTGTGGCTTTACCTCGTACTCAACGAGGCAAAGACTCGATCATGGTGGTCGTCGACCGTTTTTCGAAAATGGCTCACTTTATAGCATGCCACAAAACCGATGATGCAAGCAATGTGGCGGACTTGTACTTCCGGGAAGTAGTTCGTTTACACGGAGTTCCAAAAACTATCGTGTCGGATCGAGATTCTAAATTTCTGAGTTACTTCTGGAATACTTTATGGAGAAAAGTGGGTACTAAACTCCTATTCAGTACTTCACATCACCCACAAACCGATGGACAGACCGAGGTGACTAATCGAACCTTGGGAGCATTATTGCGAGGATTGGTGAATAAAACACAAAAGGATTGGGACGTTAAACTTGCACATGCGGAATTCGCATACAACCGATCACCCGGCTTCGCCACGGCCCATTCACCTTTTGAAGTAGTATACGGAATAAATCCGCACATACCATTGGATTTGATTCCGTTGCCGAGCGACGAATTGGTTCACAAAGACGCAGAATCAAAACTCAAGTCAATGATGAAGTTACATGTAAAGGTACGAGAACGGATTAAAGAAGTGAATGAAATTTACAAACGGAAGTTGAACAAAAATAAAAAAGCGAGATTATTTGATGTTGGTGATACGATATCTAATATTCCAGACGAAGAAACTCCAATAAAAATCGACATCCATGATGATGCAAATTCGCATGGCCATGCATCGTTATACTTAGGAGAAAATGTTAATCGGATTGGAGTTACGTTGTTGATCGGAACCGGAGTTACGTAAATATGGCGACGGAATTAACGTCAGAATCGGTCCGAAACATGGAGGATCGGCCGATTGGTCCACAAGGCATGAAGATTTGTCAAGCATCTTTTTTTTATGTCAAAGTCACCAAAACTTTATCTTATTCAAAAGTGTGAAGATACCCTTCCCCACCCTTGAAATTTTCGGCCAAGCATGATGAAAGGAAATCATCAAAAGTCTTCATATCTTGCCAAATCAAGAAGATCTCCTCCTTTTCCCCACCTTGAAGAATCGGCCGAGCATGCTAAGGGATGGAGACTTACATTTTGTTGTTTTCTTGTTGTTTTTGTATCCTTATCCTACTATATATATGGTAGTTTATTTGGTGTTTGTAATCATCTTGAATCATAATAAACCTTGTATTTCCTTTGAAATATACGTTGAACGAGTTCAACAAACTTTAGTTATTGTTTCGACGCGTCTCGAGATTTTAACTTGATCAATTCTCAAAAGGTCTTGGGAAGAGATTACCTTTTTATCGAGTTATAGGTCTAGTTCGATAAAACACATCAGACTCCGTACATCATACTATATCACGGCCGAATCCCATTAAATTCGTCCATCACCTTTGTAATTTTGATCCATATTGTAAACGTGATAATCTTCCGTTGTGTTTAATACGCATTACTTACGTAATTCGTATCATAAGTGGTATCAGAGACATTTGTCTCACAGTTCTCGACGTTACTCAAGAAGATGGCATTCACCGATGAAGAAGTGGCACAACTACGTGACGTTCTTCGTGGCTTACCGGAGCCCAGAATCCAAGCACGACGAGGATACGACACCATGCATGCACCACGACATGCTGATGAATACAAGACAAGCGAACTCCCGGAGTTCGTAGGCGGCACCGATCCCGAGGTTTATTTGGAGTGGGAAAGAAAAATTGAACGAATGTTTGAGTTCAAGGATCTCAATGACGAGGTACGTTGCAAGTATGCGATCCTCAAACTTGGAAAGGGAGCTTCCCTTTGGTTTGAACGAATGAAGACACAAAGAGTTCGTGCCGGAAAAGAGAAGATACGTTCGTGGGATTCTCTAAAAAAGAAACTACGAAAGAGATATGTCCCGACTACACACAAGTTAAGCTTGTATCGGAAAATTTCTGAACTCACGCAAGGAAAACTAAGTGTCGAGGAGTACATCGAGGAGTTTGAAAACTTATCCTTGATGGGAGAACTTGAAGAAAGCGAAGAATTGCGGATGTCCCGTTTCCTACGAGGTTTGAACAAAAATATTGCTAATTCCGTAGAACTCTACCCCTATTCCGACTTTGATACTTTATGCGGACTTTGCATAAAGTTGGAAAATCAAAACAAAACAAAACTCTCTAAACCCGAATTCCCACCTAAATACGGAAATACCAACTTTGGCGCGAGTTCTAGCTCGTTTCCAAAACCTGTCACCACAAGCCAACCCGTTACTACCATCCCAAAAACTCCTATCACACCAAAAGAAACAAGCCTATCTAAAGTCCGGTGTTTCAAATGTCAAGGATTTGGACACTATCAAAGTGCTTGTCCAAATCGGAGGATTGTGACGTTACGAGAAGCCATAGCCGCCCGAGAGGAATTACTAGCCGAAGAAGAAAGAGTTGGAGACGTTTTTAACTTAGAAGCTGACGAGGAAGAAGAAGAATGCGAGGCATACGATGCCCCGAACTATGACACGAACCTCGTCCTTCGCATGTTACAAACGAAGGCCGCCCCAAGTGACGAAGAACAACGAGACCAAATCTTCCACACGAAGTGTCGTGTCGGAGATAAATGGTGTAGCTTGATCATTGACGGTGGAAGTTGTACAAACGTGGCATCGAGCGAGATGGTCTCAAAACTCGGCTTGATCACCACGGCCCATCCGAAGCCGTATGCACTCCATTGGCTCGATGATGGAAACAAGGTGAAAGTATCAAGGCAAGTGAAGGTCGGACTCACCATGGGTTCGTATGGCGATGATATTACATGCGATGTACTACCGATGGACGCATGTCACGTGTTATTAGGAAGACCTTGGTTATTTGATCGGGACGTACTACATCGAGGGAGGAGTAATGAGTATGAGTTACGTGACAAAGGTAAAAAAATTGTTCTTAAACCTATGTCACCTTAAGCTATCCGGACGATGAGTTCGAAAAAAGTCGAAGGACCGAAACTTACGATGTTTGCAAACGAGAAAGAAGTCGAACACGCCATTGACGATGTCGAACGTGTTTATTTGATGATGATCAAAGAGGTCCGAAATCTTGCCACCAAATCGCAACATGAGGAAGAGATAGACGCACTATTACACGAGTTTTCGGACGTATTTCGAAGACTTGCGGTAGGATTACCACCTATCCGCGGAATTGAACATCAAATTGATCTTATACCGAGCTCCGCTACGAACAAAGCGGCGTATCGTTGTAATCCCGAAGAAACCAAAGAACTACAACGTCAAATTGATGAACTCATGAATCACGGATATGTCCGAGAAAGTTTGAGTCCGTGTGCGGTTCAGTTCTACTTGTACCAAAAAAGACGGAACATGGCGAATGTGTATTGACAAGAGAGCCTTGAATAACATCACCGTCAAGTATCGGTTCCCCATCCCGAGACTAGACGACATCTTTGGACGAGTTACATGGCTCGGTTATATTTTCCAAAGTTGATTTACGGAGCGGATACCATCAAATCCGCATGCGAGAGGGAGACGAATGGAAAACGGCGTTTAAAACAAAGAATGGACTTTACGAATGGGTTGTGATGCCATTCGGCCTCACCAACGCCCCGAGCACTTTTATGAGGTTGATGAACGAGGTTCTTAAACCTTTCTTGGGAAAGTTTGTTGTCGTGTACTTAGACGACATTTTGATCTGATCGGTCCGTAGAGGAACATCTCGAACATTTGCGTACGTATTTGAGACGCTAAGGGAACAAAACTTTATGGAAAACGGGAGAAGTGTACTTTCCTAGTCGAGAGTCTTATCTTTCTCGGCTATGTTGTTTCAAAAGATGGAGTTTCGGTCGACCAAGAGAAGATCGCGGCAATCAAGTCGTGGCCGACCCCAAAGACAATCACGGAGGTACGGTCATTTCATGGCCTCGCTTCTTTTTACCGACGATTCATACGGGACTTTAGCACTATCTCCAGTCCGATCACGGAGTGTCTGAAAAAGGGAACCTTTGCATGGAACGAGGCGGCCCAAAAGGCTTTTGAAAATTTAAAGGGAAAATTATGTGAAGCGCCGATTTTGACGTTACCCGATTTTTCACAACCGTTTGAGGTAGAATGCGACGCTAGCGGAGTTGGAATCGGGGCAGTGCTTATTCAAAGAGGCCGTCCCATCGCCTATTTTTCGGAGAAGTTAAGTGGCGCCCGAGTGAATTATTGTACTTACGACAAGGAGTTCTATGCTATCGTAAGAGCACTCGATCATTGGAGTCATTATCTATGTTCAAAACATTTCGTGCTGCATTCGGATCACGAGTCGTTGAAATACATCAACGGACAAAGTAAGCTAAGCCCGAGACATGCAAAATGGGTGGAATTTTTACAATCTTTTCACTTTTCATCCAAGTACAAAGACGGGAAGAGTAATGTAGTGGCGGATGCACTATCGAGACGGTATGCCTTACTGTCAATGCTAGATGTTCGTTTGTTGGGGTTCGAGACTTTGAAAGATCATTACAACGACGATTTGGACTTCGGGGAAATTTTTAACCGTTGTAAAACGGCCCCGTACGAGGAATTTGTTTTACAGGATGGCTTTCTTTTCAAAGGAAATACAAATTGATGCCGAGAGCCGAGGGTCCGTACAAAATTGTGGAAAAGGTGAACGACAACGCATACAAAGTCGAACTTCCGGGCGAATACGGAGTACACGCGACATTCAACGTAGGTGATCTCTCACCTTATCTTGACGACGATGGCATTGCGGAATTGAGGTCAATTCCTTTCAAAGACGGAGGGAATGATACGATATCTAATATTCCAGACGAAGAAACTCCAATAAAAATCGACATCCATGATGATGCAAATTCGCATGGCCATGCATCGTTATACTTAGGAGAAAATGTTAATCGGATTGGAGTTACGTTGTTGATCGGAACCGGAGGTACGTAAATATGGCGACGGAATTAACGTCAGAATCGGTCCGAAACATGGAGGATCGGCCGATTGGTCCACAAGGCATGAAGATTTGTCAAGCATCTTTTTTTATGTCAAAGTCACCAAAACTTTATCTTATTCAAAAGTGTGAAGATACCCTTCCCCACCCTTGAAATTTTCGGCCAAGCATGATGAAAGGAAATCATCAAAAGTCTTCATATCTTGCCAAATCAAGAAGATCTCCTCCTTTTCCCCACCTTGAAGAATCGGCCGAGCATGCTAAGGGATGGAGACTTACATTTTGTTGTTTTCTTGTTGTTTTTGTATCCTTATCCTACTATATATATGGTAGTTTATTTGGTGTTTGTAATCATCTTGAATCATAATAAACCTTGTATTTCCTTTGAAATATACGTTGAACGAGTTCAACAAACTTTAGTTATTGTTTCGACGCGTCTCGAGATTTTAACTTGATCAATTCTCAAAAGGTCTTGGGAAGAGATTACCTTTTTATCGAGTTATAGGTCTAGTTCGATAAAACACATCAGATTCCGTACATCATACTATATCACGACCGAATCCCATTAAATTCGTCCATCACCTTTGTAATTTTGATCCATATTGTAAACGTGATAATCTTCCGTTGTGTTTAATACGCATTACTTACGTAATTCGTATCAGTTGGCGACTTAGTTTGGATACATTTGAGAAAAGAACGATTCCCAAGCAAACGCAAGAACAAATTGATGCCGAGAGCCGAAGGTCCGTACAAAATTGTGGGAAAAGTGAACGACAACGCCTACAAAGTAGAACTTCCGGGCGATTACGGAGTACACGCGACTTTCAACGTAGGTGATCTCTCACCTTACCTTGACGACGATGGCATTACGGAATTGAGGTCAATTCCTTTCAAAGAAGGAGGGAATGATACGATATCTAATATTCCAATCGAAGAAGCTCCAATAAAAATCGACATCCGCGAAGATACAAATTCGCATGGTCATGCATCATTATACTTGGGAGAAAAGAACACGTGGATTGGAGTTACGTTGTTAATCGGAACAGGAGTAACGTAAAACTCGACGACGGAATCGGTCCGAAAGCATGAAAATTCGGCCACATCATGCTTGAAAGGGACCCTTACTTGACTTCATATCTATGACAAGATAATGAAGATATTTCTCTTTCCCCACCATAATACAAAACGGCCGAAACATAAGATTGGATGAAGACTTTCATCCTTCATGTCATTGTCCCTCATGTCATAATCACCATAATAATTCCAAATGGGTTGATATCATATCTTCACAAAATCCTCCTAATCACTACTTGATGAATTCGGCCGATTTGAAGATTGAAAGGGATGATATTTGGTGAAGATCTTCTTCATGTCACCATCACAAGTCCAAGATTCATCAAAGATTTCTTCATGTCATAATCACCTAATAAAACCAAGATGCTTGGTATCTCCTCCTTAGATATTTCGGCCGAATGGAAGCATGCTAGGAAGTTTCGTTTTCTCGTTTTGTTGTATTTTCTTACGGTTGGAAACTACTATATATAGTAGTACTTGTTGTATTTGTAAATCATCTTGAAGATTAATAAACCTTGTATTTCTTTGAAATATACGTTGAACGAGTTCAACAAAGCTTTAGTTATTGTTTCGACGCGTCTCGAGATTTTAACTTGATCAATTCTCAATAGGTCTTGAGGAGAGATTACTTTTATCGAGTTATAGGTCTAGTTCGATAAAACACATCCAAACCCGTATACCATACTACTTCACGGCCGAAATCCATTTAAGTTCGGTCACCCCTTGTAATTTTTGAATGATACTTTGATAATTGTCAAGACATAACAATCTTCCGTTGTATTTTATACGCATTACTTACGTAATTCGTATCATTTCCTACCCTCCATCAAACTCGTAGAAAATTGATACCCGAGCTGATGTGCTATGCTTCCGAGTTATCGGGGTAGTACATTTGGTAGAGATTGAAAAATTCTTGAGTGCATTAGATGCCTTCGGTTGGTGATAAATTTCGCCCCTAGAAACCTGATAGGTTGCCGGGTGAGATTCAATAGTCAAACCGATAGACGTTGATGGTCAACAACTTAGATAGTCTGGATTGCCAAGAAACCTGATAGGTTGAGGGCATGAAGACTAGGGGTAAAAGAAGATCAAATCATCCGTTAGACGGGTTGGTGTTAGACACCACTTTACAGAAATTAATTGGCAAGAAACCTGATAGGTTGCGTCTGTTAAAATTTGTAAAGAACTTGATCACCACTAAGAAGTCGATCTAACCATGATTTCCGGATTATAACATGGGAGTGTATAATTCCGATAAAATTAGTGGGAGTCGAGACAAGAATTATACAAGCCCTTAAGTTCTATACTCGGTCATAATTAAATAAGTCACTAATTTAATCTTGTCTAAATCTTTGCAGAAAACGAAATTGAATCTCTATAAAATGGCTAAAAACCCACTTGCAATACTACTTGAAAAGAATCTCCTAACTGGCCCTAACTTTGTTGACTGGTTGCGGAATCTGATGATTGTACTCAGTATGGAGTCTCTGGGATACGTCTTGGAGGCGGACATTCCACCGACTCCAATCCGGACTAGGGGTAATCAGGAAGACATTGACGTCCATGAAAAATGGGTCAAGGATGATGTGCTAGTCCGTGGTTTTATGATGGGCTCAATGACTAATGAGCTGCAGAGAGCACGAAAATGACTTCGCTAGGCGATTCTCGCACACTTGACCGAACTTTATGGAGAGCATGAGACGCTAGATATGAGATATCAAAGCGGTTGTTCGGTGCTAGGATGAAAGAAGGGGAGAAAGTGGGAGACCACGTCCTCAAGATGATCTCTATGATTGAGAGGCTCGAGGTGCTCAACTTTAATATGGATTTATCCCTTCAAATTGATCTCATCCTTCAATCTCTACTGACTCTTTCACGCAGCTTGTAATGAATTTCAACCGTAATGAAATTACATGCACATTAGCCGGGCTAATGAATAAATCGCCGACGGCACGATCTAACATGAAGACTAAACCGAGAGAAATTTGCTCTTGTGATTTCTTCCGGGCCTAAGAGGTCCAAGAACAAGAAGAAAAAGACCTACGAGCAAGACAAACCCAAGAAAGGGGTGCAAAAGGAAAGGGCAAGGCCCGAAAGGTTCAAAAGGTAGGCGGTCCAAACCTACGGACAAATGCCTTGAATGCGGTGAGTGGGCCATCGCGAAGGACTTGTCCCAAGATTAATGGCGCATCAGTGCACGGAACTTTTGTTTTTGAAACTAATTGTTCCGCTACTGTATATTCTGCTTCATGGATTCTGGATTCAGGTGCCACTTCTCACATTTGTACTATGAATCAGGATCTGGAACGAAGTAGAAAACTTGAAGCTGGGGAAATAATGATCACTGTTGGAAGCGGATAAAGTGTCGAGGCAACCGATATTGGATCAATCCTTCTGGGTTTAGAATCTGGTTTTATTTTGACATTAGATGAAGTACTTGTTTTGCCCAAGGGGCATAAAAACATTGTATCCATTCCAGTCTTGGACCGGAAAGGATTTTGTTTCTTCATTGGCAATGGCAGTTGTAAAATTTATTTTCGAAATAAATTGGTTGGAATAGCTACATTGTTGAATGGTTTATATCATCTGAACATGCAAAATAAAACACCAGTGAACACTATAACTAGGAAACATGGTAGGCAAGATACTAATCAAGCTCTTAAATGGCACCTTAGACTTGGTCATGTTGGTCAGACCAAGGTTCAGAAAATGGAGAAAGATGGACTTTTAAGTCCATTAGGTGTAGAACCCTATCCAACTTGTGAATCTTGCCTTAGAGGCAAAATGAGTAAGTTCCCCTTCACAGGGACTTTTGAAAGGGCTGCCGATAAACTTGGATTGGTGCATACCGATGTTTGTGGTGCTTTAGAAGTAGCCCGAGATGGATATCAATATTTCATAACGTTCACAGATGATCATACTAGGTATGGGATTGTGTACTTAATGAAACATAAATCTGAAGCCTTTGCTAAATTCAAAGAATTTAAGGCCCTAGTTGAAAAACAAACTGGATGTCATATCAAAGCACTTCGGTCGGACCGAGGTGGCGAATATATGAGCACTGAGTTTGATGAGTTCCTTAAGGAACATGGAATAGTTTCACAATTCACGCCTCCAGGAACCCCACAGTTAAATGGTGTTTCAGAAAGGAGAAATCGGACTTTGTTGGACATGGTTCGCTCCATGTTAAATTACACTGATTTACCTATTTACCTGTGGGGGTATGCCTTACTAACCGCCTATATCCTAAATAGATGTCCTTCCAAATCTGTTCCTATCACTCCGCATGAGATGTGGAAGGGTAAGAAACCAAGCCTTAATCACATAAGGATCTGGGGATGTCCAGCCTATGTCAAAAAGGCTAAGGTGGACAAATTGGAAGCGAGGTCCATAAAAGGACGTTTCATAGGATACCCAGAGGACTCGATGGGTTATCTATTCTACATGCCAGAAGACCATAGGGTCGTTGTGGCATTACAAGCGCACTTCCTTGAGGATGAATTCATTCAGGAAGGTGGCTCGGGTAGAAATATCTCTTTGGAAGAGCATAATGAAAGTCCTAAGGATACATCTGATCAGGGATCAAGAACCGAACCTATTGTAACACAGCCTCCACTTCGAAGGTCTGATAGGGTATCTCACTTACCTGAGAGGTATGGCTATACACATGTCGAGGAACTGGGTCTCCACGACACACCTGATAGCAGTGAAAACGACCCTGTCACCTATGACCAAGCGATAGTGGATGTAGACTCCGATAAATGGCAAGAAGCAATGAAAGCTGAGATAGACTCGATGCATACCAATCAGGTCTGGACTCTAGTAGATCTTCCAACTGGCATGAGGACTATTGGAAATAAATGGATCTATAAGAGAAAGACTAATGGGGATGGCAAGGTTGATGCCTATAAGGCCAGGCTTGTGGCAAAGGGTTATACCCAAAGGGAAGGAATCGATTATCATGATACCTTCTCGCCCGTAGCTATGATAAAGTCGATTCGCATGATGCTTGCCATTGCTGCCTATTATGATTATGAAATATGGCAAATGGACGTCAAAATAGCTTTTCTAAATGGATACCTCGAGGAGGAAATCTATATGGAACAGCCTAAGGGTTTTGTGTCCAAAGCTAATATTCATAAAGTGTGTAAGCTGCAACGAGCCATTTATGGTCCAAGCAAGCTTCTGAGTTGGAACCTTCGATTTGATGAAGCGATTAAGGACTTTGACTTCATATGAAATGAGGAGGAACCGTGTGTTTACAAAAGGTCATGGGAGCAACATTGCGTTCTTAGTACTATATGTAGATGATATTCTACTTATAGGAAATAACATAGCAATGCTCAAGACCGTGAAAGCTTGGGTTTCTAAAACGTTCTCCATGAAAGACTTGGGAGAAGCTTCCTATATTCTAGGGATCCGTCTTTGAGAGATAGACCGCGAAGAATGATAGGACTTTCCCAAGCCCTTTATATCGATAAAATCCTGAGAAGATTCAAGATGGATGAATCTAAGAGAGGGTTCCTTCCCATGCGACATGGAATTCATCTCACCACGAAAATGTGTCCTCAAAGTGAGGAAGACAAGAGAGAGATGAGTAAGGTACCCTATGCCTCGGCGGTGGGTAGCCTCATGTACGCTATGTTGTGTACGAGACCGAGACTTAGCCTACGCCGTGAGTATGGTAAGTCGATTTCAAGCAAACCCGGAAGGGAACATTGACCGCCGTAAAGAACATTCTTAAGTACTTGAGAAGAACTAGAGATTTAGTTCTTACTTATGGTGGTGGAGCGAAGGTGATTGGATTCACCGATTCTGATTTTCAAGGAGACAATGACGACTCTAAGTCGACATCTGGGTATTTATTTACTCTCAATGGAGGAGCAGTATCTTGGAGAAGCTCCAAGCAAACTGCTACTGCAGATTCCACCTGCCAAGCAGAGTATCAAGCTGCCTCAGAGGCTAGCAAAGAAGCATTTTGGATGCAGAAGTTTATACAAGAACTTCAAGTGGTGCCTAACGCGGAGTTGCCTATATCACTATTCTGTGATAATAATGGAGCTGTCGCCCAAGCCAAGGAGCCGAGGGCTCACCACAACACCAAGCATATAGAGAGAAAGTACCACATCGTTCGAGAGATGGTGGAAAAAGGATATGTTTCATTGGAAAGAGTATACTCAGAAGATAATGTCTCTGACCCGCTGACTAAGCCATTATCTCAGGCCGTCTTAGAAAGACATCTGAAGAACATGGGTATTGGATACCATGATGTGTGGCATTGAGTGCAAGTGGGAGATTGTTAGGAATATGCCCTCGAATGCCACTCAGGGGATGAGAGAGTAAGGGCATTATACTTGTAATTATGGAATAATTAATAAAAAGGCAATACGATTCATTCACTGTTTATTGTATTTCAATTGCATTCTTGACTTGGTAAACATTGAAGTGAAGTCCATGTAAATAAATCGAACATTCCATTCTCATTATGGGATAAGAGAAATTGTACTGGAAGTGTTTAAAGTTTATTTACGTAAATTGTTCGCAAGTCAATAAACTTAAAATGGGCATTAAGTTTTAATATGACTTTTATAACTGATGCTAGGACGTGTGCACGTCTTGATAGCATAGTTATAAGTATATTGGTGGGGCCAGTATACTCGAACACGACTCATACTCGATTCAGTCACACGGTATTCACTCTCGGAGAGTCGATGACGAATCGAAAGGTTGTGATAGTATACGTGGACCTTTGACTTGAGGGTTCGATAGAAGATGTGCTGTGACGTTTAGTTTGTCATTAGAGTAGTTAGACTCATTTGCTTAATTCTTGAGTCGACCTCGAAGTGCGGACTATACGGGCGAGTAGCGATCTTCTTTGTACGCCAAGAAAGGATTCTATCTCTGTTAGTGAGCGGCGAATGTCTATACGGTTAATGGCAAATAAGATCATAAGTCTTTGGCCAAAGCATTACGATATAGTCGTATTAGATACACTATTAATCAGTCGGTCTTGATTTGCATTAACACATGTATAGAGTTTAGTCAACGATGAGGTTTGACTTTACCGTGACCGAAGACTTGACCGGACATCGATGAAGGGTCTATACGTATATAGTATTCACGACATAATGGTTCGGAATGATCCCTTCATTCGTTCTCGATCGGGGTTTACGGTGCGGCCCGCTAAGGGTGGCTAAGTCTTGCCGCACTCATTAGTTCCTCCCAATGCCACCGAGACGGACCTACGAGTCGCGCATCGGGAGCGTTGACGGATAAATGTGAATTTATTATCTCTCTATTAATATTAGATATTGGATATCTAATTATGATTTATTGGATAAATCAAATATCGGTCTTATGAATTTAAATTAAGTTAGGGTAATTAATTTAATTCATAAATTATATTTCTTAGAGAAATATATATTTGTATTTGATATAATTAATTAATTAGATTAATTAATTAATATAAATACATTGATGATTAAAAGGAGTGTATTTAACGGAGTCGGTTGACGAACGTCCGGTACACGAGCCGAGTGGCTCGGCTCGTTTTCTAGGAAACTTCCTTGTGGCCACCCACTCCTCATGGCATGGCATGATCTTGCATGTGTGTGGGAACTCACTTAGAGTTGAGATTCCCACATAATTGTGAATGATAGTTGTAAAGGAATAATTATTCCTTTATAATATATATCATTACATTATAAATGATAAGATGAGATTACTAAAACAACTCATACTCATTCATGTGAGCTGCCTGCCGTGAGTTTTTAGTGAGGAGAGAGAGAAAAATTTTCCTTCTTCATTTTGTTCATCTTTGAGGTGAAAAGAAGTAAGAAAAATTAAGAGAGAAAAAATTCCTACAACACTTCCTAGACGTGTTCTTCATAGAACGGAGTATTGTAGATTTTTCCGGGAAACTTCCGACGCGTGTGAAGTAGAGGCTTCGAATTTTCGGTGCTTGGAACGAAGGGATTTCGTGTTCGGGACGGGATCGTGATCATCGTCTACAATTTACGAAGATTTATTTCAAAGGCTTCAAGGGTATGAATCTTTATCTTTGTACTTTTATTTTTCGTATATACGTTACTTGATCGATCCTGTTTGAGATTCGTATTTATTTCCGCTGCGTATTTCGTTTTATTTTCGGAATCCCAACAAATATAACCATCAAGTATCGATTTCCAATCCCGAGGCTTGATGATATGTTGGACGAGCTACATGGCTCGGTGGTCTTCTCAAAAATTGATTTGCGAAGTGGCTATCACCAGATTCGTATGCGGGAGGGAGATGAATGGAAGACGGCCTTCAAAACTAAGCATGGGCTGTATGAGTGGACCGTCATGCCGTTTGGACTTATGAATGCCCCGAGTACTTTCATGCGTTTGATGAACGAAGTACTTAAGGCATTTTTGGGCAGATTTGTGGTTGTTTATTTGGACGATATTTTGGTCTATAGTCGATCGGTGGAGGAGCATCTCGGACATCTACGGTAAGTATTCGAGACTCTTAGGTCTCAGAGGCTGTATGGAAAGAAAGAAAAGTGTGCGTTTCTCGTCGAGAGCATAACTTTTCTTGGCTATGTTGTCTCCAAGGATGGAGTGTCGGTTGATCAGGGGAAAATTGAAGCTATTAAGTCGTGGCCTACTCCTAAAACCGTAACTGAAGTTAGATCGTTCCACGGTCTTGCCTCTTTTTATCGGAGGTTTATTCGAGATTTCAGCACCATAACGAGTCCGATAACTGAGTGCTTGAAGAAGGACCCATTTGTGTGGAACAGGGCTGCCCAAGGGGCGTTTCAAAAGTTAAAAGAAAGGTTATGTGAAGCACCTATCTTGGCGTTACCCAATTTTACACAGCCATTCGAGGTGGAGTGTGATGCTAGTGGAGTTGGTATTGGGGCGGTCCTCATTCAAGGCAGGTGGCCTATTGCGTACTTTTCAGAAAAGTTGGGTGGGGCTCGACTCAATTATTGTACGTACGACAAGGAGTTCTATACTATTGTGAGGGCCCTAGATCATTGGAGTCACTATCTTCGGACGAAACATTTCATTCTGCATTCGGACCATGAATCTTTGAAGTATATTAATGGGCAGCAGAAGTTGAGTCCCAGGCATGCGAAGTGGGTGGAATTCTTACAATCATTTCACTTCTCATCAAAGTATAAGGATGGCAAGAGCAATGTTGCCGCAGATGCATTGTCTAGGCGTTATGCCTTACTCGCCACTCTTGATGTTCGTTTGCTTGGATTCGATACAGTAAAGGAGTATTACGAAGGTGATGCGGATTTTGGCGAGACCTTAGCCCTGTGCAAACCTGGCCCGATGGGAGAATTTTCGATACAGTAGGGCTTCCTTTTTAAGGGAAATCGTCTTTGCCTACCCAGGCACACGAT
Organism: Orobanche coerulescens; assembly: GCA_033398695.1. NCBI lineage: Eukaryota > Viridiplantae > Streptophyta > Magnoliopsida > Lamiales > Orobanchaceae > Orobanche > Orobanche coerulescens. The sequence goes on along the minus strand of CM065812.1, from coordinate 58,011,216 downwards.
TCGAGAATTGCTGGTTCGAGAGGCTCACGGAGGGGGTTTGGCTGGCCACTTTGGTTCGTCCAAGACATTGGATGTGCTTAAAGAACATTTTTATTGGCCAAAGATGCAGGGGGATGTCGATAATATAATCAGTAAGTGTGTGACATGCCATATTGCGAAGAGTTCATTCAAACCAGGAATATACACACCTTTACCGATTCCGGAGAGGCCATGGGAAGATGTCTCGATGGATTTTATTGTCGCTTTACCTCGAACACAACGAGATAGAGACGCGATTATGGTTGTTATCGATCGTTTTTCAAAGATGGCTCATTTTGTTGCTTGTCACAAAACTGATGATGCGAGTAATGTTGCTGACTTGTATTTTCGAGAGGTGGTACGATTACATGGAGTCCCAAAAACTATTGTTTCGGACAGGGACTCAAAGTTTCTAAGCTACTTTTGGAACACATTGTGGAGGAAGGTGGGAACCAAGCTTTTGTTTAGTACTTCGGATCATCCTCAAACAGACGGACAAACTGAAGTGACTAACCGAACACTGGGAACGCTGTTGCGAGGCTTAGTAAGCAAGATACAAAAGGATTGGGATTTGAAGCTCGCGCATGCGGAGTTTGCTTACAACCGTTCTCCTACTCATGCCACAGCGCACTCTCCATTCGAAGTAGTTTACGGCCTAAATCCTTACATACCGCTAGACTTAATTCCATTACCGAGTAATGAATTAGTGCATAAGGATGCGGAGTCAAAACTGAAATCGATGATGAAATTACACGAACAGGTGCGTGACCGAATCAAAGAGATAAACGAGGCATACAAAAGGAAGTCGAGCAAGCAAAGAAAACCAAGAGTATTCGAGGTTGGAGATTTAGTTTGGATACATTTGAGAAAAGAGCGATTCCCGAGTAAGCGTAAGAACAAGTTAATGCCACGAGCTGAGTGACCATTTAAAATAATTGCAAAAGTGAATGACAATGCTTACAAGTTAGAATTTCCGGGTGATTACGGAGTGCTTGCTACTTTCAACGTAGGTGATCTATCCCCTTACCTTGACGACGATGGGATTGCGGAATTGAGGACAATTCCTTTTAAAGAAGGAGTGGATGATACGAAACCAACTACTCCAAGCAAAGAAGACGAAGTAAGAATTGACGTAAAACATCTCGACCATACTCCAACGTACTTGGGCGAGAGAACTGAAACGAGGCATGGAGTTATCTTGATAATTAGAATTGGAGTAACTTAAACAAAAGACAACTTGCATCTTGGGGAGGGGAAGAGGTTCAAGTGGCAACTAAACAATAAAAGAATGTTCAGTTTCTTCTTACAAAAGCAGCAGGATTCTTGGCAAAAGGCGGTTGTCAACTTTCAACTTGGAGACAAGGCCCAGCTTTTACTTTTGTTTGTAAGTGACATGGGGGAACCTTTTATTATCTTTTCATTATTTTAAGAACAACTTGTATTAGTTTAGTTTATCTTGTCAGGCTACTTTGCCTATAAATAGTGGCGATGAAGTGTAGTGAAAGGATTATTGAATGTTGAAGAAATAAGAACACTTTATGTTTTTCCCTGGTGAATGCCTTTCATCAAAACTTGGTTTTTATTCGACGCGTTTCGAGTATTAATCTGATTGATTCTCAATAGGTCTTGAGAAGAAATCACTTTATCGAGTTATAGGTCTAATTCGATAAAACAACTGTTTCTGTCCTGTTTCGATTTTCTGGTTGTCTTTCGATACAGTTTTATACTTGTCCGATATTTCGCATAAAGTGTTGTTCGATCCTTTGAACTTGTTTCCTGTTGAATTCGTGTCCACCCGAAACGTGCTGTTTCGATTGTTGCTGTTTGGAAGTGGGCTGCATCAAGTCTCTACTTTTGTCACATTCCTGTCTTGTTGCTGTATCGAGTTTCCGTCATACATTCCTGTCACGAGTGCGTGCTGCTAGCCTGTATTACCGCTGTAGCGAACTGTTGTCATCAGATCCCGATAGTTTCTTACCGATAGCTTCCGCTCGTCAAAACAACTTCCTGCTGTGTCGATAGCGAATTCGCATCTCAAGAGAGAATTCGTATCATAAGTGGCATCGGAGACCAAGTTCTTGATCTTGGACATTATGGATCTCAACGATGCTGATTTCTTGGCAAAACTTCGTGACGCATTGCGTGACGTACCAGAGCAACGCGACCAGCGTTGGCAACCTAGGCGTGGTGACTATGAATGACCATCACGCCATGTCGAAGAGTTCAAGGTGAACGAGCTTCCGGAGTTTGTTGGAGGGACAGACCCTGAAGTTTACCTGGAATGGGAATGGATAATTGATCGTATGTTCGAGTTTAAAGACCTCGATGATGAGAAAAGGTGTAAGTATGCAATTTTCAAGTTGGGGAAAGGAGCTTCACTTTAGTACGAAGGAGTAAAAACACGAAGAGCTCGTGCGGGGAAAGATAAAATCCGTTCGTGGGATTCGTTAAAAAGAAAACTTCGTAAAAGATATGTGCCAACATCACACCGGTTGTCCTTGTACAGGAAGATTGCACATCTCATGCAAGGAAAGTTAAATGTCAGTGAGTACATTGAGGAGTTTGAGAATCTAACCTTAATGGGAAAGATAGAGGAGAATGAAGAGCAGAAGATGTCGCGATTCCTCTTAAACCGAAGCATAGCTAACTCGGTGGAACTGTATCCATACGAGGACTTCGATACATTATGTGGGTTATGTGTGAAGTTAGAAGCTCAAAACAGGATGAAGATGTATAAACACGAGTTTCCAGTCAAATTTGGAAACCCAAGCATCGGATCTAGTTCAGCTGCTAAGGCAACTGTGCCGACTCCGGTTCCTGTTGCGATTCCTGCTAAGGCAACGGTACCCTACGTACCGAAGGAGACAAGTTTGGCTAAAGTGAGATGTTTCAAATGTCAAGGATTCGGGCATTATCAAAATGCTTGTCCGAACAAGCGAGTGGTGACACTAAGGGAAGCTGTCACGATCCGAGACAAATTGTTGGTTGAGGACGAAAAAGAAAGACTAGGTGGTGTGATTGATTTCAGTATGGAGGACAAAGTAGGAGAATAATGTGAGGCTTACGATGCTCCGAATTACGATACAGCCTTGGTCCTTCGCACCTTGCAAAGCCAAGTCGGTTCCAAGCGACTCAGAACAACGGGACCAAATATTCCATACGAAGTGTCAAGTTGGAGAGAAGTGGTGTAGTTTAATTATCGACGGAGAGAGTTGCACCAACGTGGCTTCGAGTGAAATGGTGACGAAGCTTGGACTAACCACCACTACTCACCCTAAACCATATGCTTTACATTGGCTTGATGACAGAAGTAAGGTAAGGGTTTCGAAGCAAGTTCGGGTCGGATTAGCAATGGGTTCATATCACGATGAAATATTGTGTGATGTGATTCCAATGGATGCTTGTCACGTGCTTTTGGGACGCCCTTGGTTATTTGATAGGGATGTTTTGCATCGGGGAAAGAGCAACGAATACGAGTTGCGAGATAAGGGAAAGAAGATCGTATTGAAGCCGATGTCAGCCCAAGCTATCCGGTCCATGAGTGCCAAACGAGGGGAAAAACCGAACCTCACCATGTTCGCGAGCGAGAGGGAAGTTGAACACGCTATGGAAAGTGGCGAACGTGTTTACATGCTGGTGATAAAGGAGACTCAAGATGATTTCGTGCCGGCGAAATACGAGGATACAGTGGCCAACTTATTACATGACTTCGCGGACGTCTTCCTTGGAGAATTGCCGTCGGGTTTGCCACCAATTCGTGGAATTGAGCATCAAATCGACCTTATACCAGGTGAACCTCTTCCGAATAAAGATGCCTATAGGTGTAATCCCGAGGAAACGAAGGAACTTCAGAAGCAAATTGAAGAACTGATGAGCCATGGGTATGTTCGAGAAAGTTTAAGTCCATGTGCAGTTCCGGTCCTACTTGTTCCTAAGAAGGATGGTTCTTGGCGAATGTGTATTGACAGTCGAGCTGTGAACAATATAACCATCAAGTATCGATTTCCAATCCCGAGGCTTGATGATATGTTGGACGAGTTACATGGCTCGGTGGTCTTCTCAAAAATTGATTTGCGAAGTGGCTATCACCAGATTCGTATGCGGGAGGGAGATGAATGGAAGACGACCTTCAAAACTAAGCATGGGCTGTATGAGTGGACCGTCATGCCGTTTGGACTTACGAATGCCTCGAGTACTTTCATGCGTTTGATGAACGAAGTACTTAAGGTATTTTTGGGCAGATTTGTGGTTGTTTATTTGGACGATATTTTGGTCTATATTCGATCGGTGGAGGAGCATCTCGGACATCTACGACAAGTATTCGAGACTCTTAGGTCTCAGAGGCTGTATGGAAAGAAAGAAAAGTGTGCGTTTCTCGTCGAGAGCATAATTTTTCTTGACTATGTTGTCTCGAAGGATGGAGTGTCGGTTGATCAGGGGAAAATTGAAGCTATTAAGTCGTGGCCTACTCCTAAAACCGTAACTGAAGTTAGATCGTTCCACGGTCTTGCCTCTTTTTATCGGAGGTTTATTCGAGATTTCAGCACCATAACGAGTCTGATAACTGAGTGCTTGAAGAAGGACCCATTTGTGTGGAACAGGGCTGCCCAAGGGGCGTTTCAAAAGTTAAAAGAAAGGTTATGTGAAGCACCTATCTTGGCGTTACCCAATTTTACACAGCCATTCGAGGTGGAGTGTGATGCTAGTGGAGTTGGTATTGGGGCGGTCCTCATTCAAGGCAGGCGGCCTATTGCGTACTTTTCAGAAAAGTTGGGTGGGGCTCGACTCAATTATTGTACGTACGACAAGGAGTTCTATGCTATTGTGAGGGCCCTAGATCATTGGAGTCACTATCTTCGGGCGAAACATTTCATTCTGCATTTGGACCATGAATCTTTGAAGTATATTAATGGGCAGCAGAAGTTGAGTCCCAGGCATGCGAAGTGGGTGGAATTCTTACAATCATTTCACTTCTCATCAAAGTATAAGGATGGCAAGAGCAATGTTGCAGCAGATGCATTGTCTAGGCGTTATGCCTTACTCGCCACTCTTGATGTTCGTTTACTTGGATTCGATACAGTAAAGGAGTATTACGAAGGTGATGCGGATTTTGGCGAGACCTTAGCCCTGTGCAAACCTGGCCCGATGGGAGAATTTTCGATACAGGAGGGCTTCCTTTTTAAGGGAAATCGTCTTTGCCTACCCAGGCACACGATTCGAGAATTGCTGGTTCGAGAGGCTCACGGAGGGGGTTTGGCTGGCCACTTTGGTTCGTCCAAGACATTGGATGTGCTTAAAAAACATTTTTATTGGCCAAAGATGCAGGGGGATGTCGATAATATAATCAGTAAGTGTGTGACATGCCATATTGCGAAGAGTTCATTCAAACCAGGAATATACACACCTTTACCGATTCCGGAAAGGCCATGGGAAGATGTCTCGATGGATTTTATTGTCGCTTTACCTCGAACACAACGAGATAGAGACGCGATTATGGTTGTTGTCGATCGTTTTTCAAAGATGGCTCATTTTGTTGCTTGTCACAAAACTGATGATGCGAGTAATGTTGCTGACTTGTATTTTCGAGAGGTGGTACGATTACATGGAGTCCCAAAAACTATTGTTTCGGACAGGGACTCAAAGTTTCTAAGCTACTTTTGGAACACATTGTGGAGGAAGGTGGGAACCAAGCTGTTGTTTAGTACTTCGGATCATCCTCAAACAGACGGACAAACTGAAGTGACTAACCGAACACTAGGAACGCTGTTGCGAGGCTTAGTAAGCAAGATACAAAAGGATTGGGATTTGAAGCTCGCGCATGCGGAGTTTGCTTACAACCATTCTCCTACTCATGCCACAGCGCACTCTCCATTCGAAGTAGTTTACGGCCTAAATCCTTACATACCGCTAGACTTAATTCCATTACCGAGTAATGAATTAGTGCATAAGGATGCGGAGTCAAAACTGAAATCGGTGATGAAATTACACGAACAGGTGCGTGACCGAATCAAAGAGATAAACGAGGCATACAAAAGGAAGTCGAGCAAGCAAAGAAAACCAAGAGTATTCGAGGTTGGAGATTTAGTTTGGATACATTTGAGAAAAGAGCGATTCCCGAGTAAGCGTAAGAACATGTTAATGCCACGAGCTGAGTGACCATTTAAAATAATTGCAAAAGTGAATGACAATGCTTACAAGTTAGAACTTCCGGGTGATTACGGAGTGCATGCTACTTTCAACGTAGGTGATCTATCCCCTTACCTTGACGACGATGGGATTGCGGAATTGTGGACAATTCCTTTTAAAGAAGGAGTGGATGATACGAAACCAACTACTCCAAGCAAAGAAGACGAAGTAAGAATTGACGTAAAACATCTCGACCATACTCCAACGTACTTGGGCGAGAGAACTGAAACGAGGCACAGAGTTATCTTGATAATTAGAATTGGAGTAACTTAAACAAAAGACAACTTGCATCTTGGGGAAGGGAAGAGGTTCAAGTGGCAACTAAACAATAAAAGAATGTTCAGCATCTTCTTACAAAAGCAGCAGGATTCTTGGCAAAAGGCGGCTGTCAACTTTCAACTTGGAGACAAGGCCCAGCTTTTACTTTTGTTTGCAAGTGACATGGGGGAACCTTTTATTATCTTTTCATTATTTTAAGAACAACTTGTATTAGTTTAGTTTATCTTGTCAGGCTACTTTGCCTATAAATAGTGGCGATGAAGTGTAGTGAAAGGATTATTGAATGTTGAAGAAATAAGAACACTTTGTGTTTTTCCCTGGTGAATGCCTTTCATCAAAACTTGGTTTTTATTCGACGCGTTTCGAGTATTAATCTGATTGATTCTCAATAGGTCTTGAGAAGAAATCACTTTATCGAGTTATAGGTCTAATTCGATAAAACAACTGTTTCTGTCCTGTTTCGATTTTCTGTTTGTCTTTCGATACAGTTTTATACTTGTCCGATATTTTGCATAAAGTGTTGTTCGATCCTTTGAACTTGTTTCCTGTTGAATTCGTGTCCACCCGAAACGTGCTGTTTCGAGTGTTGCTGTTTGGAAGTGGGCTGCATCAAGTCTCTACTTTTGTCACATTCCTATCTTGTTGCTGTATCGAGTTTCCGTCATACATTCCTGTCACGAGTGTGTGCCGCTAGCCTGTATTACCACTATAGCGAACTGTTGTCATCAGTTCCCGACAGTTTCTTGCCGATAGCTTCCGCTCGTCAAAACAACTTCCTGCTGTGTCGATAGCGAATTCGCATCTCAAGAGAGAATTCGTATCATCTCCTTATCTCGACGACAATGGGATTGTGGAATTGAGGACAATTCCTTTTAAAGAAAGAGGGAATGATACGAAACCGACTACTCCAAGCGAAGAAGACGAAATAAGGATTGACGTAAAACATCTCGACCATACTCCAACGTACTTAGGCGAGAAAACGGATATGAGATCCGGCGTTACCTTAATAACCGGACTTGGAGTAACTTAAACAATAGGCAACTTGCATCTTGGGGGAAGAAGTCCAAGTGGTAAAGGCAAAACAATAAAAGAATTGTCAGCATTTTTCTTTATTATAGAAGCAGTAGGATTCTCGGCAGCATGCTTTGTGAATGGCGGCTATCACCTTGGAAGACAAAACCCAGCTTTTACTCTTGTTTGCAAGTGACGTGGGGAACCTTGCATTTTCTTTTCCTTATTTTAAAAACCAGCTTGTAATAGTTTAGATTATCTTGTCAGGCTAGTTTTGCCTATAAATAGTGGCGATGGAGTTGTAATGAGAGAGATTTGAATGTTGAAGAAAATAAGAATACAGTTTGTGTTCTCCCTTGGTGAATGCTTTTCATCAAAACTTTGATTATTATTCGACACGTTTTCGAATCTTAATCTGATTGATTCTCAATAGGTCTTGAGAAGAAATCACTTTATCGAATTATAGGTCTAGTTCGATAAAACAACTGTTTTCTGTCCTCTTTCGATATTCTTCTTGTTTCGATACAGGTTTGTACTTGTTCGGGATTTCGTATCAAGTGTTGTTCGATCGTTTGAACTTGTTACCTGTTTTCAATTAGCATCCGACCGAAACTTGCTGTTTCGAGTGTTGTTGTTTGGAGGTTGCCTATCTCGAGTCTTTTACATTTGGCCAAGTTCCTGTCTTGTTGCTGTATCGAGCTGCTGTCATCATTTCCCGTCGCGTGCGCGTACCGCTCGACAGTGCTATTGCTGTAGCGAACTATTGTTATCAGTTCCTGACAGTTTCTTGCTGTTCGTTTCCGCTCGCCAAAACAGCTTGCCGCTGTATCGATAGAGAATCCGTATCACCTTGGTGATCGGACTGGGAATAATTTAAACGTGACAACTTGCATCAAGTTGGGTCCAAGTGGGTGAAGATAAAATAATAAAGATTTCATCCCATTTATTTATAATAAAGGATCCAGGATTCATGGCCTGCATGTAAAGTACGGCTATCACCCTTGAGACAAAACTCACCTTTTATTCCTTTTGTTTGCAAGTGGCGTGGAGTACCTTTTTATTGTCTTTTCCTTTATTTTAAGATCATGTGGTCTTATCTTGTAATAGTTTAAGTAATCTTGTCAGGCTATACTTACCTATAAGTAGTCATGTTTGAGTTGTAATGAACATTATTGAATCATCAAACAAAAAAATACATTGTGTATTGTTTAAGTGTTGGACGAGTTTCCTTCCAAAATTTGGTTATTATTCGACGCGTTTTCGAATCTTAATCGGATCGATTCTCAATAGGTCTTGAGAAGAAATCATCTTATTTTTATAGGTCTAGTTCGATAAACACTTGTTCCCTGTTCGCAAAAGACATTCCTCTTGTTATCGATATAGGGTTATAACTGATCGGGAGTTCACATCAATTGCTGTTCTATTGTCCGAAGCTTGCTTCCTGTTTCCATTGGCATCCGACCGAAACCTGCTGTTTTCAAGTGCCGCTATTTAAAGTTGCCTGTTCCGAGTCATTTCCACTCGGCCAGTTCCTGTCTTGTTGCTGTATCGAACTGTTGTTATCAGTTCCTGTCTTCTACGCGTGCCGCTATGATACGAAACCGACTACTCCAAGCGAAGAAGACGAAGTGAGGATTGACGTAAAACACCTTGGATGAGTTTCCTTCCAAAAATTTGGTTATTATTCGACGCATTTTCGAATCTTAATCTGATCGATTCTCAATAGGTCTTGTGAAGAAATCACGTTATTGAATTATAGGTCTAGTTCGATAAAACAACTGTTTCTTGTCCTGTTTCGATATCCATCTTGCTTTCGATATAGTATTTACTTGATCGGGAGTTCACATCAATTGTTGTTCGATTATACGAAGCTTGCTTCCTGTTTCCTTTGGCATCCGACCGAAACCTCCTGTTTTCAAGTGCCGCTGTTTGGAGTTGCCTATTCCGAGTCATTTCCCCTATGCCAGTTCCTGTCTTGTTGCTTCTTCGAACTGTTGTTATCAGTTCTTGTCTTGTGCGCGTGCCGCTATCCATTATTGCTGCTGTATCGAACTATTGCTATCAGTTCCTGTCAGTTTATAAATGTACTGTTCGATTCCGTTTGACTAAGTGCTGTTCGCTTTGGCTCTTAAAACAACCTTCCGCTGTACCGATAGAGATTCGCATCATAAGTGGCATCGGAGCCCAAGTTCTTGATAATTGGCATTATGGATCTCAACGATGCTGATTTCTTGGCAAAACTTCGCGCCGTATTGCGTGACATACCAGAACAACGCGACCAACATTGGCAACCTAGGCATGGTGACTATGAACGACCCTCACGCCATGTCAAAGAGTTCAAAGTTAACGAGCTTTCGGAGTTCATTGGCGGGATAGACCGTGAAGTTTACTTGGAATGGGAACGTAAAATTGATCGCATGTTCGAGTTTAAAGACCTCGACGATGAGAAACGGTGCAAGTATGCAATTCTCAAGTTGGGGAAAGTCGCTTCACTTTAGTACGAAGGAGTTAAAACACGAAGAACTCGTGCGGGGAAAGAAAAGATTCGTTCGTGGGATTCATTAAAAAGAAAACTTCGTAAAAGATATATATCTACATCACACCGGTTATCCTTGTACCGGAAGATTGCCGACCTCATGCAAGGAAAGTTGAGTGTCAGTGAATACATTGAGGAGTTTAAAAATCTGACCTTAATGGGAGAAATAGAGTAGAATGAGGAGCAGAAGATGTCGCGTTTCTTGCGTGGCTAACTCGGTGGAATTATACCCATACGAAGACTTCGATACATTGTGTGGACTATGTGTGAAGTTGGAAACTCAAAACAAGATGAAGTTTTATAAACCCGAGTTTCCATCCAAATCTGCGAACCCAAGTATCGGTTCCAGTTTATCTACTAAAACGACTTTACCGACTCCTACCCCTATTGCGATTCTTAAAGCACCCTACGTACCGAAGGAGACGAGTTTGGCTAAAGTAAGATGTTTCAAATGTCAAGGGTTCGGTCATTATCAAAATGCTTGTCCAAACAAACGAGTGGTAACACTAAGAGAAGCTGTCACGATCCGAGATGAGTTGTTGGTCGAGGACGAAAAGTTCAGACTGAGTGATTTGTTTGATTTCAATATGGAGGACGAAGAAGGAGAAGAATTTGAGACTTACGATGCTCCAAACTATGATACGGCTTTAGTTCTGCTTACTTTACAAGCCAAATCTGTTTTGAATTATTCGGAACAAGTGGGATCAAATATTTCACACGAAGTGTCAAGTCGGGAATTGATACGAATCGGCCAACATCATCAAATACAAAAAGAAGATTATCCGACCAAGCTTGACTGAGTCGCAGGCGTACATAAAATCCTCATGCAAAATACACGGACAAATTACCAATTCTCGAGCGCACGACGACTTCTTAGCAGTTTTAGTATTTTGGCCATAACTTACTTGTCCAAATCTTATGAAGACCATAGGACCAAATTCGGACCCATTTGATCCCAGAAATGAAAAAACCGACAGCATCAGATTTGTTCTAAAATCATGAAGATTTTATCCCTTTATTTTTCAATTCCTTACTCTAAGTCCATGCCTACAATTTTCAAAGTCTTAAAAGAAAATCAAATGGAGAAGATTTTGGGTCCCTCCACACTTCAATAATTCGGCCAAACCAAGGAGGATGGAGGCTTGATGATTTTTGTTGTCTTTGTCAAGTATCACATGGGAAAGATTCTTGTCCCCTTCACACTTCTACCTCACGTCCAAAGTATTGGTGTTAATTTTGTTATCTTTGTCAAGTATAACATGGGAAAGATTCTTGTCCCCTTTACATTCTACTTCACGGCCGAACCAAACCAAGGAGGATGGAAGCTTGGTGTTGATTTTTGTTGTCTTGTTAGAATTGTTTAATCTTTGTTTGATTTTAGTTGATCTTTGTGTGATCTTGTAATGGCTATTTATAAGCCACATTTTCAGCCCTTGAAACACATCTTGAATCAAAAAGATGAAATACATTTGTATTACTTCTTGTTGAATGATTTTCATCAAACTTTTGGTTATAATTCGACGCGTTTTCGAATTCTAATCTAATCGATTCTCAATAGGTCTTGAGGAAAGATTACCTTATCAAACTATCAAGGTAACTCCGCGTCTCGTATCTGTTTTCTCGCCCAAGTACGTTGGTGATACGATATCTAATATTCCAATCGAAGAAGCTCCAATAAAAATCGACATCCACGACGATACAAATTCGCATGACCATACATCATTATACTTGGGAGAAAAGAACACGCGGATTGGAGTTACGTTGTTAATCGGAACCAGAGTAACGTAAAACTTGACGACGGGATCGGTCCAAAAGCATGGAAATTCGGCCAAATCATGCTTGAAAGGGACCCTTACTTGTCTTCATATCTTTCACAAGATAGTGAAGATATCCTCCTTCCCCACCTCCTTTGAAAATCTGATACGATATCTAATATTCCAGTCGGAGAATCTCCAATAAAAATCGACATCCATGATGATGCAAATTCGCATGGCCATGCATCATTATATTTGGGAGAAAAGAATACGCGGCTTGGAGTTACGTTGTTAATCGGAATCGGAGTAACGTAGAATTCGACGACGAAATCGGTCCGAAAGCATGAGAAAATCGGCCATATCATGCTTGAAAGGGACATATTTTGACTTCATATCTTTACAATCTCTACAAAATAAAAAAAGTGATTCCCTCCTTACAAAACAAAGTCACAAACGGCCGAAATGCATATGGATGGAGTGAAGACTTTCTTCATCATGTCACTATCACAAATCTACACCAAATAAGGTGGGATCGGCCGAAATGCATGGGAAGGATGGTGTGTTGTTCTACTTCATGTCACCATCAAAGACCAAAACAAACTTCATGTCCCTTTCACCTAATAACACCAAGAGATTTGATATCTCAATCCTTGGATTTCGGCCGAAATGATGTTGCTAGGAAGTTCGTTTTTTCGTTTTGTTGTATTTTCTTTCGGTTGTAAACTACTATATATAGTAGTGTTCGTTGTACTTGTAAATCATCGAGAATCATAATAAACTTTGTATTTCCTTTGAAATATACGTTGAACGAGTTCGACAAACCTTAGTTATTGTTTCGACGAGTTTCGAGATTTTAACTTTGATCAAATCTCAAAAGGTCTTGGGAAGAGATTACCCTTTTTATCGAGTTATAGGTCTAGTTCGATAAAAACACACCAAACTCCGTACATCACACTACCTCACGGCCGAACACCATCGACTTTCGGCCACCCTTAGCAAAATTCAAGTGATACTTTGTTTCTTATTAAGCTTCCGTTGTGTTTTATACGTATTACTTACGTAATTCGTATCATAAGTGGTATCGGAGACACTTGTCTCACAGTTCTCGACATCACTGAAGAAGATGGCATTCACCGATGAAGAAGTAGCACAACTACGTGACGTTCTTCGTGGCTTGCCGAGCCCGAGAATCCATGCACGACGAGGACATGACACCATGCATGCACCACGACATGCGGATGAATACAAGACCGGCGAACTTAGGAGTTCGTAGGCGGCCGATCCCGAGGTTTATTTGGAGTGGGAAAGAAAAATTGAACGAATGTTTGAGTTCAAGGAGCTCAATGACGAGGTACGTTGCAAGTACGCGATTCTCAAACTTGGAAAGGAGCTTCCCTTTGGTTTGAGCGAATGAAGACGCAAAGGAGTCGTCTTAGGAAAAGAGAAGATACGTTCGTGGGATTCCCTAAAAGGAAACTACGAAAAGATATGTCCGGCTACACACAAGCTAAGTCTGTAGAAAAATTTCGACCTCACGCAAGGAAAGCTAAGTGTCGAGGAGTACATCGAGGAGTTGGAAAACTTATCCTTGATGGGAGAACTTGAAGAAAGCGAAGAATTGCGCATGTCCCGTTTCCTACGAGGTTTGAACAAAAATATTGCTAATTCCGTGGAACTCTACCCCTATTCTCACTTCGATACTTTATGCGGACTTTGCATAAAGTTGGAAAATCAAAACAAAACCAAACTCTCAAAACCCGAATTCCCACCTAAATACGGAAATACCAACTTTGGCGCGAGTTCTAGCTCGTTTCCAAAACCTGTCACCACAAGCCATCCACATTACCATTCCAAAAACCCCTACCACACCAAAAGAGACGAGCCTATCTAAAGTCCGATGTTTCAAATGTCAAGGATTTGGACACTATCAAAGTGCTTGTCCGAATCGGAGGATTGTGACGTTACGAGAAGCCATAGCCGCCCGAGAGGAATTATTAGCCGAAGAAGAAAGAGTTGGAGACGTTTTTAACTTAGAAGCTGACGAAGAAGAAGAATGCGAGGCATACGATGCCCCGAACTATGACACGAACCTTGTCCTTCGCATGTTGCAAACGAAGGCCGCCCCAAGTGACGAAGAACAACGGGACCAAATCTTCCACACGAAGTGTCGTGTCAGAGATAAATGGTGTAGCTTGATCATTGACGGTGGAAGTTGTACAAACGTGGCATCAAGCGAGATGGTTTCAAAACTCGGTTTGATCACCACGGCCCATCCTAAACCGTATGCACTCCATTGGCTCGATGATGGAAACAAGGTGAAAGTATCAAGGCAAGTGAAGGTCGGACTCACCATGGGTTCGTATGGCGATGACATTACATGCGATGTACTACCGATGGACGCATGTCACGTGTTATTAGGAAGACCTTGGCTATTTGATCGGGACGTACTACATCGAGGAGGAGTAATGAGTATGAGCTACGTGACAAAGGTAAAAAATTGTTCTTAAACCTATGTCACCTCAAGCTATCCGGACGATGAGTTCGAAAAAGTCGAAGGACCGAAACTCACGATGTTTGCAAACGAAAGAAGTCGAACACGCCATTGACGATGGCGAACGTGTTTATTTGATGATGATCAAAGAGGTCCAAATCTTGCCACAAAATCGCAACATGAGGAAGAGATAGACGTATTATTACACGAGTTTTCGGACGTATTTCGAAGACTTGCCGGTAGGATTACCACCTATCCGCGGGATTGAACACCGATTGATCTTATACCGGAGCTCCATTACCGAACAAAGCGGCGTATCGTTGTAATCCCGAAGAAACCAAAGAGCTACAACGTCAAATTGATGAACTCATGAATCACGGATATGTCCGAGAAAGTTTAAGTCCGTGTGCGGTTCGATTCTGCTCTTACCAAAAAAGACGGAACATGGCGAATGTGTATTGACAAGAGAGCCGTGAATAACATCACCGTCAAGTATCGGTTTCCCATCCCGAGACTAGACGACATGCCGGACGCAGTTACATGGCTCGGTTATATTTTCCAAAGTTGATTTACGGAGCGGATACCATCAAATCCGCATGCGAGAGGGAGACGAATGGAAAACGGCGTTTAAAACGAAGAATGGACTTTACGAATGGGTTGTGATGCCATTCGGCCTCACCAACGCCCCGAGCACCTTTATGAGGTTGATGAACGAGGTTCTTAAACCTTTCTTGGGAAAGTTTGTTGTCGTGTACTTAGACGACATTTTGATCTACAGTCGGTCCGTAGAAGAACATCTCGAACATTTGCGGTACGTGTTTGAGACACTAAGGGAACAAAAACTTTATGGAAAACGGGAGAAGTGTACTTTCCTAGTCGAGAGTCTTGTCTTTCTCGGCTATGTTGTTTCGAAAGACGGAGTTTCAGTCGACCAAGAGAAGATCGCGGCAATCAAGTCGTGGCCGAACCCAAAGACAATCACGGAGGTACGGTCATTTCATGGCCTCGCTTCTTTTTACCGACGATTCATACGGGACTTCAAAGACTATATCCACCCGATCACGGAGTGTCTGAAAAGGGGAACCTTTGCTTGGAACGAGACGGCCCAAAAGGCTTTTGAAAATTTGAAGGGGAAATTATGTGAAGCGCCGATTTTAACGTTACCCGATTTTTCACAACCGTTTGAGGTAGAATGTGACGCTAGCGGAGTTGGAATCGGGGCAGTGCTTATTCAAAGAGGCCGTCCCATTGCCTATTTTTCGGAGAAGTTAAGTGGCGCCTGAGTGAATTATTGTACTTACGACAAGGAGTTCTATGCTATCGTAAGAGCACTCGATCATTGGAGTCATTATCTGCGTTCGAAACATTTCGTGCTGCATTCGGATCACGAGTCGTTGAAATACATCAACGGACAGAGTAAGCTAAGCCCGAGACATGCAAAATGGGTGGAATTTTTACAATCTTTTCACTTTTCATCCAAGTACAAAGACGGGAAGAGTAATGTAGTGGCGGATGCACTATCGAGACGGTATGCCCATCACAATGCTAGATGTTCGTTTGTTGGGGTTCGAGACTTTGAAAGATCATTACAACGACGATTTGGACTTCGGGGAAATTTTTAACCGTTGTAAAACGGCCCCGTACGAGGAATTTGTTTTACAGGATGGCTTTCTTTTCAAGGGAAATAAATTATGTGTGCCGAGACATACGATTCGGGAATTGCTGGTTCGGGAGGCGCACGGAGGAGGACTAGCCGGCCACTTCGGCTCGACCAAGACTGTAGAAGTGCTAAAAGAACATTTCTTTTGGCCGAAGATGTATGGTGACGTCAGCACAATCGTGAGCAAATGCGTAACTTGTCACATGATGAAAAGTTCGTTCAAGTCGAGTACATACATGCCGTTGCCGATACGACCGTGGGAGGATGTCTCGATGGATTTTATTGTGGCTTTACCTCGTACTCAACGAGGCAAGGACTCGATCATGGTGGTCGTCGACCGTTTTTCGAAAATGGCTCACTTTGTCGCGTGCCACAAAACCGATGATGCAAGCAACGTGGCAGACTTGTACTTCCGAGAAGTAGTTCGTTTACACGGAGTTCCAAAAACTATCGTGTCAGATCGAGATTCCAAATTTCTGAGATACTTCTGGAATACTTTATGGAGGAAAATAGGTACTAAACTCCTATTCAGTACTTCACATCACCCGCAAACCGACGGACAGACCGAGGTAACTAATCGAACCTTGGGAGCATTATTACGAGGGTTGGTAAATAAAACTCAGAAAGATTGGGACGTTAAACTTGCTCATGCCGAATTCGCATACAACCGATCACCCGGTTATGCCACGGCCCATTCACCTTTTGAAGTGGTATACGGATTAAATCCGCACTTGCCATTGGACTTGATTCCCTTACCGAGCAACGAGTTGGTTCACAAAGACGCCGAAGCAAAACTCAAATCAATGGTGAAGTTACATGAAAAGATACGGGAACGGATTAAAGAAGTAAATGAAATATACAAACGGAAGTCGAACAAAAATAAAAAGGCGAGATTATTTGATGTTGGCGACTTGGTTTGGATACATTTGAGAAAAGAAAGATTCCCAAACAAACGGAAGAACAAATTAATGCCGAGAGCCGAGGGTCCGTACAAAATTGTGGAAAAGGTGAACGACAACGCATACAAAGTCGAACTCCCGGGCGAATACGGAGTACACGCGACATTCAACGTAGGTGATCTCTCACCTTATCTTGACGACGATGGCATTGCAGAATTGAGGTCAATTCCTTTCCAAGACGGAGGGAATGATACGATATCTAATATTCCAGTCGGAGAATCTCCAATAAAAATCGACATCCATGATGATGCAAATTCGCATGGCCATGCATCATTATATTTGGGAGAAAAGAATACGCGGCTTGGAGTTACGTTGTTAATCGGAATCGGAGTAACGTAGAATTCGACGACGAAATCGGTCCGAAAGCATGAGAAAATCGGCCATATCATGCTTGAAAGGGACATATTTTGACTTCATATCTTTACAATCTCTACAAAATAAAAAAAGTGATTCCCTCCTTACAAAACAAAGTCACAAACGGCCGAAATGCATATGGATGGAGTGAAGACTTTCTTCATCATGTCACTATCACAAATCTACACCAAATAAGGTGGGATCGGCGAAATGCATGGGAAGGATGGTGTGTTGTTCTACTTCATGTCACCATCAAAGACCAAAACAAACTTCATGTCCCTTTCACCTAATAACACCAAGAGATTTGATATCTCAATCCTTGGATTTCTACGAAATGATGTTGCTAGGAAGTTCGCTTTTTTCGCTTTTGTTGTATTTTCTTTCGGTTGTAAACTACTATATATAGTAGTGTTCGTTGTACTTGTAAATCATCGAGAATCATAATAAACTTTGTATTTCCTTTGAAATATACGTTGAACGAGTTCGACAAACCTTAGTTATTGTTTCGAAGAGTTTCGAGATTTTAACTTTGATCAAATCTCAAAAGGTCTTGGGAAGAGATTACCCTTTTTATCGAGTTATAGGTCTAGTTCGATAAAAACACACCAAACTCCGTACATCACACTACCTCACGGCCGAACACCATCGACTTTCGGCCACCCTTAGCAAAATTCAAGTGATACTTTGTTTCTTATTAATCTTCCGTTGTGTTTTATACGTATTACTTACGTAATTCGTATCATAAGTGGTATCGGAGACACTTGTCTCACAGTTCTCGACATCACTGAAGAAGATGGCATTCACCGATGAAAAAGTAGCACAACTACGTGACGTTCTTCGTGGCTTGCCGGAGCCCAGAATCCATGCACGACGAGGACATGACACCATGCATGCACCACGACATGCGGATGAATACAAGACCAGCGAACTTCCGGAGTTCGTAGGCGGCACCGATCCTGAGGTTTATTTGGAGTGGGAAAGAAAAATTGAACGAATGTTTGAGTTCAAGGAGCTCAATGACGAGGTACGTTGCAAGTACGCGATTCTCAAACTTGGAAAGGAGCTTCCCTTTGGTTTGAGCGAATGAAGACGCAAAGGAGTCGTCTGGAAAAGAGAAGATACGTTCGTGGGATTCCCTAAAAGGAAACTACGAAAAGATATGTCCGGCTACACACAAGCTAAGTCTGCAGAAAAATTTCGACCTCACGCAAGGAAAGCTAAGTGTCGAGGAGTACATCGAGGAGTTTGAAAACTTATCCTTGATGGGAGAACTTGAAGAAAGCGAAGAATTGCGCATGTCCCGTTTCCTACGAGGTTTGAACAAAAATATTGCTAATTCCGTGGAACTCTACCCCTATTCTGACTTCGATACTTTATGCGGACTTTGCATAAAGTTGGAAAATCAAAACAAAACCAAACTCTCAAAACCCGAATTCCCACCTAAATACGGAAATACCAACTTTGGCGCGAGTTCTAGCTCGTTTCCAAAACCTGTCACCACAAGCCAGTCCGTTACTACCATTCCAAAAACCCCTACCACACCAAAAGAGACGAGCCTATCTAAAGTCCGATGTTTCATTATCCTTTGTATACTACTATATATAGTAGTTCATTTGGTGATTGTAAACATCTTGAAGATTAATAAACCTTGTATTTCTTTGAAATATACGTTGAACGAGTTCAACAAAACTTTAGTTATTATTTCGACGCGTCTCGAATTTTAACTTGATCAATTCTCAAGGATGGGGACCAGTGTTCTGCTTTCTTCTTCCGGAGGGTTGCCTCTAGGAGGGCTCGTTCACGAATTTTTAGGCTGGTTTCTGAGGCTGGCATTGAGCTGTCAGATCCTGTTCTCATTCGGGATGAGGTAGTTGGGTTCTATGAGAGGTTATTGGGTTCTTCGGATCGGGTTCAGCCTATATCGTACAATCAGGTGAGACCCTTTGTCTCTTCTTCTCTTCCTCCTGATGTTGCGTTACATATGATCAGACCGGTTTCTGATGAGGAGGTTCGTTCTGTTTTCTTTGGGTTCGATATGAATTCGGCTCCAGGCCCTGATGGGTTTAATGCCGCTTTTTATCGACGTGCCTGGCCGATTGTTGGGGGTGAGATTACTTACGCTATTAAACATTTTTTCTCCTCGGGTCTATTCATCAAGCAGATCAATACTACCCTTATATCTCTTGTTCCTAAAGTTGCTTTGCCGAGGAGCATGTCTGACTTTAGACCGATTTCTTGTTGTAACCTTTTATATAAGGCTATTTCTAAGATTATGGTCCATCGTATGCGTGATAGCCTTGACTCCTTGATTGATCCAGCTCAGACTGCTTTTATTCCTGGGAGAAGGATTAGTGATAATATCCTTCTCGCCCAGGAGCTTCTTCATGGTTATGGGCAAAGAGGGATGCCGAATCGGTGTGTCTTTAAGGTTGATCTTATGAAAGCTTACGACACTGTTGAATGGGATTTTGTTTTGATTGCTCTGCATTGTATGGGGTTCCACCAGACGTTTATTGCTTGGGTCAGGGAGTGTATCACCACTCCGGCTTACTCGATCTCCTTGAATGGGGATGCTGAGGGTATCTTTAGGGGCCGTAGGGGGTGAGGCGGGTGACCCTATCTCTCCGTATCTGTTTGTTATTGTTATGGAGATCCTCCATGGTATTATCGCGCATGAGATCGCTCGGACTCCGGGTTCGATTCCACTGAAGTGTTTGGCTACTCGCACCTTCATGCTTGCTTTTGCCGATGACCTCCTCCTTTTACGTAATCGATGTTGTCTCTGTCGGTGTTCTTAAGAAAAGTATTGAGATCTTTGGTTCCCTTTACGGACTACGGGCCAACCCAGTAAGAGTAATATCTTTCTTTCGGCTAGTGCTCAGGTGCAAGGGGCCCAGTTCAGCGGTTGTTAGGGTTTCGGCTCAGTCACTTCTGTGAGGTATTTGGGAGTTCCCTTGATTACTTCAAAGTGACAATTGCTATGTGTTCCCCTTTGATTGATTCGATTGATGGTCGGTGAGTTCGTGGGCTAATCTTGCTCTTTCCATGGCAGGTCGGTGCAGCTTATTCGCTCTGTCTTATCTTCTTTACATATTTATTGGGTGGTAGTTTTATTTTGCCTAAGGGCGTTCTCTCTTTGATTGAGAAACGTATCGGCGGTTCCTCCGGCGAGGTTCTCATGATTCGGGCCTGGCCAAGGTGGCACAGGCTAAGGTTTGCTTGGATGTGGATTGTGGGGGTCGTGGCATCATTCCGTTGAGGCTCCAGAATCGGCGCCGATGGCTCGTCATATCCGGGCTCTTATCACGGGCTCTAATCGCCTCGTCTCTGGGTTAATTGGGTTCGGACTTTTAGGTTGCGGCAGTTGTTCTTCTCGGGATCTTAGTATTTCTCCAGCCTTGACTTGGTATTGGCGTCCTTCAAATCAAGGCCCCCTTGTTATGGGAGCATTTCAAGATTCCATCGAGATGGCTCATCCTTCTTCTTGTGGTCGGATCCTCGGCATTCTATGGGTGTGATTAGGCATTCTGCTCCTAGAGCTCCTCCGTGGTCCGGCATCGACGTGGGTGCTAGCTTGATTCGGTTATTGTTGAGGGTTCTTGGGAGTGGCCGGTGGTGGATAGGCCCGAGCTTTTGCAGACATTTCGCTTTGCCACATATTAATGGGGGTCGGATCGCTTTTATGGAGACCGCTTAGCTCGGGAATTTTTCATCCTCTTGCTCTTCGGTTCCTCGAGATTATTCGCCCCTGTTCCTTGGGCTCCGCTCTTGCACGGGCCGGAAAGATCCCGAGACACTCTTTCATCCTCTCGGTTGGCTATTCAGTAGCGGTTATAGACTATGGATAAGCCTTGGCTTCAAAGATATTGATGGGATTTGTGTCCTTTGTGGTATGGCAGTAGAGACGCACTCCCACCTATTCTTTCAGTGCCCTTATTCTAGGAGGTGTATTTCTATTGCTAGGAGGGCCGTCCGGTTTCGTTGGCCTCTCTCTGTGTGGAGCTCGGGGGTATTGTGGGCTGCTAGGAGGTGGAGAGGTAAGCACGTGGTCAACGTGGCTTACCGTATTCTTCTTGCTGCGTTGGTCTATTTGATTTGGCAGGAGAGGAACGAGAGGAGGTTTGGCCAGAGCCGTCGAGATCCTCATTCGGTTACTTTCCAGGGGATAGGTCTTGTTCGTGATATTATCTCTCATAGATGGCCCGCTCGTTCTCTATCTACTGTGGCTCTTCGTCGTATTTGGAGGATAGCTTGGTAGTTCCTCTTTTGTTTGTATCTTTCTAGGCTTTGTAGCTTTGGTAGCCATTTGTTCGTAGGCTTTGTTTTCCTACTTTTGCTCTTTGTTACGTTGTTTGGTGCACCATTCTATATGGTTGTCGGGTATTGGCCAGCCTTTCTTGGTCACTCTTATTTTATTTATGCAATTGACTTTTCCCAAAAAAAAAAATTCTCAATAGGTCTTGAGAAGAGATTACCTTTATCGAGTTATAGGTCTAATTCGATAAAACACATCCAAATCCATATACCATACTACTTCACGGCCGAAATCCATTTAAATTCGGTCACCACCTTGTAGTTTTGAGTGATACTTTGATACTCGTCAAGACATAATAATCTTCCGTTGTATTTTATACGCTTTACGTATACTTACATACGTAATTCGTATCATAAGTGGTATCAGAGACATTTGTCTCACGGTTCTCGACGTTACTCAAGAAGATGGCATTCACCGATGAAGAAGTAGCACAACTACGTGACGTTCTTCGCGGATTACCGGAGCCCCGAATCCATGCACGACGAGGGTACGACGCCATGCATGCACCACGACATGCGGATGAATACAAGACAAGCGAACTTCCGGAGTTCGTAGGCGGCACCGATCCCGAGGCTTATTTGGAGTGGGAAAGGAAAATTGAACGAATGTTTGAGTTCAAGGATCTCCATGACGAGGTACGTTGCAAGTATGCGATTCTCAAACTTGGAAAGGGAGCTTCCCTTTGGTTTGAGCGAATGAAGACACAAAGAGTTCGTGCCGGTAAGGAGAAGATACGTTCGTGGGATTCTCTAAAAAAGAAACTACGAAAAAGATATGTCCCGGCTACACACAAGTTAAGTTTGTATCGAAAAATTTCTGACCTCACGCAAGGAAAGCTAAGTGTCGAGGAATACATCGAGGAGTTTGAAAACTTATCCTTGATGGGAGAACTTGAAGAAAGCGAAGAATTACGGATGTCCCGTTTCCTACGAGGTTTGAATAAAAATATTGCTAATTCCGTGGAACTCTACCCCTATTCCGACTTTGATACTTTATGCGGACTTTGCATAAAGTTGGAAAATCAAAACAAGACAAAACTTTCTAAACCCGAATTCCCATCTAAATACGGAAATACCAACTTTGGCGCGAGTTCTAGCTCATTTCCAAAAACTATCACCACAAGTCCCACCGTTACTACCATTCCAAAAACTCCTATCACACCAAAAGAAACAATCCTATCTAAAGTCCGGTGTTTCAAATGTCAAGGATTTGGACACTATCAAAGTGCTTGTCCAAATCGGAGAATATTGACGTTACGAGAAGCCATAGCCGTCCGAGAAGAATTACTAGCCGAAGAAGAAAGAATTGGAGACGTCTTTAACTTGGAAGCCGACGAAGAAGAAGAAGATTGCGAGGCATACGATGCCCCGAACTATGACACGAACCTCGTCCTTCGCATGTTACAAACGAAGGCGGCCCCGAGTGACATAGAAGAACGAGACCAAATCTTTCACACGAAGTGTCGTGTCGGAGAGAAATGGTGTAGCTTGATCATTGACGGTGGAAGTTGTACAAACGTGGCATCAAGTGATACGGAATTTAACTAGTCAAAATGAAGAAGACGGAGCAAGGATAACAATAAACGGCCTTATAACGCGTCATGCATGTACGGCGATATTTTTTGGCGAGAAAATGGACATAAGACGTGGAGTCTCGGTCTCAGCCGTGTCATATAACACGACCCGTGTCATGCTATGCCGTAAGGTCGACAATCGGCCGGAAAATGGACGAATTACCAGAAAAATCACCATCGGCCGAAAAATTCACCACCTGCCGGAGCTGGCCGATCGCTGCCGACCACCACCTGCCGGAACTGGCCGATCACTGCCGACCGAACCCGTCCGTGTCATCCGACACGGCCCGTGCCGAGATGTCCTAGAAAGTGTAATCTCGCTGCCGACCGAGCCCGACCGTGTCGTCCGACACGGCCCGTGCCGACACAACCCGACCGTGCCAGGCGACACGGCCGAGTCACACTCTTCCGGATAATATAATTTCCGCTGTCCGACCAACCCGACCGTGCCAGGCGACACGGTCGAGTCCCTGCCGGCCAGATGCGCGCCGCGACCGTGCCGATCGGCACGGGCCAGAACCGGCATCAAAGAAATGCCATTATTGCTGATTTATTTTTTAATTTTTATTGTTTTTCCTCCCCTCACATGTCATGATTAGACTTGCATGTTATGTGGGGTGACTTATAATTATGTTTATTATGTGATTCCCTCCCATTTGTTTGATTCCATCCTTATTTTTATTTTGATGTTTGGTTGTCATGTCAAGATCATGTAAGCTTTGATTCCTTAGTTGGTTAGAAGGCTATATCTCCTATAAGTAGCCTTTGAGTAGTTTTGTGAGATTATTATAGTATGATGAATTTGAATGTGAAAGAATACACTTTGTGTTTCTATCCTTGGTAAATGATTTTTACCGAAACTTGATTTTTATTCGACGCGTTTTCGAATATTAATCCGATTGATTCTCAATAGGTCTTGGGAAGAAATCACCTTATCGAGTTATAGGTCTAATTCGATAAACTCTTGTTCTTGATCGTTCAAGTTTTCTTGATCGATATTATCATTTTCCCGATATTACTTCCATTTTCCATTTGTTCGAATTTTCCTCGTCATATTCGATATTACATCACAAAATACATCCAAAAACCCCCTACTCGTAAAAGCCTTCCGCTATCATATACTTACAAACACTCCGACCGATACGTATCCACCTCTCCCGGATAATTCGTATCATAAGTGGTATCGGAGCCCAAGGTCATCTCCTTGGGCGATTTATTCAACGAATTTTTTTGTTAGTTGAGGTATTTAATCACCTTCTTGGGTTGTTCTTCACGGTTTCTTCAAAATTTTCGCATAACATTGGCAGATTAGTGCGGTCGGAAGAAAACAAAGTTTCCCGTGGATTCGACCGTTGGATCGTCACGAAATTTTGACAAAGGTAAGCCAACTCATTGTACTACAGTCTGAACGGTGGAGATCAGATTCTTTGATCATCTTCTTGGTTCATTCTTCACGGCTTTCTTGGCAAATTTTCTGGTCGATTTCTGGATCATTAGAAGAGATGGACATGGCCATCTCCGAATTCTTGGTAAAGCTACGTGATGCTTTACATGACTTACCGGAACCTCGACGAGGAGGAGAAGGCCTGTGTTCCCCACGCCATACTAACGAGTTCGAGTTGAGCGAACTTCCGAAGTTCATCGGAGGTACCGATCCCGAAATTTATTTGAAATGGGAATGTAAGATGGATCGCTTGTTCGAGTTCAAAGGTCTTAACGATAAGGAGCGTTGCAGATATGCAATTATCAAGTTGGTTAAAGGCGCTTCAGTTTGGTTCGAATTAAAGAAGAAGCAAAGGACTCGTGCTGGAAAAAACAAGATCCGTTCGTGGGAGTCATTGAAAAGAAAACTTCGCAAGAGATACGTACCATTCGGCTCGAGTTCGGCTCTCAAAATCGTAACAACATCAGCCCCCAACTCGGTTTCTAAAGCTCTCGACTTGCCTAATGAGACGAGTTTGCTGGAGGTGAGTTGTTTCATTGGCCAAGGGTTCGATCATGTGCAAGTTGTTTGCCCGACTCTTGCTACCCAAGACGAGTTAATAGCCGAGGAAGAACAAGAAAGGCTAGGCGACATTCTCAAGTTTGATATAGAGGACGAAGGAGAAGAAGAATGTGTAGTTTACGATGCTCCCGATTATGATACAGACTTAGTTCTTCGTACTTTAGAAACCAAATCAGTTTCAAATGATTTGGAGCATCAGGACGAGTTAACGAGTGAGGAACTCACAAGTATACTTTTTAGTTCTACACAATCGTCCGTTCCCCAAGCTACAGAAGATGAAGAGATTGAGGACAAGGCGATTGTTCCCCAAAATTTCTATGAGGTTATTCCTATTATTGTTAAAAAATTGGAGGATCCCAATCCAATTGTTCTCATTGATCCAGTTCCCGACACCGACCAACGTAAAAGCTATGTGGCTATATGTGACTGGAAAACAGTAAAAGACGAACTCATTGATGAAAGGAATGAGAACAAGATTTGTGCCCACATGACGCCGGAAATGGAAATTATTCCGTTAAACCACAAATCTTTTTTTGGGGATTCCGTTAAGGGAAATGGTAGGCACCTAGATACGTCGTTTGTTTTTATTTTGCAGGTTGATCTTTTAAAAATGCAATCCCAAGCAAACGTCAACACATCCGACGAAAATTACATCTTCAACCCGGGAGGAGCACAACCCTATCCGGAATACCAACCGTCCTTGGACTTTAGATTCGAGGACGAATCTCTTTTAAAGGGGGAGGAGATGATACGGAATTTAACTAGTCAAAATGAAGAAGACGGAGCAAGGATAAAAATAAACGGCCTTATAACGTGTCATGCATGTACGACGACATTTTTTGGCGAGAAAACGGACATAAGACGTGGAGTCTCGGTCTCAGCCGTGTCATATAACACGACCCGTGTCATGCTATGCCGGAAGGTCGACAATCGGCTGGAAAATGGACGAACTGCCGGAAAAATCACCATCGGCCGGAAAATTCACCACCTGCCGGAGCTGGCCGATCGCTGCCGACCACCACCTGCCAGAACTGGCCGATCACTGCCGACCGAACCCAGCCGTGTCATCCGACACGGCCCGTGCCGAGATGTCCTAGAAAGTGTAATCTCGCTGCCGATCGAGCCCGACCGTGTCGTCCGACACGGCCCGTGCCGACACAACCCGACCGTGCCAGGCGACACGACCGAGTCACACTCTTCCGGATAATAGAATTTCCGCTGTCCGACCAACCCGACCGTGCCAGGCGACACGGTCGAGTCCCTGCCGGCCAGATGCGCGCCGCGACCGTGCCGATCGGCACGGGCCGTGTCAGCACTCAAAGAAATGCCATTATTGCTGATTTTTTTATTTTTTGTTGTTTTTCCTCCCCTCACATGTCATGATTAGACTTGCATGTTATGTGGGGTGACTTATAACTATGTTTATTATGTGATTCCCTCCCATTTGTTTGATTCCATCCTTATTTTTATTTTGATGTTTGGTTGTCATGTCAAGATCATATAAGCTTTGATTCCTTAGTTGGTTAGAAGGCTACATCTCCTATAAGTAGCCTTTGAGTAGTTTTGTAAGAGGATATTGTATGATGAATTTGAAGGTGAAAGAATACACTTTGTGTTTCTATCATTGGTAAATGATTTTTACCGAAACTTGATTTTTATTCGACGCGTTTTCGAGTATTAATCCGATTGATTCTCAATAGGTCTTGGGAAGAAATCACCTTATCGAGTTATAGGTCTAATTCGATAAACTCTTGTTCTTGATCGTTCAAGTTTTCTTGATCGATATTATCATTTTCCCGATATTACTTCCATTTTCCATTTGTTCGAATTTTCCTCGTCATATTCGATATTACATCACAAAATACATCCAAAAACCCCCTACTCGTAAAAGCCTTCCGCTATCATATACTTACAAACACTCCGACCGATAAGCATCCGTCTCTCCCGGATAATTCGTATCATCAAGCGAGATGGTCTCAAAGCTCGGATTAATCACCACGGCTCATCCAAAGCCGTATGCACTCCATTGGCTCGATGATGGAAATAAGGTGAAACTATCAAGACAAGTGAAGGTCGGACTCACCATGGGTTCGTATGGTGATGATATTACATGCGATGTACTACCGATGGATGCATGTCACGTATTATTGGGAAGACCTTGGTTATTTGATCGGGACTACTACATCGAGGGAGGAGTAACGAGTATGAGTTACGTGACAAAGGTAAAAAAATTGTTCTTAAACCTATGTCACCTCAAGCTATCCAAACAATGAGTTCAAAAAAAATCGAAGGGCCGAAACTTACGATGCTTGCAAACGAGAAAGAAGTCGAACACGCCATTGACGATGGCGAACGTGTTTATTTGATGATGATCAAAGAATTCCGAAACCTTGCTACCAAATCACACCACGAAGGAGAGATAGATACACTGTTACACGAGTTCGCGGATGTATTTCCCGAAGATTTGCCGGTGGGATTACCACCTATCCGCGGAATCGAACACCAAATTGATCTTGTACCAGGAGCTCCATTACCGAACAAAGCGGCGTATCGTTGTAATCCCGAAGAAACCAAAGAACTACAACGTCAAATTGATGAACTCATGAGACACGGATATGTTCGAGAAAGTTTAAGTCCGTGTGCGGTTCCAGTCCTACTTGTACCAAAAAAAGACGGATCATGGCGAATGTGTATTGACAGTAGAGCCATGAATAACATCACCGTCAAGTATCGGTTCCCCATCCCGAGACTAGACGACATGTTAGACGAGTTGCATGGCTCGGTTATATTTTCAAAAGTTGATTTACGGAGCGGATACCATCAAATTCGCATGCGAGAGGGAGACGAATGGAAGACGGCATTTAAAACAAAAAATGGACTTTACGAATGGGTTGTGATGCCATTCGGCCTCACTAATGCCCCGAGCACTTTCATGAGATTGATGAACGAGGTTCTCAAACCTTTCTTGGGAAAGTTTGTTGTCGTATACTTAGACGACATTTTGATCTACAGTCGATCCTTGGAGGAGCATCTCAAACATTTGCGACACGTGTTTGAAACTCTAAGGAAACAGAAACTTTACGGAAAGCGGGAGAAGTGTACTTTCCTAGTCGAGAGTCTTGTCTTTCTCGGCTATGTCGTTTCTAAAGAAGGAGTTTCGGAGGACCAAGAGAAGATCGCGGCAATCAAGTCTTGGCCGACCCCAAAAACAATCACGGAGGTACGATCATTTCATGGCCTCGCTTCTTTTTACCGACGATTCATACGGGACTTTAGCACCATCTCCAGCCCGATCACGGAGTGTCTAAAAAAAGGAACCTTTGCATGGAACGAGGCGGCCCAAAAGGCTTTTGAAAAATTAAAAGGAAGGTTATGTGAAGCACCAATTTTAACGTTACCCGATTTTTCACAACCATTTGAGGTGGAATGCGACGCTAGTGGAGTTAGAATCGGGGCAGTACTTATTCAAGGAGGCCGCCCCATCGCCTATTTTTCGGAGAAATTAAGTGGCGCCCGAGTTAATTATTGTACTTACGACAAGGAGTTCTATGCTATCGTGAGAGCACTCGATCATTGGAGTCACTATTTACGTTCGAAACATTTCGTGTTGCATTTGGATCACGAGTCGTTGAAATACATCAACGGACAAAGCAAGCTAAGTCCGAGGCATGCAAAATGGGTGGAATTTTTACAATCTTTTCACTTTTCATCCAAGTACAAAGACGGTAAAAGTAATATAGTGGCGGATGCACTATCAAGACGGTATGCCTTACTGTCGATTCTAGATGTTCGTTTGTTGGGGTTCGAGACTTTGAAAGATCATTACAGTGACGATTTAGACTTCGGAGAAATTTTCACCCGTTGTAAAACGGGCCCGTACGAAGAATTTGTTTTACAAGATGGCTTTCTTTTCAAAGGAAATAAATTATGTGTGCCGAGACATACAATTCGGGAATTACTAGTTCGGGAGGCGCACGGAGGAGGACTAGCCGGTCATTTCGGCTCGGCTAAGACCGTAGAGGTGCTAAGAGAGCATTTCTTTTGGCCAAAGATGTATGGTGACGTGAGCACAATCGTGAGTAAATGCGTCAATTGTCACATGATGAAAAGTTCGTTCAAGCCAAGTACATACATGCCGTTGCCAATACCTTTATGACCATGGGAGGATGTCTCGATGGATTTTATTATTGCTTTACCTCGTACTCAACGGGGCAAAGACTCGATCATGGTAGTCGTCGACCGTTTTTCGAAAATGGCTCACTTTATAGCATGCCACAAAACCGATGATGCAAGTAATGTGGCGGACTTATACTTCCGGGAAGTAGTTCGTTTACACGGAGTTCCAAAAACTATCGTGTCGGATCGAGATTCTAAATTTCTGAGTTACTTCTGGAATACTTTATGGAGAAAAGTGGGTACTAAACTCTTATTCAGCATTTCACATCACCCACAAACCGATGGACAAACCGAAGTGACTAATCGAACCTTGGGAGCATTATTGCGAGGATTGGTGAATAAAACACAAAAGGATTGTGATACGAATCGGTCAACATCATCAAATAACAAAAAGAAGATTATCCGGCCACGCTTGATTGAGTCGCAGGCATACATAAAATCCTCATGCAAAATACATGGACAAATTACCAATTCTCGCATTTACGACTTCGCAGCAGTTTTAGTATTTTGCCCATAACGTTCTCGTCCGAAATCCGATTCAGGTGATTCAAGTGGCCATGGAAAGCTAAGAAAGAGAGCTACAAATCTTATGAAGACCATAGGACCAAATTCGGACCCATTGGATCCCAGAAATGACAAAACCGACAGCATCATATTTGGTCCAAAATCATGAAGATTTTTGTCTCTTCTAGTTTCAAGACTTGATACGATATCTAATATTCCAATCGAAGAAGCTCCAATAAAAATCGACGTCCACGACGATACGCATGGCCATGCATCATTATACCTGGGAGAAAAGAATACGCGGATTGGAGTTACTTTGTTAATCGGAACAGGAGTAACGTAAAACTCAACGACGGATCGGTCCGGGAGCATGTAAATTCGGCCAAAACATGCTTGAAAGGGACCTCACTTGACTTCATATCTTTGACAAGATAATGAAGTTATTTTCCTTCCCCACCATGATAAGAAACGGCCAAAACACCAAGATTTGAAGAAGACTTCCATGTCCCTCATGTCATTATCACCTATATAAATACAAGGAGGATGATATCATAATCTACACCAAATCCTCCTAATTGAGCTCGGCCGAATTGATGCATGAAAGGAAGGATATTTGGTCTTCTTCATGTCCCCATCACTTAATAAGTCCAAGATGTCTTCATCAACATAAAAATGGTCTTCTTCATGTCCCCATCACTTAATAAGTCCAAGATGTCTTCATCAACATAAAAATCCAAGATGCTTGGTATCTACTTGGAGATTTTCGGCCGAAATGGAAGTTGCTAGGAAGTTTCGTTTTCTCGTTTTGTTGTATTTTCTTACGGTTGGGAACTACTATATATAGTAGGGCTCGTTGTACTTGTAAAATATCTTGAATCTTGAAAGTAAAAAAACCTTGTATTTCTTTGAAATATACGTTGAACGAGTTAAACAAAACCTTGGTTATTATTTCGACGCGTCTCGAGATTTTAACTTGATCAATTCTCAATAGGTCTTGGGAAGAGATTACTTTTATCGAGTTATAGGTCTAGTTCGATAAAACACATCCAAATCCGTATACACTACTACCTCACGGCCGAAATCCATTTAAGTTCGGCCACCCCTTGTATTTTCGAGTGACACTTTGATAATCGTCAAGACATAATAATCTTCCGTTGTATTTCATACGCATTACGTACGTAATTCGTATCATCTTCTTGTTCGATATTTTTTATTGTTATATCCGATATTATTCACATACAAAATATATCCGAAAAACTCCATATTCGTAAAAGCCTTCCGCTATCATACACTTACATATACTCCGACCGATACGTATCCACCTCTCCCCGGATAATTCGTATCAGATTGGGACGTTAAACTTGCACATGCGGAATTCGCATACAACCGCTCACCCAGCTTCGCCACGGCCCATTCACCTTTTGAAGTAGTATACGGAATAAATCCGCACATGCCATTGGATTTGATTCCGCTGTTTGAAATGACGAATTGGTTCACAAAGACGCAGAATCAAAACTCAAGTCAATGATGAAGTTACATGAAAAGGTACGAGAGCGGATTAAAGAAGTGAATGAAATTTACAAACGGAAGTCGAACAAAAATAAAAAAGCGAGATTATTTGATGTTGGCGACTTAGTTTGGATACATTTGACAAAAGAATGATTCCCAAACAAACGCAAGAACAAATTAATGCCGAGAGCCGAAGGTCCGTACAAAATTGTGGGAAAAGTGAACGACAACGCCTACAAAGTAGAACTTCCGGGCGATTACGGAGTACACGCGACTTTCAACGTAGGTGATCTCTCGCCTTACCTTGACGACGATGGCATTACGGAATTGAGGTCAATTCCTTTCAAAGAAGGAGGGAATGATACGATATCTAATATTCCAATCGAAGAAGCTCCAATAAAAATCGACATCCACGACGATACAAATTCGCATGACCATGCATCATTATACTTGGGAGAAAAGAACACGCGGATTGGAGTTACGTTGTTAATCGGAACCGGAGTAACGTAAAACTTGACGACGGGATCGGTCCAAAAGCATGAAAATTCGGCCAAATCATGCTTGAAAGGGACCCTTACTTGTCTTCATATCTTTCACAAGATAGTGAAGATATCCTCCTTCCCCACCTCCTTTGAAAATCGGCCAAGACATCAAATAAAGTCCCCACCTTCATATCTTATCTAGTCCAAGATCCATGAAGATATCATGTCCTAAATAAATCATCCAAGTCTCCCCACAAATCGGCCGAAATTTCCCCTTGATGAAGACTTTCATCAAATCTTTTTCTACATGTCAAAGTCATCCATGCTATAGTCCAAGATACTTGAAGATTGTCCAAAATCTTTCCTTCCCCACACCACATCTCGGCCGAAACATGAGGAAGCTTGGTAGTTCGTTTTTTTCTTGTTGTTTTTGTATCATTATCCTTTGTATACTACTATATATAGTAGTTCATTTGGTGATTGTAAACATCTTGAAGATTAATAAACCTTGTATTTCTTTGAAATATACGTTGAACGAGTTCAACAAAACTTTAGTTATTATTTCGACGCGTCTCGAATTTTAACTTGATCAATTCTCAATAGGTCTTGAGAAGAGATTACCTTTATCGAGTTATAGGTCTAATTCGATAAAACAAATCCAAATCCATATACCATACTACTTCACGGCCGAAATCCATTTAAATTCGGTCACCACCTTGTAGTTTTGAGTGATACTTTGATACTTGTCAAGACATAATAATCTTCCGTTGTATTTTATACGCTTTACGTACACTTACATACGTAATTCGTATCAGTTGGAGTATGGTCGAGGTGTTTTATATCAATTCTTACTTCGTCTTCTTCGCTTGGAGTAGTTGGTTTCGTATCAGGTGACGAACAGTGGTGGTGGTGGTTTGGGGTATATTTTGGGTGTGTTTTTTCTGGGGTGACTAACAGTGGTGGTGTGATTACAAGTTGTTACGCACCTTTGGATCCCAACTGTACTTTATCCATAATCCCTTCGGTATGTTTTCTCGGGCTAGGTTATTTTAATACCAGACTAAGGACAAAGGGTTCTAAGTAAGGCGAGCAGGAAAACTCGGTCGTCCGGAATGAAGAGTGCAGGTTGAAGAAAGCACAAAAGCTCGGAAGAATCGTTTTGTTGACTAACCAGTTGTAACAGTTGGAAAGATTAGAATTTTTGGGGTATATTTTGGGTGAGTTTTTTTTCAAAGCCCGCCACTTGGCTTTCACTTCAGTTTTGGTGGGATATTTTTTTAGAAATTTTTGTCCATTGTTTTCACTTTGTTAATTAACAATTTACTGAAGTGTATCTTACTTAAAGATCTCGCCCAAGCTCTGGTTTTATCTCGATAGGTTAGTTTAATATTTGCTTGATTTTTAGTTGATCTTGTTTGATCTTGTAATGGCTATTTATAAGCCTCATCTTCAACCTTTCAAAAACATCTTGAATGTTAAAAAACGAAACACATTGTGTATTACTTCTTGTTGAATGATTTTCAGCAAAATCTTAGTTATAATTCGACGCGTCTTCGAGTTGTAATTTAATCGATTCTCAATAGGTCTTGAGGAGAGATTGCCTTATCAAACTATAGGTCTAGTTTGATAAATCACTTTCATATTGTTCTTGTTTACGTAAGCCGAATTGCCCTACTTTCGGTTGTTATCTAACGAGTGTTACACATATTCGAGTGTTGTGAGGATAAAAGATATTTCCGCTGCATTACCGGCGAATTTACGTCCGCCTTTATACGTAATTCGTATCAGTGAGGCTTACAATGCCGTAGATTATGACACGAGTCTAGTCCTTCGCACTTTGTAAGTCAAAACGGTTTCGAGGGATACAAAACAACGAGACCAAATATTCCACACCAAGTGTCAAATCAAAGACAAATGGTGTAGTTTTATAATCGATGGAGGAAGTTGCACTAATGTAGCTTCAAGTGAGATGGTGATGAAGCTCGGACTCATCACTACTACTCATCCAAAACCATACGCATTACATTGACTCGATGATGGGAGTAAAGTGAAAGTATCGAAACAAGTACGGGTCGGTTTGACTATGGGTTCATATGGTGACGATATATTATGTGATGCACTCCCGATGGATGCATGCCATATACTCTTGGGACGACAATGGCTATTTGATAGAGATGTTTTCCATCGAGAAAGAAGTAACGAATATTAATTACGAGATAAAGGCAAAAAGATTGTACTTAAACCAATGGCACCTCAAGCCATTCGTTCATTGAGTTCTAGCCAAATGGAAAAACCGAAACTTACTATGTTTGCTAGTGAGAAAGAGGTGAAGCACGCTATTGATGATGGCGAGCGTGTGTATTTGTTGATGATTAAAGAAGCACGAGACGTTGACATGGTTGTGCAAGGCAAAGGAGAGATCGACACCTTCTTACACGAATTTGTGGATGTTTTTCCGAAAGATTTACCATCGGGTTTGCCGCGTGATACAAATTACGCATTAAAGATGGACGTAAACTCGCATGTAATGCAGCGGAAATATTGTTGATCCTCACAACACTCGAATATGTGTAATACTCGTAAGAAATAACCGAAAGTAGGGCAATTCGGTCGTATGATTAAGAACAATGTGAAGATGATTATCAATCTAGACCTATAGTTTGATAAGATGATTTCTTCTCAAGACCTATTGAGAATTAATCGGATTAATACTCGAAAACGCGTCGAATAAAAATCAAGTTTCGGTAAAAATCATTTACCAAGGGTAGAAATACAAAGTGTATTCTTTCACAACAACATTCAATTCATTTCTTACAAGAAATACCAAGCCTATGTATAGGAAAAACTAAGTCTTCCTATAACAATAAAGAAAATAATTCAAAGATTACAAAATCTTTGAATAATCAAAACAAATCAAAAAAAAAGAAACATAAATCACAAAACATGGGAACACAATCCCTAAAAGAGTAAACAAAGGAAAAGAGAAGACAAAAATACACAAAAATGTATAAAATAAGGGGGCTGCCGGCAGGGACTCGACCGTGTCCCGAGACATGGCCGCGGCGCGGTCGACAGGCATCGGCAGGACTCGACCGTGTCGCCTGGAACACGGTCGGGTGTCTGGACAGTCAGTTCCGGCAGTTGTGGGCGAGTAGGACTCGATCGTGATGCCTGACATGGTCGGGTTCGGCCGACAGGCGTTCCGGCATTTCTGGGTGAGTAGGACTCGACCGTGTCGCCTAGCACGGTCGGGTTGGACGGGCAGATGTTCCGGCAGTTCTGGACGAGTATGACTCGACCGTGTCGGACGACACGGCCGAGTTCGGTCGGCAGTGCTTCGGCAGTTTCCAGCACAGCATGACAAGGGCGTGTCCTGGGACACGGTCGAGCTCGGCAGCTTGGTCCTTTTACGTCTTGTGTCCGTTTTCTCGCCTAAAAATGTCGTCGTACGTGCATGACGTGTTGTAAGGCCATTTACGTCGATCCTTGCTTCGTTTTCTTTATTCGGACTAGTCAATTCCGTATCATTCCCTCCCCCTTTAAAGGGAATTGTCCTCAATTCCGAAATCCCTTCGTCATCAAGTTAATTAACTAAAGCCCTCTAAGTACTTGATCTCGAAAATATCCGCAGTGCGTACATGGCCCAAAATCTTGAGACGATAGGTAGTAGGGGGTTTCAGAGAATCTCCAACAAAATAACTATCATTATTAATAAAATAATAATAATTCTGCGAGGTAATACCGATATCACGATATGAATCATCTTTTAAATGGACATCTGAAATGGGAAGCACAACAGTAATAATAGGTCGCTCTTCATCGATGCCACTTCAAGCCCTGGGAAAAACGCTTCGTCGTCGTCTTTCGTGTCAAACTCTTGGTAAGGCTCGGGATATAGATGTTCCGGAATCATAACATCCTCATGCTCCGTATCATAAACTGAAAACACCTCATTGGAGTTTGGACAAAAATTTTCAAAACAACTTACATCGAGACATGGATCGCCGTCGGGCACAACAACAAAAATAGGAAGCATTAATGGTTTCACATCGGGTTCACCATCAAAAATGGGAAACACGGGATCAATTATGGGTTCCTCTTCATCAACTGATTCTGCATTAAATATTGGTGGCCCTTCATAATCCGGCCCGATTTCCATGACACTAGTAGGCTCCTCACCATTAAAATAATTTGGTCCGTTTTGGTCAATTTGGCCAACACAACCAACTGGCCCATGCTCAAAGTAGTGAGATCCAGGTTCGTCAATTAGGGAAACACGACTTAACTCATCTTCTTCGTTGTATTGCGTCGTTGAAACCTCTGTCTCGTCTACTTCATTGAAAATGGTGGTAGGGACATCGTCTTCATCGAAAAAAGACTCTAATGGGAATTCCTTGACGGGGAAAAACCTAAGATTGTGATACGAATTATCCAGGAGAGGTGGATACGTATCAGTCGGAGTATATGTAAGTGTATGATAGCGGAAGGCTTTTACGAATATGGAGTTTTCGGATGTATTTTGTATGTGAATAATATCGGATATAACAATAAAAAAATATCGAACAAGAAGATGATACGAATTACGTACGTAATGCGTATGAAATATAACGGGAGATTATTATGTCTTGACGATTATCAAAGTGTCACTCGAAAATACAAGGGGTGGCCGAACTTAAATGGATTTCGGCCGTGAGGTAGTAGTGTATACGGATTTGGATGTTTTTTATCGAACTAGACCTATAATTCGATAAAAGGTAATCTCTTCCCAAGACCTATTGAGAATTGATCAAGTTAAAATCTCGAGACGCGTCGAAACAATAACTTAAAGTTTGTTGAACTCGTTCAACGTATATTTCAAAGGAAATACAAGGTTTATTACTTTCAAGATTCAAGATTATGTTACAACTACAACGAGTACTACTATATATAGTAGTTTCCAACCGAAAGAAAATACAACAAAACGAGAAAAGGAAACTTCCTAGCACTAACATTTCGGCCGAAAATCAAAGGTGAGATATCAAGTATCTTGGTGTTATTAGGTGAAAGAGACATGAAGCAATCTTGGTCTTGATGGTGACATGATGAAGCAATCTTGGTCTTTGATGGTGACATGATGAAAGTCTTTCTCAAGGTGGGGAATATGGCCGATTTTCTAATAAGGTGGGGAAGGAGGTGATCTTCACTTATCTTGTGAAAGATATGAAGACAAAGGGTCCCTTTCAAGCATGATATGGCCGATTTTGTGGGGAAGGAAAATATGATGAACCTTGGTTTTATTAGGTGATGGTGACTTGATGGAAGATGACATGAAGAAGACATTTGATGAAAGTCTTCATCAAATCTCAAGCTTGGATCGTTGTTTAGTGAGGTGGGGAAGGAAAGAATATCTTCATTATCTTGGACCAAATATGATGCTGTCGGTTTTGTCATTTCCGAGATACAATGGGTCCGAATTTGGTCCTATGGTCTTCATAAGATTTGTATCTCTCTTTCTTAGCTTTCCATGGCCACTTGAATCACCTGAATCGGATTTCGGACGAGAAAGTTATGGGCAAAATACTAAAACTGCTACGAAGTCGTCGTGCGCGCGAGAATTGGTAATTTGTATTTGATGATGTTGACCGATTCGTATCATACCCTCTCTCTTTAAAGGGAATTGTCCTCAATTCCGAACTCCCTTCGTCACCAAGATAATTAACTAACGCCTCTAAGTATTTGATCTCGAAGATATCCGCAGTACGTACATGACCCAAAATCTTTAGACGATAGGTAGTGGGGCCCCCTCGAGAATCACCAACAAAATAACTATCATTATTAATAAAATAATAATAATTACTCCGCCAGGTAATACCGATATCATGACATGAGTGGATATCTGAAATGGGACACACGGTTAACTCCACATCGGGTTCCTCCTCCAGAATTGGAAACACTGATAATTCCATATCGGGTTCACCATCGAAAATGGCCAATACAGAATTTATTGCGGAGTCCTCTTCATCAACTGGTTCCTTATCAAATGTTGGCGGTCCGTCGCAATCTGACCAACTCTCCGTTTCAAAATTATTCGGCTCCTCCAATAATGTCTCATCAAAAATTAATCCACTAGGCTCGTTTCGTACCGCAACAAAGTCATACGACCCACTTTGCTCCGATAGGGCAGCTCGACTCCAACCATCGTCTTTTTTGTCATCAAAAAATGCCGCAGGAGATTCTTCAAAAATGGGAAGCTCGAGATCAGTCATGGGGTCCTCTTTGTCATCCGACTCTGTATCAAATATTGGCGGTCCATCATAACCCGACCCAATTTCCATGACACAAAAAGGCTCCTCACCATTAAAATAATTTGGTCCGTTTTGGTCAATTTGGCCAACACAACCAATGGCCCATGATCAAAGTAGCAAGATCCGGGTTCGTCAACTAGGGATACACGGCTCAACTCACTTT
This sequence comes from Orobanche coerulescens, assembly GCA_033398695.1. Taxonomy (NCBI): domain Eukaryota; kingdom Viridiplantae; phylum Streptophyta; class Magnoliopsida; order Lamiales; family Orobanchaceae; genus Orobanche; species Orobanche coerulescens. Next base: position 57,972,957 of record CM065812.1, on the reverse strand, counting down.
CTTCGTTGAATTGCTCCGTTGAAAACTCGTCTCGTCTACTTCATTGAAAATGACCGTAGGGACATTGTCTTCATCGAAAAAGATTCTGGGAATTCCTTGATGGAGGAAGACCTTAGATCGAATGCCGGTGGTGGGGCGTCGAAGGATTGGTGGTAAGATGGGGATTTGAACCTTCGATTGAAATATTTTTGAATTTAAGCCAATCTTGGATTTTAGGCTTACGTTGTTGTGAACGGGACTGTTTGATTTTGCCACCAGACGGCGGCGCTACCGCGGAGGCGCCTTGCCACCAACGAAACGCGGCGGTTGATCGGGCAGCCTTGAAGTCCGAGTGCTCCTCACAAGCACGCCAATCTATGCACGCATTTGGATTACTATCTCCGTGAAATTCCGGTATCCGCGGAATTGGGCCAAGAAATCAATATTGTTGGCATCGTCTCTGCGTCTTTCTTGCATACGTTGCTCCGGTAAGCCGTTTAGTGCGTCACGGAGTGTCATCAAGAAATCGAGCTCGGAGAAATCCATAACAAGAATCAAGAGATAGTTCTTGACAAGAAATCGGACAGAAAATTTTCCCAAGAAATCCGTGAAGAATGAACCAAGAAGATGATCAAAGAATCTGATCTCCACCGTTCAGACTGTAGTTCAATGAGTTGGCTTACCTTTGTCAAAATTTCGTGATGATCCAACGGTCGAATCCACGGGAAACTTTGTTTTCTTCCGACTGCGCTAATCTGCCAATGTAATGCGAAAATTCTTCTAACCGTGAAGAACAACCCAAGAAGGTTTCAACAAAAAAAAAAAAAAAAAAATTCGGTGAATATAGTTGATCGCCCAAGGAGATGACCTTGGGCTCCGATACCACTTATGATACGAATTATCCAGGAGAGGTGGATACGTATCGGTCAGAGTATATGTAAGTGTATGATAGCGGAAGGCTTTTGCGAATATGGAGTTTTCGGATGTATTTTGTATGTGAATAATATCGGATATAACAATAAAAAAATATCGAACAAGAAGATGATACGAATTACGTACGTAATGCGTATGAAATATAACGGGAGATTATTATGTCTTGACGATTATCAAAGTGTCACTCGAAAATACAAGGGGTGGCTGAACTTAAATGGATTTCGGCCGTGAGGTAGTAGTGTATACGGATTTGGATGTTTTTTATCGAACTAGACCTATAACTCGATAAAAGGTAATCTCTTCCCAAGACCTATTGAGAATTGATCAAGTTAAAATCTCGAGACGCGTCGAAACAATAACTTAAAGTTTGTTGAACTCGTTCAACGTATATTTCAAAGGAAATACAAGGTTTATTACTTTCAAGATTCAAGATTATGTTACAACTACAACGAGCACTACTATATATAGTAGTTTCCAACCGAAAGAAAATACAACAAAACGAGAAAGGAAACTTCCTAGCACTAACATTTCGGCCGAAAATCAAAGGTGAGATATCAAGTATCTTGGTGTTATTAGGTGAAAGAGACATGAAGCAATCTTGGTCTTGATGGTGACATGATGAAGCAATCTTGGTCTTTGATGGTGACATGATGAAAGTCTTTCTCAAGGTGGGGAATATGGCCGATTTTCTAATAAGGTGGGGAAGGAGGTGATCTTCACTTATCTTGTGAAAGATATGAAGACAAAGGGTCCCTTTCAAGCATGATATGGCCGATTTTGTGGGGAAGGAAAATATGATGAACCTTGGTTTTATTAGGTGATGGTGACTTGATGGAAGATGACATGAAGAAGACATTTGATGAAAGTCTTCATCAAATCTCAAGCTTGGATCGTTTTTTAGTGAGGTGGGGAAGGAAAGAATATCTTCATTATCTTGGACCAAATATGATGCTGTCGGTTTTGTCATTTCCGAGATACAATGGGTCCGAATTTGGTCCTATGGTCTTCATAAGATTTGTAGCTCTCTTTCTTAGCTTTCCATGGCCACTTGAATCACCTGAATCGGATTTCGGACGAGAAAGTTATGGGCAAAATACTAAAACTGCTACGAAGTCGTCGTGCGCGCGAGAATTGGTAATTTGTATTTGATGATGTTGACCGATTCGTATCAGATTGAATGTCGGCGGTGAAGCGTCGAAGGATTGGTGGTGGGGAAACAACGAGTGGTGGTATGATTTGAACCTTCGATTGAAATGTTTTATGAATTTTTGTCAATCTTTGATTTTTGGTTTACGTTGTTGTGAAGGGACTGTTTCAGTTTTTGCCACCAGACGGCGGCACTAACGCGGAGGCGCCCTGTCACCAGCGAGACACGGTGGTTGATCGGGGAAGTCTTGAAGTTCGAGTGCTCCTCACAAGCATGGAGCCAATCTATGCACGCATCTGGATTACTATATCCATGAAACTCCGGTATTCTACGAAATTTAGCCAAGAAGTCAATATCGTTGAACTCCATTCTGCTGAAAGATCAAGAACCTTAACTGAATTAAGAAATTCAGGTGTGGTTTTCGATGACAAGAGTCAAGAGATATTTCTTTGACAAGAAATCGTTGATAAAATCGCCCACGGAGATGACCTTGGGCTCTGATACCACTAATGATATGATACGAAACCGATTACTCCAAGCGAAGAAGACGAAGTAAGAATTGACGTAAAACACCTCGACCATACTCCAACGTACTTGGGCGAGAAAACAGATACGAGGCTCGGAGTTACCTTGATAGTCGGAATTGGAATAACTTAAACAAAAGACAACTTGCATCTTGGGGAGGGGAAGAGCTCGTGCGGGGAAAGATAAAATCCATTCGTGGGATTCGTTAAAAAGAAAACTTCATAAAAGATATGTACCAACATCACACCGGTTGTCCTTGTACAGGAAGATTGCAGATCTCATGCAAGGAAAGTTAAATGTAGTGAGTACATTGAGGAGTTTGAGAATCTAACCTTAATGGGAGAAATAGAGGAGAATGAGGAGCAGAAGATGTCGCGATTCTTGCATGGCTTAAACCGAAGCATAGCTAACTCGGTGGAACTGTATCCATACGAGGACTTTGATACATTATGTGGGTTATGTGTGAAGCTAGAAGCTCAAAACATGATGAAGATATATAAACCCGAGTTTCCGGTCAAATTTGGAAACCCAAGCTTCGGATCTAGTTCAGCTGCTAAGGCAACTGTACCGACTCCGGTTCCTGTTGCGATTCCTGCCAAGGCAACTGTACCCTACGTACCAAAGGAGATAAGTTTGGCTAAAGTAAGATGTTTTAAATGCCAAGGGTTCGGACATTATCAAAATGCATGTCCAAACAAACGAGTGGTGACACTAAGGAAAGCTGTCACGATCCGAGACAAGTTGTTGGTTGAGGAAGAAAGACTGGGTGATGTATTTGATTTCGCCACGAAGGACAAATAAGGAGAAGAATGTGAGACTTATGATGATCCAAGCTATGACACGACTTTAGTTCTGCGGACGCTACAAGCCAAAGCTGTTTCGAATGATTCGGAACAGCGGAATCAAATATTTCATACGAAGTGTCAAGTTGGAAATAAATGGTGTAGTTTGATCGTTGATGGAGGGAGTTGCACCAACGTCGCTTCCAGTGAGATGGTGACTAAACTCGGGCTGACCACTACGACTCACCCAAAACCTTACACTTTGCATTGGCTCGATGATGGGAGCAAAATAAGGGTGACTAAACAAGTGAGGATTGGACTAGCCATGGGCTCATATGAAGACAACATATTATGTGATGTACTCCCGATGGATGCATGTCATGTACTGTTGGGAAGACCATGGATGTTTGATAGGGATGTTTTACACCGAGGAAGAATCAATGAGTACGAGTTACGGGATAAGGGCAAGAAGATTGTGCTTAAACCAATGTCACCTCAAGATATTCGCTCTATGAGTTCTAGTCGGAGTGAAAAGCCAAAACTGGCCATGTTTGCTAGCGAACGGGAGGTGGAACATGCTATTAATGATGGCAAGTACGTGTACTTGTTGGTTCTAAAGGAGACACGGAATGGTAACATGGTTGTGCGGAACGAAAGGATGGATGCCTTATTGCACGAATTTGCGGATGTTTTTCCCGAAGAATTACCGTCGGGATTGCCACCTATTCGTGGGATTGAACATCAGATTGACCTCATACCGGGTGTGTCGCTCCCTAACAAAGCTGCCTATAGATGTAATCCCGAGGAGACAAAGGAATTACGAAACCAAATCGAAGAACTAATGGATCGCGGGTATGTTTGAGAAAGCCTAAGTCCTTGTGCGGTTCCAGTATTACTGGTTCCTAAGAAAGACGGATCTTGGCGAATGTGTATTGACAGTAGAGCCGTGAATAATATAACCATCAAGTATCGATTTCCGATTCCAAGATTTGATGACATGTTGGATGAATTACACGGATCCGTGATCTTTTCAAAGGTTGACCTACGGAGTGGTTATCACCAAATCCGAATGAGAGAAGGAGATGAGTGGAAGACGGCCTTCAAAACTAAACACGGACTATATGAATGGACCGTTATGCCGTTCGGCCTTACAAATGCGCCAAGTACTTTCATGCGCTTGATGAATGAGGTACTTAAGCCATTCTTAGGGAAATTTGTGGTCGTATACTTAGATGATATTTTGATCTACAGCCGATCGTTGCAAGAACATTTCGAACACTTGAGGAAAGTCTTCGAAACCCTTAGAAACCAGAAGCTGTATGGAAAAAAGGAGAAGTGCTCATTATTGGTCGAAAGTATAGTCTTTCTTGGCTATATTGTTTCGAAGAATGGAGTGTCGGTTGAACAAGCAAAGATCGAAGCAATTAAGTCCTGGCCAGTTCCCACTACAGTGACGGAAGTTAGATCATTCCACGGACTGGCTTCATTTTACCGAAGATTCATTCGAGATTTCAGTACCATTTTTTGGGAAAAGTCAATTGCATAAATAAAATAAGAGTGACCAAGAAAGGCTGGCCAATACCCGACAACCATATAGAATGGTGCACCAAACAACGTAACAAAGAGCAAAAGTAGGAAAACAAAGCCTACGAACAAAGCTACCAAAGCTACAAAGCCTAGAAAGATACAAACAAAAGAGGAACTACCAAGCTATCCTCCAAATACGACGAAGAGCCACAGTAGATAGAGAACGAGCGGGCCATCTATGAGAGATAATATCACGAACAAGACCTATCCCCTGGAAAGTAACCGAATGAGGATCTCGACGGCTCTGGCCAAACCTCCTCTCGTTCCTCTCCTGCCAAATCAAATAGACCAACGCAGCAAGAAGAATACGGTAAGCCACGTTGACCACGTGCTTACCTCTCCACCTCCTAGCAGCCCACAATACCCCCGAGCTCCACACAGAGTGAGGCCAACGAAACCGGACGGCCCTCCTAGCAATAGAAATACACCTCCTAGAATAAGGGCACTGAAAGAATAGGTGGGAGTGCGTCTCTACTGCCATACCACAAAGGACACAAATCCCATCAATATGCTGAAGCCAAGGCTTATCCATAGTCGATAACCGCTCCTGAATAGCCAACCAGAGGATGAAAGAGTGTCTCGGGATCTTTCCCGGTCCGTGCAAGAGCGGAGCCCAAGGAACAGGGGGCGAATAACCTCTGAGGAACCGAAGAGCAGAAGAGGATGAAAAAATTCCCGAGCTAAGCGGTCTCCATAAAACGCGATCCTGACCCCCATTAATATGTGGCAAAGCAGAAGTAATCTGCAAAAGCTCGGGCCTATCCACCACCGGCCACTCCCAAGAACCCTCAACAATAACCGAATCAAGCCTAGCACCCACGTCGATGCCGGACCACAGAGGAGCTCTAGGAACAGAATGCCTAATCACACCCATAGAATGCCAGGGATCCGACCACAAGAAGAAGGATGAGCCATCTCCAATGGAATACTGAAATGCTCCCATAACAAGGGGACGCAGTTTCAGAAGCTGACGCCAATACCAAGCTGAAGCTGGAGAAACACTAAGATCCCAGAAAGAACACTGCTGCAACCTAAAAGTCCGAACCCAATTAACCCAGACAGAGCGATTAGAGCCCGTGATAAGAGCCCAGATATGACGAGCCATCAGCGCCTGATTCTGGAGCCTCAACGGAATGATGCCACGACCCCCACAATCCACATCCAAGCAAACCTTAGCCTGTGCCACCTTGGCGTGCCCGAATCAAGAGAACTCGCGGAGGAACCGCCCGATACGTTTCTCAATCAAAGAGAGAACGCCTTAGGCAAAATAAAACTACCGGCCAATAAATATGTAAAGAAGATAAGACAGAGCGAATAAGCTGCACCGACTCGCCATGGAAAGAGCAAGACTAGCCCACGAACTCGGCCGACCATCAATCGAATCAATCAAAGGGGAACACATAGCAATTGTCACTTTGAAGTAATCAAGGGAACTCCCAAATACCTCACAGAAGCCGACTGAGTGAAACCCTAACAACCGCTGAACTGGGCCCCTTGCACTGAGCACTAGCCGAAAGAAAGATATTACTCTTACTCGGGTTGGCCCGTAGTCCAGAAAGGGAAGCAAAGATCTCAATACTTTTCTTAAGAACACCGACAGAGACAACATCGGGATTACGAAAAGGAGGAGGTCATCGGCAAAAGCAAGCATGAAGGTGCGAGTAGCCAAACACTTCCAGTGGAATCGAACCCCGGAGTCCGAGCGATCTCATGCGCGATAATACCATGGAGGATCTCCATAACAATAACAAACAGATACGGAGAGATAGGGTCACCTGCCTCGGCCCCCTACGGCCCCTAAAGATACCCTCGGCATCCCCATTCAAGGAGATCGAGTAAGCCGGAGTGGTGATACACTCCGACCCAAGCACAAACGTCCGGTGGAACCCCATACAATGCGAGCAATCAAAACAAAATCCCATTCAACAAAGGTCGTAAGCTTTCATAAGATCAACCTTAAAGACACACCGATTCGGCATCCCTCTTTGCCCATAACCATGAAGAAGCTCCTGGGCGAGAAGGATATTATCACTAATCCTTCTCCCAGGAATAAAAGCAGTCTGAGCTGGATCAATCAAGGAGTCAAGGCTATCACGCATACGATGGACCATAATCTTAGAAATAGCCTTATATAAAAGGTTACAACAAGAAATCGGTCTAAAGTCAGACATGCTCCTCGGCAAAGCAACTTTAGGAACAAGAGATATAAGGGTAGTATTGATCTGCTTGACGAATTGACCCGAGGAGAAAAAATGTTTAATAGCGTAAGTAATCTCACCCCCAACAATCGGCCAGGCTCGTCGATAAAAAGCGGCATTAAACCCATCAGGGCCTGGAGCCGAATTCATATCGAACCCAAAGAAAACAGAGCGAACCTCCTCATCAGAAACCGGTCTGATCATATGTAACGCAACATCAGGAGGAAGAGAAGAAGAGACAAAGGGTCTCACCTGATTGTACGATTGCAAGCCCAATAATCGAATGTTTGAAGAAGGGCACATTTAATTGGAGCCGGGCTGCTCAGGAGTCATTTGCAAATTTGAAGGCAAAGTTGTGCGAAGCACCAATCTTAGCACTACCTGATTTTACACAACCGTTCGAGGTAGAATGTGATGCTAGTGGAGTTGGCATTGGAGCAGGGAAAGCGACCTATTGCTTATTTCTCAGAAAAGTTAAACGGTGCTCGTCTCAATTATTGTACGTACGACAAGGAGTTTTATGCTATTGTGAGGGCTCTAGATCATTGGAGTCACTATCTTCGGCCAAAACATTTCATCATACATTCGGACCATGAATCATTGAAGTATATTAACAGGCAACACAAGTTGAGTCCCAGGCATGCGAAGTGGGTGGAATTTTTACAATCGTTTCACTTCGCATCGAAGTATAAGGATGGAAAGAGCAATGTTGTAGCGGATGCATTGTCTAGGCGTTATGCCTTACTCTCTACCCTTGACGTTCGATTGCTTGGATTCGATACAGTAAAGGAGTATTACGAAGATGATGCGGATTTTGGCGAGACCTACGCCCTGTGCAAACCTGGCCCGATGGGAGAATTTTCGATACAGGAAGGCTTCCTTTTTAAGAGAAATCGTCTTTGCCTACCCAGGCACACGATTCGAGAATTGCTGGTTCGAGAGGCTCATGGAGGGGGTTTGGCTGGCCACTTTGTGATACGAATTCTCCGGGAGAGGTGGATATGTATCGTTCGGAGTGTACGTATGAATGTCGTAGCGGAAGTCTTTTTACGATTAGGGTGTTTTTGGATGTATTTTGGATGTAATATCGAATATGACAAGGAAAATCCGAACAAATGGAAAATGGAAGTAATATCGGAAAAATTGATAATATCGATCAAGAAGACTTGAACGATCAAGAACAAGGGTTTATCGAATTAGACCTATAACTCGATAAGGTGATTTATTCCCAAGACCTATTGAGAATCAATCGGATTAATATTCGAAAACGCGTCGAATAAAAATCAAGTTTCGGTAAAAATCATTTACCAAGGATAGAAAATACAATGTGTATTCTTATACTTCAACATTCATCATACTATATCTTTACAAGACTTGTCAAAGCCTATTTATAGGAAAAAAACTAACTCTACCTATAACAATAAAAAAACAATTCAAAGATTATAAAATCTTTGAATAATCAAAACAAATCAACATAAAATACAAAAAGGGAACACAAATCAAATAAAAGGGAGACACAATCCCTCAAATAAGTAAAGAAAGAAATAGAGGACAAAAATACACAAAAGTGTATAAAATATGGGGTCTGGCAGGACTCGACCGTCCGTGACGACACACGGCCGCGGCGGCCGACAGTGCCGACAGGACTCGACACGGCGCTGGCCGACAAGGACGTCGGCATGACTCGACCGTGTCCGCTTGACACGGCCGCGGCGCGACAGGACGTCCGATGCTGACTCGTCCGACAATGACTGGCCGCGATAGGACGTTCGGCGTGACTCGATCGTGTCTGGAACACACGCAAGGCCTGGGCGGTGGGTTTAGGTAGTTGTGGGCGAGTAGGACTCGACCGTGTCTCCCGGCACGGCCGGGTTCTACCGACAATGACCTTAGCTATTCCGGACGAGCATGACTCGACTGCTCCGACGACACTTGCCGAGTCCTACGGCAGTTGCTCGGCATTTTCCTACAGCGTGACTTTTCCTACAGTGGATATTTTCCGGCCGGTTGGACATTTTCCGGCAGGTTGGACATTCTTTTTACGTCTTATGTCCGTTTTCTCGCCTAAAAATGCCGTCGTATGTGCAGGACGTGTCGTAAGGCCATTTACGACGATCCGTGCTTCGTTTTCTTTATTTGGACTACTCAATTTCGTTTCATTCCCTCCCCCTTTAAAGCGATTCGTCCTAGAATTGGCATTGATCTCATCTCCAAAGGGATAAAAGAAAGTCACCAAACAGATAATAAGCCCAAAAATATCGGACGTTCGAGTGTGGCGCAGAACTTTGAGGTGATAAACGAATGGATATTTCAAAGGGCAACCGACAAAATAACTATCATGATTAATATAAAAATGATAATTATTTTGCGAGGCAAAGCCTTTATCATCGTGGTTGAACTCACCGGATGCAATTTCAAGAATGAAGAAAATTGCCTCGTAATCGTCTTTCACATCAAAATATTGGAAAGGCTCGTCTTTAGGCTCAGTATCATAAACAGGAACCACTGGATAAATATAGCACTGTTCTTCATCTTTATCAAAAATAGGTGACCCATCATAATCATGGATTTCAGGAAGTATGGTCGTGGGGATGTGGATTATGGTGGATGACTGGTGGTCCATCGTGGCGGCGGTCGTGTGGCATGGTGGTTGTGAGACATGGGAAGCTGGATCTTAATCCGCATCGCATTTTAGCGACAATCGTACGCCAAAATCGGGAAGACGGCGGTGGCGGCACAGGTAAATTTTCGTCATCCCATTGACAAGAACTGTCAAAAACTCCATCAATGGCGGTAGCCAAGTGAGACCAGAAGAAATCAAATTCCTCCATTTTAGTTCCAGAATCGGTATGCCTAGAGTCAAGAGATAGTTCTTCACAAGAACTCGTTGAATAAATCGCCCAAGGAGATGACCCTGGGCTCCAATACCACTTATGATACGAATTATCCGGGGAGAGGTGGATGCGAATCGTTCGGAGTGTACGTATGAATGTCGTAGCGGAAGTCTTTTTACGATTAGGGTGTTTTTGGATGTATTTTGGATGTAATATCGAATATGACAAGGAAAATTCGAACAAATGGAAAATGGAAGTAATATCGGAAAAATTGATAATATCGATCAAGAAGACCTGAACGATCAAGAACAAGGGTTTATCGAATTAGACCTATAACTCGATAAGGTGATTTCTTCCCAAGACCTATTGAGAATCAATCGGATTAATATTCGAAAACGCGTCGAATAAAAATCAAGTTTTGGTAAAAATTATTTACCAAGGATAAAAAACACAATGTGTATTCTTATATTTCAACATTCATCATACTATATCTTTACAAGACTTATCAAAGCCTATTTATAGGAAAAAAAAACTAACTCTACCTATAACAATACAAAAAACAATTCAAAGATTATGAAATCTTTGAATAATTAAAACAAATCAACATAAAATAGAAAAGGGAACACAAATCAAATAAAAGGGAGACACAATCCCTCAAATAAGTAAAGAAAGAAAAAGAGGACAAAAATACACAAAAGTGTATAAAATATGGGGCTACCGGCAGGGACTCGACCGTGTCCCGTGACACGGCCGCGGCGCGGTCGACAGGCACCGGCAGGGACTCGACACGGGCGCGGCGCTGACAAGAACGTCGGCAGTGACTCGACCGTGTCCGCTTGACACGGTCGCGGCGCGACAGGGACGTCCGACAGTGACTCGTCGCGATAGGGACGTTCGGCGTGGACTCGATCGTGTCCTGGAACACGGTCGGGCGTCTGGGCAGTGGGTTCTGGTAGTTGTGGGCGAGTAGGACTCGACCGTGTCTCCTGGCACGGTCGGGTTCGGCTGACAGCGACCTTGGCTATTCCAGACGAGCAAGACTCGACCGTTCCGGACGACACGGTCGAGTCCGGCCGGCAGTGCTCGGCATTTTCCGGCAGGCGTGACTTTTTCCGGCAGGCTGGATATTTTCCGGCCGGTTGGACATTTTCCGGCAGGTTGGACATTCTTTTTACGTCTTATGTCCGTTTTCTCGCCTAAAAATGTCGTCGTATGTGCAGGACGTGTCGTAAGGCCATTTATGTCGATCCGTGCTTCGTTTTCTTTATTTGGACTACTCAATTTCGTATCATTCCCTCCCCCTTTAAAGCGATTCGTCCTGGAATCGGCATTGATCTCATCTCCAAATGGATAAAAGAAAGTCACCAAACAGATAATAAGCCCAAAAATATCGGACGTTCGAGTGTGGCGCAGAACTTTGAGGTGATAAACGAATGGATATTTCAAAGGGCAACCGACAAAATAACTATCATGATTAACATAAAAATGATAATTATTTTGCGAGGCAAAGCCTTTATCATCGTGGTTGAACTCACCGGATGCAATTTCAAGAATGAAGAAAATTGCCTCGTAATCGTCTTTCACATCAAAATATTGGAAAGGCTCGTCTTTAGGCTCGGCATCATAAACAGGAACCACTGGATAAATATAGCACTGTTCTTCATCTTTATCAAAAATAGGTGACCCATCATAATCATGGATTTCAGGAAGTATGGTCGTGGGGATGTGGATTATGGTGGATGAATGGTGGTCCATCGTGGCGGCGGTCGTGTGGCATGGTGGTTGTGAGACATGGGAAGCTGGATCTTGATCCAGATCTTCAGTACTAGCGACAATCGTGGTCGCCAAAGCGGGGAAGACGGCGGTGGCGGCACAGGTAAATTTTCGTCATCCCATTGACAAGAACTGTCAAAAACTCCATCAATGGCGGTAGCCAAGTGAGACCAGAAGAAATCAAATTCCTCCATTTTAGTTCCAGAATCAGTATGGCTAGAGTCAAGAGATAGTTCTTCACAAGAACTCGTTGAATAAATCGCCCAAGGAGATGACCCTGGGCTCCGATACCACTTATGATACGATTTATCCGGGGAGAGGCGGATGCGTATCGTTCGGAGTGTACGTATGAATGTCGTAGTGGAAGTCTTTTTACGATTAGGGTGTTTTGGATGTATTTTGGATGTAATATCGAATATGACAAGGAAAATTCGAACAAATGGAAAATGGAAGTAATATCGGAAAAAGTGATAATATCGATTAGGAAGACTTGAACGATCAAGAACAAGGGTTTATCGAATTAGACCTATAACTCGATAAGGTGATTTCTTCCCAAGACCTATTGAGAATCAATCGGATTAATATTCGAAAACGTGTCGAATAAAAATGATACGATATCTAATATTCCAATCGAAGAAGCTCCAATAAAAATCGACGTCCACGACGATACGCATGGTCATGCATTATTATACTTGGGAGAAAAGAATATGCGGATTGGAGTTACGTTATTAATCGGAATCGGAGTAACGTAAAATTCGACGACGGAATCGGTCCGAAAGCATGAAAAATCGGCCAAGGCATGCTTGAAAGGGACCTCACTTGACTTCATATCTTTAACAAGATAATGAAGTTATTCTCCTTCCCCACCATGATGACAAACGGCCAAAAACACAAGATTTGAAGAAAGACTTTCATGATTCATGTCATTTTCCCTCAAGTCATAATCACCTATATAATTCCAAAGAGATTGATATCATACAAAATCCTCCTAATCTCTTGGTATCTTCGGCCGATTGGAAGCTTGCAAGAAGGGATGATTTGTGAAGACTTTCATCAAAGATCTTTCATGTCACCATCATGAAATAAAGACCAAGATTTCTTCATGTCTCAATCAAACAATAAAATCCAAGATTGCTTGGTATCTCCTTGATATTTTCGGCCGATTAGGATGTTGCTAGGAAGTTTCGCTTTCTCGTTTTGTTGTATTTTCTTTCGGTTGGAAACTACTATATATAGTAGTGCTCGTTGTATTTGTAACATATCTTGAATATTAATAAACCTTGTATTTCTTTGAAATATACGTTGAACGAGTTCAACAAAACTTTAGTTATTATTTCGACGCGTCTCGAATTATAACTTGATCGATTCTCAATAGGTCTTGAGGAGAGATTATTTTTATCGAGTTATAGGTCTAATTCGGTAAAACACATTCAAACCCATACACTATCCTACATCCCTACGAAAACCATATAAATTTCGGCCACCACCTTTTATTTTGTCAGACGACGAGTTGTCAGACGAGCGAGTCCTCATTGCTCAAATTCTTTATCGAGCGAGTCTTGTCGTTCGGAAGTGCTATATCGATGAGTTGTCATTGCTCGAATCGGCCGTGGCGGCTTGCTTCATTTCGGCTGAGTACTGTTCGCTACCGTACGTGAAAGAGTCTTCTGCTGTACCGAGAGAGAATTCGTATCATAAGACCGTGATAATCTTCCGTTGTATTTTATACGTTTTACGTATACGTTTTACGTACACTTATATACGTAATTCGTATCATAAGTGGTATCGGAGACATTTGTCTCACAGTTCTCGACACTACTCAAGAAGATGGCTTTCACCGATGAAGAAGTAGCACAACTACGTGACGTCCTTCGCGGCTTACCGGAGCCCAGAATCCATGCACGACGAGGACATGACACCATGCATGCACCACGACATGCGGATGAATACAAGACCAGCGAACTTCCGGAGTTCGTAGGTGGCACCGATCCCGAGGTTTATTTGGAGTGGGAAAGAAAAATTGAACGAATGTTTGAGTTCAAGGATCTCAATGACGAAGTACGTTGCAAGTACGCGATTCTCAAACTTGGAAAGGAGCTTCCTTTGGTTTGAGCGAATGAAGACACAAAGAGTTCGTCTTAGGAAAAGAAAAGATACGTTCGTGGGATTCTCTAAAAAGGAAACTACGAAAAAGATATGTCCCGGCTACACACAAGTTAAGCTTGTATCGAAAAATTTCTGACCTCACGCAAGGAAAGCTAAGTGTCGAGGAGTACATCGAGGAGTTTGAAAACTTATCCTTGATGGGAGAACTTGAAGAAAGCGAAGAATTGCGAATGTCCCGTTTCCTACGAGGTTTGAACAAAAATATTGCAAATTCCGTGGAACTCTACCCCTATTACGACTTTGATACTTTATGCGGACTTTGCATAAAGTTGGAAAATCAAAACAAAACAAAACTCTCTAAACCCGAGTTCCCACCTAAATACGGAAATACCAACTTTGGCGCGAGTTCTAGCTCGTTTCCAAAAACGGTCACCACAAACCAACCCGTTACTACCATTCCAAAAACTCCTATCACACCAAAAGAAACAAGCCTATCTAAAGTCCGGTGTTTCAAATGTCAAGGATTTGGACACTATCAAAGTGCTTGTCCAAATCGGAGGATTGTGACGTTACGAGAAGCCATAGCCGTCCGAGAAGAATTACTAGCCGAAGAAGAAAGAATTGGAGAAGTTTTTAACTTAGAAGCTGGCGAAGAAGAAGAAGAATGCGAGGCATACGATTCCCCGAACTATGACACGAACCTCGTCCTTCGCATGTTACAAACGAAGGCAGCCCCGAGTGACGAAGAACAACGAGACCAAATCTTTCACACGAAGTGTCGTGTCGGAGAGAAATGGTGTAGCTTGATCATTGACGGTGGAAGTTGTACAAACGTGGCATCGAGCGAGATGGTCTCAAAACTCGGCTTGATCACCACGGCCCATCCAAAGCCGTATGCACTCCATTGGCTCGATGATGGAAACAAAGTGAAAGTATCAAGACAAGTGAAGGTCGGACTCACCATGGGTTCGTACGGTGATGATATTACATGCGATGTACTACCGATGGACGCATGTCACGTGTTATTAGAAAGACCTTGGTTATTTGATCGGGACGTACTACATCGAGGGAGGAGTAACGAGTATGAGTTACGTGACAAAGGTAAAAAAATTGTTCTTAAACCTATGTCACCTCAAGCTATCCGGGCGATGAGCTCGAAAAAAGTCGAAGGACCAAAACTTACGATGTTTGCAAACGAGAAGGAAGTCGAACACGCCATTGACGATGGCGAACGTGTTTATTTGATGATGATCAAAGAGATCCGAAATCTTGCCACCAAATCACACCATGAGGAATAGATAGATGCACTATTACACGAGTTTTCGGACGTATTTCCCGAAGACTTGCCGGTAGGATTACCACCTATCCGCGGAATTGAACATCAGATTGATCTTATACCGGGAGCTCCATTACCGAACAAAGCGGCGTATCGTTGTAATCCCGAAGAAACCAAAGAACTACAACGTCAAATTGATGAACTCATGAATCACGGATATGTCCGAGAAAGTTTAAGTCCGTGTGCGGTTCCAGTTCTACTTGTACCAAAAAAAGACGGAACATGGCGAATGTGTATTGACAGTAGAGCCGTGAATAACATCACCGTCAAGTATCGGTTCCCCATCCCGAGACTAGACGACATCCGGACGAGTTACATGGCTCGGTTATATTTTCCAAAGTTGATTTACGAGCGGATACCATCAAATCCGCATGCGAGAGGGAGACGAATGGAAGACGGCGTTTAAAACTTAGAATTGAATTTACGATTTGGTTGTGATGCCATTCGGACTCACGAACGCCACGAGCACTTTTATGAGGTTAATGAACGAGGTTCTTAAAACTTTCTTGGGTAAGTTTGTTGTCGTATACTTAGACGACATTTTGATCTGATCGATCCGTAGAGGAGCATCTCGAACATTTGCGGTACGTATTTGAGACGCTAAGGGAACAAAAAATTTATGGAAAACGGGAGAAGTGTACTTTCCTAGTCGAGAGTCTTGTCTTTCTCGGCTATGTTGTTTCGAAAGACGGAGTTTCGACCAAGAAAAGATCGCGGCAATCAAGTCGTGGCCGACCCCAAAGACAATCACGAGGTACGATCATTTCATGGCCTCGCTTCTTTTACCGCGATTCATACGGGACTTTAGCACCATCTCCATCCGATCACGGAGTGTCTAAAAAAGGAACCTTTGCATGGAACGAGGCGGCCCAAAAGGCTTTTGAAAATTTAAAGGGAAATTATGTGAAGCGCCGATTTTGACGTTACCCGATTTTTCACAACCGTTTGAGGTGGAATGCGACGCTAG
This sequence comes from Orobanche coerulescens, assembly GCA_033398695.1. Classification (NCBI taxonomy): domain Eukaryota; kingdom Viridiplantae; phylum Streptophyta; class Magnoliopsida; order Lamiales; family Orobanchaceae; genus Orobanche; species Orobanche coerulescens. The sequence goes on along the minus strand of CM065812.1, from coordinate 57,956,790 downwards.
TGGAGTTGGAATCGGGCGGTGCTTATCCAAAGAGGCCGTCCCATCGCCTATTTTTCGGAGAAACTAAGTGGCGCCCGAGTGAATTATTGTACTTACGACAAGGAGTTCTATGCTATCGTGAGAGCACTCGATCATTGAGTCATTATCTACGTTCAAACATTTCGTCCGCACTCGGATCACGAGTCGTTAAAATACATCAACGGATAAAGTAAGCTAAGCCCGAGGCATGCAAAATGGGTGGAATTTTTACAATCTTTTCACTTTTCATCCAAGTACAAAGACGGGAAGAGTAATATAGTGGCGGATGCACTATCGAGACGGTATGCCTTACTGTCGATGCTAGATGTTCGTTTGTTGGGGTTCGAGACTTTGAAAGATCATTACAGCGACGATTTGGACTTCGGGGAAATTTTTAACCGTTGTAAAACAGCCCCGTACGAGGAATTTGTGTTACAGGATGGCTTTCTCTTCAAGGGGAATAAATTATGTGTGCCGAGACATACAATTCGGGAATTGCTAGTTCGGGAGGCGCACGGAGGAGGGCTAGCTTGGTCACTTGGCTCGACCAAGACTGTAGAAGTGCTAAAAGAACACTTCTTTTGGCCAAAGATGTATGGTGACGTAAGCACAATCGTGAGTAAATGCGTCACTTGTCACATGATGAAAAGTTCGTTCAAGTCGAGTACATATATGCCGTTGCGATGCATCTACGACCGTGGGGAGGATGTCTCGATGGATTTTATTGTGGCTTTACCTCGTACTCAACGAGGCAAAGACTCGATCATGGTGGTCGTCGACCGCTTTTTCGAAAATGGCTCACTTTATCGCATGCCACAAAACCGATGATGCAAGCAATGTGGCGGACTTGTACTTCCGAAGTAGTTCGCTTTACACGAGTTCCAAAACTATCGTGTCGGATCGAGATTCCAAATTTCGAGTTACTCGGAATACTTTATGGAGGAAAGTCGGTACTAAACTCCTATTCAAGACTTCACATCACCCACAAACCGACGGATGCATCGAGGTAACTAATCGAACCTTAGGAGCATTATTGCGAGGGTTGGTAAATAAAACACGAAGGATTGGGACGTTAAACTTGCTCATGCGGAATTCGCATACAACCGATCACCGGTTATGCCACGGCCCATTCGCCTTTTGAAGTAGTATACGGATTAAATCCGCACTTGCCATTGGACTTGATTCCCTTGCCGAGCAACGAATTGGTTCACAAAGACGCCGAAGCAAAACTCAAGTCAATGATGAAGTTACATGAAAAGATACGGGAACGGATTAAAGAAGTGAATGAAATTTACAAACGGAAGTCGAACAAAAATAAAAAAGCGAGATTATTTGATGTTGGCGACTTAGTTTGGATACATTTGAGAAAAGAAAGATTCCCAAGCAAACGGAAGAACAAATTGATGCCGAGAGCCGAGGGTCCGTACAAAATTGTGGAAAAAGTGAACGACAACGCATACAAAGTCGAACTTCCGGGCGAATACGGAGTACACGCGACTTTCAACGTAGGTGATCTCTCGCCTTACCTTGACGACGATGGCATTACGGAATTGAGGTCAATTCCTTTCAAAGAAGGAGGGAATGATACGATATCTAATATTCCAATCGAAGAAGCTCCAATAAAAATCGACGTCCACGACGATACGCATGGTCATGCATTATTATACTTGGGAGAAAAGAATATGCGGATTGGAGTTACGTTATTAATCGGAATCGGAGTAACGTAAAATTCGACGACGGAATCGGTCCGAAAGCATGAAATATCGGCCAAGGCATGCTTGAAAGGGACCTCACTTGACTTCATATCTTTAACAAGATAATGAAGTTATTCTCCTTCCCCACCATGATGACAAACGGCCAAAAACACAAGATTTGAAGAAAGACTTTCATGATTCATGTCATTTTCCCTCAAGTCATAATCACCTATATAATTCCAAAGAGATTGATATCATACAAAATCCTCCTAATCTCTTGGTATCTTCTACGATTGGAAGCGTGCAAGAAGGGATGATTTGTGAAGACTTTCATCAAAGATCTTTCATGTCACCATCATGAAATAAAGACCAAGATTTCTTCATGTCTCAATCAAACAATAAAATCCAAGATTGCTTGGTATCTCCTTGATATTTTCGGCCGATTAGGATGTTGCTAGGAAGTTTCGTTTTCTCGTTTTGTTGTATTTTCTTTCGGTTGGAAACTACTATATATAGTAGTGCTCGTTGTATTTGTAACATATCTTGAATATTAATAAACCTTGTATTTCTTTGAAATATACGTTGAACGAGTTCAACAAAACTTTAGTTATTATTTCGACGCGTCTCGAATTATAACTTGATCGATTCTCAATAGGTCTTGAGGAGAGATTATTTTTATCGAGTTATAGGTCTAATTCGGTAAAAACACATTCAAACCCATACACTATCCTACATCCCGGCCGAAAACCGTATAAATTTCGGCCACCACCTTTTATTTTGTCAGACGAGTTGTCAGACGAGCGAGTCCTCATTGCTCAAATTGTCAGACGAGCAGTCTTGCTGTTCGGAAGTGCTATATCGACGAGTTCTTCTTTGCTCGAATCGGCCAGTGGCGGCTTGCTTCATTTCGGCTGAGTACTGTTCGCTACCGTACGTGAAAGAGTCTTCTGCTGTACCGAGAGAGAATTCGTATCATAAGACCGTGATAATCTTCCGTTGTATTTTATACGTTTTACGTAGACGTTTTACGTACACTTATATACGTAATTCGTATCATAAGTGATACCAGAAGTTATTCTCCTTCCCCACCATGATGACAAACGGCCAAAAACACAAGATTTGAAGAAAGACTTTCATGATTCATGTCATTTTCCCTCAAGTCATAATCACCTATATAATTCCAAAGAGATTGATATCATACAAAATCCTCCTAATCTCTTGGTATCTTCGGCCGATTGGAAGCGTGCAAGAAGGGATGATTTGTGAAGACTTTCATCAAAGATCTTTCATGTCACCATCATGAAATAAAGACCAAGATTTCTTCATGTCTCAATCAAACAATAAAATCCAAGATTGCTTGGTATCTCCTTGATATTTTCGGCCGATTAGGATGTTGCTAGGAAGTTTCGTTTTCTCGTTTTGTTGTATTTTCTTTCGGTTGGAAACTACTATATATAGTAGTGCTCGTTGTATTTGTAACATATCTTGAATATTAATAAACCTTGTATTTCTTTGAAATATACGTTGAACGAGTTCAACAAAACTTTAGTTATTATTTCGACGCGTCTCGAATTATAACTTGATCGATTCTCAATAGGTCTTGAGGAGAGATTATTTTTATCGAGTTATAGGTCTAATTCGGTAAAAACACATTCAAACCCATACACTATCCTACATCCCGGCCGAAAACCGTATAAATTTCGGCCACCACCTTTTATTTTGTCAGATCGACGAGTTCTTTGTCAGACGAGCGAGTCCTCATTGCTCGAAATTGTCAGATCGAGCGAGTCTTGCCGTTCGGAAGTGCTATATCGACGAGTTGCTCGAATCGGGCTAGCGTGGCGCTTGCTTCATTTCGTGAAATCTTGCTCGCTACCGTACGTGAAAGAGTCTTCTGCTGTACCGAGAGAGAATTCGTATCATAAGACCGTGATAATCTTCCGTTGTATTTTATACGTTTTACGTATACGTTTTACGTACACTTATATACGTAATTCGTATCAAAAAATCAAGTTTCGGTAAAAATCATTTACCAAGGATAGAAAACACAATGTGTATTCTTATACTTCAACATTCATCATACTATATCTTTACAAGACTTATCAAAGCCTATTTACAGGAAAAAAATTAACTCTACCTATAACAATACAAAAAACAATTCAAAGATTATGAAATCTTTGAATAATCAAAACAAATCAACATAAAATACAAAAAGGGAACACAAATCAAATAAAAGGGAGACACAATCCCTCAAATAAGTAAAGAAAGAAAAAGAGGACAAAAATACACAAAAATGTATAAAATATGGGGCTGCCGGCAGGGACTCGACCGTGTCCCGTGACACGGCCGCGCACGACAAAGCGTCGGCAGGACTCGACACGGCGCGGGCCGACAAGGACGTCAGCAGTGACTCGACCGTGTCCGCTTGACACGGTCGCGGCGCGACAGGGACGTCCGAGCTGACTCGACGCGATAGGACGTCGGCGTGGACTCGATTGTGTCTGGAACACGGCCGGCCCGGGCGTGGGTTTCGGTAGTTGTGGGCGAGTAGGACTCGATTGTGTCTCCTGGCACGGTCGGGTTCGGCTGACAGCGACCTTGGCTATTCCGGACGAGCATGACTCGACCGTTCCGGAGGACACGGTCGAGTCCGGCCGGCAGTGCTCGGCATTTTCCGGCAGGCGTGACTTTTTCCGGCAGGCTGGATATTTTCCGGCCGGTTGGACATTTTCCGGCAGGTTGGACATTCTTTTTACGTCTTATGTCCGTTTTCTCGCCTAAAAATGTCGTCGTATGTGCAGGACGTGTCGTAAGGCCATTTATGTCGATCCGTGCTTCGTTTTCTTTATTTGGACTACTCAATTGCGTATCACTTTGGTTCAGTCAAGACATTGGATGTGCTTAAAGAACATTTTTATTGGCCAAGGATGCAGGGGGATGTTAATAATATAATTAGTAAATGTGTAACATGCCATATTGCGAAGAGTTCGTTCAAACCAGGAGCCTACACACCTTTACCGATTCCGGAGAGGCCATGGGAAGATGTCTCGATGGATTTCATCGTTGCCTTGCCTCGAACCCAACGAGGAAAGGATGCGATTATGGTTGTTATCGATCGTTTTTCAAAGATGGCTCATTTTGTTGCCTGTCACAAAACTGATGATGCGAGTAATGTTGCTGACTTGTATTTTCGAGAGGTGGTGCGATTACATGGAGTTCCGAAAACTATCATTTCGGACCGAGACTCAAAGTTTCTAAGCTACTTTTGGAACACATTGTGGAGGAAGATGGGAACCAAGCTGTTGTTTAGTACTTCGCATCATCCTCAAACAGACGGACAAACTGAAGTGACTAACCGAACACTGGGAACGCTGTTGCGAGGCTTAGTAAGCAAGACACAAAAGGATTGGGATTTGAAGCTCGCGCATGCGGAATTTTCTTACAACCGTTCTCCTACTCATGCAACAGCGCACTCTCCATTCGAATTAGTTTACGGTCTAAATCCTTACATACTGTTAGACTTAATTCCGTTACCAAACGATGAATTAGTGCATAAGGATGCGGAGTCTGATACGAATTACGTATTAAGATGAACGTAAATTCGCCGGAAAATGCAGCGGATATATTTTGTTAACTCACAACACTCGTATATGTGTAACACTCGTAAGATATACCCGAAAGTAGGGCAATTCGGTTTTCATAAACAAGAACAATATGGATGATTTATCAAACTAGACCTATAGTTTGATAAGATAATCTTTTCTCAAGACCTATTGAGAATCGATTCGATTAAAACTCGAAAACGCGTCGAATTATAACCAAAGGTTTTGATGAAAATCATTCACCAAGAAAACACAAGTGTATTAAGATTTCTTCAACATACAATGGATGTTACAATGCTTACACAAGCCTATATATAGGAGACTTCAAGTCTTCCTATAATAAGAGAAAATAATTCAAAGATTATAAAATCTTTGAATAATCCAAATAAAACATAAAAGGAACAACAATCCCAATTTTAGGGGAAACACAATCCCTAAAATGAGTAAAAAACAAGGCAAAGACAAACACACAAAAGAAAATACAAAAAAAGGTGAAATCGCAGCGGAGACTCGGCCGTGTCGTCGACACGGGCCATGGCGACAAGGACAGTCGGCACGGGCGTGGCGCTGTCGGCAGTGACTCGACCGTGTCTGCTTGACACGGTCGCGGCGCGACAGGGACATCCGACAGGGACTCGTCCGATGCTGACCCGCACGGCGCGCGCCCGACAAGGACGTTCGGCGTGGTCCGATCGTGTCTGGAACACGATCGGCCGCCCGCGAGAGGTTCTCGCTTATCCAAGCATAGTTCGACTCGACCGCGCTGCACAACACGGTCGAGTCACGTGGGCGTGCTTTTACATTTCTCGACGAGTTCAAGACGGCCGTCTTGACGACACGGTCGGGTCCGGTCGGCGGTGCTCGCCACTTCCGGCAGTGGTGATTTTTCCGGTGGTGAATTTTCCAGCAGGTTCGGTCGGAAGGTTTCGCCACTTCCAGTGGTGATTTTTCCGGCGGTGGTGAATTTTCCTACAGTTGGATATTTTCCGACATATTGAACATTTTTCCTAAGCAGTTGGATGTCGACCTTCCGGCATAGCATGACACGGGCCACTGAGACCGATACTCCACGTCTTATGTCCGTTTTCTCGCCTAAATACATAGTAGTCCGTGCATGGCGTGTAGTAAGGTTATTAATATCGATCCTTACTTCGTCTTCTTCGTTCATATCAACTGATTCTGTATCATCTCCTCCTCCTTTGAAAGGAATTGTCCTCAATTCCGAAATTCCGTCATCATCGATGTAAGGCGAGAGGTCCCCAACATTAAAGGTTGCATGAATCCCATAATCTCCCGGTAGTTCTAATTTGTAAGCGTTGTCGTTCACTTTCGCGATTACCTTAAACGGTCCCTCCGCTCGCGGCATTAATTTGTTCTTACGTTTACTTGGAAATCGCTCTTTCCTTAAGTGCAACCAAACCAAATCACCAACTTCGAACAATCTCGGCCTTCTTTGTTTGTTCGACTTTCGTTTGTAAGCCTCGTTTATTTCCTTGATTCGATTACGTACTTGCTCGTGTAATTTCATCATCGATTTCAATTTTGATTCCGCATCCTTGTGCACTAACTCGTCACTTGGCAATGGAATTAGATCTAACGGCATATACGGGTTTAGTCCGTAAACTACTTGAACGGAGAGTGTGCCGTGGCATGAGTAGGAGAACGATTATAAGCGAACTCGCATGTGCAAGTTTTAAGTCCCAATCCTTTTGTGTCTTGTTCACAAGACCACGTAGTAAAGTGCCCAACGTTCGATTGGTTACCTCGGTTTGACCGTCTGTTTGTGGATGATGTGACGTGCTAAACTGTAGTTTGGTTCCCACCTTTCTCCACAAGGTGTTCCAAAAATAGCTAAGGAATTTTGAGTCCCGATCCGAAACAATCGTTTTGGAATCCCATGCAATCGCACGATTTCTGAATACAAATCGACGCATTTATGTCGTCTGGTCTTGTGGCAAGCCACAAAGTGAGCCATCTTGAAAATCGGTCTACAACAACCATAATAGCATCTCTCCCTCGTTGAGTTCGAGGTAAAGCAACAATGAAGTCCATTGAGACATCTTCCCACGGTCTTTACGGAATCGGCAAAGGCATGTATACTCCGGCTTGAACGAGCTCTTAGCAATATGGCATGTTACACACTTATTAATTATGTCGTGTACATCCACTTGCATCTTCGGCCAATGAAAATGCTCTTTAAGTACCTCCAATGTTTTAGCCGAACCAAAATGACCGCCAAGCCTCCACCGTGAGCTTCCGAACTAATAATTCCCGAATCGGGTGTTTGGGCAAACATAGGCGATTTCCTTTGAAAAGGAATCCTTCTTGCAACGTAAATTCTCCAAATGGGCCAGATTTACACCGAATGAAAACCTCACCAAAATCCACATCCCCATCATAACACTCCTTTAAAGCTTGAACCCAAGCAACCGAATGTCAAGAGTAGAGAGCAAGGCATACCGTCTGACAAAGCATCCGCCACAACGTTGCTCTTGCCATCTTTGTACTTCGATGAAAAGTGGAATGATTGCAAGAATTCCACCCATTTAGCATGTCTCGGACTCAACTTTAGTTGGCCGTTAATATATTTCAAGGACTCATGATCCGAATGTAGGATGAAATGTTTCGGCCGAAGGTAATGGCTCCAATGATCAAGAGCTCTCACAATGGCATAGAACTCCTTGTCATAAGTACAATAGTTGAGTCGAGCCCCACCCAATTTCTCCGAAAAGTAGGCAATTGGTCGCCTCCCTTGGACGAGGACCGCCCCAATACCCACTCCACTTGCGTCACATTCTACCTCGAAAGGTTGTGAAAAGTCGGGTAAAGCCAAGATAGGTGCTTCACACATTTTCGCCTTCAATTTTTCAAACGCACCTTAGGCAGCCCCATTCCACACAAACGGTCCTTTTTTTAAGCATTCCGTTATCGGGCTAGAAATGGTACTAAAGTCTCGTATGAACCTCCGATAAAAAGAAGCAAGTCCGTGAAAGGATCGGACTTCCGTGATGGTTTTGGGCGTAGGCCAAGATTTAATCGCCTCGATCTTGGTTTGATCAACCGACACTCCTTCTTTAGAAACGATGTAGCCAAGAAAGGCTACACTCTCGACTAGAAATGAACACTTCTCCTTCTTCCCGTAAAGTTTTTTATCCCTAAGGATCTCGAAGACTTTCCTCAAGTGTCCGGTATGCTCTTGTAATGATCGACTATAAATCAAGATGTCGTCCAAGTATACGACGACAAATTTTCCCAAAAATGGTTTAAGTACCTCATTCATTAATCGCATGAAAGTACTCGGCGCATTTGTAAGGCCAAAGGGCATGACGAGCCATTCATATAATCCATGTTTTGTCTTGAAAGCCGTTTTCCATTCATCTCCTTCCCGCATGCGAATTTGATGATAGCCGCTTCTCAAATCAACCTTCGAAAAAATTACCGAACCATGCAACTCATCCAACATATCATCAAGTCTCGGAATTGGGAACCGATATTTGATGGTTATGTTGTTCACGGCTCTACTATCTATACACATCCGCCATGACCCATCCTTCTTTGGAACAAGTAAAACCGGAACCGCACAAGGGCTCAAACTTTCTCGAACGTACCCGCGGTTCATTAGCTCCTCGATTTGTTTTTGCAATTCCTTTGTCTCCTCGGGGTTACATCGATAGGCGGCCTTGTTAGGGAGTGATGCACCCGGTACAAGGTCGACTTGGTGTTCAATCCCACGTAAGGGTGGTAAACCCGGCGGTAAGTCTTCCGGGAAGACATCCGAAAATTCTTGTAGCAAGGTATCGATATCTCTCTTGCCTTGCACAACTACGTCAACATCTCGCGTTTCTTTAATCATCAATAAATACACACGCTCGCCATCGTCAATAGCATGTCTCACCTCTTTCTCGCTAGCAAACATGGCAAGCTTCGGTTTCTCCATTTGATTAGAACTCATCGATCGAATGGCTTGGGGTGCCATTGGTTTAAGCACAATCTTCTTGCCTTTATCTCGTAATTCATATTCGTTACTCCTTCCTCGATGCAAAACATCTCGGTCGAACATCCATGGTCGTCCCAAAAGTACGTGGCATGCGTCCATCGGGAGTACGTCACATAACACATCGTCTCCGTATGATCCCATAGTTAAGTTGACCCGTACTTGTCTCGTCACCTTCACTTTGCTTCCATCATCGAGCCAATGTAAAGCATACGGTCTCGGGTGAGCCGTAGTAGTTAGCCCGAGCTTGGTGACCATCTCGTTTGATGCTACATTCGTGCAACTCCCTCCGTCTATTATCAAGCTACACCACTTTTCTCCAACTTTGCATTTGGAATGGAAGATTTGGTCTCTTTGCTCCGTATCACTAGGAACGATTTTGGTATGTAGTGCTCGAAGCACTAAAGTAGTATCATATTCCGGAGCATCATAAGTCTCGCAATCCTCATTCTCTTCTTCGGCCTCCATGTTAAATACGTCACCAAGGCCTTCCTTCTCGTCCTCGACCAAAAGTTCGTCTCGGACCGCAAGAGCTTCTCTTAAAGTGACCACCCGTTTATTTGGACATGCATTTTGATAGTGACCAAAGCCTTGACATTTAAAACATCGTACTTTAGCCAAGCTCGTTTCCTTGGAAACGTGGGGAACCTTCGGGGCCGGGGCAGGGACTTGAAAAGGTACGGTAGGTTTCGTAGTCGAACTTGAGCCGGCACTTGTATTTCCGAATTTGTATGGGAATTCGGGTTTGGTAAACTTCAACTTGTTTTGAGCTTCAATTTTTATGCATAGCCCGCATAAAGTGTCAAAATCTCCATATGGGTATAACTCCACCGTATTTGCAATGTTTCGATTTAGACCACGTAAGAAACGTGACATTCGTTGTTCTTCATTTTCTTCAAGTTCTCCCATTAAGGCCAAGCCTTCAAATTCTTCGATATATTCTTCCACACTTAGTTTCCCTTGTACGAACTCCGCAATTTTTCGGTATAAGGTTAATCGATGTGATGCCGGGACATACCTTTTACGTAGTTTTTTCTTCAAAGAATCCCAAGAACAGATTTTCTCTTTTCCCGCACGAGCTCGTTGTGTTTTCATACCCTCGAACCATAAGGAAGCGCCCTTCCCTAACTTGAGAATTGCATATTTGCAACGCTTTCTCATCGTTAAGGTGCTTGAAGTCGAACATACGTTCAATCTTCCTCTCCCACTCTAGGTAAACTTCGGGATTAGTACCTCCGACAAATTAGGAAGTTCATTAACTTTAAATTCATCCACATGACGTGGTGAATGTGCATCATATCCTCCTCTTCTTGCTTGAAAACGTGGTTCTTGCATCTTTGTGTAATGCCTCACGTAGTTTCTCCATGAAATCGTCGGAAAAATCCATGCTAAAATATTTTTGATAAGAAAATCGCCAAGAGAAATTTGCCAAGGAAGTAACCTTGGGCTCCGATGCCACTAATGATACGAATTACGTATTAAGATGAACGTAAATTCGCCGGAAAATGCGTGGATATATTTTGTTAACTCACAACACTCGTATATGTGTAACACTCGTAAGATATAACCGAAAGTAGGGCAATTCGGTTTTCATAAACAAGAACAATATGGATGATTTATCAAACTAGACCTATAGTTTGATAAGATAATCTTTCTCAAGACCTATTGAGAATCGATTCGATTAAAACTCGAAAACGCGCTTAATTATAACCAAAGGTTTTGATGAAAATCATTCACCAAGAAAACACAAGTGTATTAAGATTTCTTCAACATACAATGGATGTTACAATGCTTACACAAGCCTATATATAGGAGACTTCAAGTCTTCCTATAATAAGAGAAAATAATTCAAAGATTTATAAAATCTTTGAATAATCCAAATAAAACATAAAAGGAACAACAATCCCAATTTTAGGGGAAACACAATCCCTAAAATGAGTAAAAAACAAGGCAAAGACAAACACACAAAAGAAAATACAAAAAAAGGTGAAATCTGCCGGCAGGACTCGGCCGTGTCGCTGACACGGCCGCAAGGCGCGACAAGGACGGCCAGACGGCGCGGCATTGTCGGCGATGACTCGACCGTGTTCGCTTGACACGGCCGCGCGACAGGACATCCGACAGGACTCGTCCGACGCTGACCGGCACGGCGCGGCCCGACAAGGACGTTCGCGTGGGTCCGATCGTGTCCTCGAACACGGTCGGGCCGCGGCAGAGGTTCCGCTTATCCGGCATAGTTCGACTCGACCGCGCTGCACAACACGGCCGAGTCCTGTGGGCGGGCTTTTACATTTCTCGACGAGTTCAAGACGGCCGTGGCCGGACGACACGGCCGGGTCCGTCCGGCAGTGCTCGCCACTTCCTACAGTGGTGATTTTTCCTAGGTGGTGAATTTTCCGGCAGGTTCCGGTCGGCAGTGCTCGGCCACTTCCGGCAGGTGGTGATTTTTCCGGCCGGTGGTGAATTTTCCGGCAGGTTGGATATTTTCCGACATATTGAACATTTTTCCGGCAGGTTGGATGTCGACCTTCCGGCATAGCATGACACGGGCCGCTGAGACCGATACTCCACGTCTTATGTCCGTTTTCTCGCCTAAATACATAGTAGTCCGTGCATGGCGTGTAGTAAGGTTATTAATATCGATCCTTACTTCGTCTTCTTCGTTCATATCAACTGATTCTGTATCAGAGTCAAAGCTGAAATCAATGATGAAATTACATGAACAGGTGCGTGAACGAATCAAGGAGGTGAACGAGACGTACAAAAGGAAGTCAAACAAGCAGAGAAAATCGAGATTATTCAAGGTTGGAGATTTAGTTTGGTTACATTTGAGGAAGGAACGATTCCCGAGTAAGCGTAAGAACAAGTTAATGCCACGAGCTGAGGGACCATTTAGAATAGTTGCGAAGGTGAATGACAATGCTTACAAGTTAGAACTTCCGGGTGACTACGGAGTGCATGCTACCTTCAACGTAGGTGATCTATCCCCTTACCTTGACGACGATGGGATTGCGGAATTGAGGGCAATTCCTTTTAAAGAAGGAGGGAATGATACGAAACCGATTACTCCAAGCGAAGAAGACGAAGTAAGAATTGACGTAAAACACATCGACCATACTCCAACGTACTTGGGCGAGAAAACAGATACGAGGCTCGGAGTTACCTTGATAGTCGGAATTGGAATAACTTAAACAAAAGACAACTTGCATCTTGGGGAGGGGAAGAGGTTCAAGTGGCACCTAAACAATAAAAGAATGTTCAGCATTCTCTTACAAAAGCAGCAGGATTCTTGGCAAAAGGCAGCCGTCAGCAAGCAACTTGGAGACAAAGACCTAGCTTTTACTTTTGTCAACAAGTGACATGAGGAACCTTTTTATTATCTTTTCTTATTTTAAGCTCATCTTGTATTAGTTTAATTTATCTTGTCAGGCTGTTTTTACCTATAAATAGTAGTGCAACTTTGGCACCGAGAAATTGGCTTTCCTTAGTTTTGTTGTTAGTTCCCAGGGGATACAGGTCGATGAAGAGAAAGTGAGGGCAATTAGAGAATGGGACAGCCCAAAAAATGTGACGGCTTGGCAAGCTTCTATCGCCGGTTTGTACCCAACTTTAGTACTGTAGCCGTCCCTTTGACCGAGGTAATCAAGAAATGTTGGATTCAAGTGGGAACAAGAACAAGATACGGCCTTCAAGGCCTTGAAATAAAAACTGACGAACGCTCCACTGCTTCCGAATTTTGCTAAGTCTTTTGAGATCGAGTGTGATGCATCCGGTACAGGTATAGGAGCTGTTTTGATGCAAGAAGCTAGGCCGATTGCCTACTTCAGTGAGAAGTTTGGAGGAGCTTATGATACGGAATCAACTAATACGAATGAAGAAGACGAAGTAAGGATCGACGTAAATGACCTTACAACACGCCATGCACGGACTACTACGTATTTAGGCGAGAAAACGGACATAAGACGTGGAGTCTTGGTCTCGGTCGTGTCAAATGACACGGCCCATGTCATGCTGTGCCGGAAGGTCGACATCCAGCCTGCCGGAAAATGTCCAACCTGCCGGAAAATATCCAACCTGCCGGAAAATGCCACAACCTACCGGAAAATGCGTAGCACTGCCGACCGAACTCGGTCGTGTCGTCCGACACGGCCCGTGCCGAGATGTGCCGGATAAGCCAAACAAACTGTCGGCCGAACCCGACCGTGTCGTCCGACACGGTCGAGTCACACTCTTCCGGATAAGGAGATCTCGCTGTCCGACCAACCCGACCATGCCAGGCGACACGGTCGAGTCGTGCCAAACGTCCTTGTCGCACCGCGCGGTCGAGTCCTTGTCACGCCGCGGCCGTGTCAAGCGGACATGGTCGAGTCATTGCCGGTCCTTGTCGCGCCGCGGCCGTGTCGCCTGGCACGGCCCGTGTCCTGCCGGCAGATTTCTCTTTTTTTTGCTTTTCTTTTTGTGTGTTTGTCTTTTCTTTGCTTTTCACTCATTTTAGGGATTGTGTTTCCCCTAAAATTATTGATACGGAATTGAATAGTCCGAATAAAGAAACCGAAGCAAGAATCGACGTTAAAGGACTTACAACGCGTCATGCACGTACGACAACATTTTTAGGCGAGAAAATGGACACAAGCCGGAAAAAGATACAACCTGCCGGAAAATGTCGCCGCCTGCCGGAAAATGTCGAGTCTGCCGGAAAATATCGCACCTGCCGGAAAATGCCGAGCACTGCCGGCCAGACCCGACCGTGTCGTCCGACACGGCCCGTGCCTTGCTCGTCCGGAAATGCAAAACTGACTGTCGGCCGAACCCGACCGTGTCGTCCGACACGGTCGAGTCACACTCTTCTGGATAAGGAGATCTCGCTGTCCGACCAACCCGACCGCGGTGCGACACGGCCGAGTCTCGCCAAACGCCCTTGTCACGCCGCACGGCCGAGTCGCTGCCGGTCCTTGTCGCGCCGCGCCCGTGTCGAGTCTCCGCAACGTCCTTATCGCGCCGAGTCACTGTCGGACTGGGCCATTGCCGGACGCCCTGTCGCGCCGCGACCGTGTCAGTCGGACACGGTCGAGTCCCTTCCGGCCAGATGCGCGCCGCGGCCGTGTCAAGCGTCACGGCCCGTGTCCGGCAGCCAGCCTACTTTTTTTAATTGCTGATTTTTGTGTGTTTTGTCTTCTCTTTTCCTTTCGTTACTTATTTTAGGGATTGTGTTCCCATATTTTGTGATTAATGTTTCTTGTTTGTATTTTATTTGATTTGTTTTGATTATTCAAAGATTTTATAAATCTTTGAATTATTTTTCTTTTTTTGTTTGATTCCTTAGAGTTAGGTTTCACCTCCTATAAGTAGATTGATTAGCCTTGTAATAGAGTATTATGAATGTTGAATGTGAAAGAATACACTTTGTGTTTCTATCATTGGTAAATGATTTTTACCGAAACTTGATTTTTATTCGATGCGTTTTCGAGTATTAATCCGATTGATTCTCAATAGGTCTTGGGAAGAAATCACATTATCGAGTTATAGGTCTAATTCGATAAACCCTTGTTCTTGATCGTTCAAGTCTTCTTGTTCGATATTTTTATTGTTATATTCGACATTACTCCCACAAAATACATCCAAAAACCCCATACTCGTAAAAAGACTTCCGCTACGATATTCCTACATACACTTCGACCGATACGTATCCGCCTCTCCCCGGAGAATTCGTATCAATTATGATTGTTGTTCCTTTTGTATATTATTGTTGATTTGTTTTGATTATTCAAAGATTTTATAAATCTTTGAATTGTTTTCTCTTATTTTGGGAAGACTTGAAGTCTCCTATATATAGGCTTGTGTAAGCATTGTAAGAGCCATTGTATGTTGAAGAAATAAGAATACACTTGTGTTTTCTTGGTGAATGCTTTTCATCGAAACCTTGATTATAATTTGACGCGTTTTCGAGTTTTAATCTAATCGATTCTCAATAGGTCTTGAGGAAAGATTACCTTATCAAACTATAGGTCTAGTTTGATAAATCATTCATATTGTTCTTGTTTACGTAAGCCGAATTGCCCTACTTTCGGTTATTTCTTACGAGCGTTACACATATTCGAGTGTTGTGAGGATCAACTATATTTCCGCTGCATTACATACGAGTTTACATCCATTTTCATACGTAATTCGTATCATTAGTGGTAGCGGAGCCCAAGGCTATTTCCTTGGCAATTTTATTGAAGATTTCTTGTTCAAAACTATCTCTTGAATCTTGTTATGGATTTCTCCGATCCCAATTTCTTGATGAAACTCCGGGACGCACTAAGCGGTCTATCGGAACCACGTATGCAAGCAAGACACGGGGATGACGCACGTCAAATACACCATGCGGACGAGTTTAAAGTAAACGAACTTCCGGAGTTTGTTGGAGGTACCGATCTCGAAGCTCATTTGGAGTGGGAATGGAAAATTGAACGCATGTTCAAATTCAAAGACCTTAACGACGAGAAACATTGCAAATATGCAATTCTCAAGTTAGGGAAGGGTGCTTCTCTTTGGTTCGAAGGAGTGAAGACGCGAAGAGCTCGGGAGGGAAAAGCAAAAATCTGTTCGTGGGATTCTTTAAAAAGAAAACTTCGTAAGAGGTATGTGACAACATCACATCGGTTAACCTTATATCGGAAGATTGCCGATTTCATGCAAGGCAAACTAAGTGTTGGTGAATATATTGAAGAGTTCGAAAGTTTGGTCTTGATGGGAGAGCTAGAAGAAAACGAAGAGCAAAAGATGTCACGTTTTTTACGTGGCTTAAACAAAAACATAGCCAACACGGTAATGTTATACCCATATGAAGATTTCGACACTTTATGTGGATTATGTGTGAAGATAGAAGCCCAAAATAAATTGAAATTTTCAAGACCCGAATTTCCTTCCAAATTCGGGAATCCAAATGCCGGTTCGAGTTCGGGTACTAAAAGCACCACGCCAAGTCATGTCCCTGTCACGGCACCTAAGGCTCCCTACGTACCCAAAGAAACAAGTTTGGCGAAGGTACGATGTTTCAAGTGTCAAGGATTCGGCCATTACCAAAATGCATGTCCGAACAAACGGGTGGTGACACTAAGAGAGGCTCTTGAGGTCCGGGAAGAATTATTGGCCGAGGACGAAGAAGAAAGACTCGGTGACGTGTTTGACATAGACGCCGAAGAGGAAGAAGAGGAGTGCGAGGCTTACAATGCTCCGGAGTATGAAACGAGTCTAGTCCTTTGCACTTTACAAGTCAAGACGGTTTCGAGGGACACGGAACAACGAGATCAAATATTCCACACCAAGTGTCAAATTAAAGACAAATGGTGTAGTTTGATAATCGATGGAGGAAGTTGTACGAATGTTGCTTCAAGCGAGATGGTGGCAAAACATGGACTCGTCACTACTACTCATCCGAAACCATACGCGTTACATTGGCTTGATGATGGGAGTAAGGTGAAAGTTTCGAAACAAGCACGGGTCGGATTAACTATGGGCTTGTATGGTGACAACGCACTATGTGATGTACTCCCGTTGGATGCATGCCACATACTTTTGGGACGACCGTGGCTATTTGATAGAGATGTTTTACATCGAGGAAGGAGTAACGAATATGAATTACGGGATAAAGGCAAGAAGATTGTGCTTAAACCGATGGCACCCCAAGCCATTCGATCGATGAGTTCTAATCAAATGGAGAAACCGAAGCTTACTATGTTTGCTAGTGAGACAGAGGTGAGACACGCTATTGACGATGGCGAGCGTGTGTATTTATTAATGATTAAAGAAACACGAGATGTTAACGTGATTGTGCAAGGCAAGAGAGATATCGATACCTTGCTACAAGAATTTGCGGATGTCTTCCCGGAAGACTTACCGCCGGGTTTGCCACCCTTACGTGGGATTGAACACCAAGTCGACCTTGTACCGGGTGCATCTCTCCCTAACAAGGCTGCCTATCGATGTAACCCCGAGGAGACAAAGGAGTTGCAAAAACAAATCGAGGAGCTAATGAATCGCGGGTACGTTCGAGAAAGTTTGAGCCCTTGTGCGGTTCCGGTTTTACTTGTTCCAAAAAAGGATGGGTCATGGCGGATGTGTATAGATAGTAGAGCTGTGAACAACATAACCATCAAATATCGGTTCTGATACGAATTCTCCGGGAGAGGCGGATACGTATCGGTCGGAGTGCGCGTAGGAATATCGTAGCGGAAGTATTTTTACGATTTGGTTGTTTTTGTATGTATTTTGTGATGTAATATCGAATATGACGAGGAAAATTCGAACAAATGGAAAATGGAAGTAATATCGGGAAAGTGATAATATCGATCAAGAAGACTTGAACGATCAAGAACAAGGGTTTATCGAATTAGACCTATAACTCGATAAGGTGATTTCTTCCCAAGACCTATTGAGAATCAATCGGATTAATATTCGAAAACGCGTCGAATAAAAATCAAGTTTCGATGAAAATCATTCACCAAGAATAGAAAACACAAAGTGTATTCTTATACTTCAACATTCATAATACAATCTATCTCCTTACAAGTGATAATCAAAGACTACTTATAGGGGATGTAGTCTAAGTCTAAGGAATCAAACAAAAAAATAAAATAATTCAAAGATTTATAAAATCTTTGAATAATCAAAACAAATCAACAATAAAATACAAACAAGAAACATCAATCACAAAATATGGGAACACAATCCCTAAAATAAGTAAAGAAAGGAAAAGAGAAGACAAAACACACAAAAATCAGCAATTAAAAAAAGTAGGCTGGCTGCCGGACACGGGCCGTGTCGCTTGACACGGCCGCGGCGCGCATCTGGCCGGCAGTGACTCGACCGTGTCCGACTGACACGGTCGCGGCGCGACAGGGACGTCCGACAGCGACTCGTCCGACAGTGACTCGGCACGGGCGCGGCGCGACAAGGACGTTTGGCAGGACTCGACACGGGCGCGGCGCGACAAGGACCGGCAGTGACTCGACCGTGCGGCGTGACAAGGACGTTTGGCAGGACTCGACCGTATCGCCTGGCATGGTCGGGTTGGTCGGACAGCGAGATCTCCTTATCCGGAAGAGTGTGACTCGACCGTGTCGGACGACACGGTCGGGTTCGCCTGACGCCGATTTCACAATGCAGGACATCTCGACGGCCGGCGTCTGGACGACACGGCTGGTCCGGCCGGCAAGGTTGCTCGGCATTTTCCGGCAGGTGCGATATTTTCCGGCAGACTCGACATTTTCCGGCAGGCGACGACATTTTCCGGCAGGTTGTGTCTTTTTCCGGCTTGTGTCCGTTTTCTCACCTAAAAATGTTGTCGTACGTGCATGACGCGTTGTAAGTCCGTTTATTTTGATCCTTGCTCCGTCTTCTTTATTTGGACTAGTCAATTCCGTATCAGGTTCCCAATTCCGAGACTTGATGATATGTTGGACGAATTGCATGGTTCGGTGATTTTTTTTCGAAGGTTGATTTGAGAAGCGGCTATCATCAAATTCGCATGCGGTAAGGAGACGAGTGGAAGATGGCTTTCAAGACAAAACATGGATTATATGAATGGCTCGTCATGCCCTTTGGCCTTATAAATGCGCCAAGTACTTTCATGCGATTAATGAATGAGGTACTTAAACCGTTTTTGGGAAAGTTTGTCGTCGTATACTTGGATGACATCTTGATTTATAGTCGATCATTGCAAGAGCATACCGGGCACTTGAGGAAAGTCTTCGAGATCCTTAGGGATCAAAAACTTTATGGGAAAAAGGAGAAGTGTTCGTTTCTAGTCGAGAGTGTAGTCTTTCTTGGCTACATCGTTTCTAAAGAAGGAGTGTCGTTTGATCAAACCAAGATCGAGGCAATTAAATCTTGGCCTATCCCCAAAACCATCACGGAAGTTCGATCCTTTCACGGACTTGCTTCATTTTATCGAAGGTTCATACGAGGCTTTAGTACGATTTCTAGCCCGATAACGGAATGCTTGAAAAAAGGACCGTTTGTGTGGAACGGGGCTGCCCAAGGGGCGTTTGAAAAATTGAAGGCGAAAATGTGTGAAGCTGATATGAATTCTCGCTTGTGATGCGAATTCGCTATCGATACAGCGAAAGGCTTTTTGACGAGCGGAAGCTATCAGCAAGAAACTGCCGAATCGATGACAACAGCTCACACAAATGTCTGAGCTAGCGGCACACACTCGCGACAGGAATGTATGACGGCAACTCGATACAGCAACAAGACAGGAACTTGACAAAAGTAAAGACTTGATGCAGCCCACTTCCAAACAGCAACACTCGAAACAGCACGTTTCGGGTGGACACGAATTCAACAGGAAACCAGTTCAAAGGATCGAACAACACTTTATGCGAAATATCGGACAAGTATAAAATTGTATCGAAAAACAAACAGAATATCGAAACAGGATATAAACAGATGTTTTTATCAAATTAGACCTATAATTTGATAAAGTAATTTCTCCTCAAGACCTATTGAGAATCAATCAGATTAATACTCGAAACGCGTCGAATAAAAACCAAGTTTTGATGAAAAGCATTCACCAGGGAAAAACACAAAGTGTTCTTATTTCTTCAACATTCAATAATTCTCCTCACTACACTTCATCGCCACTATTTATAGGCTAAGTAGCCTGACAAGATAAACTAATCTAATATAAGCTGTTCTTAAAATAATGAAAAGATAATAAAAGGTTCCCCATGTCACTTGTAAACAAAAGTAAAAGCTGGGCCTTGTCTCCAAGTTGAAAGTTGACAGGCGCCTTTTGCCAAGAATCCTGCTCCTTTTGTAAGAAGATGCTGAACATTCTTTTATTGTTTAGTTGCCACTTGAACCTCTTCCCCTCCCCAAGATGCAAGTTGTCTTTTGTTTAAGTTACTCCAATTCCAATTCTCAAGGTAACTCCGTGCCTCGTTTCAGTTCTCTCACCAAAGTACGTTGGAGTATGGTCGAGATGTTTTACGTCAATTCTTACTTCGTCTTCCTTGCTTGGAGTAGTTGGTTTTGTATCATCCCCTCCTTCTTTAAAAGGAATTGTCCTCAATTCCGTAATCCCATCGTCGTCAAGGTAAGGGGATAGATCGCCTACGTTGAAAGTAGCATGCACTCCGTAATCACCCGGAAGTTCCAACTTGTAAGCATTGTCATTCACCTTCGCAATTATTTTAAATTGTCCCTCAGCTCGTGGCATTAACTTGTTCTTACGCTTATTCGGGAATCGTTCTTTCCTTAAATGCACCCAAACTAAATCTCCAACCTCGAATAATCTCGGTTTTCTTTGCTTGTTCGAATTCCTTTTGTACGTCTCGTTCACCTCCTTGATTCATTCACGCACCTGTTCGTGTAATTTCATCATTGATTTCAGCTTTGACTCCGCATTCTTATGCACCAATTCGTCACTCGGTAGTGGTATTAAGTCTAACGGTATGTAAGGATTCAATCCGTAAACTACTTCGAATGGAGAGTGTGTCGTGGCATGAGTAGGAGAGCGGTTATAAGCAAACTCCGCATGTGCCACTTTTAGATTCCAATCCTTTTGTGTTTTGATTACCAAGCCTCGCAACAGTGTCCCCAGGGTTCGATTAGTCACTTCAGTTTTTCCGTTTGTTTGAGGATGATGCGAAGTACTAAACAAAAGCTTGGTTCCCACCTTTCTCTATAATGTGTTCCAAAAGTAGCTCAGAAACTTCGAGTCCCAGTCCGAAACAATAGTTTTCAGAACTCCATGTAATCGCACCACATCTCGGAAATACAAGTCAGCAACATTACTCGCATCATCGGTTTTGTGACAAGGAACAAAATGAGCCATTTTTGAAAAACGATCGACAACCACCATAATCGCATCCTTACCTCGTTGGGTTCGAGGTAAAGCCACAATGAAATCCATTGAGACATCTTCCCATGGCCTCTCCGGAATCGGTAAAGGTGTGTAGACTCCTGGTTTAAACGAACTCTTCGCAACATGGCACGTCACACATTTATTAACATCCCCCTGCATCTTTGGCCAGTGAAAATGTTCCTTAAGCACATCTAATGTCTTGGCCAAACCAAAGTGGCCAGCCAAACCCACTCCGTGAGCCTCTCGAACTAGTAATTCTCGAATCGTGTGCCTGGGTAGGCAAAGACGATTCCCCTTAAAAAGAAAGCCTTCCTGTATCGAAAATTCTCCCATCGGGCCAGGTTTGCATAGGGCGAAGGTCTCGCCAAAATCCGCATCACCTTCGTAATACTCCTTTACTGTATCGAATCCAAGCAATCGAACGTCAAGGGTAGAGAGTAAGGCATACTGCCTAGATAACGCATCTGATACAATGTTACTCTTGCCATCCTTATACTTCGATGAAAAGTGAAATGATTTCAAGAATTCCACCCACTTTTCATGCCTGGGACTTAACTTGTGTTGTCCGTTAATATACTTCAAGGATTCATGGTCTGAATGTATGATGAAATGCTTCGGCCGAAGATAGTGACTCCAATGATCTAGAGCCCTCACAATAGCATAAAACTCCTTGTCGTACGTACAATAATTGAGACGAGCACCGTTTAACTTCTCTGAGAAATAAGCAATAGGCCGTTTTCCTTGAATAAGAACTGCCCCAATGCCAACTCCACTAGCATCAAATTCTACCTCGAACGGTTGCGAAAAATCGGGTAGTGCTAAGATTGGTGCTTCGCACAACTTTGCCTTCAAATTTGCGAACGACTCCTGAGCAGTCCGGCTCCAATTAAACGTGCCCTTCTTTAAACATTCGGTTATCGGAATCGTTATGGTGCTGAAATCTCGAATAAACCTCCGATAAAAAGAGGCAAGACCGTGGAACGATCTAACTTCAGTTACGGTTTTAGGAGTAGGCCACGACTTGATAGCTTCAATTTTCCCCTGATCAACCGACATTCCAACCTTCGAGACAACATAGCCAAGAAAAGTTATGCTCTCGACGAGAAACGCACACTTTTCTTTCTTTCCATATAGCCTTTGAGACCTAAGAGTCTCGAATACCTGCCGTAGATGTCCGAGATGCTCCTCCACTGATCGACTATAGACCAAAATAGCATCCAAATAAACGACCACAAATCTACCCAAAAATGGTTTAAGTACCTCATTCATCAAGCACATGAAAGTACTCGGTGCATTTGTAAGGCCGAACGGCATAACGGTCCATTCATACAGCCCGTGTTTAGTTTTGAAGGCTGTCTTCCACTCATCTCCTTCCCGCATCCAAATTTGGTGATAACCACTTCGTAGATCAACTTTTGAAAAGATCACTGATCCGTGTAATTCGTCCAACATGTCATCAAGCCTCGAAATCGGAAATCGATACTTGATGGTTATATTGTTCACAGCTCGACTGCCAATACACATTCTCCAAGAACCATCCTTCTTAGGAACAAGTACGACCGGAACCGCACATGGACTTAAACTTTCTCGAACATACCCGTGGCTCATCAGTTCTTCAATTTGCTTCTGAAGTTCCTTCGTTTCCTCGGGATTACACCTATAGGCAGCTTTATTCAGAAGAGGTGCACCTGGTATAAGGTCGATTTGATGCTCAATTCCACGAATTGGTGGCAAACCCGACGGCAATTCTTTCGGGAATACATCCGCGAACTCGTGTAATAAGTTGGCCACTGTATCCTCGTATTTCGCCGCCACGAAATCATCTTGAGTCTCCTTTATCACCAGCATATAAACACGCTCGCCACTTTCCATAGCGTGTTCAACTTCCCTCTCGTTCGCGAACATGGTGAGGTTCGGGTTTTCCCCTCGTTTGGCACTCATGGACCGGATAGCTTGGGGTGACATCGGCTTCAATACGATCTTCTTTCCCTTATCTCGCAACTTGTATTCGTTGCTCCTACCCCGATGCAAAACATCCCTATCAAATAACCAAGGGCGTCCCAAAAGCACGTGACAAGCATACATTGGAATCACATCACACAATATCTCATCGTGATATGAACCCATTGCTAATCCGACCCGAACTTGCTTCGAAACCCTTACCTTACTTCCGTCTTCAAGACAACGTAAAGCATATGGCTTAGGGTGAGTTGTGGTGGTTAGTCCAAGCTTCGTCACCATTTCACTTGAAGCCACGTTGGTGCAACTCCCTCCGTCGATAATTAAACTACACCACTTATCTCCAACTTGACACTTTGTATGGAATATTTGATCCCGCTGTTCTGACTCGCTCGGAACCGACTTGGCTTGCAGAGTGCGAAGGACCAAGGCTGTATCGTAATTCGGAGCATCATAAGCCTCACATTCTTCTCCTTCTTCATTCTCCGTGTTGAATTCAAATACATCACCTAGTCTTTCTTTTTCGTTCTCAACCAACAATTCGTCTCGGATCGTGACAGCTTCCCTTAGTGTCACCACTCGCTTGTTCGGACAAGCATTTTGATAATGCCCGAATCCTTGACATTTGAAACATCTCACTTTAGCCAAACTTGTCTCCTTCGGTACGTAGGGTACAGTTGCCTTAGCAGGAATCGCAACAGGAACCGGAGTCGGTACAGTCGCCTTAGCCGCTGAACTAGATCCGACGCTTGGGTTTCCAAATTTGACTGGAAACTCGGGTTTATACATCTTCATCCTGTTTTGAGCTTCTGATACGGAATCATTTGATATGAATGAAGAAGACGAAGTAAGGATCGATATAAATGACCTTACTACACCATGCACGGGCTACTACGTATTTAGGCGAGAAAACGGACATAAGACGTGGAGTCTCGGTCTCAGCCGTGTCATATAACACGGCCCGTGTCATGCTATGCCGGAAGGTTGACAATCGACCGGAAAATGGACGAACTGCCGGAAAAATCACCACCGGCCGGAAAATTCACCACTGCCGAATCGCCGATCGCCGACCACCACCACGGAATCGCCGATCACCGTCATTGAATCGCCGACATCGCTGAGCGAATCCGGCCAGTCATCCAACACGCCCGTGCCGAGGTGTCTGGATAATGAAATCTCGCCGCTGATCAACCCGACCGTGTCGTCCGACACGGCCCGTGCCGACATAACCCGACCGTGCAGGCGACACGGCCGAGTCACACACTTCCGGATAGTACAATTCCATTGTCCGACCAACCCGACCGTGCTGGCGACACGGCCGAGTCCTCGCCGGCCAGATAAGGCCGCGACCGTGCCGATCGGCTTGCCGTGGTCCCAGGACCAACAAATGCCATTATTGTTGATTTTTTTTATTGATACGAATCGGTCAACATCATCAAATACAAATTACCAATTCTCGCGCGCACGACGACTTCGTAGCAGTTTTAGTATTTTGCCCATAACTTTCTCGTCCGAAATCCGATTCAGGTGATTCAAGTGGCCATGGAAAGCTAAGAAAGAGAGCTACAAATCTTATGAAGACCATAGGACCAAATTCGGACCCATTGTATCTCGGAAATGACAAAACCGACAGCATCATATTTGGTCCAAGATAATGAAGATATTCTTTCCTTCCCCACCTCACAAAAAAACGATCCAAGCTTGAGATTTGATGAAGACTTTCATCAAATGTCTTCTTCATGTCATCTTCCATCAAGTCACCATCACCTAATAAAACCAAGGTTCATCATATTTTCCTTCCCCACAAAATCGGCCATATCATGCTTGAAAGGGACCCTTTGTCTTCATATCTTTCACAAGATAAGTGAAGATCACCTCCTTCCCCACCTTATTAGAAAATCGGCCATATTCCCCACCTTGAGAAAGACTTTCATCATGTCACCATCAAAGACCAAGATTGCTTCATCATGTCACCATCAAGACCAAGATTGCTTCATGTCTCTTTCACCTAATAACACCAAGATACTTGATATCTCACCTTTGATTTTCGCCGAAATGTTAGTGCTAGGAAGTTTCCTTTTCTCGCTTTTGTTGTATTTTCTTTCGGTTGGAAACTACTATATATAGTAGTGCTCGTTGTAGTTGTAAAATAATCTTGAATCTTGAAAGTTATAAACATTGTATTTCTCTTGAAATATACGTTGAACGAGTTCAACAAAACCTTGGTTATTATTTCGACGCGTCTCGAGATTTTAACTTGATCAATTCTCAATAGGTCTTGGGAAGAGATTACTTTTATCGAGTTATAGGTCTAGTTCGATAAAACACATCCAAATCCGTATACACTACTACCTCACGGCCGAAATCCATTTAAGTTCGCCACCCTCGTATTTTCGAGTGACACTTTGATAATCGACAAGAAATAATAATCTTCCGTTGTATTTCATACGCTTTACTTACGTAATTCGTATCATCTTCTTGTTCGATATTTTTTATTGTTATATCCGATATTATTCACATACAAAATACATCCGAAAAACTCCATATTCGTAAAAGTCTTCCGCTATCATACACTTACATATACTCCGTCCGATACGTATCCGCTTCTCCCGGATAATTCGTATCATAAGTGGTATCGGAGCCCAAGGTCATCTCCTTGGGCGATCAACTATATTCACCGAATTTTTTTTTTTTGTTGAAACCTTCTTGGGTTGTTCTTCACAGTTAGAAGAATTTTCGCATTACATTGGCAGATTAGCGCAGTCGGAAGAAAACAAAGTTTCCCGTGGATTCGACCGTTGGATCATCACGAAATTTTGACAAAGGTAAGCCAACTCATTGAACTACAGTCTGAACGGTGGAGATCAGATTCTTTGATCATCTTCTTGGTTCATTCTTCACGGATTTCTTGGAAAATTTTCTGTCCGATTTCTTGTCAAGAACTATCTCTTGATTCTTGTTATGGAATTTTCCGAGCTCGATTTCTTGATGACACTCCGTGACGCACTAAACGGCTTACCGGAGCGACGTATGCAAGAAAGACGCAGAGACGATGCCAACGATATTGATTTCTTGGCCAAATTCCGCAGCATACCGGAATTTCACGGAGATAGTGATCCAAATGCGTGCATAGATTGGCTTCGTGCTTGTGAGGAGCACTCGGACTTCAAGGCTGCCCCGATCAACCGCCGCGTTTCGTTGGTGGCAAGGCGCCTCCGCGGTAGCGCCGCCGTTTGGTGGCAAAAACTGAAACAGTCCCGTTCACAACAACGTAAGCCTAAAATCCAAGATTGGCTTAAATTCAAAAAAAAATTCAATCGAAGGTTCAAATCCCCATCTTACCACCAATCCTTCGACGCCCCACCACCGGCATTCGATCTAAGGTCTTCCTCCATCAAGGAATTCCCAACAGAATCTTTTTTCGATGAAGACAATGTCCCTACGGTCATTTTCAAAGAAGTAGACGAGACAGAGTTTTCAACGGAGCAATTCAACAAAAAAGGTGAGTTGAGCCGTGTATCCCTAGTTGACGAACCCGGATCTTGCTACTTTGATCATAGGCCAGTTGGTTGCGTTGGCCAAATGACCAAAACGGACCAAATTATTTTAATGGTGAGGAGCCTTTTTGTGTCATGGAAATTGGGTCGGGTTATGATGGACCGCCAATATTTGATACAGAATCAGATGACAAAGAGGACCCCATGATTGATCTCGAGCTTCCCATTTTTGAAGAATCTCTGCAAAGATTTTTGATGACAAAGAAGACGATGGTTGAGTCGAGCCGCCTATCGGAGCAAAGTGGGTCGTATGACTTTGTTGCGGTACGAAACGAGCCTAGTGGATTAATTTTTGATGAGACATTATTGAGGAGCCGAATAATTTTGAAACGAGAGTTGGTCGATGCGACGGACCGCCAACATTTGATAAGGAACCAGTTGATGAAGAGGACTCGCAATAAATTCTCAGATTGGCCATTTTCGATGGTGAACCCGATATGGAATTATCGGTGTTTCCACTCGAGGAGGAACCCGATGTGGAGTTAACCGTGTGTCCCATTTCGTATATCCACTCATGTCATGATATCGGATACTCGGCGAGTAATTATTATTATTTTATTAATAATGATAGTTATTTTGTTGGTGATTCTCGAGAGGGCCCCACTACCTATCGTCTAAAGATTTTGGGTCATGTACGCATCATGGATATCTTCGAGATCAAATACTTAGAGGCGTTAGTTAATTATCTTGGTGAAGGAGTTCGGAATTGAGGACAATTCCCTTTAAAGAGAGAGGGTATGATACGAATCGGTCAACATCATCAAATACAAATTACCAATTCTCGCGCGCACGACGACTTCGTAGCAGTTTTAGTATTTTGCCCATAACTTTCTCGTCCGAAATCCGATTCAGGTGATTCAAGTGGCCATGGAAAGCTAAGAAAGAGAGCTACAAATCTTATGAAGACCATAGGACCAAATTCGGACCCATTGTATCTCGTAAATGACAAAACCGACAGCATCATATTTGGTCCAAGATAATGAAGATATTCTTTCCTTCCCCACCTCACAAAAAAACGATCCAAGCTTGAGATTTGATGAAGACTTTCATCAAATGTCTTCTTCATGTCATCTTCCATCAAGTCACCATCACCTAATAAAACCAAGGTTCATCATATTTTCCTTCCCCACAAAATCGGCCATATCATGCTTGAAAGGGACCCTTTGTCTTCATATCTTTCACAAGATAAGTGAAGATCACCTCCTTCCCCACCTTATTAGAAAATCGGCCATATTCCCCACCTTGAGAAAGACTTTCATCATGTCACCATCAAAGACCAAGATTGCTTCATCATGTCACCATCAAGACCACGATTGCTTCATGTCTCTTTCACCTAATAACACCAAGATACTTGATATCTCACCTTTGATTTTCGGCCGAAATGTTAGTGCTAGGAAGTTTCCTTTTCTCGTTTTGTTGTATTTTCTTTCGGTTGGAAACTACTATATATAGTAGTGCTCGTAGTTGTAAAATAATCTTGAATCTTGAAAGTTATAAACATTGTATTTCTCTTGAAATATACGTTGAACGAGTTCAACAAAACCTTGGTTATTATTTCGACGCGTCTCGAGATTTTAACTTGATCAATTCTCAATAGGTCTTGGGAAGAGATTACTTTTATCGAGTTATAGGTCTAGTTCGATAAAACACATCCAAATCCGTATACACTACTACCTCACGGCCGAAATCCATTTAAGTTCGGCCATCCCTTGTATTTTTCGAGTGACACTTTGATAATCGTCAAGACATAATAATCTTCCGTTGTATTTCATACGCATTACTTACGTAATTCGTATCATCTTCTTGTTCGATATTTTTTTATTGTTATATCCGATATTATTCACATACAAAATACATCCGAAAAACTCCATATTCGTAAAAGTCTTCCGCTATCATACACTTACATATACTCCGACCGATACGTATCCGCTTCTCCCGGATAATTCGTATCATTTATTGTATGTTGAAGAAATAAGAATACACTTGTGTTTTCTTGGTGAATGCTTTTCATCGAAACCTTGGTTATAATTCGACGTGTTTTCGAGTTTTAATCGAATCGATTCTCAATAGGTCTTGAGAAAAGATTATCTTATCAAACTATAGGTCTAGTTTGATAAATCATTCATATTGTTCTTGTTTATGTAAGCCGAATTGCCCTACTTTCGGTTATATCTTACGAGTCTTACACATATACGAGTGTTGTGAGGTAACAAAATATATCCGCTGCATTTTCCGGCGAATTTACGTTCATCTTAATACGTAATTCATATCATTAGTGGCATCGGAGCCCAAGGCTATTTCCTTGGCAATTTTATTGAAGATTTCTTGTTCAAAACTATCTCTTGATTCTTGTTATGGATTTCTCCGATCCCGATTTCTTGATGAAACTCCGGGACGCACTAAGCGGTCTACCGGAACCACGTATGCAAGCAAGACGCGGGGATGACGCACGTCAAATACACCATGCGGATGAGTTTAAAGTAAACGAACTTCCGGAGTTCGTTGGAGGTACCGATCCCGAAACTTACTTGGAGTGGGAACGGAAAATTGAACGCATGTTCGAATTCAAAGACCTTAACGACGAGAAACGTTGCAAATATGCAATTCTCAAGTTAGGGAAGGGTGCTTCTCTTTGGTTCGAAGGAGTAAAGACGCGAAGAACTCGGGAGGGAAAAGCAAAAATCCGTTCGTGGGATTCTTTAAAAAGAAAACTTCGTAAGAGGTATGTGCCAACATCACACCGGTTAACCTTATACCGGAAGATTGCCGACTTCATGCAAGGCAAACTAAGTGTCGGTGAATATATTGAAGAGTTCGAAAGTTTGGCCTTGATGGGAGAGCTAGAAGAAAACGAAGAACAAAAGATGTCCCGTTTTTTACGTGGCTTAAATAAAAACATAGCCAACACGGTGGAGTTATATCCATATAAAGATTTCGATACTTTATGTGGACTATGCATAAAGATAGAAGCCCAAAATAAATTGAAGTTTTCAAGACCCGAATTTCCTTCCAAATTCGGGAATCCAAGTGCCGGTTCGAGTTCGGGTACTAAAAGCACCACACCAAGTCATGTCCCTGTCACGACACCTAAGACTCCCTACGTACCCAAAGAAACAAGTTTGGCGAAGGTACGATGTTTCAAGTGTCAAGAATTCGGCCATTACCAAAATGCATGTCCGAACAAACGGGTGGTCACTTTAAGAGAAGCTCTTGCGGTCCGAGACGAACTTTTGGTCGAGGACGAGAAGGAAGGCCTTGGTAACGTATTTAACATGGAAGCCGAGGAAGAGAATGAGGATTGCGAGACTTATGACGCTCCGGAATATGATACTACTCTAGTGCTTCGAGCACTACATACCAAAATCATTCCAAGTGATACGGAGCAAAGAGACCAAATCTTTCATTCCAAATGCAAAGTCGGAGAAAAGTGGTGTAGCTTGATAATAGACGGAGGAAGTTGCACGAATGTAGCATCAAACGAGATGGTCACCAAACTCGGGATAACTACTACGGCTCACCCGAGACCGTATGCTTTACATTGGCTCGATGATGGAAGCAAAGTGAAGGTGACAAGACAAGTACGGGTCAACTTAACTATGGGATCATACGGAGACGATGTGTTATGTGACGTACTCCCGATGGACGCATGCCACGTACTTTTGGGACGACCATGGATGTTCAACCGAGATGTTTTGCATCGAGGAAGGAGTAACGAATATGAACTACGAGATAAAGGCAAGAAGATTGTGCTTAAACCGATGGCACCCCAAGCCATTCGATCGATGAGTTCTAATCAAATGGAGAAACCAAAGCTTACCATGTTTGCTAGCGAGAGAGAGGTGAGACACGTTATTGACGATGGCGAGCGTGTGTATTTATTGATGATTAAAGAAACACGAGATGTTGACGTAGTTGTGCAAGGCAAGAGAGATATCGATACCTTGCTACAAGAATTTGCAGATGTCTTCCCGGAAGACTTACCGCCGGGTTTACCGCCCTTACGTGGGATTGAACACCAAGTCGACCTTGTACCGGGTGCATCACTCCCTAACAAGGCCGCCTATCGATGTAACCCCGAGGAGACAAAGGAGTTGCAAAAAAAAATCGAGGAGCTAATGAACCGCGGGTACGTTCGAGAAAGTTTGAGCCCTTGTGCGGTTCCGGTTTTACTTGTTCCAAAGAAGGATGGGTCATGGCGGATGTGTATAGATAGTAGAGCCGTGAACAACATAACCATCAAATATTGGTTCCCAATTCCGAGACTTGATGATATGTTGGATGAGTTGCATGGTTCGGTGATTTTTTCGAAGGTTGATTTGAGAAGCGGCTATCATCAAATTAGCATGCGGGAAGGAGACGAATGGAAGATGGCTTTCAAGACAAAACATGGATTATATGAATGGCTCGTCATGCCCTTTGGCCTTACAAATGCGCCAAGTACTTTCATGCGATTAATGAATGAGGTACTTAAGCCGTTTTTGGGAAAATTTGTCGTCGTATACTTGGACGACATCTTAATTTATAGTCGATCATTGCAAGAGCATACCGGACACTTGAGGAAAGTCTTCGAGATCCTTAGGGATCAAAAACTTTACGGGAAAAAGGAGAAGTGTTCGTTTCTAGTCGAGAGTGTAGCCTTTCTTGGCTACATCGTTTCTAAAGAAGGAGTGTCGGTTGATCAAACCAAGATCGAGGCGATTAAATCTTGGCCTACGCCCAAAACCATCACAGAAGTCCGATCCTTTCACGGACTTGCTTCATTTTATCGGAGGTTCATACGAGACTTTAGTACCATTTCTAGCCCGATAACGGAATGCTTAAAGAAAGGACCGTTTGTGTGGAACGGGGCTGCGCAAGGGGCGTTTGAAAAATTGAAGGCGAAAATGTGTGAAGCACCTATCTTGGCTTTACCCGACTTTTCACAACCTTTCGAGGTAGAATGTGACGCAAGTGGAGTGGGTATTGGGGCGGTCCTCGTCCAAGGGAGGCGACCAATTGCATACTTTTCGGAGAAATTGGGTGGGGCTCGACTCAACTATTGTACTTATGACAAGGAGTTCTATGCCATTGTGAGAGCTCTTGATCATTGGAGCCATTACCTTCGGCCGAAACATTTCATCCTACATTCGGATCATGAGTCCTTGAAATATATCAACGGCCAACTAAAGTTGAGTCCGAGACATGCTAAATGGGTGGAATTCTTGCAATCATTCCACTTTTCATCAAAGTACAAAGATGGCAAGAGCAACGTTGTGGCGGATGCTTTGTCTAGACGGTATGCCTTGCTCTCTACTCTTGACATTCGGTTGCTTGGGTTCGAAGCATTGAAGGAGTATTATGATGGGGATGTAGATTTTGGTGAGGTTTTCATTCGGTGTAAATCCGGTCCGTTTGGAGAGTTTACGTTGCAAGAAGGATTCCTTTTCAAAGGGAATCGCCTATGTTTACCCAAACACCCGATTCGGGAATTATTAGTTCGGGAAGCTCACGGTGGAGGCTTGGCCGGTCATTTTGGTTCGGCCAAAACGTTGGAGGTCCTTAAAGAGCATTTTCATTGGCCGAAGATGCAAGTGAATGTACACGACATAATTAATAAGTGTGTGACATGCCATATTGCTAAAAGTTCATTCAAACCGGGAGCATACATGCCTTTGCCGATTCCGGAAAGACCGTGGGAAGATGTCTCAATGGATTTTATTGTTGCTTTGCCTCGTACTCAACGAGGGAGAGATGCTATTATGGTTGTCGTAGACCGATTTTCAAAGATGGCTCACTTTGTGGCTTGCCACAAGACGGACGACGCGAGTAACGTCGCCGATTTGTATTTCCGAGAAATCGTACGATTGCATGGAGTTCCAAAAACGATTGTTTCGGATCGGGACTCAAAATTCCTTAGTTATTTTTGGAACACCTTGTGGAGAAAAGTGGGAACCAAACTACTATTTAGCACGTCACATCATCCACAAACGGACGGCCAAACCGAAGTGACCAATCGGACGTTGGGCACGTTACTACGTGGTCTTGTGAGCAAGACACAGAAGGATTGGGACTTGAAACTTGCACATGCGGAGTTCGCTTATAATCGTTCTCCTACTCATGCCACGGCACACTCTCCGTTCGAAGTAGTTTACGGACTAAACCCGTACATGCCGTTAGATCTAATTCCATTGCCAAGTGACGAGTTAGTGCACAAGGATGCGGAATCAAAATTGAAATCGATGATGAAATTACACGAGCAAGTACGTAATCGAATCAAGGAAATAAACGAGGCTTACAAAAGAAATTCGAACAAACAAAGAAGGCCGAGATTGTTCGAAGTTGGTGATTTGGTTTGGTTGCATTTAAGAAAAGAGCGATTTCCAAATAAACGTAAGAACAAATTAATGCCACGAGCGGAGGGACCATTTAAAGTAATCGCGAAAGTGAACGACAACGCTTACAAATTAGAACTTCCGGGAGATTATGGGATTCATGCAACCTTTAATGTTGGAGACCTCTCACCTTACATCGATGATGACGGAATTTCTAATTGAGGACAATTCCTTTTAAAGGAGGAGGAGATGATACGTAATCATTTGATATGAACGAAGAAGACGAAGTAAGGATCGATATAAATGACCTTACTACATGCCATGCACGGGCTACTACGTATTTAGGCGAGAAACGGACATAAGACGTGGAGTCTCGCCTCACCATGTCATATAACACGGCCCGTGTCATGCTATGCCTAAGGTCGACAATCGACCGGAAAATGGACGAATCGCTGGAAAATCACCACCGCCGGAAAATTCACCACTGCCGGAATCGCCGATCGCCGCCGACCACCACTGCCGAATCGCCGATCACCGCCATTGAATCGCCGATCATCGTACTCCTCGACACTTAGCTTTCCTTGCGTGAGTTCGAAATTTTTCGATACAAGCTTAACTTGTGTGTAGTCGGGACATATCTTTTCGTAGTTTCTTTTAGAGAATCCTACGAACGTATCTTCTCTTCCTAAGACGAACTCTTTGTGTCTTCATTCGCTCAAACCAACGGAAGCTCCCTTTCCAAGTTTGAGAATCGCATACTTGCAACGTACCTCGTCATTGAGATCCTTGAACTCAAACATTCGCTCAATTTTTCTTTCCCACTCCAAATAAACCTCGGGATCGGTGCCGCCTACGAACTCCGGAGTTCGCTTGTCTTGTATTCATCGCATGTCGTGGTGCATGCATGGTGTCGTATCCTCGTCGTGCTTGGATTCTGGGCTCCGGTAAGCCACGAAGAACGTCACGTAGTTGTGCTACTTCTTCATCGGTGAATGCCATCTTCTTGAGTAACGTCGAGAACTGTGAGACAAATGTCTCTGATACCACTTATGATACGAATTACGTAAGTAATGCGTATAAAACACAACGGAAGATTATCACGTTCACAATATTGATCAAAATTAAAAGGGGATGGACGAATTTAATGGGATTCGGCCGTGAGGTAGTATGATATACGGAGTTTTGATGTGTTTTATCGAACTAGACCTATAACTCGATAAAGGTAATCTTTTCCCAAGACCTATTGAGAATTGATCAAGTTAAAATCTCGAGACGCGTCGAAACAATAACTAAAGTTTGTTGAACTCGTTCAACGTATATTTCAAAGGAAATACAAGGTTTATTACTTTCAAGATGAGTTACAAATACAACGAGCACTACTATATATAGTAGTCTCCAACCGTAAGATACAACAAAACGAGAAATGAAACTTCCTAGCAACTTCCATATCGGCCGAAAATCCAAAGATGAGATACCAAGTATCTTGGTTTTATTGTGTGATTAAGACATGAAGCAATCTTGGACTTGATGGTGACATGAAGAAGATCTTCACCAAATGTCTTCACAATTTGTCCTTTCTTGCAAGCAACAAATCGGCCGATCTTTATCAAGGAGTGAGGAGGATTTTGTGAAGATTGATATCAACCTCTTTGGACAATTATTGTGAATGGGACATGAGAGACAATGACATGAAGGATGAAAGTCTTCACTCCATCTTTATGTTTCGGCCGTTTGTGTTATGGTGGGGAAGGAGAAAATAACTTCATTATCTTGTCAAGATATGAAGTCAAGTGAGGTCCCTTTCAAGCATGATATGGCCGATTTTTCATGCTTTCGGACCGATTCCGTCGTCGAATTTTACGTTATTCCGATTCCGATTAACAACGTGACTCCAATCCGCGTATTCTTTTCTCCCAAGTATAATGATGCATGGCCATGCGGATTTGTATCGTCGTGGATGTCGATTTTTATTGGAGCTTCTTCGATTGGAATATTAAATATCGTATCATTCCCTCCTTCTTTGAAAGGAATTGACCTCAATTCCGTAATGCCATCGTCGTCAAGGTAAGGCGAGAGATCACCTACGTTGAAAGTCGCGTGTACTCCGTATTCGCCCGGAAGTTCGACTTTGTATGCGTTGTCGTTCACTTTTTCCACAATTTTGTATGGACCCTCGGCTCTCGGCATCAATTTGTTCTTCCGTTTGCTTGGGAATCTTTCTTTTCTCAAATGTATCCAAACTAAGTCGCCAACATCAAATAATCTCGCTTTTTTATTTTTGTTCGACTTCCGTTTGTAAATTTCATTCACTTCTTTAATCCGTTCCCGTATCTTTTCATGTAACTTCATCTTTGATTTGAGTTTTGCTTCGGAGTCTTTGTGGACCAATTCGTTGCTCGGCAAGGGAATCAAGTCCAACGGCAAGTGCGGATTTAATCCGTATACTACTTCAAAAGGTGAATGGGCCGTGGCATAACCGGGTGATCGGTTGTATGCGAATTCCGCATGAGCAAGTTTAACGTCCCAATCCTTTTGTGTTTTATTTACCAATCCTCGCAATAATGCTCCCAAGGTTCGATTCGTCACCTCGGTCTGTCCATCGGTTTGTGGGTGATGTGAAGTACTGAATAGGAGTTTAGTGCCCACTTTTCTCCATAAAGTATTCCAGAAGTAACTCAGAAATTTGGAATCTCGATCCGACACGATAGTTTTTGGAACTCCGTGTAAACGAACTACTTCCCGGAAGTACAAGTCCGCCACATTGCTTGCATCATCGGTTTTGTGGCATGCTATAAAGTGAGCCATTTTCGAAAAACGGTCGACGACCACCATGATCGAGTCTTTGCCTCGTTGAGTACGAGGTAAAGCCACAATAAAATCCATCGAGACATCCTCCCACGGTCGTAACGGTATTGGCAACGGCATGTATGTACTCTACTTGAACGAACTTTTCATCATGTGACAAGTGACGCATTTGCTCACGATTGTGCTTACATCACCATACATCTTTGGCCAAAAGAAATGTTCTTTTAGCACCTCTACAGTCTTGGTCGAGCCGAAATGACCGGCTAGCCCTCCTCCGTGCGCCTCCCGAACTAGCAATTCCCGAATCGTATGTCTCGGCACACATAATTTATTCCCCTTGAAGAGAAAGCCATCCTGTAACACAAATTCCTCGTACGGGGCTGTTTTACAACGGTTAAAAATTTCCCCGAAGTCCAAATCGTCGCTGTAATGATCTTTCAAAGTCTCGAATCCCAACAAACGAACATCTAGAATCGACAGTAAGGCATACCGTCTTGATAGTGCATCCGCCACTATATTACTCTTCCCGTCTTTGTACTTGGATGAAAAGTGAAAAGATTATAGAAATTCCACCCATTTTGCATGTCTCGGGCTTAGCTTGCTTTGTCCATTGATGTATTTCAACGACTCGTGATCCGAATGTAACACGAAATGTTTTGAACGTAAATAGTGACTCCAATGATCGAGTGCTCTCACGATAGCATAGAACTCCTTATCGTAAGTACAATAATTCACTCGGGCGCCACTTAGCTTCTCCGAAAAATAGGCGATGGGACGGCCTCTTTGAATAAGCACTGCCCCGATTCCAACTCCGCTAGCGTCGCATTCCACCTCAAACGGTTGTGAAAAATCGGGTAACGTCAAAATCGGCGCTTCACATAACTTTCCTTTTAATTTTTCAAAAGCCTTTTGGGCCGCCTCGTTCCATGC
Source organism: Orobanche coerulescens (assembly GCA_033398695.1). NCBI lineage: Eukaryota > Viridiplantae > Streptophyta > Magnoliopsida > Lamiales > Orobanchaceae > Orobanche > Orobanche coerulescens. Next base: position 57,920,066 of record CM065812.1, on the reverse strand, counting down.
AAAGGTTCCTTTTTTTAGACATTCCGTGATCGGGCTGGAGATGGTGCTAAAGTCCCGTATGAATCGTCGGTAAAAAGAAGCGAGGCCATGAAATGATCGTACCTCCGTGATTGTCTTTGGGGTCGGCCACGACTTGATTGCCGCGATCTGTTCTTGGTCGACCGAAACTCCGTCTTTTGAAACAACATAGCCGAGAAAGACAAGACTCTCGACTAGGAAAGTACACTTCTCCCGCTTTCCATAAAGTTTTTGTTCCCTTAGCGTCTCAAATACGTACCGCAAATGTTCGAGATGCTCTTCTACGGATCGACTGTAGATCAAAATGTCGTCTAAGTATACGACAACAAACTTTCCCAAGAAAGGTTTGAGAACCTCGTTCATCAACCTCATAAAAGTGCTCGGGGCGTTGGTGAGGCCGAATGGCATCACAACCCATTCGTAAAGTCCATTCTTTGTTTTAAACGCCGTTTTCCATTCGTCTCCCTCTCGCATGCGGATTTGATGGTATCCGCTCCGTAAATCAACTTTGGAAAATATAACCGAGCCATGTAACTCGTCCAACATGTCGTCTAGTCTCGGGATGGGGAACCGATACTTGACGGTGATGTTATTCACGGCTCTACTGTCAATACACATTCGCCATGATCCGTCTTTTTTTGGCACAAGTAGAACTGGAACCGCACACGGACTTAAACTTTCTCGGACATATCCGTGATTCATGAGTTCATCAATTTGACGTTGTAGTTCTTTAGTTTCTTCGGGATTACAACGATACGCTGCTTTGTTCGGTAATGGAGCTCCCGGTATAAGATCAATCTGGTGTTCAATTCCGCGGATAGGTGGTAATCCTACCGGCAAGTCTTCGGGGAATACGTCCGAAAACGCGTGTAATAGTGCATCTATCTCTTCCTCATGGTGCGATTTGGTGGCAAGATTTCGGACCTCTTTGATCATCATCAAATAAACACGTTCGCCATCGTCAATGGCGTGTTCGACTTCTTTCTCGTTTGCAAACATCGTAAGTTTCGGTCCTTCGACTTTTTTCGAACTCATCGTCCGGATAGCTTGAGGTGACATAGGTTTAAGAACAATTTTTTTACCTTTGTCACGTAAGTCATACTCGTTACTCCTCCCTCGATGTAGTACGTCCCGATCAAATAACCAAGGTCTTCCTAATAACACGTGACATGCGTCCATCGGTAGTACATCGCACGTGATATCATCACCATACGAACCCATGGTGAGTCCGACCTTCACTTGTCTTGATACTTTCACTTTGTTTCCATCATCGAGCCAATGGAGTGCATACGGCTTTGGATGGGCCGTGGTGATCAAGCCGAGTTTTGAGACCATCTCGCTCGATGCCACGTTTGTACAACTTCCACCGTCAATGATCAAGCTACACCATTTATCTCCGACACGACACTTCGTGTGGAAGATTTGGTCTCGTTGTTCTTCGTCACTTGGGGCGGCCTTCGTTTGTAACATGCGAAGGACGAGGTTCGTGTCATAGTTCGGGGCATCGTATGCCTCGCATTCTTCTTCTTCTTCGTCAGCTTCTAAGTTAAAAACGTCTCCAACTCTTTCTTCTTCGGCTAGTAATTCCTCTCGGGCGGCTATGGCTTCTCGTAACGTCACAATCCTCCGATTTGGACAAGCACTTTGATAGTGTCCAAATCCTTGACATTTGAAACACCGGACTTTAGATAGGCTTGTTTCTTTTGGCGTGATAGGAGTTTTTGGAATGGTAGTAACGGGTTGGCTTGTGGTGACAGTTTTTGGAAACGAGCTAGAACTCGCGCCAAAGTTGGTATTTCCGTATTTAGGTGGGAATTCGGGTTTAGAAAGTTTTGTTTTGTTTTGATTTTCCAACTTTATGCAAAGTCCGCATAAAGTATCAAAGTCGGAATAGGGGTAGAGTTCCACGGAATTAGCAATATTTTTGTTCAAACCTCGTAGGAAACGGGACATCCGCAATTCTTCGCTTTCTTCAAGTTCTCCCATCAAGGATAAGTTTTCAAACTCCTCGATGTACTCCTCGACACTTAGCTTTCCTTGCGTGAGTTCGAAATTTTTCGATACAAGCTTAACTTGTGTGTAGTCGGGACATATCTTTTCGTAGTTTCTTTTTAGAGAATCCCACGAACGTATCTTCTCTTTTAAGACGAACTCTTTGTGTCTTCATTCGCTCAAACCAAAGGGAAGCTCCCTTTCCAAGTTTGAGAATCGCATACTTGCAACATACCTCGTCATTGAGATCCTTGAACTCAAACATTCGTTCAATTTTTCTTTCCCACTCCAAATAAACCTCGGGATCGGTGCCGCCTACGAACTCCGGGAGTTCGCTTGTCTTGTATTCATCAGCATGTCGTGGTGCATGCATGGTGTCGTATCCTCGTCGTGCTTGGATTCTGGGCTCCGGTAAGCCACGAAGAACGTCACGTAGTTGTGCTACTTCTTCATCGGTGAATGCCATCTTCTTGAGTAACGTCGAGAACTGTGAGACAAATGTCTCTGATACCACTTATGATACGAATTACGTAAGTAATGCGTATAAAACACAACGGAAGATTATCACGTTCACAATATTGATCAAAATTAAAAGGGGATGGACGAATTTAATGGGATTCGGCCGTGAGGTAGTATGATATACGGAGTTTTGATGTGTTTTATCGAACTAGACCTATAACTCGATAAAGGTAATCTTTTCCCAAGACCTATTGAGAATTGATCAAGTTAAAATCTCGAGACGCGTCGAAACAATAACTAAAGTTTGTTGAACTCGTTCAACGTATATTTCAAAGGAAATACAAGGTTTATTACTTTCAAGATGAGTTACAAATACAACGAGCACTACTATATATAGTAGTCTCCAACCGTAAGATACAACAAAACGAGAAATGAAACTTCCTAGCAACTTCCATATCGGCCGAAAATCCAAAGATGAGATACTAAGTATCTTGGTTTTATTGTGTGATTAAGACATGAAGCAATCTTGGACTTGATGGTGACATGAAGAAGATCTTCACCAAATGTCTTCACAATTTGTCCTTTCTTGCAAGCAACAAATCGGCCGATCTTTATCAAGGAGTGAGGAGGATTTTGTGAAGATTGATATCAACCTCTTTGGACTTATTATGGTGAATGGGACATGAGAGACAATGACATGAAGGATGAAAGTCTTCACTCCATCTTTATGTTTCGGCCGTTTGTGTTATGGTGGGGAAGGAGAAAATAACTTCATTATCTTGTCAAGATATGAAGTCAAGTGAGGTCCCTTTCAAGCATGATATGGCCGATTTTTCATGCTTTCGGACCGATTCCGTCGTCGAATTTTACGTTATTCCGATTCCGATTAACAACGTGACTCCAATCCGCGTATTCTTTTCTCCCAAGTATAATGATGCATGGCCATGCGAATTTGTATCGTCGTGGATGTCGATTTTTATTGGAGCTTCTTCGATTGGAATATTAAATATCGTATCACCGGCAGACCAGCAAATGCCATTATTGCTGATTTTTTTTATTGTATGTTGAAGAAATAAGAATACACTTGTGTTTTCTTGGTGAATGCTTTTCATCGAAACCTTGGTTATAATTCGACGCGTTTTCGAGTTTTAATCGAATCGATTCTCAATAGGTCTTGAGAAAAGATTATCTTATCAAACTATAGGTCTAGTTTGATAAATCATTCATATTGTTCTTGTTTATGTAAGCCGAATTGCCCTACTTTCGGTTATATCTTACGAGTGTTACACATATACGAGTGTTGTGAGGTAACAAAATATATCCGCTGCATTTTCCGGCGAATTTACGTTCATCTTAATACGTAATTCGTATCAGCTTCTAACTTCAAACATAACCCACATAATGTATCGAAGTCCTCGTATGGATACAGTTCCACCGAGTTAGCTATGCTTCTGTTTAAGCCACGCAAGAATCGCGACATCTTCTGCTCCTCATTCTCCTCTGTCTCTCCCATTAAGGTTAGATTCTCAAACTCCTCAATGTACTCACTGACATTTAACTTTCCTTGCATGAGATCTGCAATCTTCCTGTACAAGGACAACCGGTGTGATGTTGGCACATATCTTTTACGAAGTTTTCTTTTTAACGAATCCCACGAACGAATCTTATCCTTCCCCGCACGAGCTCTTCGTGTTTTTACTCCTTCGTACCAAAGTGAAGTTCCTTTCCCCAACTTGAGAATTGCATACTTACACCTTTTCTTTTTTTTTTTTTTTTGGGAAAAGTCAATTGCATAAATAAAATAAGAGTGGCCAAGAGAGGCTGGCCAATACCCGACAACCATATGGAATGGTGCACCAAACAACGAACAAAGAGCAAAAGAAGGAAAACTAAGCCTACGAACAAATGGCTACCAAAGCTACAAAGCCTAGAAAGATACAAACAAAAGTGGAACTACCAAGCTATCCTCCAAATACGACGAAGAGCCACAGTAGATAGAGAACGAGCTGGCCATCTATGAGAGATAATATCACGAACAAGACCTATCCTGAAAGTAACCGAATGAGGATCTCGACGGCTCTGGCCAAACCTCCTCTCGTTCCTCTCTGCCCAAATCAAATAGACCAACGCAAAGAAGAAGAATACGGTAAGCCACGTTGACCACGTGCTTACCTCTCCACCTTCTAGCGACCCACAATACCCCGAGCTCCACACGAGAATGGGGCCAACGAGCGAACGGCCCTCCTAGCAATAGAAATACACCTCCTAGAATAAGGGCACGAAAGAAAAGGTGGGAGTGCGTCTCTACCGCCATACCACAAAGAACACAAATCCCATCAATATGTCAAGCCAAGGCTTATCCATAGTCGATAACCGCTCTGAATAGCCAACCGAGAGGATGAAAGAGTGTCTCGGGATCTTTCCCGGTCCGTGCAAGAGCGGAGCCCAAGGAACAGGGGCGAATAACCTCGAGGAACCGAAGAGCGAAGAGGATGAAAAATCCCGAACTAAGCGGTCTCCATAAACGCGATCCTCACCCCCATTAATATGTGGCAAAGCGTAATCTGCAAAAGCTCGGCCTATCCGCCACCGGCCACTCCCAAGAACCCTCAACAATAACCGAATCAAGCCTAGCACCCACGTCGATGCCGGACCACGAGGAGCTCTAGGAATGTAATGCCTAATCACACCCATAGAATGCCAGGGGTCCGACCACAAGAAGAAGGATGAGCCATCTCCAATGGAATACTGAAATGCTCCCATAACAAGGGGACGCAGTTTCAGAAGCTGACGCCAATACCAAGCTGAAGAAGGAGAAACACTAAGGTCCCAAAAAGAACACTGCTGCAACTTAAAAGTCCGAACCCAATTAACCCAGACAGAGCGATTAGAGCCCGTGATAAGAGCCTGATATGACGAGCCATCAGCGCCTGATTCTGGAGCCTCAACGGAATGATGCCACGGCCCCCACAATCCACATCCAAGCAAACCTTAGCCCAGGCCACCTTGGCCAGGCCCGAATCATGAGAACCTCGCCAGAGGAACCGCTTGATACGTTTCTCAATCAAAGAGAGAACGCCCTTAGGCAAAATAAAACTACCAGCCCAATAAATATGTAAAGAAGATAAGACAGAGCGAATAAGCTGGCACCGACCTGCCATGGAAAGAGCAAGATTAGCCCACGAACTCGACGACCATCAATCGAATCAATCAAAGGGAACACATAGCAATTGTCGGCTTTGAAGTAATCAAGGGAACTCCCAAATACCTCACAGGAAGTCGACCTATTGAAACCCTAACAACCGCTGGAACTGGGCCCCCGCACTGAGCACTAGCCGATAGAAAGATATTACTCTTACTCGGGTTGGCGGAGCCCAGAAAGGGAAGCAAAGATCTCAATACTTTTCTTCGTAACAAGCGAGACAACATCGGGATTACGTAAAAGGAGGAGGTCATCGGCAAAAGCAAGCATGAAGGTGCGTGTTGCCAAACACTTCAGTGGAATCGAACCCGAGTCGAGCGATCTCATGGGCGATAATACCATGGAGGACCTCCATAACAATAACAAACAGATACGGAGAGATAGGGTCACCCCGCCTCGGCCCCTACGGCCCCTAAAGATACCTCAAGATCTCCATTCAAGGAGATCGAGTAAGCGGAGTGGTGATACACTCCACGACCCAAGCAATAAACGTCTGGTGGAACCCCATACATTGCAGAGCAATCAAAACAAAATCCCATTCAACAGTGTCGTAAGCTTTCATAAGATCAACCTTAAAGACACACCGACTCGGCATCCCTCTTTGCCCATAACCATGTAGAAGCTCCTGGGCGAGAAGGATATTATCACTAATCCTTCTCCCAGGAATAAAAGCTGTCTGAGCTGGATCAATCAAGGACTCAAGGCTGTCACGCATACGATGGACCATAATCTTAGAAATAGCCTTATATAAAAGGTTACAACAAGAAATCGGTCTAAAGTCAGACATGCTCCTCGGCAAAGCAACTTTAGGAACAAGAGATATAAGGGTAGTATTGATCACTTTGTGAATTGACCCGAGGAGAAAAAATGTTTAATAGCGTAAGTAATCTCACCCCCAACAATCGGCCAGGCACTTCGATAAAAAGCGGCATTGAACCCATCAGGGCCTGGGGCCGAATTCATATCGAACCCAAAGAAAACAGAACGAACCTCCTCATCAGAAACCGGTCTGATCATATGTAACGCAACATCAGGAGGAAGAGAAGAAGAGACAAAGGGTCTCACCTGATTGTACGATATAGCCGAACCCGATCCGAAGAACCCAATAACCTCTCATAGAACCCAACTACCTCCTCCCGAATGAGAACAGGATCAGACAGCTCAATGCCAGCCTCAGAAACCAGCCTAAAAATCCGCGAACGAGCCCTCCTAGAGGCAACCCTCCGGAAGAAGAAAGCAGAACACTGGTCCCCATCCTTGAGCCACGCTAGCTTGGCCCGTTGCCTGAGCGAGGATCGCTCGGGAAAGCAATGGAAGAGAACACCCACCGCAACACCCTTCTAACCGTAAAGCGTAGTCGACAAAGGAAACTCTCTAAGGATAGACTGGCCGCAGAAGGAAAGCCGATTTGAAGCCACATTAATAGCCAAGTCCCCTTTCCTCTTCCTCATAGCGAAAGACATGCTTAAGGGCATCTAACTTCCTACAGATCGCATAGAAGGGGCTCCCACAATAAGATGATGCCAAATACCAAAGACAGCAGGCAGAAGTCATCGAATCGGCGTAAAGTTATCAAACTCCGAACATCTTACCCCTATGACGGACAAGCTACCAATACCAAAGATAAGCGGGCTATGATCGGAGGTCCGAGGCAAATCGCAAGTATAGGAGTAGTCGAATGAGAAATAAACCACCGCGGATTACCCAGACTCTATCTAACCGTTTCCACAAGGATCTAGGAGAAGGGCTCTTATTGTGCCACGAGAACCAGAGCCCAACATCTAAGCGTCTCTAGATCGGACGGCCCGTAACTCCCCGAACTCCAACATAGGAGCTCATCATCATGATGAGTCACCTCTCCACCTAAGATCTCGCTACAATCCAAAACAAGCATTAAAGTCGCCCATAATCACCCAAGGCTCGCTAACATGCGAGAGCAGAAAAATCGATCAGAAGCGCAAAGAAGTCTCCTCTGGATAGCATCGGTAGAACCATAAGCAAAAGTAACTAGGAAACTGGACGAGTCAATAAGCGAAATAATCCGACGGTGAATAAGCCGAGGATCAATAGCTATAATATCAACGGAGACCACGCGGAATCCCACCAGCCAAATCCGCTTACCCGGCCCGTTCCCATAATCAAAAAACCACTTCCACGAAGCATTAACCAGAGAAGCAATATGCCTCGAGTTACCAACCGAGACTTTCGTCTCCAGTAAGGCAACACAACAAAGACTAAAAGAAGAAATGACCTCCCGGACCGAGTTCTGATGGTCCGGACGGTTCAGGCCACGGACATTCCACACTGCGAGCGGAATCATCTAACACCCTCGAGAAGGGCTGCATCAGATATAGGGCCCATAGAAGAAGAACTAGAACAAAGCGACGAGTCGACAAACCCAGGAATCTCAACCTCAATATCATCAGTGAGACCAGAAAGAGCCGCAAACATGTTGTGAGACGGCTCAAACACACCAGCAGAAACCCTCCTAGGCGACACGATAGGAGAACTGGTAGTAACCAAGGAGAACGTAGAGACACTACTCAACGGGTTCAAACCAGCCCCACGACCTCCAGAGCCCCCAGCTAACACCACATCTGGGCCCCCGGAGCAGACATGAGGGCAAACCCCAGCCTGAGCGAGCCCCCAACCGGAACCAGATCCAACGAGGACCCCAGACCATGAGCGCCCGAGGAGCAGGCTTAGCCACATAAATACGAGCACGCTTAACTCGCTTGTAACCGGAGGCTTAGAAGTGCTCGGGCAAACCCGATCACGATGCCCGAAAACTCTACAAACACCACACCGATGAGGTAACCATTCATACTCAACATGGATCCTCCTAACAGCAGGACAATCACCATCGATGGAATAACCATAAGGAACGAGCGAATCGGGCTAGTATCGCGTCTAACATGACGCAAACTCTAGCATAATCCACTTTCGCAGGTTTACGTGAAAACATCAAGAAAAAGAGGCTCCCCTATAGCACTAGCAAGAATACTAAGCCCCTCGTCACCCAATACTCGAGGGGGACATCACGAAGTTTCACCCAAACAGGACATGTTTAGGTTGAACCTTCATAAGGGACATACCAAGCTTCCACCGGGTAAGGAAAATAGGCGGCCTGAATCAGCCACGGCCCACCCTCTAACGCCTCGGACAAAACTCGCACACTATCAAACTTGAAGAAAAAGAATCCCCCCTCAGAGGAGAACACCTCCTTAAGCCCCTTCCACGCCGACATAAAATAATTCTTGACCAAGCTAAGAGGAGGGGCTTTCCCCCAAAAAAATAACCAACTAATGTGAAAAGCCACTTCTTAGAACCTTCAATACCAACACTAACATCCGGTTTCACAATAAGCTCGCCATTTTGAATTTCAGGTTTCACATACCGAAGGCCCCTTTTCTTACCAACTATAGTATCATTAATTCCAGCAGGAACCGTATTGTCCAAAGATAAAGGAGTAGAAATTGAACCAAAGTTCATAGTCAAAGATTGTCCTGCAACACTAGGATTAACATCAATATTACAAGGCAGAGCAGCCACATTATTAATCTTGGCGTTTCCATTAATCCCAGAAGGAACACTATTATTACAAGAAATTCCCAGATTAACCAAATTACAACTTGAACCGTGAAAAACACCAGAAACCTCACCAATTCCACTGCCCAAATCAGGAGCAGAAATACCCACCGAATGAGGCTGAGGGTGAAACCGGATGTTAGTGTTGGTATTGAAGGTTCTAAGAAGTGGCTTTTCACATTAGTTGGTTATTTTTTGGGGAAAGCCCCTCCTCTTAGCTTGGTCAAGAATTATTTTATGTCGGCGTGGAAGGGGCTTAAGGAGGTGTTCTCCTCTGAGGGGGGATTCTTTTTCTTCAAGTTTGATAGTGAGCGAGTTTTGTCCGAGGCGTTAGAGGGTGGGCCGTGGCTGATTCAGGGCCAGTCTATTTTCCTTACCCGGTGGAAGCTTGGTATGTCCCTTATGAAGGTTCAACCTAAACATGTCACCTTTTCTCATCGTCGAGATCTTTAAACTCGAACATATGATCAATTTTTCGTTCCCATTCCAGGTAAACTTCAGGGTCTGTCCCTCCAACGAACTCCGGATGCTCGTTCACCTTGAACTCTTCGACATGGCGTGAGGGTCGTTCATAGTCACCACGCCTAGGTTGCCAACGCTGGCCGCGTTGTTCAGGTACGTCACGCAATGCGTCATGAAGTTTTGCCAAGAAATCAGCGTTGTTGAGATCCATAATGCCAAAGATCAAGAACTTGGTCTCCGATACCACTTATGATACGAATTCTCGCTTGTGATGCGAATTCGCTATCGATACAGCGGAAGGCTTTTTGACGAGCGAAAGCTATCGGCAAGAAACTGTTGGGAACTGATGACAACAGTTCGCTACAGCGGTAATACAGGCTAGCGGCACGCACTCATGACAGGAATGTATGACGGCAACTCGATACAGCAACAAGACAGGAACTTGACAAAAGTAAAGACTTGATGCAGCCCACTTCCAAACAGCAACACTCGAAATAGCACATTTGGGGTGGACACGAATTCAAAAGGAAACCAGTTCAAAGGATCGAACAACACTTTATGCGAAATATCGGACAAGTATAAAACTGTATCGAAAAACAAAGAGAATATCGAAACAGGATATAAACAGATGTTTTTATCAAATTAGATCTATAATTTGATAAAGTGATTTCTCCTCAAGATCTATTGAGAATCAATCAGATTAATACTCGAAACGCGTCGAATAAAAACCAAGTTTTGATGAAAAGCATTCACCAGGGAAAAACACAAAGTGTTCTTATTTCTTCAACATTCAATAATTCTCCTCACTACACTTCATCGCCACTATTTATAGGCTAAGTAGCCTGACAAGATAAACTAAACTAATACAAGTTGTTCTTAAAATAATGAAAAAACGTCAAGCGTCGGATCTACAACGCAGCGAACTGTGGGCGATTTACACGCTCAGTAGGTGCGAAATGAGGGCGTCTTTTTCTTCCCTTTTCTCGGCCGATTCTTCCTCTCTGTTCTTAAACTTGTGATTTTCTCCAGAGATTTAGCCTTTTCGATTGTGGTTCGGTTCTCTATTTGATACGAATTATCCGGGGAGAGGTGGATACGTATCGGTCGGAGTATATGTAAGTGTATGATAGCGGAAGGCTTTTACGAATATGGAGTTTTTGGGATGTATTTTGTATGTGAATAATATCGGATATAACAATAAAAAATATCGAACAAGAAGATGATACGAATTACGTACGTAATGCGTATGAAATACAACGGGAGATTATTATGTCTTGACGATTATCAAAGTGTCACTCGAAAAATACAAGGGGTGGCCGAACTTAAATGGATTTCGGCCGTGAGGTAGTAGTGTATACGGATTTGGATGTGTTTTATCGAACTAGACCTATAACTCGATAAAAGTAATCTCTTCCCAAGACCTATTGAGAATTGATCAAGTTAAAATCTCGAGACGCGTCGAAATAATAACTAAAGTTTTGTTGAACTCGTTCAACGTATATTTCAAAGAAATACAAGGTTTATTACTTTCCAGCTTTTTTTACAAATACAATCAAGTACTACTATATATAGTAGTTTCCAACTTTAAGAAAATACAACAAAAACAAGAAAATGAAGCTTCCTAGTAACATCCTAATCGGCCGAAATACTTGATGAAAATCTTCCTCAAGATTCATGCTTTGGACCGATTTTGTGGGGAAGGAGAAATATGGTGAATCTTGGTTTGATGGTGACATGAAGAACATGCTTGATGAAAGTCTTCCTCTAATCTCATGATATGGCCGATTTTGTGGGGAAGGAGAAACATGGTGAATCTTGGTTTGATGGTGACATGAAGAACATGCTTGATGAAAGTCTTCCTCTAATCTCATGATATGGCCGATTTTGTGGGGAAGGAGAAATATGGTGAATCTTGGTTTGATGGTGACATGAGGAAGATCCTTGATGAAAGTCTTCACAAATCATCTTTTCTTGCAAGCTTCCAATCGGCCGAAAATCCCAAGTGATTAGGAGGATTTTGTATGATATCAACATCTTTGGAATTATATAGGTGATTATGACTTGAGGGAAAATGACATGAAGCATGAAAGTCTTCTTCAAATCTTGTGTCTTTGGCCGTTTGTCATTTATGGGATCCAATGGGTCCGAGTTTGGTCCTATGGTCTTCATAAGATTTGTAGCTCTCTTTCTTAGCTTTCCATGGCCACTTGAATCACCTAAATCGGATTTCGGACGAGAAAGTTATGGGCAAAATACTAAAACTGCTACGAAGTCGTCGTGTGCGCGAGAATTGGTAATTTGTCCATGTATTTTGCATGAGGATTTTATGTATGCCTGCGACTCAATCAAGCTTGGTCGGATAATCTTCTTTTTTGTATTTGATGATGTTGACCGATTCGTATCATACCCTCTCTCTTTAAAGGGAATTGTCCTCAATTCCGAACTCCCTTCGTCACCAAGATAATTAACTAAAGCCTCTAAGTATTTGATCTCGAAGATGTCCGCAGTACGTACATGACCCAAAATCTTGAGACGATAGGTAGTGGGGCCCTCTCGAGAATCACCAACAAAATAACTATCATTATTAATAAAATAATAATAATTATTCTGCGAGGTAATACCGATATCATGATATGAATCATCATATAACCGGACATCTGAAATGGGAAGCACGACAGTAATAATAGGTCGCTCTTCATCGGATGCCACTTCAAGCCCTGGGAAAAACGCTTCGTCGTCGTCTTTCATGTCAAACACTTGGTAAGGCTCGGGATATAGATGTTCCGGAATCATAACATCCTCGTGCTCCGTATCATAAACTGGAAACACCTCATTGGAGTTTGGACAAAAATCTTCAAAATAACTTACAGCGAGACATGGATCGCCGTCGGGCACAACATCAAAAATGGGAAACACAGAATCAATTATGGGTTCCTCTTCGTCAACTGGTTTGGTATCAAATACTGGTGGCCCTTCATAATCCGGACCAATTTCCATGACACTAACCGGCTCCTCATCATTAAAATAATTTGGTCCGTTTTGGTCAATTTGACCAACACAACCAACTAGCCCATGCTCAAAGTAGCAAGATCCAGGTTCATCAATTAGGGAAACACGGCTCAACTCATCTTCTTCGTTGTATTGCGCCGTTGAAACCTCTGTCTCGTCTACCTCATTGAAAATGGTGGTAGGAACATCGTCTTCATCGACAAAAGGCTTTGCTGGAAATTCTTTGATGGGGAAAAACCTTAGATCGAAGGTCGGTGGCGGGGTGGCGCCGAACACGCAATTTCGGTGTGGAGCCGTTGGTGGATCGTGGCGGTGAGAATTTGTGGGGATGAATTTCCGAGTAAAGTGTTTTATGAATTTGTTCAGTCTCTTAGTTTGGGTTTACCTTGGTGTAAGCAGTGGTTTTCAATTTACGCCACCAGTCGGCGCGACCACGAAGGCGTTTCGTCGCCAACGAGACTCGGCGGTCTACTGGAATTGAATTGTGGTTGAAAAACTTCTCACAAACGTGGAGCCAATCAACACCTGCTTCTGGATCGGAATGTCCCATGAACTCCGGTACGCTGTGTAATGCGTTGCGTAATATCGCCAAGAGATAAATATCGTTGAACTCCATTTTGTTGAAAGATCAAGAACCTTAACTGAATTAAGAAATTCAGGTGTGGTTTCCGATGACAAGAATCAAGAGATAGTTCTTGACAAGAAATCGGACAGAAAATTTTCCAAGAAATCCGTGAAGAATGAACCAAGAAGATGATCAAAGAATCTGATCTCCACCGTTCAGACTGTAGTTCAAGAAGTTGGCTTACCTTTGTCAAAATTTCGTAATGATCCAACGGTCGAATCCACGGGAAACTTTGTTTTCTTTCGACTGCTCTAATCTCAACGAAAAAAAAATTTCGTTTGAATAAATCGCCCAAGGAGATGACCCTGGGCTCCGATACCACTTATGATACGAATTATCCGGGGAGAGGTGGATACGTATCGGTCGGAGTATATGTAAGTGTATGATAGCGGAAGGCTTTTACGAATATGGAGTTTTTCGGATGTATTTTGTATGTGAATAATATCGGATATAACAATAAAAAATATCGAACAAGAAGATGATACGAATTACGTACGTAATGCGTATGAAATACAACGGGAGATTATTATGTCTTGACGATTATCAAAGTGTCACTCGAAAAATACAAGGGGTGGCCGAACTTAAATGGATTTCGGCCGTGAGGTAGTAGTGTATACGGATTTGGATGTGTTTTATCGAACTAGACCTATAACTCGATAAAAGTAATCTCTTCCCAAGACCTATTGAGAATTGATCAAGTTAAAATCTCGAGACGCGTCGAAATAATAACTAAAGTTTTGTTGAACTCGTTCAACGTATATTTCAAAGAAATACAAGGTTTATTACCTTCCGACTTTTTTACAAATACAATCAAGTACTACTATATATAGTAGTTTCCAACTTTAAGAAAATACAACAAAAACAAGAAAATGAAGCTTCCTAGTAACATCCTAATCGGCCGAAATACTTGATGAAAATCTTCCTCAAGATTCATGCTTTGGACCGATTTTGTGGGGAAGGAGAAATATGGTGAATCTTGGTTTGATGGTGACATGAAGAACATGCTTGATGAAAGTCTTCCTCTAATCTCATGATATGGCCGATTTTGTGGGGAAGGAGAAACATGGTGAATCTTGGTTTGATGGTGACATGAAGAACATGCTTGATGAAAGTCTTCCTCTAATCTCATGATATGGCCGATTTTGTGGGGAAGGAGAAATATGGTGAATCTTGGTTTGATGGTGACATGAGGAAGATCCTTGATGAAAGTCTTCACAAATCATCTTTTCTTGCAAGCTTCCAATCGGCCGAAAATCCCAAGTGATTAGGAGGATTTTGTATGATATCAACATCTTTGGAATTATATAGGTGATTATGACTTGAGGGAAAATGACATGAAGCATGAAAGTCTTCTTCAAATCTTGTGTCTTTGGCCGTTTGTCATTTATGGGATCCAATGGGTCCGAATTTGGTCCTATGGTCTTCATAAGATTTGTAGCTCTCTTTCTTAGCTTTCCATGGCCACTTGAATCACCTAAATCGGATTTCGGACGAGAAAGTTATGGGCAAAATACTAAAGCGCTACTGAAGTAAATCGTGTGCGCGAGAATTGGTAATTTGTCCATGTATTTTGCATGAGGATTTTATGTATGCCTGCGACTCAATCAAGCTTGGTCGGATAATCTTCTTTTTTGTATTTGATGATGTTGACCGATTCGTATCACTATTATCTTCCCAGCAATATTTTTTGGTGAATTTGTGAATTAATTTTGTCCTGCGCGATTTGAGCTCGTCGCCCTTTCTGGGTTTGGTGTTCCTCTCGCGTTCGTGGTTGGAATCCGATTTGGGGGTCGGCTTTTCTTTGCTGTGATTTTACGCCGCCTTAACCATTCGGGTCGTGCGGTCTTCTTCTGTATTTTTCGTTCGCGAATTTGTGGTCGCGATTTGTCGTGGGTTTCTTTGTCTGGTATGGCAACGTCTACAGCTTGCGGCTTGTTCTCTTCTTCTTCCCGGACGGTTGGAAGCTCCATTTCTCAGGGTTTTGATGCTCAAGGTTTCTGTGAGTTAGGAAAGAAGGTGCTTGGTTCCTCCGACTCCGACCTGCTCAAGCTTAACATCGACGGGATTTTTGGTGGTCCTAGTGCGGAACCCCCTCCGGCTTCTTCTCTGACGGCGGCGGTTATGGCTTCTGGCGGTGGTGCTCCTCGTCTGCTGCCGATCGGGCCTTTGTCACGGGCCAGGCGTGACCCTAGGCTGGACCGGTTCTGCCCCATTTCTCAACCCGGGTGGTTTTTGGCAGGCCCTGTCCGTGACCTTCCTCTCCCCGGTGTTCCGGGGCTGGTTCCTGGTGTCGGCTCTTTGGCTGGGCCTATTCTTGGTGCTCCTGTGGAAATTCCTATTTGCTCTACAGCTAAGAATTCTTGTAATTCTATTGTGTCCCCATTGGATTATTGTGAGAATGTTGTATCTTCTTTTGGTGATTCTTGTTGTATTGGAGAAAGTAATATAATGCCTAGTATAATTGATGATAATGATGTTGATTATGGAAATGCTACGGTATCTATGAACTTTGGCTAGATCGCCACCTGTTTCTTTGGCTAATTCGGTATCGATTAGAAGGCCGTGCATATTCCTCTGTTGTGTTAGGAAATTTTAAAAGAAAAGGGGCCTTCGGTATGTGCAACCCGAAATCCAAAATGGCGAGCTTATTGTGAAACCGGATGTTAGTGTTGGTCTTGAAGGTTCTAAGAAGTGGCTTTTCACATTAGTTGGTTATTTTTGGGGAAAGCCCCTCCTCTTAGCTTGGTCAAGAATTACTTTATGTCGGCGTGGAAGGGGCTTAAGGAGGTGTTCTCCTCCGAGGGGGATTCTTTTTCTTCAAGTTTGATAGTGAGCGAGTTTTGTCCGAGGCGTTAGAGGGTGGGCCGTGGCGATTCGGGGCCGTCTATTTTCCTTACCGGTGGAAGCTTGGTTTGTCCCTTACGAAGGTTCAACCTAAACATGTCCTGTTTGGGTGAAACTTCGTGATGTCCCCTCGAGTATTGGGTGACGAGGGGCTTAGTAATCGCTAGTGCTTTGGGGAGCCTCTTTTCTTTGATGTTTTCACCAGAGGCGTCGAAAGTGGATTATGCTAGAGTGTGCGTCATGTTAGACGCCGATACTAGCCCGATTCGCTCGTTCACGATGGTTATTCCATCTGATGGTGATTGTCCTGCTGTTAGGAGGATCCATGTTGACTATGAATGGTTACCTCATCGGTGTGGTGTTTGTAGAGTTTTCGGGCATCGTGATCAGGTTTGCCCGAGCACTTCTAAGCCTCCGGTTCAGAAGCAGGTTAAGCAGGCTCGTATTTATGTGGCTAAGCCTGCTCCCTCAGGCGCTCATGGTCTGGGGTCCTCGTTGGGTCTGGTTCCGGTTGGGGGGGTCGCTCAGGCTGGGGTTGGTCCTGCTGTCTGCTCCGGGGGCCCAGATGTGGTGTTAGCTGGGGGCTCAGGAGGTCGTGGGGCTGGTTTGAGCCCGTTGAGTAGTGTCCCTACTTTCTCCTTGGTTACTACCAGCTCTCCTATCGTGTCGCCTAGGAGGACTTCTGCTGGTATGTTTGAGCCGTCTCACAACAGGTTTGCGGCTCTTTCTGGTCTCACCGATGATATTGAGGTTGAGACTCCTGAGTTTATCGGCACGTCGCTTTGTTCTAGTTCTTCTTCTATGGGCCCTATATCTGATGCAGCCCTTCTCGAGGGTGTTAGATGATTCCGCTCGCAGTGTGGAATGTCCGTGGCCTGAACCGTCCGGACCATCAGAACTCGGTCCGGGAGGTCATTTCTTCTTTTAGTCTTTGCTGTGTTGCCTTCGAGACGAAAGTCTCGGTTGGTAACTCGAGGCATATTGCTTCTCCGGTTAATGCTTCGTGGCGGTGGTTTTTGATTATGGGAACGGGCGGGTAGCAGTTTGGATTTGTGGGATTCCGGCGTGGTCTCTGTTGATATTATTGCCATTGATCCTCAGCTTATTCACTGTCGGATTATTTCGCTTATTGACTCGTCCAGTTTCCTAGTTACTTTTGCTTATGGTTCTAATGATGCTATCCAGAGGAGACTTCTTTGGCAGTACTTGACTGATTTTTCTGTTCTGCATGTTTGCGAGCCTTGGGTGATTATGGGCGACTTTAATGCTGTTTTGGATTGTAGCGAGATCTTAGGTGGAGAGGTGACTCATCATGATGATGAGCTCCCTATGTTGGAGTTCAGGGAGTTATGTCAGCGTGCTGATCTAGAGACGCTTCCGATGTTGGGCTCCTGGTTCTCGTGGCATAATAAGAGCCCTTCTCCTAGATCCTTGTGGAAACGGTTAGAAAGAGTCCTGGGTAATCCGCAGTGGTTTATTTCTCATTCTGACTACTCCTATACTTGCGATTTGCCTCGGACCTCTGATCATAGCCCGCTTATCTTTGGTATTGGTAGCTTGCCCCGTCGTAGGGGTAAGATGTTCAGGTTTGATAACTTTCTGGCAGATTCTGATGACTTTCTGCCTGCTGTCTTTGGTATTTGGCATCATCTTATTGTGGGAGCCCCCTTCTATGCGATTTGCCGGAAGTTAGATGCCCTTAAGCATGTTTTTCGCGCTATGAGGAAGAGGAAAGGGGACTTGGCTATTAATGTGGCTTCAGCGTCAGCTTTCCTTTCTGCTGCCCAGTCTATCCTTAGAGAGTTTCCTTTGTCAGACTACGCTACGCTTAGAAGGGTGGTGCGGTGGGTGTTCTCTTATTGTTTCCCGGGAGCGGTCCTCGCTCGAGCGGCAGGCAAGCTAGCGTGGCTCAAGGATGGGGACCGGTGTTCGCTTTCTTCTTAGGAGGGTTGCCTCTAGGAGGGCTCGTTCGCGGATTTTTAGGTGGTTTAAGTGGCATTGGTATCGAGATCCTGTTCTCATTCGGGATGAGGTAGTTGGGTTCTATGAGAGGTTATTGGGTTCTTCGGATCGGGTTCAGCCTATATCGTACAATCAGGTGAGACCCTTTGTCTCTTCTTCTCTTCCTCCTGATGTTGCGTTACATATGATCAGACCGGTTTCTGATGAGGAGGTTCGTTCTGTTTTCTTTGGGTTCGATATGAATTCGGCCCCAGGCCCTGATGGGTTTAATGCCGCTTTTTATCGACGAGCCTGGCCGATTGTTGGGGGTGAGATTACTTACGCTATTAAACATTTTTTCTCCTCGGGTCTATTCGTCAAGCAGATCAATACTACCCTTATATCTCTTGTTCCTAAAGTTGCCTTGCCGAGGAGCATGTCTGATTTTAGACCGATTTCTTGTTGTAACCTTTTATATAAGGCTATTTCTAAGATTATGGTCCATCGTATGCGTGATAGCCTTGATTCCTTGATTGATCCATTTCATCGCTTTTATTCCCGGGAGAAGGATTAGTGATAATATCCTTCTCGCCAGAGCTTCTTCATGGTTATGGGCAAAGAGGGATGCCGAGTCGGTGTGTCTTTAAGGTTGATCTTATGAAAGCTTACGACCTTGTTGAATGGGATTTTGTCTTGATTGCTCGCAATGTATGGGGTTCCACCAGACGTTTATCGCTTGGGTCGGGAGTGTATCACCACTCCGCTTACTCGATCTCCTTGAATGGGGATGCTTGAGGGTATCTTTAGGGGCCGTAGGGGCCGAGGCAGGTGACCCTATCTCTCCGTATCTGTTTGTTATTGTTATGGAGGTCCTCCATGGTATTATCGCCCATGAGATCGCTCGGACTCCGGGTTGATTCCACTGGAAGTGTTTGGCTACACGCACCTTCATGCTTGCTTTTGCCGATGACCTCCTCCTTTTCTGTAATCCTGATGTTGCCTCTGTCGGTGTTCTTAAGAAAAGTATTGAGATCTTTGCTTCCCTTTCTGGACTACGGGCCAACCCGAGTAAGAGTAATATTTTTCTTTCAGCTAGTGCTCAGGTGCAGGGGGCCCAGGTCCAGCAGTTGTTAGGGTTTCAGCTAGGTCAGCTTCCTGTGAGGTACTTGGGAGTTCCCTTGATTACTTCCAAGCTGACAATTGCTATGTGTTCCCCTTTGATTGATTCGATTGATGGTCGTCTGAGTTCGTGGGCTAATCTTGCTCTTTCCATGGCAGTCGGTGCAGCTTATTCGCTCTGTCCTATCCTCTTTACATATTTATTGGGTGGTAGTTTTATTTTGCCTAAGGGCGTTCTCTCTTTGATTGAGAAACGTATCAGGCGGTTCCTCGCGAGGTTCTCATGATTCGGGCACGCCAAGGTGGCACAGGCTAAGGTTTGCTTGGATGTGGATTGTGGGGGCCGTGGCATCATTCCGTTGAGGCTCCAGAATCAGGCGCTGATGGCCCGTCATATCTGGGCTCTTATCACGGGCTCTAATCGTTCTGTCTGGGTTAATTGGGTTCGGACTTTTAGGTTGCAGCAGTGTTCTTTCTGGGACCTTAGTGTTTCTCCTGCTTCAGCTTGGTATTGGCGTCAGCTGCTGAAACTGCGTCCCCTTGTTATGGGAGCATTTCAGTACTCCATTGGAGATGGCTCATCCTTCTTCTTGTGGTCGGACCCCTGGCATTCTATGGGTGTGATTAGGCATTCCGTTCCTAGAGCTCCTCTGTGGTCCGGCATCGACGTGGGTGCTAGGCTTGATTCGGTTATTGTTGAGGGTTCTTGGGAGTGGCCGGTGGTGGATAGGCCCGAGCTTTTGCAGATTACCTCTGCTTTGCCTCATATTAATGGGGGTCAGGATCGCGTTTTATGGAGACCGCTTAGTTCGGGAATTTTTTCATCCTCTTCGCTCTTCGGTTCCTCGAGAGGTTATTCGCCCTCCTTTGGGCTCCGCTCTTGCACGGACCGGGAAAGATCCCGAGGCACTCTTTCATCCTCTGGTTGGCTATTCAGAGCGGTTATCGACTATGGATAAGCCTTGGCTTCACATATTGATGGGATTTGTGTCCTTTGTGGTATGGCGGTAGAGACGCACTCCCACCTATTTTTTCAATGCCCTTATTCTAGGAGGTGTATTTCTATTGCTAGGAGGGCCGTCAGCTTTCGTTGGCCTCACTCTGTGTGGAGCTCGGGGTTTTGTGGGTGCTAGGAGATGGAGAGGTAAGCACGTGGTCAACGTGGCTTACCGTATTCTTCTTCTTTGCGTTGGTCTATTTGATTTGGCGGGAGAGGAACGAGAGGAGGTTTGGCGAGCCGTCGAGATCCTCATTCGGTTACTTTCCGAGGATAGGTCTTGTTCGTGATATTATCTCTCATAGATGGCCCGCTCGTTCTCTATCTACTGTGGCTCTTCGTCGTATTTGGAGGATAGCTTGGTAGTTCCTCTTTTGTTGTATCTCTCTAGGCTTTGTAGCTTTGGTAGCAATTTGTTCGTAGGCTTTGTTTCCTACTTTTGCTCTTTGTTACGTTGTTTGGTGGACCATTCTATATGGTTGTCGGGTATTGGCCAGCCTTCTTGGCCACTCTTATCTTATTTATGCAATTGACTTTTCCCAAAAAAAAAAAAAATAATGAAAAGATAATAAAAGGTTCCCCATGTCACTTGTAAACAAAAGTAAAAGTTGGGCCTTGTCTCCAAGTTGAAAGTTGACAGCCGCCTTTTGCCAAGAATCCTGCTGCTTTTGTAAGAAGATGCTGAACATTCTTGTATTGTTTAGTTGCCACTTGAACCTCTTCCCCTCCCCAAGATGCAAGTTTTCTTTTGTTTAAGTTACTCCAATTCCAATTATCAAGGTAACTCCGTGCCTCGTTTCAGTTCTCTCGCCCAAGTACGTTGGAGTATGGTCGAGATGTTTTACGTCAATTCTTACTTTGTCTTCCTTGCTTGGAGTAGTTGGTTTCGTATCAGAAGCACCTATCTTGGCTTTACCCGACTTTTCACAACCTTTCGAGGTAGAATGTGACGCAAGTGGAGTGGGTATTGAGGCGGTCCTCGTCCAAGAGAGGAGACCAATTGCATACTTCTCGGAGAAATTGGGTGGGGCTAGACTCAACTATTATACTTATGACAAGGAGTTCTATGCCATTGTGAGAGCTCTTGATCATTGGAGCCATTACCTTCGGCTGAAACATTTCATCCTACATTCGGATCATGAGTCCTTGAAATATATTAACGGCCAACAAAAGTTGAGTCCGAGACATGCTAAATGGGTGGAATTCTTGCAATCATTCCACTTTTCATCGAAATACAAAGATGGCAAGAGCAACGTTGTGGCGGTTGCTTTATCTAGACGGTATGCCTTGCTCTCAACTCTTGACATTCGGTTGCTTGGGTTCGAAGCATTGAAGGAGTGTTATGATGGGGATATGGATTTTGGTGAGGTTTTCATTCGGTGTAAATCTGGCCCGTTTGGAGAGCTTACACTGCAAGAAGGATTCCTTTTCAAAGAAAATCACCTTTGTTTACCCAAACACCCAATTCGGGAATTGTTAGTTCGGGAAGCTCACGGTGGAGGCTTGGCCGGTCATTTTGGTTCGGCTAAAACGTTGGAGGTACTTAAAGAGCATTTTCATTGGCCGAAGATGCAAGTGGATGTACACGACATAATTAATAAGTGTGTAACATGCCATATTGCTAAAAGTTCGTTCAAGCTAGGAGTATACATGCCTTTGCCGATTCCGGAAAGACCGTGGGAAGATGTCTCAATGGATTTCATTGTTGCTTTGCCTCGTACTCAACGAGGGAGAGACGCTACTATGGTTGTTGTAGACCGATTTTCGAAGATAGCTCACTTTGTGGCTTGCCACAAGACGGACGACGCGAGTAACGTCGCTGATTTGTATTTCCGAGAAATCGTACGATTGCATGGGGACTCAAAATTCCTTAGTTATTTTTGGAACACCCTGTGGAGAAAGGTGGGAACCAAACTACTATTTAGCACGTCACATCATCCACAAACGGACGGTCAAACCGAGGTAACCAATCGAACGTTGGGCACTTTACTACGTGGTCTTGTGAGCAAGACACAAAAGGATTGGGACTTGAAACTTGCACACGCGGAGTTCGCTTATAATCGTTCTCCTACTCATGCCACGGCACACCCTCCGTTCGAAGTAGTTTACGGACTAAATCCGTACGTGCCGTTAGATCTAATTCCATTGCCAAGTAACGAATTAGTGCACAAGGATGCGGAATCAAAACTAAAATCGATGATAAAATTACACGAGCAAGTACGTAATCGAATCAAGGAAATAAATGAGGCTTACAAAAGAAAGTCGAACAAACAAAGAAGGGCGAGATTGTTCGAAGTTGGTGATTTGGTTTGGTTGCATTTGAGAAAAGAGCGATTTCCAAGTAAACGTAAGAACAAATTAATGCCGCGAGCGGAGGGACCGTTTAATGTAATCGCAAAGGTGAACGACAACGCATACAAATTAGAACTTCCAGGAGATTATGGGTTTCATGCGACCTTTAATGTTGGGGACCTTTCGCCTTACATCGATGATGATGGAATTTCGGAATTGAGGATAATTCCTTTTAAAGGAGGAGGAGATGATACGGAATCAACTAATACGAATGAAGAAGACGAAGTAAGGATCGACGTAAATGACCTTACAACATGCCATGCACGGACTACTATGTATTTAGGCGAGAAAACGGACATAAGACGTGGAGTCTCGATCTCGGCCGTGTCATATGACACGGACCGTGTCATGCTGTGCCGGAAGGTCGACATCCAACCTGCCGGAAAATGTCCAACCTGCCGGAAAATATCCAACCTGCCGGAAAATGCCGAGCACTGCCGACCGAACTCGGCCGTGTCGTCCGGCACGGCCCGTGCCGAGATGTGCCGGATAAGCCAAACTGACTATCGGCCGAACCCGACCGTGTCGTCCGACACGGTCGAGTCACAATCTTTCGGATAAAGAGATCTCGCTGTCCGACCAACCCGACCATGCCAGGCGACACGGTTGAGTCCTGCCAAACGTCCTTGTCGCGCCGCGCAGTCGAGTCACTGCCAGTCCTTGTCGCGCTGCGCGGTCGAGTCGCTGTCGGACTTCCTTGTCACGCCGCGACCGTGTCAAGCAGACACGGTTGAGTTACTGCCGGTCCTTGTCACGCCGCGGCCGTGTAGCCTGGCACGGCCCGTGTCCTGCCGGCAGATTTCTCTTTTTTTTTGCTTTTCTTTTTGTGTGTTTGTCTTTTCTTTGCTTTTCACTCATTTTAGGGATTGTGTTTCCCCTAAAATTATGATTGTTGTTCCTTTTGTGTTTTATTGTTGATTTGTTTTGATTATTCAAAGATTTTATAAATCTTTGAATTGTTTTCTTTTATTTTGGGAAGACTTGAAATCTCCTATATATAGGCTTGTGTAAGCATTGTAAGAGCCATTGTATGTTGAAGAAATAAGAATACACTTGTGTTTTCTTGGTGAATGCTTTTCATCGAAACCTTGATTATAATTCGACGCGTTTTCGAGTTTTAATCTAATCGATTCTCAATAGGTCTTGAGGAAAGATTACCTTATCAAACTATAGGTCTAGTTTGATAAATCATTCATATTGTTCTTGTTTACGTAAGCTGAATTGCCCTACTTTCGGTTATTTCTTACAAGCGTTACAAATATTCGAGTGTTGTGAGGATCAACTATATTTCCGCTGCATTACATACGAGTTTACGTCCATTTTCATACGTAATTCGTATCAGCTTCGCTGAACTATCCAACTTACGACAAGGAACTGTATGCCTTGGTTCGAGCACTCGAGACATGGCAACATTACTTATGGCCCAAAGAGTTCGTGATACACACCGATCACGAGTCCTTGAAACATCTGAAGGGGCAATAGAAGTTGAATAGGAGGCATGCTCGATGGATGGAATTCATAGAGACGTTCCCGTACGTAATCAAGTACAAACAGGGAAAAGAGAACGTCGTTGCTGATGCTCTATCTCGCAGGATTAGTACAGATGGGAAGAAGAAAGCCGAGCTAGTTAAGCAACTCCATGAGAAAGCAAGAGCTAACATTGAAAGGCGTACTAAGCAGTATGTTGAGCGTGCCAACCGAGGAAGAAAGGAAGTGGTCTTCGAACCTGGAGACTGGGTTTGGGTACATATGAGGAAGGACAGGTTTACTGTACAAAGGAGATCGAAATTGCTACCAAGAGGAGATGGTCCTTTCATGATCTTGGAGAGGATATATAATAATGCTTATAAACTAGACTTACCAGGAGAATACAATGTATCTGCTACTTTTAATGTTTCTGACTTGTCTTTGTTTGAAGCAGGTGACCTCGTGGATCTGAGGACAGATCCTTCTCAAGAGGGAGGGGATGATACAACCACGGTTGTGCTACCAAGAGAGTTAGGAATGGTTGGAACCATCATGGACCCCACTGGTCCTATCACACGTACACGTGCTGGAAGTTGAGAGAACAAACGAGTGAAATATTAAGAACGAGTGACACTAGCACCACCTCACGAAATAAACTTAATGCACGTTCCTCACCTGTTACCTTATTATCTGTTAACTCTTATGAAGACAACTCGGTTCCTACTCAAGAGGTTTACTGTATGACCTCGATCAAATCCTCTCTTGAAGACCCTCACACTGAGGCTTCTTGGAGTGCACTGAATAAAGACCCCGAACCTAGAAGAATTCACGTCCAAAGAAAAGAAGAAGACAAGCTCATCCTTAAGCTGCCCGAATTGGATGTGGAAATCATATCTAAGTTTAGTGACTGTGCGACGGTGGATCTACTTGAGATTCAAGAAGGCCCGACAGTTGTTCAAATCCTAAGCCCAGATATAGCTTTGCTTGAGTGCAGCCCAGATATAGCTAAAAACAGAAAGCTTGAGGGCGGACCCCAGATATTGCCTAAATAATTGCATGAGGGTGTCTTTGTCGAATTTCCTGAAAATGAGAGTTAAATCATAAAACTCGAAAAGGAAAATACTCTATAAAGGATGAACAACCGAAGGTGGACTTGATGATTAAGTAAAATCCATCCTAGCTTGGAAATTAGACTTAGGCGTGAGGAAGCTTCAAGGAAGGTGTGATGTTTGGTGTTGTCTTGGAAAAAAGACTTCAGCATGTGTGAGCTTCAAAATGAACGTGATGATTGTGAAAACCAAGACCTTTTTCAAGACTTCTTTATTTACTTTTAGGATAGTTGTTGTTAGTTTATTTCCTTTAATCTAGTCACATGTGTGACCGCCCTTCTTTGTCTTAGAAATAGGGACACTCTTGATTTTATTCCATTAGTTTAATATATCAGGGATAATATAGTTTGTTCTGTACACTCCTATAAAAGGAGGCCTTTTGATAATGAAAAGACATCACCTTTGAAATCAAAAAAGATATTTCGGCTTTGTGCTAGAATCAAGAGTTGTTGCTCGAATTTTCTTGAGTATTATTCTTATAATTCTCACTTCTACATTCTTATAATTTTAGTTCATAAAATTGTTAAGTCTTAATCACAGAAACTTGAGTTCTTAGAATAATTACAAACATTTCTTTATAACATGATTCTAAGGGGATTATAGTGATTAATTCTAAGGGTTTGAAGTGCCCTCATCATTTCCGTGTGCTTTGTCGCCGTACCGAAGCACAATCCATTGTTGCTGTACCGAAATATAGTCCATTGTTGCTGTACCGAAGTACAATCCATTGTCGCTGTACCGAAGCACAATCCATTGTTGTTGTACCGAAATACAGTCCATTGTTCTTTGTCAAGTACAATCCATTGTTCTTTATCAAGTACAATCCATTATTCTTTGTCAGATCTTGAAATCTTGCATCAAGTTCTTGATAAAGTCTGGTTAACAAGAGATAAGGCCATGATACATGTATTCGAGTCAGAACTCTACGAAAACTTGGGTTTATTCATTAGATTCGAGCATTTCGTATTAAGAATTCACTATAATAGCTCCGATTAAGCTTTTACTTCTTAATTAAGTCCTGTTAATAGGAGATAAGACCATGTTACTGGTATTTTGAGTCGGAATTCTATGAAAACTAGGGTTTATTGATTAGATACAAGCATTTTATATTGTGAATTCGCTATAATAGCCTCGATTAAGCCTTTACTTCTTGATAGTCTTGTTAATAGGAGATAAGACGGCATTATATGTATTCAAGTTTTTTTTTTGGGGGAAAAGTCAATTGCATTAAATAAAAATAAGATTGGCCAACAAGGCAGGCCAGTACCCAGCAACTATTACAGAAGGTGCACCAACAGCACGAAACAGAAAAATATTAAAATAGTTACAATGGAAACGACTACCAAGCAACCTTCCAAATACGCCTAACAGCGGCCGCAGATAAGGAGTGAGACGGCCAACGCTAAGAGATGTTGTCACGAACAAGACCAATCCCCTGAAAAGTAATCGTGTGGGGGTCTCGACGCCTCTGATTGAACCTCCTCTCATTACGCTCCTGCTAGATTAAGTAGAATGCAGCTAGAAAAATACGGTATGCCACATTAACCACATGCTTACCTCTCCACCTCCTAACCGCCCAAAGAATACCCGAACTCCACTCAGAGTGAGGCCAACAAAATTTAACCTCCCTCCTAGCAATAGAGATACACCTACTAGAGTAAGGGCACATGAAGAATAAGTGGGAATGAGACTCGATCGCCATCCCACAAAGGACACAAATACCATCAACATGCTGCAGCCAAGGCTTGTCCATAGTCGACAGACGCTCCTGAATAGCCAACCATAAGATGAAGGAGTGCCTAGGAACCTTCCTGGGGCCAAGAAGGAGATAGGCCCACGGAACAGAAGGAGAATACGCACTAAGGAACCGAATTGCGGACGAGGAAGAATAGGAACCTGAGCTATGCGGTCTCCAAGAGATGCGATCCTGGCCTCCATTAATAAGAGGGAGGGCAGAAACAACCTGCTAAAACTCGGAACGATCAACCACCGGCCAAACCCAATGACCATCAGAAATAACAGAGCCAAGACGGGCATGCACATCAATGCCGGTCCAAAGAGGCGCTCTAGGCACAGAATGCCTAATCAAACCCATAGGGTGCCAAGAGTCCGACTGATACGATATCTAATATTCCAGTCGAAGAAACTCCGATAAAAATCGACATTCATGATGATGCATCGTTATACTTAGGAGAAAATGTTAAACGGCTTGGAGTTACGTTGTTAATCGGAATCGGAGTGACGTAGAATTCGACGACGGGATCGGTCCGAAAGCATGATGGATCGGCCATATCATGCTTGAAAGGGACATCTTGACTTCATATCCTTACAAAATAAAGAGGTGATTCCCTCCTTCCCCACCTTTGTCACATACGGCCGAACCAAGAGATGGAGGGAAGATTTTCTTCTTCATGTCATTGTCACTCATTTCTTTATCATCCATATAATTCCAAGGAGGGAGATATCTTGAAGCATGCTCGGCCGAAATGGAAGGAGGATAATGTGTTGATTCTACTTCATGTCACCATCAAGACCAAAGGATGCTTCATGTCTCTTTCATCCAAATAACACCAAGATTGCTTGGCATCTTCTTGTGATTTTCGTAGAAATGTTGTGTTAGGAAGTTTCCTTTTTCGTTTTGTTGTATTTTAAATGCGGTTGTAAACTACTATATATAGTAGTGTTCGTTGTACTTGTAAATCATCGAGAATCATAATAAACTTTGTATTTCCTTTGAAATATACGTTGAACGAGTTCGACAAACCTTAGTTATTGTTTCGACGAGTTTCGAGATTTTAACTTTAATCAATTCTCAAAAGGTCTTGGGAAAAGATTACCCTTTTATCGAGTTATAGGTCTAGTTCGATAAAAACACACCAAACTCCGTAATTCTTACTATATCACGGCCGAATTCCATAATATTCGTCCACCACCTTTGTAGTTTCAATCCATATTGTAAACATAATAATCTTCCGTTGTGTTTTATACGCATTACTTACGTAATTCGTATCATAAGTGGTATCAGAGACACTTGTCTCACAGTTCTCGACATCACTGAAGAAAATGGCATTCACCGATGAAGAAGTAGCACAACTACGTGACGTTCTGCGTGGCTTGCCGGAGCCCAGAATCCATGCACGATGAGGACATGACACCATGCATGCACCACGACATGCGGATGAGTACAAGACCGGCGAACTTAGGAGTTCGTAGGCGGCACCGATCTGAAGTTTATCCGGGTGGGAAAGAAAAATTGAACGAATGTTTGAGTTCAAGGAACTCAATGACGAGGTACGTTGCAAGCACGCGATCCTCAAACTTGGAAAGGAGCTTCCCTTTGGTTTGAGCGAATGAAGACGCAGAGAAGTCGTGGTTTAAAAGAGAAGATACGTTCGTGGGATTCCCTAAAAGGAAACTACGAAAAAGATATGTCCGGCTACACACTGGCGAGCTGTCGAAAAATTTCGACCTCACGCAAGGAAAGCTCGGTGTCGAGGAGTACATCGAGGAGTTTGAAAACTTATCCTTGATGGGAGAACTTGAAGAAAGCGAAGAATTGCGGATGTCCCGCTTCCTACGAGGCTTGAACAAAAACATTGCTAATTCCGTGGAACTCTACCCCTATTCGACTTCGATACTTTATGCGGACTTTGCATAAAGTTGGAAAATCAAAACAAAACCAAACTCTCTAAACCCGAATTCCCACCTAAATACGGAAATACCAACTTTGGCGAGTTCTAGCTCGTTTCCAAAACTGTCACCACAATCCAATCCGTTACTACCATTCCAAAACCCTACCACACCAAAAGAGACGAGCCTATCTAAAGTCCGATGTTTCAAATGTCAAGGATTTGGACACTATCAAAGTGCTTGTCCGAATCGGAGGATTGTGACGTTACGAAGCCCTAGCCGCGAGAGGAATTATTAGCCAAGAAGAAAGAGTTGGAGACGTTTTTAACTTAGAAGTCGACGAAGAAGAAGAATGCGAGGCATACGATGCCCCGAACTATGACACGAACCTTGTCCTTCGCATGTTGCAAACGAAGGCGGCCAGTGACGAAGAACAACGAGACCAAATCTTTCACACGAAGTGTCGTGTCGGAGAGAAATGGTGTAGCTTGATCATTGACGGTGGAAGTTGTACAAACGTGGCATCAAGCGAGATGGTTTCAAAACTCGGCTTGGTCACCACGGCCCATCCGAAGCCGTATGCACTCCATTGGCTCGATGATGGAAACAAAGTGAAGGTTTCAAGACAAGTAAAGGTCGGACTCACCATGGGTTCGTATGGCGATGACATTACATGCGATGTACTACCGATGGACGCATGTCACGTGTTATTAGGAAGACCTTGGCTATTTGATCGGGACGTACTCCATCGAGGGAGGAGTAATGAATATGAGCTACGTGACAAAGGTAAAAAAATTGTTCTTAAGCCTATGTCACCTCAATCTATCCGGACGATGAGTTCGAAAAAAGTCGAAGGACCGAAACTTACGATGTTTGCAAACGAAAGAAGTCGAACACGCCATTGACGATGGCGAACGTGTTTATTTGATGATGATCAAGGAGGTCCAAATCTTGCCACCAAATCGCAAAATGAGGAGGAGATCGAGGCACTATTACACGAGTTTTGGACGTATTTCGAAGACTTGCTAGGATTACCACCTATCCGCGGGATTGAACACCAGATTGATCTTATACCGGGAGCTCCATTACCAAACAAAGCAGCGTATCGTTGTAATCCCGAAGAAACAAAAGAACTACAACGTCAAATTGATGAACTCATGAATCACGGATATGTCCGAGAAAGTTTAAGTCCGTGTGCGGTTCCAGTTCTACTCGTACCAAAAAAAGACGGAACATGGCGGATGTGTATTGACAGTAGAGCCGTGAATAACATCACCGTCAAGTATCGGTTTCCCATCCCGAGACTAGACGACATCCGGACGAGTTACATGGCTCGGTTATATTTTCCAAAGTTGATTTACGGAGCGGATACCATCAAATCCGCATGCGAGAGGGAGACGAATGGAAAACGGCGTTTAAAACGAAGAATGGACTTTACGAATGGGTTGTGATGCCATTCGGCCTCACCAACGCCCCGAGCACCTTTATGAGGTTGATGAACGAGGTTCTAAAACCTTTCTTGGGAAAGTTTGTTGTCGTGTACTTAGACGACATTTTGATCTACAATGGTCCGTAGAAGAACATCTCGAACATTTGCGTACGTGTTTGAGACGCTAAGGGAACAAAAGCTTTATGGAAAACGGGAGAAGTGTACTTTTCTAGTCGAGAGTCTTGTCTTTCTCGGCTATGTTGTTTCAAAAGACGGAGTTTCGGTCGATCAAGAGAAGATCGCGGCAATCAAGTCGTGGCCGACCCCAAAGACAATCACGGAGGTACGGTCATTTCATGGCCTCGCTTCTTTACCGACGATTCATACGGACTTCAAAGACTATATCCAGTCCTATCACGGAGTGTCTGAAAAAGGGAACCTTTGCTTGGAACGAGACGGCCCAAAAGGCTTTTGAGAACTTAAAAGGAAAATTATGTGAAGCGCCGATTTTGACGTTGCCCGATTTTTCACAACCGTTTGAGGTAGAATGCGATGCTAGCGGAGTTGGAATCGGGGCAGTGCTCATTCAGAGAGGCCGTCCCATTGCCTATTTTTCGGAGAAGTTAAGTGGCGCCCGAGTGAATTATTGTACTTACGACAAGGAGTTCTATGCTATCGTAAGAGCACTCGATCATTGGAGTCATTATCTGCGTTCGAAACATTTCGTGGCCGCACTCGGATCACGAGTCGTTGAAATACATCAACGGACAGAGTAAGCTAAGCCCGAGACATGCAAAATGGGTGGAATTTTTACAATCTTTTCATTTTTCATCCAAGTACAAAGACGGGAAGAGTAATGTAGTGGCGGATGCACTGTCGAGACGGTATGCCTTACTGTCGATGCTAGATGTTCGTTTGTTGGGATTCGAGACTTTGAAAGATCATTACAACGACGATTTGGATTTCGGGGAAATTTTTAACCGTTGTAAAACGGCCCCGCACGAGGAATTCGTTTTACAAGATGGCTTTCTCTTCAAGGGGAATAAATTATGTGTGCCGAGACATACAATTCGGGAATTGCTGGTTCGGGAGGCGCACGGAGGAGGACTAGCTTGGTCACTTGGCTCGACCAAAATCAGAGGTGCTAAAAGAACATTTCTTTTGGCCGAAGATGTATGGTGACGTCAAGACAATCGTGAGCAAATGCGTAACTTGTCATATGATGAAAAGTTCGTTCAAGTCAAGTACATACATGCCGTTGCCACACTGCTACGACCGTGGGAGGATGTCTCGATGGATTTTATTGTGGCTTTACCTCGTACTCAACGAGGCAAGGACTCGATCATGGTGGTCGCCGACCGCTTTTCGAAAATGGCTCACTTTGTCGCGTGCCACAAAACCGATGACGCAAGCAATGTGGCGGACTTGTATTTCGGGAAATAGTTCGTTTACACGGGTGCCAAAACTATCGTGTCGGATCGAGATTCCAAATTTCTAAGTTACTTCGAATACTTTATGGAGGAAAGTCGGTACTAAACTCCTATTCAAGACTTCACATCACCCGCAAACCGACGATGACCGAGGTAACTAATCGAACCTTGGGAACATTATTACGAGGGTTGGTAAATAAAACTCAGAAAGATTGGGACGTTAAACTTGCTCATGCTGAATTCGCATACAACCGATCACCCGGTTATGCCACGGCCCATTCACCTTTTGAAGTGGTATACGGATTAAATCCGCACTTGCCATTGGACTTGATTCCCCTGCCGAGCAACGAATTGGTTCACAAGGACGCCGAAGCAAAACTCAAATCCATGGTGAAGTTACACGAAAAGATACGGGAACGGATTAAAGAAGTGAACGAAATGTACAAACGGAAGTCGAACAAAAATAAAAAGGCGAGATTATTTGATGTTGGCGACTTAGTTTGGATACATTTGAGAAAAGAAAGATTCCCGAGCAAACGGAAGAACAAATTGATGCCGAGAGCCGAAGGTCCGTACAAGATTGTGGAAAAAGTGAACGACAACGCATACAAAGTCGAACTTCCGGGCGAATACGGAGTACACGCGACATTCAACATAGGTGATCTCTCACCTTATCTTGACGACGATGGCATTGCAGAATTGAGGTCAATTCCTTTCAAAGACGGAGGGAATGATACGATATCTAATATTCCAGTCGAAGAAACTCCGATAAAAATCGACATTCATGATGATGCATCGTTATACTTAGGAGAAAATGTTAAACGGCTTGGAGTTACGTTGTTAATCGGAATCGGAGTGACGTAGAATTCGACGACGGGATCGGTCCGAAAGCATGATGGATCGGCCATATCATGCTTGAAAGGGACATCTTGACTTCATATCCTTACAAAATAAAGAGGTGATTCCCTCCTTCCCCACCTTTGTCACATACGGCCGAACCAAGAGATGGAGGGAAGATTTTCTTCTTCATGTCATTGTCACTCATTTCTTTATCATCCATATAATTCCAAGGAGGGAGATATCTTGAAGCATGCTCGGCCGAAATGGAAGGAGGATAATGTGTTGATTCTACTTCATGTCACCATCAAGACCAAAGGATGCTTCATGTCTCTTTCATCCAAATAACACCAAGATTGCTTGGCATCTTCTTGTGATTTTCGGCCGAAATGTTGTGTTAGGAAGTTTCCTTTTTTCGTTTTGTTGTATTTTAAATGCGGTTGTAAACTACTATATATAGTAGTGTTCGTTGTACTTGTAAATCATCGAGAATCATAATAAACTTTGTATTTCCTTTGAAATATACGTTGAACGAGTTCGACAAACCTTAGTTATTGTTTCGACGAGTTTCGAGATTTTAACTTTAATCAATTCTCAAAAGGTCTTGGGAAAAGATTACCCTTTTATCGAGTTATAGGTCTAGTTCGATAAAAACACACCAAACTCCGTAATTCTTACTATATCACGGCCGAATTCCATAATATTCGTCCACCACCTTTGTAGTTTCAATCCATATTGTAAACATAATAATCTTCCGTTGTGTTTTATACGCATTACTTACGTAATTCGTATCACCGACCATAAAAGGAAGGAAGAGCCATCACCAACAGAATAGTGAAACGCTCCCAAGACTAGAGGACGCAACTTCAGCAGCTGTTTCCAATACCAAGAAGACGCAGCAGAGATAGGAATATCCCAAAAAGAACACTGCTGAACTCTATTCGCACGAACCCAGGCAACCTAAACAGAACGAGAAGACCCAGTCAGGATAGCCCAAATATGACGAGTCATAAGGGCCTGGTTCTGAACGCTCAACGGAGTAATACCAATGCCACCACACACCACAGGCAAACAAACCTTAGACCAAGCCACTTTAGCATGCCCAGAGTCACAAGAACCCTTCCAAAGAAAACGCCTTAAACGCTTCTCAATAAAGGCAAGCACGCCCTTAGGCAGGATAAAAATGCAGGCCCAATAAATGTGAAGACCAGATAACACAGACCGAATGAGCTGACAACGACTGGCCATGGACAGAGATCTACAAGCCCAGTCACTCAGCCGACCATCAATACTATCTATCAAAGGAGAACACTGAGCCACCGTGAGCTTCGATGAAGACAAAGGGACTCCCAAATACCTCACAGGGAGCTGGCCTACCTGAAACCCTAATATCTGCTCAACCCGTGCCCCCTGCTCCATAGCACTCGCCGAGAGAAAAATATTACTCTTCCCAGGGTTAGCGTGCAACCCCGAAAGAGAATCAAAGATATCAATACTCCTCTTAAAAACACCAATAGAGACCTCATCTGGATTACAGAAAAGAAGGAGATCATCTACAAAGGCGAGCATGAAAGTACGGGTACCCTCACACTTCCAGTGGTACCTGAACCCCGGGGTCTGAGCAATCTCACAAGCAATAATACCATGAAGCACTTCCATAACAATAACAAAGAGATAAGGAGGGATGGGGTCTCCCTGCCGAAGCCCCCTACGACCTCTAAAGATCGCCTCAGCATCACCATTCAAGGGAACTCTATGAAAACTCGGGTTTGTTGATTAGATTCGAGCCTTTTGTACACATAATTGGATATAACATCTCTAGTTACGCTTCTACTTCTTGATTAAGTCTTGTTGTAAAAAGGATTTATAATAGCTCCGATGAAGCCTTTAAATCTTGATTAAGTTTTGTTGTAGCAAGGATTGACTATAATAGCTCCGATTAAGCTTTTACTTCTTGATTCAGTCTTACTAATAGAAAATAAGACCACATTACCTGTATTCTAGTCGGAACTCTATGAAAACTCGAGTTTATATTTTAGATTCGAGCCTTTTATACTGAGAATTGGCTATATTAGCTCTGATTAAGCCTTTACTTCTTAATTAAGTCTGGTTAATAGGACAAAAAACTATGTTACATGTATTCGAGTCGAAACCCTACAAAAACTCGGGTTTATTGGTTAGATTCAAGCCTTTTGTACTGAGAATTGTCTGTAAAGGTCTGATTAAGCTTTTACTTCTTGATTAATTGTTGTTGCATTAAGGATTAGATATAATAGCTTATATTAAGCATTTACTTCTTGATTAAGTCCTATTAATAAGAGAAAAGACCATGTTACATGTATTTTGAGTCGGAACTCTACGAAAACTCGAGTTTATTGATTGGATTCGAGCGTTTTGTACTGAGAATTGGCTACAGTAACTCCGATTAAGCCTTCACTTCTTGATTAAGTCTGATTAACAAGAGATAAGACCATGATACATGTATTCGAGTCAGAACTCTACAAAAACTCGGGTTTATTGATTAGATTCGATCATTTTGTATTGAGAATTCGCTATAATAGATCCCATTAAGCCTATATTTCTTGGTTAAGTCTTGTTAATAGGAGATAATAACATGTTACATGTATTTTGAGTTGGAATTCTATGAAAATCGGGTTTATTGATTAGATTCAAGCATTTTATATTGGGAAGTTGCTATAATAGCCTCAATTAGGCCTTTACTTCTTGATTAAGTCTTGATAATAGGAGCTAAGACCACACAAATGTATTCGAGT
Organism: Orobanche coerulescens; assembly: GCA_033398695.1. Classification (NCBI taxonomy): domain Eukaryota; kingdom Viridiplantae; phylum Streptophyta; class Magnoliopsida; order Lamiales; family Orobanchaceae; genus Orobanche; species Orobanche coerulescens. The sequence continues at coordinate 57,884,782 of CM065812.1, read as the reverse complement.
TGGAACTCTATGAAAACTCGGGTTTGTTGATTCAGTTCGAGCCTTTGTACTCAGAATCGGATATAATATCTCTAGTTAAGCTTCTACTTCTTGATTAAGTCTTGTTATATTAAGGATTGGCTATAATAGCTTCGATGAAGCCTTTACTTCTTAACTAAGTCTTGTTGTAGTAAGGATTGACTATAATAGCTCCTATTACACCTTTACTTCTTGATTGAGTCTTACTAATAGAAGATAAGACCACATTACCTGTATTTGAGAATTGGCTATAATAGCTTCGATTAAACCTTTACTTCTTGATAATGTCTGGTTAACAAGAGATAAGACCATCATACATGTAATCGAGTCAGAACTCTACGAAAACTCATGTTTATTGATTAGATTCGAGCATTTCGTATTAAGAATTCACTATAATAGCTCCGATTAAGCCTTTACTTCTTAATTAAGTCCTGTTAATAGGAGATAAGACCATGTTACGGGTATTTTGAGTCAGAATTCTATGAAAACTAGGGTTTATTGATTAGATTCAAGCATTTCGTATTGTGAATTCACTATAATAGCCTCGATTAAGCCTTTACTTCTTGATAGTCTTGTTAATAGGAGATAAGACGGCATTATATGTATTCAAGTTGGAACTCTATGAAAATTCGGGTTTGTTGATTAGATTCGAGCCTTTTATACTCAGAATTGGATATAACATCTCTAGTTACGCTTCTACTTCTTAATTAATTCTTGTTGTAAAAAGGATTTATAATAGCTCCGATGAAGCCTTTAATTCTTGATTAAGTTTTGTTGTAGCAAGGATTGACTATAATAGCTCCGATTAAGCTTTTACTTCTTGATTCAGTCTTACTAATAGAAGATAAGACCACATTACCTGTATTCGAGTCGGAACTCTATGAAAACTCGGGTGTATATTTTAGATTCGAGCCTTTTATACTGAGAATTGGCTATATTAGCTCTCATTAAGACTTTACTTCTTAATTAAGTCTGGTTAATAGGACAAAAAACCATGTTACATGTATTCGAGTCGAAACCCTACAAAAACTCGGTTTTATTGGTTAGATTCAAGCATTTTGTACGGAGAATTGTCTATAAAGCTCTGATTAAGCTTTTACTTCTTGATTAAGTTTTGTTGCAGTAAGGATTAGCTATAATAACTCGTTTTAAGCATTTACTTCTTGATTAAGTCCTATTAATAGGAGAAAAGACCATGTTACATGTATTTTGAGTCGGAACTCTACGAAAACTCGGGTTTATTGATTGGATTCGAGCATTTTGTACTGAGAATTGACTATAGTAGCTCCGATTAAGCCTTTACTTCTTGATTAAGTCTGGTTAACAAGAGATAAGACCATGATACATGTATTCGAGTCAGAAATCTACAAAAACTCTGATACGAATTTAACGTTTGTATGTAAACGTAATTCGCATGCGACGCAACGGAAGTGTATTTTATGTATTTTTTTGGATGTGGGTAATTATTTTATGTAAATGATACAACGTAAAATCGTCTGAAAGTAGGGCAATTTGGCCGAACAAAAATATGTACAAGGTTTTTATCGAATTAGACCTATAACTCGATAAAGTGATTTCTTCCCAAGACCTATTGAGAATCGATCGGAATAATACTCGAAAACGCGTCGAATAAAAATCAAGGTTCGATGAAAATCATTCACCAAGGATAGAAATACAAGATGTATTCTTATTCTTCAACATTCAATATCATGATTCTCTCTTACAAGACTAATCAAGGACTACTTATAGGAGGTGAGTCTTCCTCAATCAGCTAAAACAAACAAAGGCAAGATCACATGATCTTTGAAAAAAAAAAAAAAGACAATAAGTATCTTAGACTAGGAAATTGTCTTCCTCATGACAACATATTATACTACAAAACTTTGACAAATGAAGACATGCTTTAATACAAAGAAATGGGATGAAATCTTCCTCAATATCTGATACGAATTACGTATGAAAATGGACGTAAACTCGTATGGAATGCAGCGGAAATATAGTTGATCCTCACAACACTCGAATATTTGTAACGCTTGTAAGAAATAACCGAAAGTAGGGCAATTCAGCTTACGTAAACAAGAACAATATGAATGATTTATCAAACTAGACCTATAGTTTGATAAGGTAATCTTTCCTCAAGACCTATTGAGAATCGATTAGATTAAAACTCGAAAACGCGTCGAATTATAATCAAGGTTTCGATGAAAAGCATTCACCAAGAAAACACAAGTGTATTCTTATTTCTTCAACATACAATACATAATGAAAGCATGAATAAGACTACTTATAGCATGGTAGTCTTCTTAGCAACTAAGGAATAAAACAAGATCACATGATCTTGAAATGAAAAACAAAACAACAAGATAAAATACAAGGGAATCAAATCAAGGGGAGGGGGAATCACACAACAAAATGAATATAAGACACCCCACATAACATGCAAGTCTAATCATGACATGTGAGGGAAGGAAAAACAACAAAAAATAAAAAAATCAGCAATAATGGTCATTTCGGTTTGATGACACGGCCGTGCCGATCGGCACGGCATGGCGCGCATCTGCCGGCAGGGACTCGACCGTGTCCGCTTGACACGGCCGCGCGCCAAGAGGCCTTCCGATAGTGACTCGTCCGGCGCTGACTCAGACGCGCGGCGCCGGCATTGACTGGCCGTGTCACGGAACACGGCCGGGCGTCTGGCGATCGGTTCGCTTATCCGGAAGAGTTCGACTTCGGCCGTGCTGCGACACACGGTCGAGTCTGTGGGCGGTGACTTCGGCATTTTCGGACGAGTGCAAAGACGGCCAGATCGGACGACACGGCCGAGTTCGGCGATGATCGCCAATTCCGGCAGGTGGTGATTTTTCCGGCAGGTGGTGATTTTTCCGGTTGGTTGGACATTTTCCGGCAGATTGAACATTTTTTCGGCAGGTTGGATGTCGACCTTCCGGCACAGCATGACACGGGCCGTTGAGACCGATACTCCACGTCTTATGTCCGTTTTCTCGCCTAAATACATAGTAGTCCGTGCGTGGCATGTAGTAAGGTCATTTATATCGATCCTTACTTCGTCTTCTTCGTTTATATCAAATGATTCCGTATCATCTACTCCTCCTTTAAAAGGAATTGTCCTCAATTCTGAAATTCCGTCATCATCGATGTAAGGTGAGAGGTCCCCAACATTAAAGGTTGCATGAATCCCATAATCTCCCGGAAGTTCTAATTTGTAAGTGTTGTCGTTCACTTTCGCGATTACTTTAAATGGTCCCTCCGCTCGCGGCATTAATTTGTTCTTACGTTTATTTGGAAATCGCTCTTTCCTTAAATGCAACCAAACCAAATCACCAACTTCGAACAATCTCGGCCTTCTTTGTTTGTTTGACTTTCTTTTGTAAGCCTCGTTTATTTCCTTGATTCGATTACGTACTTGCTCGTGTAATTTCATCATCGATTTCAATTTTGATTCCGCATCCTTGTGCACTAGCTCGTCACTTGGCAATGGAATTAGATCTAACGGCATGTACGGGTTTAGTCCGTAAACTACTTCGAACGGAGAGTGTGCCATGGCATGAGTAGGAGAACGATTATAAGCGAACTCCGCATGTGCAAGTTTCAAGTCCCAATCCTTCTGTGTCTTGCTCACAAGACCACATAGTAATGTGCCCAACGTTCGATTGGTCACTTCGGTTTAACCGTCCGTTTGTGGATGATGTGACGTGCTAAATAGTAGTTTGGTTCCCACCTTTCTCTACAAGGTGTTCCAAACATAACTAAGGAATTTTGAGTCCCGATCCGAAACAATCGTTTTTGGAACTCCATGCAATCGTACGATTTCTCGGAAATACAAATCGGCGACGTTACTCGCGTCGTCCGTCTTGTGGCAAGCCACAAAGTGACCCATCTTCGAAAATCGGTCTACGACAACCATAATAGCATCTCTCCCTCGTTGAGTACGAGGCAAAGGAACAATAAAATCCATTGAGACATCTTCCCACGGTCTTTCCGGAATCGGCAAAGGCATGTATACTCCCGGTTTGAATGAACTTTTAGCAATATGGCATGTCACACACTTATTAATTATGTCGTGTACATTCACTTGCATCTTCGGCCAATGAAAATGCTCTTTAAGGACCTCCAACGTTTTGGCCGAACCAAAATGACCGGCCAGGCCTCCACCGTGAGCTTCCCGAACTAATAATTCCCGAATCGGGTGTTTGGGTAAACATAGGCGATTTCCTTTGAAAAGGAATCCTTCTTGCAACGTAAATTCTCCAAATGGGCCAGATTTACACCGAATGAAAACCTCACCAAAATCCACATCCCCATCATAACACTCCTTCAATGCTTCGAACCCAAGCAACTGAATGTCAAGAGTAGAGAGCAAGGCATACCATCTAGACAAAGCATCCGCCACAACGTTGCTCTTGCCATCTTTGTACTTCGATGAAAAGTGGAATGATTGCAAGAATTCCACCCATTTAGCATGTCTCGGACTCAACTTTAGTTGGCCGTTAATATATTTCAAGGACTCATGATCCGAATGTAGGATGAAATGTTTCGGCCGAAGGTAATGGCTCCAATGATCAAGAGCTCTCACAATGGCATAGAACTCCTTGTCATAAGTACAATAGTTGAGTCGAGCCCCACCCAATTTCTCCGAAAAGTAGGCAATTGGTCGCCTCCCTTGGACGAGGACCGCCCCAATACCCACTCCACTTGCGTCACATTCTACCTCGAAAGGTTGTGAAAAGTCGGGTAAAGCCAAGATAGGTGCTTCACACATTTTCGCCTTCAATTTTTCAAACGCCCTTGGCGGCCCATTCCACACAAACGGTCCTTTTTTTAAGCATTCCGTTATCGGGCTAGAAATAGTACTAAAGTCTCGTATGAACCTCCGATAAAATGAAGCAAGTCCGTGAAAGGATCGGACTTCCGTGATGGTTTTAGGCGTAGGCCAAGATTTAATCGCCTCGATCTTGGTTTGATCAACCGACACTCCTTCTTTAGAAACGATGTAGCCAAGAAAGGCTACACTCTCGACTAGAAACGAACACTTCTCCTTTTTCCCATAAAGTTTTTGATCCCTAAGGATCTCGAAGACTTTCCTCAAGTGCCCGGTATGCTCTTGCAATGATCGACTATAAATTAAGATGTCGTCCAAGTATACGACGACAAATTTTCCCAAAAATGGCTTAAGTACCTCATTCATTAATCGCATGAAAGTACTTGGCGCATTTGTAAGGCCAAAGGGCATGACGAGCCATTCATATAATCCATGTTTTGTCTTGAAAGCCATTTTCCATTCATCTCCTTCCCGCATGCGAATTTGATGATAGCCGCTTCTCAAATCAACCTTCGAAAAAATCACCGAACCATGCAACTCGTCCAACATATCATCAAGTCTAGGAATTGGGAACCGATATTTGATGGTTATGTTGTTCACGGCTCTACTATCTATACACATCCGCCATGACCCATCCTTCTTTGGAACAAGTAAAACCGGAACCGCACAAGGGCTCAAACTTTCTCGAACGTACCCGCGATTCATTAGCTCCTCGATTTGTTTTTGCAACTCCTTTGTCTCCTCGGGGTTACATCGATAGGCGGCCTTGTTAGGGAGTGATGCACCCGGTACAAGGTCGACTTGGTGTTCAATCCCACGTAAGGGTGGCAAACCCGGCGGTAAGTCTTCCGGGAAGACATCCGCAAATTCTTGTAGCAAGGTATCGATATCTCTCTTGCCTTGCACAATCACGTCAACATCTCGTGTTTCTTTAATCATTAATAAATACACACGCTCGCCATCGTCAATAGCGTGTCTTACCTCTTTCTCACTAGCAAACATAGTAAGCTTCGGTTTCTCCATTTGATTAGAACTCATCGATCGAATAGCTTGGGGTGCCATTGGTTTGAGCACAATCATCTTGCCTTTATCTCGTAATTCATATTCGTTACTCCTTCCTCGATGCAAAACATCTCGGTCGAACATCCATGGTCATCCCAAAAGTATGTGGCATGCGTCCATCGGGAGTACGTCACATAACACATCGTCTCCATATGATCCCATGGTTAAGTTGACCCGTACTTGTCTCGTCACCTTCACTTTGCTTCCATCATCGAGCCAATGTAAAGCATACGGTCTCGGGTGAGCCGTAGTAGTTAGCCCGAGCTTGGTGACCATCTCGTTTGATGCTACATTCGTGCAGCTCCCTCCGTCTATTATCAAGCTACACCACTTTTCTCCGACTTTGCATTTGGAATGAAAGATTTGGTCTCTTTGCTCCGTATCACTTAGAACGATTTTGGTATGTAGTGCTCGAAGCACTAAAGTAGTATCATATTCCGGAGCGTCATAAGTCTCGCAATCCTCATTCTCTTCCTCGGCCTCCATGTTAAATACGTCACCAAGGCCTTCCTTCTCGTCCTCGACTAAAAGTTCGTCTCGGATCGCAAGAGCTTCTCTTAAAGTGACCACCCGTTTATTTGGACATGCATTTTGATAGTGACCAAAGCCTTGACATTTAAAACATCATACTTTAGCCAAGCTCATTTCCTTGGAAACGTGGGGAACCTTCGGGGATGGGGTAGGGACTTGAAAAGGTACGGTAGGTTTCGTAGTCGAACTTGAGCCGGCACTTGTATTTCCGAATTTGTATGGGAATTCGGGTTTGGTAAACTTCAACTTGTTTTGAGCTTCGATTTTTATGCATAGCCCGCATAAAGTGTCAAAATCTCCATATGGGTATAATTCCACCGTATTTGCAATGTTTCGGTTTAGACCACGTAAGAAACGTGACATTCTTTGTTCTTCATTTTCTTCAAGTTCTCCCATTAAGGCCAAGCCTTCAAATTCTTCGATATATTCTTCCACACTTAGTTTCCCTTGTACGAACTCCGCAATTTTTCGGTATAAGGTTAACCGATGTGATGTCGGGACATACCTTTTACGTAGCTTTTTCTTCAAAGAATCCCAAGAACGGATTTTCTCTTTTCCCGCACGAGCTCGTTGTGTTTTCATACCTTCGAACCATAAGGAAGCGCCCTTCCCTAACTTGAGAATTGCATATTTGCAACGTTTCTCATCGTTAAGGTGCTTGAAGTCGAACATTGATACGAATTCTCTCTCGGTACAGCAGAAGACTCTTTCACGCACGGTAGCGAACAACACTCAGCCGAAATGAATCAAACCGCTACAGTAGTTCCGAACAGCAGCAACTCGTCGATACAGCACTTCCGAACAGCAAGGCTCGCTCGATACAGCAATTCCGAACAGCAGCAACTTGTCGATACAGCAAAAAAAAGGTGGTGGCCGAAATTATATGGGTTTCGGCCGTGAGGTAGGATAGTGTATGGGTTTGAATGTGTTTTATCGAATTAGACCTATAACTCGATAAAGATAATCTCTCCTCAAGACCTATTGAGAATTGATCAAGTTAAAATTCGAGACGCGTCGAAATAATAACCAAGGTTTTGTTGAATTCGTTCAACGTATATTTCAAGAGAAATACAATGTTTTATAAATTTCAAGATGTTTTACAATCACCAAATGAACTACTATATATAGTAGTGTACAAGAGATAAGGAAATAAAGAACAAGAAAAAAAACGAAAATACAAGTCTCCATCCTTAAGCATGCTTCGGACGATTCTTCAAGGTGGGGATGAGGAGATCTTGAAGATTTTGTAAGATATGAAGACTTTTGATGATTCCCTTTCATCATGCTTGGTCCGAAAATTTCAAAGGGTGGGGAAGGGTATCTTCACAATCTTGAATAAGATAAAAGTTTTGGTGACTTTGACATAAAAAATGATACGAATCGGTCAACATCATCAAATACAAAAAAGAAGATTATCCGACCAAGCTTGGTTGAGTCGCAGGCATACATAAAATCCTCATGCAAAATACATGGACAAATTACCAATTCTCGCGCGCACGATGACTTCGTAGCAGTTTTAGTATTTTGCCCATAACTTTCTCGTCCGAAATCCGATTCAGGTGATTCAAGTGGCCATGGAAAGCTAAGAAAGAGAGCTACAAATCTTATGAGACCATAGGACCAAATTCGAACTCATTGGATCCCAGAAATGACAAAACCGACAGCATCATATTTGGTCCAAGATCATGAAGATTTTTGTCTCTTCTAGTTTCAAGACTTGATACGATATCTAAATCGAAGAAGCTCCAATAAAAATCGACATCCACAACGATACAAATTCGCATGGTCATGCATCATTATACTTGGGAGAAAAGAATACGCGGATTGGAGTTACGTTGTTAATCGGAACCGGAGTAACATAAAACTCGGCACGGAATCGGTCCGAAAGCATGAAATTCGGCCATATCATGCTTGAAAGGTACTCATGATTTGTCAAGATGCATGAAGATATTTTCTCTTCCCCACCATAATAAAAATCGGCCCTAGCATAAAGATTTGATGAAGACTTTCATCAAATGTCTCCTTCATGTCATTATCCTTCATGTCCTAATCACCATGATAATTCCAAAAAGACTTGATATCATATCACCTTCCCACCATGATACCTCACGTCCCATACATATGTAAGTGTAGAAGACTTTCATCCTTCATGTCATTTTCCCTCAAGTCATAATCACCTACATAACTCCAAAGAGGTTGATATCATTATCTACACAAAATCCTCCTAATCACTTGGTATATTCGGCCGATTTGAAGCTTGCAAGAAAGGACAATTTGTGAAGACTTTCATCAAGTATCTCTTCATGTCACCATCACCTAATAAAACCAAGATTCACCATATTTCTCCTTCCCCACAAAATCGATCCAAAGCATGAGATTTGAGGAAGATTTTCACCAAGTATTTCGGCCGATTGGGATGTTACTAGGAAGTTTCATTTCTCGTTTTGTTGTATTTTCTTACGGTTGGAAACTACTATATATAGTAGTGCTCGTTGTATTGTAAACATATCTTGAAGCTGGAAAGTAATAAACCTTGTATTTCTTTGAAATATACGTTGAACGAGTTCAACAAAACTTTAGTTATTATTTCGACGCGTCTCGAGATTTTAACTTGATCAATTCTCAATAGGTCTTGGGAAGAGATTACTTTTATCGAGTTATAGGTCTAGTTCGATAAAACACATCCAAATCCGTATACACTACTACCTCACGGCCGAAATCCATTTAAGTTCGGCCACCCCTTGTATTTTTCGAGTGACACTTTGATAATCGTCAAGACATAATAATCTTCCGTTGTATTTCATACACATTACGTACGTAATTCGTATCATCTTCTTGTTCGATATTTTTTATTGTTATATCCGATATTATTCACATACAAAATACATCCGAAAAACTCCATATTCGTAAAAGTCTTCCGCTATCATACACTTACATATACTCCGACCGATACGTATCCACCTCTCCCCGGATAATTCGTATCATAAGTGGTATCGGAGACCAAGGTCATCTCCTTGGGCGATCAACTTTATTCACCGAATTTTTTTTTTTGTTGTTGAAACCTTCTTGGGTTGTTCTTCACGGTTAGAAGAATTTTCGCATAACATTGGCAGATTAGCGCAGTCGGAAGAAAACAAAGTTTCCCGTGGATTCGACCGTTGGATCATCACGAAATTTTGACAAAGGTAAGCCAACTCATTGAACTACAGTCTGAACGGTGGAGATCAGATTCTTTGATCATCTTCTTGGTTCATTCTTCACGGATTTCTTGGAAAATTTTCTGTCCGATTTCTTGTCAAGAACTATCTCTTGATTCTTGTTATGGAATTTTCCGAGCTCGATTTCTTGATGACACTCCGTGACGCACTAAACGGCTTACCGGAGCGACGTATGCAAGAAAGACGCAGAGACGATGCCAACGATATTGATTTCCTGGCCAAATTCCGCAAAGATACCTAATTTCACGGAGATAGTGATCCAAATGCGTGCATAGATTGGCTTCGTGCTTGTGAGGAGCACTCGGACTTCAAGGCTGCCCGATCAACCGCCGCCACGTTGGTGGCAAGGCGCCCGCGGTAGCGCCGCCGTTTGGTGGCAAAATCAAAGCTCCGTTCACAACAACGTAAGCCTAAAATCCAAGATTGGCTTAAATTCAAAAATATTTCAATCGAAGGTTCAAATCCCCATCTTACCACCAATCCTTCGACGCCCCACCACCGGCATTCGATCTAAGGTCTTCCTCCATCAAGGAATTCCCAGTAATCTTTTTCGATGAAGACAATGTCCCTACGGTCATTTTCAAAGAAGTAGACGAGACAGAGTTTTCAACGGAGCAATTCAACGAAGAAGATGAGTTGAGCCGTGTCTCCCTAGTCGACGAACCTAGATCTTGCTACTTTGATCATGGGCTAGTTGGTTGTGTTGGTCAAATTGACCAAAACGGACCAAATTATTTTAGTAACGCGAAACAAGATCACGGCCTTATGCTTTCAAACGGCTAATCTTGAAGATGAACTCTTTGTCACCGACGACTTTGATATGACAGAATTTCTGCGGCATTTTTGATGACAAAGAAGATGATGGTTGAGTCGAACTACCTATCGGAGCAAAGTGGTTCGTGTGACTTTGTTGCGGTACGAAACGAGCTTAGTGGATTAATTTTTGATGAGACATTATTGGAGGAGCACAAAGAATATTGAAACGGAGTGTTGGTTAGATTATGACGGACCGCCAAAGATTTGATGAGGAACCAATTGATGAAGAGGAATCCGTAATAAATCCTATGGTTCCCACCGTAATAAATTCCGTATTTTCCATTTTTGATGATGAACCCGAGAAATCGGTGTTTCCACTCTCGGAGGAGGAACCCGATGTGGAGTTAACTGCGGCCCCATTTGGATATCCACTCATGTCATGATATCGGTATTACTCGTGAGTAATTATTATTATTTTATTAATAATGATAGTTATTTTGTTGGTGATTCTCGAGGGGGCCCCACTACCTATCGTCTCAAGATTTTGGGTCATGTACGTACTGCGGACATCTTCGAGATCAAATACTTAGAGGCTTTAGTTAATTATCTTGGTGACGAAGGAGTTCTAATTGAGGACAATTCCCTTTAAAGAGAGAGGGTATGATACGAATCGGTCAACATCATCAAATACAAAAAAGAAGATTATCCGACCAAGCTTGGTTGAGTCGCAGGCATACATAAAATCCTCATGCAAAATACATGGACAAATTACCAATTCTCGCGCGCACGATGACTTCGTAGCAGTTTTAGTATTTTGCCCATAACTTTCTCGTCTGAAATTCGATTCAGGTGATTCAAGTGGCCATGGAAAGCTAAGAAAGAGAGCTACAAATCTTATGAGACCATAGGACCAAATTCGGACTCATTGGATCCTTAAATGACAAAACCGACAAAGATCATATTTGGTCCAAGATCATGAAGATTTTTGTCTCTTCTAGTTTCAAGACTTGATACGATATCTAAATCGAAGAAGCTCCAATAAAAATCGACATCCACAACGATACAAATTCGCATGGTCATGCATCATTATACTTGGGAGAAAAGAATACGCGGATTGGAGTTACGTTGTTAATCGAACCGAGTAACATAAAACTCGACGACGGAATCGGTCCGAAAGCATGAAATTCGGCCATATCATGCTTGAAAGGGACTCATGATTTGTCAAGATGCATGAAGATATTTTCTCTTCCCCACCATAATAAAAATCGGCCCTAGCATAAAGATTTGATGAAGACTTTTATCAAATGTCTCCTTCATGTCATTATCCTTCATGTCCTAATCACCATGATAATTCCAAAAAGACTTGATATCATATCACCTTCCCACCATGATACCTCACGTCCCATACATATGTAAGTGTAGAAGACTTTCATCCTTCATGTCATTTTCCCTCAAGTCATAATCACCTACATAACTCCAAAGAGGTTGATATCATTATCTACACAAAATCCTCCTAATCACTTGGTATATTCGGCCGATTTGAAGCTTGCAAGAAAGGACAATTTGTGAAGACTTTCATCAAGTATCTCTTCATGTCACCATCACCTAATAAAACCAAGATTCACCATATTTCTCCTTCCCCACAAAATCGATCCAAAGCATGAGATTTGAGGAAGATTTTCACCAAGTATTTCGGCCGATTGGGATGTTACTAGGAAGTTTCATTTCTCGTTTTGTTGTATTTTCTTACGGTTGGAAACTACTATATATAGTAGTGCTCGTTGTATTGTAAACATATCTTGAAGCTGGAAAGTAATAAACCTTGTATTTCTTTGAAATATACGTTGAACTAGTTCAACAAAACTTTAGTTATTATTTCGACGCGTCTCGAGATTTTAACTTGATCAATTCTCAATAGGTCTTGGGAAGAGATTACTTTTATCGAGTTATAGGTCTAGTTCGATAAAACACATCCAAATCCGTATACACTACTACCTCACGGCCGAAATCCATTTAAGTTCGGCCACCCCTTGTATTTTTCGAGTGACACTTTGATAATCGTCAAGACATAATAATCTTCCGTTGTATTTCATACACATTACGTACGTAATTCGTATCATCTTCTTGTTCGATATTTTTTATTGTTATATCCGATATTATTCACATACAAAATACATCCGAAAAACTCCATATTCGTAAAAGCCTTCCGCTATCATACACTTACATATACTCCGACCGATACGTATCCACCTCTCCCCGGATAATTCGTATCAAAAAAGATGCTTGACAAATCTTCATGCTTCTTGGACCAATCGGCCGAACATCCCATGCTTCGGACCGATTCCAACGTTAATTCCGTCGTCATATTTACGTAACTCCAGTTCCGATTAATAACGTAACTCCAATTCGCGTGTTCTTCTCGCCCAAGTATGATGATGTATGGGCGTGCAACTTTATATCGTCGTTGATGTCGATTTTTATTGACTCCTCTTCGATTGATATCGTATCATTCCCTCCCTCTTTGAAAGGAATTGACCTCAATTCCGTAATGCCATCGTCGTCCAGGTAAGGCGAGAGGTCGCCTACGTTGAAAGTTGCGTGTACTCCGTATTCCCCCGGAAGTTCTACTTTGTAAGCGTTGTCGTTCACTTTTCCCACAATTTTGTACGGACCTTCGGCTCTCGGCATTAATTTGTTCTTGCGTTTGTTTGGAATCGTTCTTTCCTCAAATGTATCCAAACGAAGTCGCCAACATCAAATAGTCTCGCCCTTTTATTTTTGTTCGACTTCCGCTTGTAAATTTCATTTACTTCTTTAATTCGATCTCGTACCTTTTCATGTAATTTCATCATTGACTTGAGTTTTGATTCTGCGTCTTTGTGAACCAATTCGTCGTTAGGCAAGGGAATCAAATCCAATGGCATGTGTGGATTTATTCCGTACACTACTTCAAAAGGTGAATGGGCCGTGGCGAAACCGGGTGATCGGTTGTATGCGAATTCCGCATGTGCAAGTTTAACGTCCCAATCTTTTTGTGTTTTATTCACCAATCCTCGCAATAATGCTCCCAAGGTTCGATTAGTCACTTCGGTTTGTCCATCGGTTTGTGGGTGATGTGAAGTACTGAATAGGAGTTTAGTACCCACTTTTCTCCATAAAGTATTCCAGAAGTAACTCAGAAATTTAGAATCTCGATCCGACACGATAGTTTTTGGAACTCCGTGTAAACGAACTACTTCTCAGAAATATAAGTCCGCCGCATTGCTTGCATCATCGGTTTTGTGGCATGCTATAAAGTGAGCCATTTTCGAAAAACGGTCGACGACCACCATGATCGAGTCTTTGCCCCGTTGAGTACGAGGTAAAGCAACAATAAAATCCATCGAGACATCCTCCCACGGACGCAAGGGTATTGGTAACGGCATGTAGGTACTTGGCTTGAACGAACTTTTCATCATGTGACAAGTGACGCATTTACTCACGATCGTGCTTACGTCACCATACATCTTTGGCCAAAAGAAATGCTCCTTTAGAACTTCTACGGTTTTAGCTGAACCGAAATGACCGGCTATTCCTCCTTCGTGCGCCTCCCGGACTAGTAATTCCCGAATCGGATGTTTCGGCACACATAGTTTATTACCCTTGAAAAGAAAGCCATCCTGTAAAATAAATTCTTCGCACGGACCTGTTTTGCAACGAGTAAAAATTTCTCCGAATTCCAAATCGTCAACGTAATGAAGTTTCAAAGTCTCGAACCCCAACAAACGAATGTCTAGAATAGAAAGTAAGGCATACCGTCTGGATAGTGCATCCGCCACTATATTACTCTTACCGTCTTTGTACTTGGATGAAAAGTGAAAAGATTGCAAAAATTCCACCCATTTTGCATGTCTCGGACTTAGCTTGCTTTGCCCGTTAATGTATTTCAACGACTCGTGATCCGAATGCAACACGAAATGTTTCGAACGTAAATAGTGACTCCAATGATCGAGTGCTCTCACGATAGCATAGAACTCTTTGTCGTAAGTACAATAATTAACTCGAGCACCACTTAACTTTTCCGAAAAATAGGCGATGGGGCGGCCTCCTTGAATAAGTACTGCCCCGATTCCAACTCCACTAGCGTCGCATTCCACCTCAAATGGTTGTGAAAAATCGGGTAATATTAAAATCGGTGCTTCACATAACTTTTCTTTTAATTTTTCAAAAGCTTTTTGGGCAGCCTCGTTCCATGCAAATGTTCCTTTTTTAAGACACTCCCTGATCGGACTGGAGATGGTACTAAAGTCCCGTATGAATCGTCGGTAAAAAGAAGCGAGGCCATGAAATGATCGTACCTCCGTGATAGTTTTTGGTGTCGGCCAAGACTTGATTGCCGCGATTTTCTCTTGATCCACCGAAACTCCTTCTTTAGAAACGACATAGCCGAGAAAGACAAGACTCTCGACTAGGAAAGTACACTTCTCCCGCTTTCCATAAAGTTTCTGTTTCCTTAGAGTTTCAAACACGTGCCGCAAGTGTTCAAGATGCTCCTCTAAGGATCGACTGTAGATTAAAATGTCGTCTAAGTATACGACAACAAACTTTCCCAAGAAAGGTTTAAGAATCTCGTTCATCAATCTCATGAAAGTGCTCGGGGCATTAGTGAGGCCGAATGGCATCACAACCCACTCGTAAAGTCCATTCTTTGTTTTAAATGCCGTCTTCCATTCGTCTCCCTCTCGCATGCGAATTTGATGGTATCCGCTCCGTAAATCAACTTTTGAAAATATAACCGAGCCATGCAACTCGTCTAACATGTCGTCTAGTCTCGGGATGGGGAACCGATACTTGACGGTGATGTTATTCACGGCTCTACTGTCAATGCACATTCGCCATGATCCGTCTTTTTTTTGGTACAAGTAGGACTGGAACCGCACACGGACTTAAACTTTCTCGGACATATCCGTGACTCATGAGCTCATCAATTTGACGTTGTAGTTATTTGGTTTCTTCGGGATTACAACGATACGCCGCTTTGTTCGGTAATGGAGCTCCTGGTATAAGATCAATTTGGTGTTCGATTCCGCGGATAGGTGGTAATCCCACCGGCAAGTCTTCGGGAAAAACATCCGTGAACTCGTGCAACAGTGTATCTATCTCTTCTTCGTGTTGTGATTTTGTAGCAAGGTTTCGGGTTTCTTTGATCATCATCAAATAAATACGTTCGCCATCGTCAATGGCATGTTCGACTTCTTTTTCGTTTGCAAACATCGTGAGTTTCGGCCCTTCGACTTTTTTTGAACTCATTGTTCGGATAGCTTGAGGTGACATAGGTTTAAGAACAATTTTTTTACCTTTGTCACGTAACTCATATTCGTTGCTCCTCCCTCGATGTAGTACGCCCCGATCAAATAACCAAGGTCTTCCCAACAACACGTGGCATGCGTCCATTGGTAGTACATCGCATATAATATCATCACCATACGAACCCATGGTGAGTCCGACCTTCACTTGTCTTGATACTTTCACCTTATTTCCATCATCGAGCCAATGGAGTGCATACGGCTTTGGATGAGCCGTAGTGATTAGTCCGAGCTTCGAGACCATCTCGCTTGATGCCACGTTTGTACAACTTCCACCGTCAATGATCAAGCTACACCATTTATCTCCGACACGACACTTCGTGTGAAAGATTTGATCTCGTTGTTCTATGTCACTCGGGGCCGCCTTCATTTGTAACATGCGAAGGACGAGGTTCGTGTCATAATTCGGGGCATCGTATGCCTCGCAATCTTCTTCTTCTTCTTCGTCGGCTTCCAAGTTAAAGACGTCTCCAATTCTTTCTTCTTCGGCTAATAACTCTTCTCGGACGGCTATGGCTTCTCGTAACATCACTATTCTCCGATTTGGACAAGCACTTTGATAGTGTCCAAATCCTTGACATTTGAAACACCGAACTTTAGATAAGCTTGTTTCCTTTGGTGTGATAGGGGTTTTTGGAATGGTAGTAACGGATGGACTTGTCGTGACAGTTTTTGGAAACGAGCTAGAACTCGTGCCAAAGTTGGTATTTCCGAATTTAGGTGGGAATTCGGGTTTAGAAAATTTTGTCTTGTTTTAAGTTTCCAACTTTATGCAAAGTCCGCACAAAGTATCAAAGTCGGAATAGGGGTAGAGTTCCACGGAATTAGCAATATTTTTATTCAAGCCTCGTAGGAAACGGGACATCCGTAATTCTTCGCTTTCTTCAAGTTCTCCCATCAAGGATAAGTTTTCAAACTCCTCGATGTATTCCTCTACACTTAGCTTTCCTTGCGTGAGGTCAGAAATTTTTCGATACAAACTCAACTTGTGTGTAGCCGGGACATATCTCTTACGTAGTTTCTTTTTTAGAGAATTCCACGAACGTATCTTTTCCTTACCAGCACGAACTCGTTGTGTCTTCATTCGTTCAAACCAAAGGGAAGCTCCCTTTCCAAGTTTGAGAATCGCGTACTTGCATCGTATCTCGTCATCGAGGTCCTTGAACTCAAACATTCGTTCAATTTTCCTTTCCCACTCCAAATAAGTCTCGGGATCGGTGCCGCCTACGAACTCCGGAAGTTCGCTTGTCTTGTATTCATCAGCATGTTGTGGTGCATGCATGGTGTCGTATCCTCGTCGTGCATGGATTCGGGGCTCCGGTAAGCCGCGAAGAACGTCACACAATTGGGCTTCTTCCTCATCGGTGAATGCCATCTTCTTGAGTAATGTCGAGAACCGTGAGACAAATGGCTCTGATACCACTTATGATACGAATTCTCTCTCGGTACAGCAGAAGACTCTTTCACGCACGGTAGCGAACAACACTCAGCCGAAATGAATCAAACCGCTACAGTAGTTCCGAACAAAGAAGAACTGCCGATACATGAGCCCGAGCAGCAAGGCTCGCTCGATACAAGAATTCAACAAAGAAGAACTTGTCGATACATCAAAAAAAAGGTGGTGGCCGAAATTATATGGGTTTCGGCCGTGAGGTAGGATAGTGTATGGGTTTGAATGTGTTTTATCGAATTAGACCTATAACTCGATAAAGATAATCTCTCCTCAAGACCTATTGAGAATTGATCAAGTTAAAATTCGAGACGCGTCGAAATAATAACCAAGGTTTTGTTGAACTCGTTCAACGTATATTTCAAGAGAAATACAATGTTTTATAAATTTCAAGATGTTTTACAATCACCAAATGAACTACTATATATAGTAGTGTACAAGAGATAAGGAAATAAAGAACAAGAAAAAAAACGAAAATACAAGTCTCCATCCTTAAGCATGCTTCGGACGATTCTTCAAGGTGGGGATGAGGAGATCTTCAAGATTTTGTAAGATATGAAGACTTTTGATGATTCCCTTTCATCATGCTTGGTCCGAAAATTTCAAAGGGTGGGGAAGGGTATCTTCACAATCTTGAATAAGATAAAAGTTTTGGTGACTTTGACATAAAAAAGATGCTTGACAAATCTTCATGCTTCTTGGACCAATCGGCCGAACATTCCATGCTTCGGACCGATTCCAACGTTACCGTCGTCATATTTACGTAACTCCAGTTCCGATTAATAACGTAACTCTAATTCGCGTGTTCTTCTCGCCCAAGTATGAGGATGTATGGGCGTGCAACTTTATATCTTCGTTGATGTCGATTTTTATTGACTCCTCTTCGATTGATATCGTATCAAACATACGTTCAATCTTCCTCTCCCACTCCAAGTAAACTTCGGGATTAGTACCTCCGACAAATTCCGGAAGTTCATTAACTTTAAATTCATCCATATGACGCGGTGAATGTGTATCATATCCTCCTCTTCTTGCTTGAAAACGTGGTTCTTGCATGCTGTGTAGTGCCTCACGTAGTTTCTCCATGAAATCGTCGGAAAAATCCATGATAAGATAGTTTTGATAAGAAAATCGCCAAGAGAAATTCGCCAAGGAAGTAACCTTGGGCTCCGATGCCACTAATGATACGAATTACGTATGAAAATGGACGTAAACTCGTATGGAATGTAGCGGAAATATAATTGATCCTCACAACACTCGAATATGTGTAACACTCGTAAGATATAACCGAAAGTAGGGCAATTCGGCCTACGTAAACAAGAACAATATGAATGATTTATCAAACTAGACCTATAGTTTGATAAGATAATCTTTCCTCAAGACCTATTGAGAATCGATTCGATTAAAACTCGAAAACGCGTCGAGTTATAATCAAGGTTTCGATGAAAAGCATTCACCAAGAAAACACAAGTGTATTCTTATTTCTTCAACATACAATACATAATGAAAGCATGAACAAGACTACTTATAGCATGGTAGTCTTCTTAGCAACTAAGGAATAAAACAAGATCACATGATCTTGAAATGAAAAACAAAACAACAAGATAAAATACAAGGGAATCAAATCAAGGGGAGGGGGAATCACACAACAAAATGAATATAAGACACCCCACATAACATGCAAGTCTAATCATGACATGTGAGGAAGGAAAAACAATAAAAAATAAAAAAATCAGCAATAATGGTCATTTCTTCTGTTTGACACGGCCCGTGCCGATCGCACGGCCGCGCGCGCATCTGCCGACAGGACTCGGCCGTGTCCGCTTGACACGGCCGCGCGCCAAGAGGCCTTCCGATAGTGACTCGTCCGATGACTCGGACGGCGCGGCGCCGGCATTGACTCGACCGTGTCTGGAACACGGTCGGCGCCCGCGATCGGTTCGCTTATCCGGAAGAGTTCGACTCGGCCGTGCTGCACGACACGGCCGAGTCTCGTGGGCGTGACTTCGGCATTTTCGGACGAGCATAAAGACGGCCGTCGGGACGACACTGGCCGAGTTCGGCAGTGATCGGCCAATTCCGGCAGGTGGTGATTTTTTCGGCAGGTGGTGATTTTTCCGGTCGGTTGGACATTTTCCGGCAGATTGAACATTTTTCCGGCAGGTGGTGATTTTTCCGGCAGGTGGTGATTTTTCCGGTTGGTTGGACATTTTCCGGCAGATTGAACATTTTTTCGGCAGGTTGGATGTCGACCTTCCGGCACAGCATGACACGGGCCGTTGAGACCGATACTCCACGTCTTATGTCCGTTTTCTCGCCTAAATACATAGTAGTCCATGCGTGGCGTGTAGTAAGGTCATTTATATCGATCCTTACTTCGTCTTCTTCATTCATATCAAATGATTCCGTATCAATATCCCACCAAATCTTCACAAATCTTCATCAAGCTTGGACCAAATCTGATGCTGTTGGTTTTGTCATTTCTGGGCTCTAATGGTTCCGAATTTGGTCCTATGATCTTCATAAGATTTGTATCTCTCTTTCTTAGCTTTCCACAGCCACTTGAATCACCTGAATCAGACTTCGGACGAGTAAGTTATGGCCAAAATACGAGACTGCTGTGTGTGCATGGCGGGTTGCATGGCCGCTTACGTCGATCCTCACTTCGTCTTCTTCATTCGTACTCGTATTGTAGAAAATCCTATTAAGACTCATATAACTTGGAAAACAAGTCAAATATGTCTAAAAATACTCCTAACCTATATGGTAACCAGATAGACCATTATTTTATTAAAATAGAGTCCTAATATACATCTAATACCGAAAATACTAACACTCTAATATCAATTCCGAAAATGACAATAAAAATAACAATAATAACATCTTCTTCACTCGAGCTCGTCAATCCCGTATCATCCCCTCCCCCTTTGAAGGGAATTGTCCTCAATTCCGCAATCCCGTCGTCATCAAGATAAGGAGAGAGATCAAAATTATCGGACGTTCGAGTGTGGTTCAACACTTTGAGGCGAGAGTAATATTTCTGAGAAGTGCCAACAAAATAACTATCATTAGTGATAAAAAAATAATAGCTACTTTGTGAGGCAACACCTTTATCATCGTGGTTGAATTCATCGGATGCAGTTTCAAGACCGAAGAAAATTGCCTCGTAATCGTCTTTCATGCCAATCGGGTGTGATTTCAATTGTGAACAAATTTCACAATCGCATTCGTCAAAAACAGGAGGTTTTGACCAATCAACAACAAGATCTAAACTTGAAGATTCGGACAATGGATAACAGAAATCAAACATTTTTTTTTTATTTTTTTAGGAAAGAAAAATTGATAACAAAATACATCAACTGAATTAAAAAAATCAGGTGCTGGCTCCGATACCACTTATGATACGAATTTAACGTTCGTATGTAAACGTAATTCGCATGCGACGCAACAGAAGTGTATTTTATGTATTTTTTTGGATGTGGGTAATTATTTTATGTAAATGATACAACGTAAAATCGTCCGAAAGTAGGGCAATTCGGCCGAACAAAAATATGTACAAGGTTTTTATCGAATTAGACCTATAACTCGATAAAATGATTTCTTCCCAAGACCAATTGAGAATCGATCGGATTAATACCTGAAAACGCGTCGAATAAAAATCAAGGTTCGATGAAAATCATTCACCAAGGATAGAAATACAAGATGTATTCTTATTCTTCAACATTCAATATCATGATTCTCTCTTACAAGACTAATCAAGGACTACTTATAGGAGGTGAGTCTTCCTCAATCAACTAAAACAAACAAAGGCAAGATCACATGATCTTTGAAAAAAAAAAAAAAAAAAGACAACAAGTATCTTAGACTAGGAAATTGTCTTCCTCATGACAACATATTATACTACAAAACTTTGACAAATGAATACATGCTTTAATACAAAGAAATGGGATGAAATCTTCCTCAATATCCCACCAAATCTTCACAAATCTTCATCAAGATTGTACCAAATTTGATGCTATTGGTTTTATCATTTCTGGGCTCTAATGGTTCCGAATTTGGTCCTATGGTCTTCATAAGATTTGTATCTATCTTTCTTAGCTTTCCATAGCCACTTGAATCACCTGAATCGGACTTCGGACGAGTAAGTTATGGCCAAAATACGAGACTGCTGCGTGTGCATGGCGGGTTGCATGGCCGCTTACGTCGATCCTCACTTCATCTTCTTCATTCGTACTCATATTGTAGAAAAGCCTATTAAGACTCTTATAACTTGGAAAACAAGTCAAATATGTCTAAAAATACTCCTAACCTATATGGTAACCAAATAGACTATTATTTTATTAAAATAGAGTCCTAATATACTTCTAATACCGAAAATACTAACACTCTAATATCAATTCCGAAAATGACAATAAAAATAACAATAATAACGTCTTCTTCACTCGAGCTCGTCAATCCCGTATCAAAATCGGGTTTATTGATTAGATTCGAGCATTTTGTATTGAGAATTCGCTATAATAGATCCCATTAAGCCTATATTTCTTGATTAAGTCTTGTTAATAGGAGATAATAACATGTTACATGTATTTTGAGTTGGAATTCTATGAAAAATCGGGTTTATTAATTAGATTCAAGCATTTTATATTGGGAATTCGCTATAATAGCCTCAATTAGGCCTTTACTTCTTGATTAAGTCTTGATAATAGGAGATAAGACCACATTACATATATTCGAGTTGGAATTCTATGAAAACTCGGGCTTGTTGATTCAGTTCGAGCCTTTTGTACTCAGAATCGGATATAATATCTCTGGTTAGGCTTCTACTTCTTGATTAAGTCTTGTTGTATTAAGGATTGGCTTTAATAGCTTCGATGAAGCCTTTACTTCTTAATTAAGTCTTGTTGTAGCAAGTATTGAAAATCTTCCTCACCTCTTTCTTACTGGCCCGATTGCTAAAGAAGTTTGGAATTTTTTTTCATAATATTGCTGGGATCAAAGTCCTTATTTCATCTAATTTCAATCTTATCATTGCCAATTAGTTTGGTAAAGCCAAGGGCAATATCCACATTTTTCACAGCATCCCGATACTCATTTTATGGTTTCTTTGGTGCTGTAGGAATGATAAGAGAGTTAATAATGTTCCATTTATGCAGAAAGTTGTGTGTAAGCGTATTTGGAACTACATTTACAATCTCAAACTTCAGGGCAAAATTAAAAGGCATTTCTGGAAGGGAGCAGATAGAATTGCCGACTATGTGGGCATCAAACCGGCCCCAGGACCGAGGTACAAAATCAAGGTTGTCCGTTGGATTAAGCTGGAAATGGGATGGTGGAAACTCAATACGGACGGGGCTATGAAGGGCAACCCGGGCGATGCGACCGCGGGGGGGATTGTTCGGGATCATCTCGGCAACCCGTTATTCATGTTCTCTGAATTTCTTGGGGCCCAAACAAACAACTTTGCTGAAATATACGCCATTTGGAGGGGGCTCGATATTTGCATCGATCACAATTTTACTAAAATTTGGGTGGAGGTCAATTCGAAGGTTGCACTCCACTTGATTGAGCAGTCATCTTCGTGCCATTGGCAACTCCAAAGTCTCATTCTTAAAATTCGGGCCCTTGTGGAAAAATATGAAATTTATTTTTCACATATTTTTCGCGAGGGCAATGCCGTTGCCGACCTATTGGCCAACAAAGGTTGTGAGAGTCAAGATTTTCATTTCCACAATATCTCCAATATTGATAGGAATATCCGAGGCCTTATTAATCTCGATAAAATGTCCTACCCCTATATTAGGAGTAGGAAAGTTTACATGTAATCCTCTTTTAGTTTGGGGGATACTTGGCAAACTTTAGCCATGCTTTGAGGTCGGCTACCCTTAATCTTCATGTGTTTCTTATTTTAGGATGTGTAGAGGGACTCGTCCACCCTCATTTTCTCGGGCGTGTAGAGGGACTCGTCCACCCTCATTTTATTGCAATAATATAAGAGCTGCTGTTTTTTTTTTAAAAAAAAAAAAGTATTGACTATAATATCTCCAATTAAGCCTCTACTTCTTGATTTAGTCTTGCTAATTGAAAAAAAACCACATTACCTGTATTCGAGTCTGAAATCTACGAAAACTCCGGTTTATTGTTTAGATTCGAGAATTTTGTACTGAGAATTGGCTATAATAGCTCCGATTAAGTCTTTACTTCTTGATAAAGTCTGGTTTACAAGAGATAAGACCATGATACATGTATTCGAGTCAGAACTCTACAAAAAATCGGGTTTATTGATTAGATTCAAGCATTTTATATTGTGATTTCGCTATAATAGCCTCAATTAAGCCTTTACTTCTTGATAGTCTTGTTAATAGGATAAAAGACCGCATTACGTGTATTCGAGTTGGAACTCTATGAAAACTCGGGTTTGTTGATACGAATTCTCTCGGAAAGATGAATATGTATCGGTCGGAGTGTGTATCAGAATATCGTAGCAGAAGTCTTTTATGAGTAGTGTATTTCGGATGTAGTTTTATGGGTGTAATATCGGATAAAGTGATAATATCGATCAAGAAGACTTGAACGATCAAGAACAAAGGTTTATCGAATTAGACCTATAATTCGATAAGATGATTTCTTCTCAAGACCTATTGAGAATCGATCGGATTAATACTCGAAAACGCGTCGAATAAAAATCAAAGTTCGATGAAAATCATTCACCAAGGATGAAAACACAAAGTGTAATCTTTTACTTCAACATTCAATATCCATTACAATACTTATGCAAGACGACTTATAGGAAGCCTAGTCTCCCTACCAATATTAAAGAAAACAATTCAAAGATTACAAAATCTTTGAATAATCAAAACAAATCAAAATAAAATACAAAGGGGAACACAAGATCATAATTTAGGGGAAACACAATTCCTAAAATGAGTAAAAAAGGAAAAGAAAAGACAAAAACAAAAGTGTATAAAAAAATGAAGGCTGCCGGTTGGACACAGGCCATGTCGCTTGACACGGCCGCGGCACGCGCATCATGGTCGGCAGGACTCGACCGTGTCCTGGTGATACGAATTCTCATTGGTGATGCGAATTCGGTATCGATACAGCGGAAGACTGTTTTGATGAGCGGAAGCTATCGGCAAGAAACTGTCAGGAACTGAGAACACCAGCTCGCTACAGCAACAACACGGACTAGCGGCACGCACTCGCGACAGGAAAGGATGACAGCAACTCGATACAGCGACAAGACAGGAACTTGACCAAATGAAAAGACTTGATACCGGCCACCTTCAAACAGCGACACTCGAAACAGCACGTTTCGGTCGGATGCGAATTGAAAACAGGAAACAAGATCAAAGGATCGAACAACACTTGATGCGAGATACCGAACAAGTATAAAACTGTATCGAAAACAAGCAGAATATCGAAACAGAATAGAAACAGGTGTTTTATCGAATCAGACCTATAATTCGATAAAGTGATTTCTTCTCAAGACCTATTGAGAATCAATCGTATTAAGATTCGAAAACGCGCCGAATAATAATCAAGGTTTTGATGAAAAGCATTCACCAAGGAAAACACAAACTGTAATCTATTTCTTCAACATTCAACCCTTTTCATTACAACTTCATCGCCCTATTTATAGGCAAAAACAGCCTGACAGGAGCCTGACAAGATAATCTTAACTATTACAAGCTGGTCTTAAAATAATAACAGATAATAAAAAGATTCTCATGTCACTTGCTGACAAAAGTAAAAACTGGGCCTTGTCTCCAAGTTGAAAGCTGACAGCCGCCTTTTCATACAATATGTTGCCAAGAATCCTGCTGCTTTTGTAATAAAGAAAATGCTGAAAATTCTTTTATTGTTTTGCTACCCCTTGGACCTCCCCCCCACCCCCCCAAGATGCAAGTTGCCTTTTGTTTAAGTTATTCCAATTCCGACTATCAAGGTATCTCCGCGTCTCGTATCTGTTTTCTCGCCCAAGTACGTTGGAGTATGGTCGAGGTGTTTTACATCAATTCTTACTTCGTCTTCTTTGCTTGGAGTAGTTGGTTCCGTATCATTCCCTCCTTCTATAAAAGGAATTGCCCTCAATTCTGCAATCCCATTGTCGTCGAGATAAGGAGATAGATCACCTACGTTGAAAGTAGCATGCACTCCATAATCACCCGGAAGTTCTAACTTGTAAGCATTGTCGTTCACCTTCGCAACTATTTTAAATAGTCCCTCGGCTCATGGCATTAACTTGTTCTTACGTTTACTCGGGAATCGTTCCTTCCTCAAATGTACCCAAACTAAATCTCCAACCTCGAATAGTCTCGGCTTTCTTTGCTTGTTCAACTTTCTCTTGTACGTCTCGTTTATCTCCTTGATTCGATCCCGCACCTGTTCGTGTAATTTCATCATTGATTTCAGTTTTGACTCCGCGTCCTTATGCACCAACTCGTCATTCGGTAATGGTATTAGGTCTAACGGTATGTAAGGATTCAGGCCATAAACTACTTCGAATGGCGATCACGCCGTGGCATGAGTAGAAGAGCGATTATATGCGAACTCCGCATGTGCGAGCTTCAAATCCCAATCCTTTTGTGTTTTGCTCACCAAGCCTCGCAACAGTGTTCCCAGGGTTCGATTAGTCACTTCAGTTTGTCCGTCGGTTTGAGGATGATGCAAAGTACTAAACAAAAGCTTGGTTCCCACCTTTCCCCACAAGGTGTTCCAAAAGTAACTCAGAAACTTCGAGTCCCGGTCCGAAACAATAGTTTTTGGAACTCCATGTAATCGTACCACCTCTCGGAAATACAAGTCAGCAACATTACTCGCATCATCGGTTTTGTGACAAGAAATAATATGAGACATCTTTGAAAAATGATCGATAACCACCATAATCGCATCCTTGCCTCGTTGGTGATACGAATCGGTCAACATCATCAAATACAAAAAAGAAGATTATCCGACCAAGCTTGGTTGAGTCGCAGGCATACATAAAATCCTCATGCAAAATACATGGACAAATTACCAATTCTCGCGCGCACGATGACTTCATAGCAGTTTTAGTATTTTGCCCATAACTTTCTCGTCCGAAATCCGATTCAGGTGATTCAAGTGGCCATGGAAAGCTAAGAAAGAGAGCTACAAATCTTATGAGACCATAGGACCAAATTCGGACTCATTGGATCCCAGAAATGACAAAACCGACAGCATCATATTTGGTCCAAGATCATGAAGATTTTTGTCTCTTCTAGTTTCAAGACTTGATACGATATCTAAATCGAAGAAGCTCCAATAAAAATCGACATCCACAACGATACAAATTCGCATGGTTATGCATCATTATACTTGGGAGAAAAGAATACGCGGATTGGAGTTACGTTGTTAATCGGAACCGGAGTAACATAAAACTCGACGACGGAATCGGTCCGAAAGCATGATATTCTGCCATATCATGCTTGAAAGGGACTCATGATTTGTCAACATGCATGAAGATATTTTCTCTTCCCCACCATAATAAAAATCGCCCTAGCATAAAGATTTGATGAAGACTTTCATCAAATGTCTCCTTCATGTCATTATCCTTCATGTCCTAATCACCATGATAATTCCAAAAAGACTTGATATCATATCACCTTCCCACCATGATACCTCACGTCCCATACATATGTAAGTGTAGAAGACTTTCATCCTTCATGTCATTTTCCTCAAGTCATAATCACCTACATAACTCCAAAGAGGTTGATATCATTATCTACACAAAATCCTCCTAATCACTTGGTATATTCGGCCGATTTGAAGCTTGCAAGAAAGGACAATTTGTGAAGACTTTCATCAAGTATCTCTTCATGTCACCATCACCTAATAAAACCAAGATTCACCATATTTCTCCTTCCCCACAAAATCGATCCAAAGCATGAGATTTGAGGAAGATTTTCACCAAGTATTTCGGCCGATTGGGATGTTACTAGGAAGTTTCATTTCTCGTTTTGTTGTATTTTCTTACGGTTGGAAACTACTATATATAGTAGTGCTCGTTGTATTGTAAACATATCTTGAAGCTGGAAAGTAATAAACCTTGTATTTCTTTGAAATATACGTTGAACGAGTTCAACAAAACTTTAGTTATTATTTCGACGCGTCTCGAGATTTTAACTTGATCAATTCTCAATAGGTCTTGGGAAGAGATTACTTTTATCGAGTTATAGGTCTAGTTCGATAAAACACATCCAAATCCGTATACTACTACCTCACGGCCGAAATCCATTTAAGTTCGGCCACCCCTTGTATTTTTCGAGTGACACTTTGATAATCGTCAAGACATAATAATCTTCCGTTGTATTTCATACGCATTACGTACGTAATTCGTATCATCTTCTTGTTCGATATTTTTTATTGTTATATCCGATATTATTCACATACAAAATACATCCGAAAAACTCCATATTCGTAAAAGCCTTATAGGTCTAATTCGGTAAAACACATTCAAACCCATACACTATCCTACATCACGGCCGAAAACCGTATAAATTTCGGTCACCACCTTGTACTTTTGAGTGATACTTTGATACTTATCAAGACATAATAATCTTCCGTTGTATATCATATGCATTACGTACGTAATTCGTATCGGAGCCCAAGGTCATCTCCTTGGGCGATCAACTTTATTCACCGAATTTTTTTTTTTTTGTTGAAACCTTCTTGGGTTGTTCTTCACGGTTAGAAGAATTTTCGCATAACATTGGCAGATTAGCGCAGTCGGAAGAAAACAAAGTTTCCCGTGGATTCGACCGTTGGATCATCACGAAATTTTGACAAAGGTAAGCCAACTCATTGAACTACAGTCTGAACGGTGGAGATCAGATTCTTTGATCATCTTCTTGGTTCATTCTTCACGGATTTCTTGGAAAATTTTCTGTCCGATTTCTTGTCAAGAACTATCTCTTGATTCTTGTTATGGAATTTTCCGAGCTCGATTTCTTGATGACACTCCGTGACGCACTAAACGGCTTACCGGAGCGACGTATGCAAGAAAGACGCAGAGACGATGCCAACAATATTGATTTCTTGGCCAAATTCCGCAGCATACCGGAATTTCACGGAGATAGTGATCCAAATGCGTGCATAGATTGGCTTCGTGCTTGTGAGGAGCACTCGGACTTCAAGGCTGCCCCGATCAACCGCCGCGTTTCGTTGGTGGCAAGGCGCCTCCGCGGTAGCGCCGCCGTTTGGTGGCAAAAACTGAAACAGTCCCGTTCACAACAACGTAAGTGATACGAATTCTCACTGGTTATGCGAATTCGCTATCGATACAGCGGAAGACTTTTTTTTGACGAGCGGAAGCTATCAGCAAGAACTGTCGGGAACTGGTGACAACCGCTCGCTACAGCAACAATACTGATAATTGATGAAGACGGTAATTCGATACAGCAACAGGATGGGAATTCGGCCAACTGGAAAATGACTCGAAACAGTCCACCTCCAAACAGCGACACTCGAAACAGCACGTTTTGGACGGAAACAAAGTTAAAACAGGAAATAAGTTCGAAGGATCGAACAACACTTTATACGAAGTATTGAACAAGTATCAAGCTGTATCGAAAAATGAACAGAATATCGAAACAAGGTATAAACAAAAGTTTTATCAAATTAGACCTATAATTTGATAAAGTGATTTCTCCTCAAGACCTATTGAGAATCAATCAGATTAGTATTCGAAACGCGTCGAATAAAAACCAAGTTTTGATGAAAAGCATTAACCAGGGAAAAACACAAAGTGTTCTCAATTCTTCAACATTCAATAATCTGCTTCATTACAACTCTACTGCCACTATTTATAGGTAAAAGTAACCTGACAGGATAAACTAAACTAATACAAGCTGTTCTTAAAATAATGAAAAGATAATAAAAGGTTCTTTATGTCACTTGTTGACAAAAGTAAAAGTTGGGTCTTGTCTCCAAGTTGAAGTTTGACAGCCGCTTTTTCATATAACAAGTTGCCAACAATCCTGCTGCTTTTGTAAGAGAAAGCTGAACATTCTTTTATTGTTTAATTGCCACTTGAATTTCCTCCCCTCCCCAAGATGCAAGTTGTCTTTAAGTTACCCCAATTCCGATTATCAATGTAACTCTGTGCCTCGTTTGCCTTCTCGCCCAAGTACGTTGGAGTATGGTCGAGGTGTTTTATGTCAATTCTTACTTCGTCTTCTTCACTTGGAGTAGTCGGTTTCGTATCATTCCCTCCTTCTTTAAAAGGAATTGTCCTCAATTCCGCAATCCCATTGTCGTCAAGGTAAGGGGATAGATCACCTACGTTGAAAGTAGCATGTACTCCGTAATCACCCTAAGTTCTAACTTGTAAGCATTGTCATTCACCTTCGCAATTATTTTAAATGGTCCCTCACTCGTGGCATTAACTTGTTCTTACGCTTACTCGAATCGTTCCTTCCTCAAATGTAACCAAACTAAATCTCCAACCTCGAATAGTCTCGGCCTTCTTTGCTTATTCGACTTCCTTTTGTATGCCTCGTTTATTTCCTTGATTCGATCCCGCACTGTTCTCGTAATTTCATCATTGATTTCACTTCGACTCCGCATCCTTATGCACTAATTCGTCACTTGGTAGTGGAATTAGATCTAGTGGTATGTAAGGATTCACCGTAAACTACTTCAAATGGAGAGTGTGCCGTGGCATGAGTAGGAGATCGATTATAAGCAAACTCCGCATGTGCGCCAGATCCTCCTTTTGTGTTTTGTTCACCAAGCCTCGCAATGCGTCCCAGTGTTCGATTCGTTACTTCGCTTGTCCGTCGGTTTGAGGATGATGCGAAGTACTAAACAACAGCTTGGTCCCCACCTTCCTCCATAATGTGTTCCAAAAATAGCTTAGAAACTTTGAGTCCGGTCCGAAACAATAGTTTATGGAACTCCATGTAGTCGCACCACCTCCCGGAAATACAAGTCAGCAACATTACTCGCATCATCGGTTTTGTGACAAGGAACAAAATGAGCCATCTTTGAAAAACGATCGACGACCACCATAATCGCATCCTTACCTCGTTGGGTTCGAGGCAAAGCCACAATGAAATCTATTGAGATATCTTCCCACGGTCTCTCCGGAATCGGTAAAGGTGTGTAGACTCCTGGTTTGAACGAACTCTTCGCAACATGGCACGTCACACATTTACTAATTATATTATGAACATCCCCCTGCATCCTTGGCCAATAAAAATGTTCTTTAAGCACCTCCAATGTCTTGGCCGAACCAAAGTGGCCAGCCAAACCTCCCCCATGAGCCTCTCGAACCAGCAATTCTCGAATCGTGTGCCTTGGTAGACAAAGACGATTCCCCTTAAAAAGAAAGCCCTCCTGTATCGAAAATTCTCCCACCGGGCCAGGTTTGCACCGGACGAAGGTCTCGCCAAAATCCGCATCACCTTCGTAATACTCCTTTATTGTATCGAATCCAAGCAATCGAACATCAAGAGTGGCGAGTAAGGCATAACGCCTAGACAATGCATCTGCCACAATATTGATCTTGCCATCCTTATACTTCGATGAGAAGTGAAATGATTGTAAGAATTCCACCCACTTCGCATGCCTGGGACTTAACTTGTGTTGTCCGTTAATATACTTCAAGGATTCATGGTCCGAGTGGATGATAAAATGCTTTGGTCGAAGATAGTGACTCCAATGATCTAGAGCCCTCACAATAGCATAAAACTCCTTGTCGTACGTACAATAATTCAGACGAGCGCCATTTAACTTCTCGGAAAAATAAGCAATAGGTCGCTTTCCCTGAATGAGAACCGCTCCAATGCCCACCCCGCTAGCATCACATTCCACCTCAAACGGTTGCGAAAAATTGGGTAATGCTAAGATTGGTGCTTCGCACAACTTCGCCTTCAAGTTTGCAAATGACTCCTGAGCAGCTCTGCCCCAATTAAACGTGCCCTTCTTCAAACATTCGGTTATTGGGCTTGCAATGGTACTGAAGTCTCGAATGAATCTTCGGTAAAATGAAGCTAGTCCATGGAACGATCTAACCTCCGTCACTGTAGTGGGAACCGGCCAGGACTTAATTGCTTCGATCTTCGCTTGATCGACCGACACTCCATCCTTTGAAACAATATAGCCAAGAAAGACTATACTTTCGACCAAAAATGAGCACTTCTCCTTTTTCCATACACTGGTCTCTAAGGGTTTCAAGACTTGCCTCAAGTGTTCGAAATGTTCTTGCAACGATCTTTGTAGATCAAAATATCATCTAAGTATACAACCACAAATTTCCCTAAAAATGGCTTAAGTACCTCATTCATCAAGCGCATGAAAGTACTCGGTGCATTTGTAAGACCGAATGGCATAATGTCTATTCATACGGCCCGTGTTTAGTTTTGAAGGTCTTCCACTCATCTCCTTCCCGCATTCGAATCGTGATAACCACTTCGTAGATCAACTAATGAAAAGATCAGCGATCCGTGTAATTCGTCGACATGTCATCAAGCCTCGGAATCGGAAATCGATACTTGATGGTTATGTTGTTCACCGCCGATCAGTAAATACACATCCTCCAAGATCCGTCCTTCTTTGGAACCCGATGTCTAGGAACCGCACAAGGGCTTAGGCTTTCTCGAACATATCCACGATCCATCAGTTTTTCAATTTGGTTTTGTAATTCCTTCGTCTCCTCGGGATTACATCTATAGGAAGCTTTGTTAGGCAACGACACACCCGGTATGAGGTCGATCTGATGTTCAATCCCGCGAATTGGTGGTAAACCCGACGGTAATTCTTCGGGAAAAACATCCGCAAATTCGCGTAATAAGACATCCATCCTTTCGTTCCGCACCACAATGTCACCATTCCGTGTCTCCTTCAGAACCAACAAGTACACACACTTGCCATCATTAAGAGCATGTTCCACCTCCCGTTCGCTAGCAAACATGGCCAGTTTTGGTTTTTCACTCCTACTAGAACTCATAGAGTGAATAGCTTGCGGTGACATTGGTTTAAGCACAATCTTCTTGCCCTTATCCCGTAACTCGTACTCATTGCTTCTTCCTCGGTGTAAAATGTCCCTATCAAACATCCATGGTCTTCCCAACAGTACATGGCATGCATCCATCGGGAGTACATCACATAATACGTTGTCTTCATATGAACCCATGGCTAGTCCAATCCTCACTTGTTTAGTTACCCTTATTTTGCTCCCATCATCGAGCCAATGCAAAGTGTAAGGTTTCGGGTGAGCCGTAGTGGTCAGCCCGAGTTTAGTCACCATCTCGCTGGAAGCTACGTTGGTGCAACTCCCTCCATCAACGATCAAACTACACCATTTATTTCCAACTTGACACTTCGTGTGAAATATTTGATTCCGCTGTTCCGAATCATTCGATACAGCTTTGGCTTGTAGCGTTCGCAGAACTAAAGCCGTGTCATAGCTTGGAGCATCGTAAGTCTCACATTCTTCTCCTTCTTCGTCCTTAATGTCGAAATCAAATACGTCACCCAGTCTTTCTTCCTCAACCAACAACTCGTCTCGGATCGTGACGGCTTCCCTTAGTGTCACCACTCGCTTGTTCGGACAAGCATTTTGATAATGCCCGAATCCTTGACATTTGAAACATCTCACTTTAGCCAAACTCGTCTCCTTCGGTACATAGGGTACAGTTGCCTTAGCGGGAATCGCAACAGGAACCGGAGTCGGTACAGTTGCCTTAGCAGCTGAACTAGATCCGACGCTTGGGTTTCCAAACTTGACTGGAAACTCGGGTTTATACATCTTTATCCTGTTTTGAGCTTCTAACTTCACACATAACCCACATAAAGTATCGAAGTCCTCGTATGGATATAGTTCCACCGAGTTAGCTATGCTTCGGTTTAAGCCACGCAAGAATCGCGACATCTTCTGTTCCTCATTCTCCTCTATCTCTCCCATTAAGGTTAGATTCTCAAATTCCTCAATGTACTCACTGACATTTAACTTTCCCGCATGAGATCCGCAATCTTCTGTACAAGCAATAAGGTGTGATGTTGGCACATATCTTTACGAAGTTTTCTTTTAATGACTCCCACGAACGGATCTTTTCTTTCCCGCGAGCTCTTCGTGTTTTCATTCCTTCGTACCAAAGTGAAGCTCCTTTCCCCAACTTGAGAATTGCATACTTACACCTTTTCTCATCGTCAAGGTCTTTAAATTCGAACATACGATCAATTTTTCGTTCCCATTCCGTAAACTTGAGGTCGGTCCCTCCAACGAACTCTGGAAGCTCGTTCACCTTGAACTCTTCGACATGGCGTGAGGGTCGTTCATAGTCACCACGCCTAGGTTGCCAACGCTGGTCGCGTTGTTCTGGTACATCACGTAATGCGTCACGAAGTTTTGCCAAGAAATCAGCGTCGTTGAGATCCATAATGCCAAAGATCAATAACTTGGGCTCCGATACCACTTATGATACGAATTCTCACTGGTTATGCGAATTCGCTATCGATACAGCGGAAGACTTTTTTTTGACGAGCGGAAGCTATCAGCAAGAACTGTTGGGAACTGGTGACAACCGCTCGCTACAGCAACAATACTGATAATTGATGAAGACGGTAATTCGATACAGCAACAGGATGGGAATTCGGCCAACTGGAAAATGACTCGAAACAGTCCACCTCCAAACAGCGACACTCGAAACAGCACGTTTTGGACGGAAACAAAGTTAAAACAGGAAATAAGTTCGAAGGATCGAACAACACTTTATACGAAGTATTGAACAAGTATCAAGCTGTATCAAAAAATGAACAGAATATCGAAACAAGGTATAAACAAAAGTTTTATCAAATTAGACCTATAATTTGATAAAGTGATTTCTCCTCAAGACCTATTGAGAATCAATCAGATTAGTATTCGAAACGCGTCGAATAAAAACCAAGTTTTGATGAAAAGCATTCACCAGGGAAAAACACAAAGTGTTCTCAATTCTTCAACATTCAATAATCTGCTTCATTACAACTCTACTGCCATTATTTATAGGTAAAAGTAACCTGACAGGATAAACTAAACTAATACAAGTTGTTCTTAAAATAATGAAAAGATAATAAAAGGTTCTTCATGTCACTTGTTGACAAAAGTAAAAGTTGGGTCTTGTCTCCAAGTTGAAGTTTGACAGCCGCTTTTTCATATAACAAGTTGCCAATAATCCTGCTGCTTTTGTAAGAGAAAGATGAACATTCTTTTATTGTTTAATTGCCACTTGAATTTCCTCCCCTCCCCAAGATGCAAGTTGTCTTTAAGTTACCCCAATTCCGATTATCAATGTAACTCCAGGCCTCATTTCAGTTCTCTCGCCCAAGTACGTTGGAGTATGGTCGAGGTGTTTTATGTCAATTCTTACTTCGTCTTCTTCACTTGGAGTATTCGGTTTCGTATCAGTAAGCCTAAAATCCAAGATTGGCTTAAATTCAAAAAATATTTCAATCGAAGGTTCAAATCCCCATCTTACCACCAATCCTTCGACGCCCCACCACCGGCATTCGATCTAAGGTCTTCCTCCATCAAGGAATTCCCAACAGAATCTTTTTTCGATGAAGACAATGTCCCTACGGTCATTTTCAAAGAAGTAGACGAGACAGAGTTTTCAACGGAGCAATTCAACGAAGAAGATGAGTTGAGCCGTGTCTCCCTAGTCGACGAACCTAGATCTTGCTACTTTGATCATGGGCTAGTTGGTTGTGTTGGTCAAATTGACCAAAACGGACCAAATTATTTTAGTAACGCGAAACAAGATCACGGCCTTATGCTTTCAAACGGCTAATCTTGAAGATGAACTCTTTGTCACCGACTTTGATATGACAGAATTTCTGCGGCATTTTTGATGACAAAGAAGATGATGGTTGAGTCGAACTACCCTATCGGAGCAAAGTGGTTCGTGTGACTTTGTTGCGATGCGAAACGAGCTTAGTGGATTAATTTTTGATGAGACATTATTGGAGGAGCACGGCAATATTGAAACGGAGTGTTGGTTAGATTATGACGGACCTTGACATTTGATGAGGAACCAATTGATGAAGAGGAATCCGTAATAAATCCTATGGTTCCCACCGTAATAAATTCGTATTTTCCATTTTTGATGATGAACCCGAGAAATCGGTGTTTCCACTCGGAGGAGGAACCCGATGTGGAGTTAACTGCGTCCCATTTCGGATATCCACTCATGTCATGATATCGGTATTACAGCGGAGTAATTATTATTATTTTATTAATAATGATAGTTATTTTGTTGGTGATTCTCGAGGGCCCCACTACCTATCGTCTCAAGATTTTGGGTCATGTACGTCTGCGGACATCTTCGAGATCAAATACTTAGAGGCTTTAGTTAATTATCTTGGTGACGAAGGGAGTTCGGGTGAGGACAATTCCCTTTAAAGAGAGAGGGTATGATACGAATCGGTCAACATCATCAAATACAAAAAAGAAGATTATCCGACCAAGCTTGGTTGAGTCGCAGGCATACATAAAATCCTCATGCAAAATACATGGACAAATTACCAATTCTCGCGCGCACGATGACTTCGTAGCAGTTTTAGTATTTTGCCCATAACTTTCTCGTCCGAAATCCGATTCAGGTGATTCAAGTGGCCATGGAAAGCTAAGAAAGAGAGCTACAAATCTTATGAGACCATAGGACCAAATTCGGACTCATTGGATCCCAGAAATGACAAAACCGACAGCATCATATTTGGTCCAAGATCATGAAGATTTTTGTCTCTTCTAGTTTCAAGACTTGATACGATATCTAAATCGAAGAAGCTCCAATAAAAATCGACATCCACAACGATACAAATTCGCATGGTCATGCATCATTATACTTGGGAGAAAAGAATACGCGGATTGGAGTTACGTTGTTAATCGGAACCGGAGTAACATAAAACTCGACGACGTAATCGGTCCGAAAGCATGAAATTCGGCCATATCATGCTTGAAAGGGACTCATGATTTGTCAAGATGCATGAAGATATTTTCTCTTCCCCACCATAATAAAAATCGGCCCTAGCATAAAGATTTGATGAAGACTTTCATCAAATGTCTCCTTCATGTCATTATCCTTCATGTCCTAATCACCATGATAATTCCAAAAAGACTTGATATCATATCACCTTCCCACCATGATACCTCACGTCCCATACATATGTAAGTGTAGAAGACTTTCATCCTTCATGTCATTTTCCCTCAAGTCATAATCACCTACATAACTCCAAAGAGGTTGATATCATTATCTACACAAAATCCTCCTAATCACTTGGTATATTCGGCCGATTTGAAGCTTGCAAGAAAGGACAATTTGTGAAGCTTTCATCAAGTATCTCTTCATGTCACCATCACCTAATAAAACCAAGATTCACCATATTTCTCCTTCCCCACAAAATCGATCCAAAGCATGAGATTTGAGGAAGATTTTCACCAAGTATTTCGGCCGATTGGGATGTTACTAGGAAGTTTCATTTCTCGTTTTGTTGTATTTTCTTACGGTTGGAAACTACTATATATAGTAGTGCTCGTTGTATTGTAAACATATCTTGAAGCTGGAAAGTAATAAACCTTGTATTTCTTTGAAATATACGTTGAACGAGTTCAACAAAACTTTAGTTATTATTTCGACGCGTCTCGAGATTTTAACTTGATCAATTCTCAATAGGTCTTGGGAAGAGATTACTTTTATCGAGTTATAGGTCTAGTTCGATAAAACACATCCAAATCCGTATACACTACTACCTCACGGCCGAAATCCATTTAAGTTCGGCCACCCCTTGTATTTTTCGAGTGACACTTTGATAATCGTCAAGACATAATAATCTTCCGTTGTATTTCATACGCATTACGTACGTAATTCGTATCATCTTCTTGTTCGATATTTTTTATTGTTATATCCGATATTATTCACATACAAAATACATCCGAAAAACTCCATATTCGTAAAAGCCTTCCGCTATCATACACTTACATATACTCCGACCGATACGTATCCACCTCTCCCCGGATAATTCGTATCAGTTGGGTTCGCGGCAAAGCAACATTGAAATCCATCGAGACATCTTCCCATGGTCTCTCCGGAATCGGTAAAGGTGTGTATATTCCTGGTTTGAACGAACTCTTCGCAATATGGCATGTCACACACTTACTAATTATATTATTGACATCCCCCTGCATCTTTGGCCAATAAAAATGTTCTTTAAGCACATCTAATGTCTTGGCCGAACCAAAGTGGCCAGCCAAAGCTCCCCCGTGAGCCTCTCGAATCAGCAATTCTCAAGTCGTGTGCTTCGGTAGACAAAGACGATTTCCTTTAAAAAGAAAGCCTTCCTGTATCGAAAAATCTCCCATCGGTCTGGATTTGCAAAGGACGAAGGTTTCGCCAAAATCCGCATCACTGTCATAATATTCTTTCACTGTATCGAATCCAAGCAATCGAACATTAAGAGTAGAGATTAAAGCATATCTCCTAGACAGCGCATCAGCCACCACATTGCTCTTACCGTCCTTATACTTCGATGAAAAGTGAAACGATTGCAAGAATTCCACCCACTTAGCATATCTCGGACTTAACTTCTGTTGTCCATTAATATATTTTAAAGATTCATGGTCCGAATGCAGAATAAAATATTTCGTCCGAAGGTAATGGATCCAATGATCAAGAGCTCTCACCATGGCATAGAACTCCTTGTCGTATGTACAATACTTGAGTCGAGCCCCACCCAAATTCTATGAAAAGTACTGATACGAATTACGTATGTAAGTGTACGTAAAGCGTATGAAATACAACGGAAGGTTATTACGTTTTGACAAGTATCAAAGTATCAACCAAAAATACAAGGTGGTGGCCGAAATTATACGGTTTTCGGCCGTGAGGTGGGATAGTGTATGGATTTGAATGTGTTTTACCGAATTAGACCAATAACTCGATAAAGATAATCTCTCCTCAAGACCTATTGAGAATTGATCAAGTTATAATTCGAGACGCGTCGAAATAATAACCAAGGTTTTTGTTGAACTCGTTCAACGTATATTTCAAGAGAAATACAATGTTATTAATATTCAAGATGCTTACAAATACAAGGTGAACTACTATATATAGTAGTATACAAAAGATAAGGGAATAAAAAAGACAAGAAAAAACAAAAATACAAGTCTCCATCATAGCATGCTTCGGCCGATTCTTCAATGGTGGGGAGGAGGAGATCTTCAATATCTTATATAAGATATGAAGACTTTGAGAGGTCCTTTTCAAGATGCTTTGGCCGATTCTTCAATGGTGGGGAGGAGGAGATCTTCAATATCTTTGTATAAGATATGAAGACGTTGGGAGGTCCTTTTCAAGATGCTTTGGCCGAAAATTTCTTCAAAGGTGGGGGAAGGAGATCTTTATTTTGGACAAGATATGAAGATGAAAAAAAAATGTTAGACAAATCTTTCATGTATCTTGGAGTGATCGGCCGAATCCCCTATGATTTGGGCCGATTCCAACGTTAATTTGTCGCCATGTTTACGTAACTCCAGTTCCGATTAATAATGTAACTCCAATCCGCATGTTCTTTTCGCCCAAGTATGATGATGCATGGTCATGCAACTTTGTATCGTCGTTGACGTCGATTTTTATTGACTCTTCTTCGATTGGAATAAATGATATCGTATCATTCCCTCCCTCTTTGAAAGGAATTGACCTCAATTCCGAAATGCCATCGTCGTCAAGGTAAGGCGAGAGATCGCCTACGTTGAAAGTTGCGTGTACTCCGTATTCGCCCGGAAGTTCTACTTTGTAAGCGTTGTCGTTCACTTTTCCCACAATTTTGTACGGACCTTCGGCTCTCGGCATTAATTTGTTCTTGCGTTTGTTCGGGAATCGTTCTTTCCTCAAATGTATCCAAACTAAGTCGCCAACATCAAATAGCCTCGCCTTTTTATTTTTGTTCGACTTCCGCTTGTAAATTTCATTTACTTCTTTAATCCGATCTCGTACCTTTTCATGTAACTTCATCATTGCCTTGAGTTTTGATTCTGCGTCTTTGTGAACCAATTCGTCGTTCGGCAAGGGAATCAAATCCAATGGCATGTGTGGGTTAATTCCGTACACTACTTCAAAAGGTGAATGGGCCGTGGCGAAGCCGGGTGATCGGTTGTATGCGAATTCCGCATGTGCAAGTTTAACGTCCCAATCTTTTTGTGTTTTATTCACCAATCCTCGCAATAATGCTCCCAAGGTTCGATTAGTCACTTCGGTTTGTCCATCGGTTTGTGGGTGATGTGAAGTACTGAATAGAAGTTTAGTTCCCACTTTTCTCCATAAAGTATTCCAAAAGTAACTCAGGAATTTAGAATCTCGATCCGACACGATAGTGTTTGGAACTCCGTGTAAACGAACTATTTCTCGGAAATATAAGTCCGCCACATTGCTTGCATCATCGGTTTTGTGGCATGCTATAAAGTGAGCCATTTTTGAAAAACGGTCGACGATGATACGGAATCATTTGATATGAACGAAGAAGACGAAGTAAGGATCGATATAAATGACCTTACTACACGCCATGCACGGGCTACTACGTATTTAGGCGAGAAAACGGACATAAGACGTGGAGTCTCGGTCTCAGCCGTGTCATATAACACGGCCCGTGTCATGCTATGCCGGAAGGTCGACAATCGACCGGAAAATGGACGAACTGCCGGAAAAATCACCACCGGCCGGAAAATTCACCACTCGCTTCGGGCCGAAGCGCCGACCACCACTCGCCGGGCCGATCGATCACTGCTAGGCGGCCGATCACTGCTGAGCGAATCCGGCCGTGTCATCCGACACGGCCCGTGCCGAGGTGTCTGGATAATGAAATCTCGCCGCCGACCGAACCCGACCGTGCCGTCCGACACGGCCCGCGGCCGACACAACCCGACCGTGCAGGCGACACGGCCGAGTCACACTCTTCCGGATAGTACAATGCCCATTGTCCGACCAACCCGACCATGCCAGGCGACACGGTCGAGTCCCTGCCGGCCAGATGCGCGCCGCGACCGTGCCGATCGGCACGGGCCGTGTCCGGCAGACCAGCAAATGCCATGCTGGCTGATTTTTTTTTTATTTTTTGTTGTTTTTCCTCCCCTCACATGTCATGATTAGACTTGCATGTTATGTGGGGTGTCTTATATTCATTTTGTTGTGTGATTCCCCCTCCCTTTGATTTGATTCCCTTGTATTTTATCTTGTGTTTTGTTTCTCATTTCAAGATCATGTGATCTTGTTTGATTCCTTAGTTGCTAAGAAGACTACCATGCTATAAGTAGTCTTGTTGATGCTTTCATTATGTATATTGTATGTTGAAGAAAT
Source organism: Orobanche coerulescens (assembly GCA_033398695.1). Classification (NCBI taxonomy): domain Eukaryota; kingdom Viridiplantae; phylum Streptophyta; class Magnoliopsida; order Lamiales; family Orobanchaceae; genus Orobanche; species Orobanche coerulescens. The sequence continues at coordinate 57,844,217 of CM065812.1, read as the reverse complement.
AAGAATACACTTGTGTTTTCTTGGTGAATGCTTTTCATCGAAACCTTGGTTATAATTCGACGCGTTTTCGAGTTTTAATCGAATCGATTCTCAATAGGTCTTGAGAAAAGATTATCTTATCAAACTATAGGTCTAGTTTGATAAATCATTCATATTGTTCTTGTTTATGTAAGCCGAATTGCCCTACTTTCGGTTATATCTTACGAGTGTTACACATATACGAGTGTTGTGAGGTAACAAAATATATCCATGCATTTTCCCGAATTTACGTTCATCTTAATACGTAATTCGTATCATTAGTGGCATCGGCCCAAGGCTATTTCCTTGGCAATTTTATTGAAGATTTCTTGTTCAAAACTATCTCTTGATTCTTGTTATGGATTTCTCCGATCCCGATTTCTTGATGAAACTCCGGACGCACTAAGCGGTCACCGAACCACGTATGCAAGCAAGACGCGGGATGACGACGCCAAATACACCATGCGGATGAGTTTAAAGTAAACGAACTTCCGGAGTTCGTTGGAGGTACCGATCCGGAAGCTTATTTGGAGTGGGAACGGAAAATTGAACGCATGTTCGAATTCAAAGACCTTAACGACGAGAAACGTTGCAAATATGCAATTCTCAAGTTAGGGAAGGGTGCTTCTCTTTGGTTCAAGGAGTAAAGACGCCAAGAACTCGGGAGGGAAAAGCAAAAATCCGTTCGTGGGATTCTTTAAAAGAAAACTTCGTAAGAGGTATGTGCCAACATCACACCGGTTAACCTTATAGGAAGATTGCCGACTTCATGCAAGGCAAACTAAGTGTCGGTGAATATATTGAAGAGTTCGAAAGTTTGGTCTTGATGGGAGAGCTAGAAGAAAACGAAGAACAAAAGATGTCCCGTTTTTTACGTGGCTTAAATAAAAACATAGCCAACACGGTGGAGTTATATCCATATGAAGATTTCGATACTTTATGTGGACTATGCATAAAGATAGAAGCCCAAAATAAATTGAAGTTTTCAAGACCCGAATTTCCTTCCAAATTCGGGAATCCAAGTGCCGGTTCGAGTTCGGGTACTAAAAGCACCACACCAAGTCATGTTCCTATCACGGCACCTAAGACTCCCTACGTACCCAAAGAAACAAGTTTGGCGAAGGTACGATGTTTCAAGTGTCAAGGATTCGGCCATTACCAAAATGCATGTCCGAACAAACGGGTGGTGACACTAAGAGAGGCTCTTGAGGCCCGGGAAGAATTATTGGCCGAGGACGAAGAAGAAAGACTCGGCGACGTGTTTGATGTAAACACCGAAGAAGAAGAGGAGTGTGAGGCTTACAATGCTCCGGACTATGACACGAGTCTAGTCCTTCGCACTTTACAAGTCAAGACGGTTTCGAGGGACACGGAGCAACGAGATCAAATATTCCACACCAAGTGTCAAATTAAAGACAAATGGTGTAGTTTGATAATCGATGGAGGAAGTTGTACGAATGTTGCTTCAAGCGAGATGGTGACAAAGCTCGGACTCATCACTACTACTCATCCAAAACCATACGCGTTACATTGGCTCGATGATGGGAGTAAGGTGAAAGTTTCGAAACAAGTACGGGTCGGATTAACTATGGGTTAGTATGGTGACAACGTACTATGTGATGTACTCCCGATGGATGCATGCCACATACTTCTGGGCCGACTGTGGCTATTTGATAGAGACGTTTTACATCGAGGAAGGAGTAACGAATATGAATTACGGGATAAAGGCAAGAAGATTGTGCTCAAACCAATGGCACCCCAAGCCATTCGATCGATGAGTTCTAATCAAATGGAGAAACCGAAGCTTACTATGTTTGCTAGTGAGAAGGAGGTAAGACACGCTATTGACGATGGCGAACGTGTGTATTTATTAATGATTAAAGAAACACGAGATGTTGACGTGATTGTGCAAGGCAAGAGAGATATCGATACCTTGCTACAAGAATTTGCGGATGTCTTCCCGGAAGACTTACCGTCGGGTTTGCCACCCTTACGTGGGATTGAACACCAAGTCGACCTTGTACCGGGTGCATCACTCCCTAACAAGGCCGCCTATCGATGTAACCCCGAGGAGACAAAGGAGTTGCAAAAGCAAATCGAGGAACTAATGAACCGCGGGTACGTTCGAGAAAGTTTGAGCCCTTGTGCGGTTCCGGTTTTACTTGTTCCAAAGAAGGATGGGTCATGGCGGATGTGTATAGGTAGTAGAGCCGTGAACAACATAACCATCAAATATCGGTTCCAAATTCCGAGGCTTGATGATATGTTGGACGAGTTGCATGGTTCGGTGATTTTTTCGAAGGTTGATTTGAGAAGCGGCTATCATCAAATTCGCATGCGGGAAGGAGATGAATGGAAAACGGCTTTCAAGACAAAACATGGATTATATGAATGGCTCGTCATGCCCTTTGGCCTTACAAATGCGCCAAGTACTTTCATGCGATTAATGAATGAGGTACTTAAGCCATTTTTGGGAAAATTTGTCGTCGTATACTTGGACGACATCTTAATTTATAGTCGATCATTGCAAGAGCATACCGGGCACTTGAGGAAAGTCTTTGAGATCCTTAGGGATCAAAAACTTTATGGGAAAAAGGAGAAGTGTTCGTTTCTAGTCGAGAGTGTAGCCTTTCTTGGCTACATCATTTCTAAAGAAGGAGTGTCGGTTGATCAAACCAAGATCGAGGCGATTAAATCTTGGCCTACACCTAAAACCATCACGGAAGTCCGATCCTTTCACGGACTTGCTTCATTTTATCGGAGGTTCATACGAGACTTTAGTACCATTTCTAGTCCGATAACGGAATGCTTGAAAAAGGGACCGTTTATGTGGAACGGGGCTGCCCAAGGGGCGTTTGAAAAATTGAAGGCGAAAATGTGTGAAGCACCTATCTTGGCTTTACCCGACTTTTCACAACCTTTCGAGGTAGAATGTGACGCAAGTGGAGTGGGTATTGGGGCGGTCCTCGTCCAAGGGAGGCGACCAATTGCCTACTTTTCGGAGAAATTGGGTGGGGCTCGACTCAACTATTGTACTTATGACAAGGAGTTCTATGCCATTGTGAGAGCTCTTGATCATTGGAGCCATTACCTTCGGCCGAAACATTTCATCCTACATTCGGATCATGAGTCCTTGAAATATATCAACGGCCAACTAAAGTTGAGTTCGAGACATGCTAAATGGGTGGAATTCTTGCAATCATTCCACTTTTCATCGAAGTACAAAGATGGCAAGAGCAACATTGTGGCGGATGCTTTGTCTAGACGGTATGCCTTGCTCTCTACTCTTGACATTCGGTTGCTTGGGTTCGAAGCATTGAAGGAGTATTATGATGGGGATGTGGATTTTGGTGAGGTTTTCATTCGGTGTAAATCCGGTCCGTTTGGAGAGTTTACGTTGCAAGAAGGATTCCTTTTCAAAGGGAATCGCCTATGTTTACCCAAACACCCGATTCGGGAATTATTAGTTCGGGAAGCTCACGGTGGAGGCTTGGCCGGTCATTTTGGTTCGGCCAAAACGTTGGAGGTCCTTAAAGAGCATTTTCATTGGCCGAAGATGCAAGTGAATGTACACGACATAATTAATAAGTGTGTGGCATGCCATATTGCTAAAAGTTCATTCAAACCGGGAGCATACATGCCTTTGCCGATTCCGGAAAGACCGTGGGAAGATGTCTCAATGGATTTTATTGTTGCTTTGCCTCGTACTCAACGAGGGAGAGATGCTATTATGGTTGTCGTAGACCGATTTTCGAAGATGGCTCACTTTGTGGCTTGCCACAAGACAGACGACGCGAGTAACGTCGCCGATTTGTATTTCCAGAAATCAAATGCGATTGCATGGGGTTCCAAAAACGATTGTTTCGGATCGGGACTCAAAATTCCTTAGTTATTTTTGGAACACCTTGTGGAGAAAGGTGGGAACCAAACTACTATTTAGCACGTCACATCATCCACAAACGGACGGTCAAACCGAAGTGACCAATCGAACGTTGGGCACATTACTACGTGGTCTTGTGAGCAAGACACAGAAGGATTGGGACATAAACTTGCACATGCGGAGTTCGCTTATAATCGTTCTCCTACTCATGCCACGGCACACTCTCCGTTCGAAGTAGTTTACGGACTAAACCCGTACATGTCGTTAGATCTAATTCCATTGCCAAGTGACGAGTTAGTGCACAAGGATGCGGAATCAAAATTGAAATCGATGATGAAATTACACGAGCAAGTACGTAATCGAATCAAGGAAATAAACGAGGTTTACAAAAGAAAGTCGAACAAACAAAAAAGGCCGAGATTGTTCAAAGTTGGTGATTTGGTTTGGTTGCATTTAAGAAAAGAGCGATTTCCAAATAAACGTAAGAACAAATTAATGCCACGAGCGGAGGGACCGTTTAAAGTAATCGCGAAAGTGAACGACAACGCTTACAAATTAGAACTTCCGGGAGATTATGGGATTCATGCAACCTTTAATGTTGGGGACCTCTCACCTTACATCGATGATGACGGAATTTCGGAATTGAGGACAATTCCTTTTAAAGGAGGAGGAGATGATACGGAATCATTTGATATGAACGCAGAAGATGAAGTAAGGATCGATATAAATGACCTTACTACACGCCATGCACGGGCTACTACGTATTTAGGCGAGAAAACGGACATAAGACGTGGAGTCTCGGTCTCAGCCGTGTCATATAACACGGCCCGTGTCATGCTATGCCGGAAGGTCGACAATCGACCGGAAAATGGACGAACTGCCGGAAAAATCACCACCGGCCGGAAAATTCACCACCTGCCGGAATCGCCGAGCGCCGCCGACCACCACTGCCGGAATCGCCGATCACGCCTGCTTGAATGGCCGATCACTGCTGAGCGAATCCGGCCGTGTCATCCGACACGGCCCGTGCCGAGGTGTCTGGATAATGAAATCTCGCTGACCGAACCGACCGTGTCGTCCGACACGGCCCGTGCCGACACAACCCGACCGTGCAAGGCGACACGGCCGAGTCACACTCTTCTGGATAGTACAATTCCCGTCGACCAACCCGACTGCCGGGCGACACGGTCGAGTCCCTCGCCGGCAGATGCGCGTTGCGACCGTGCCGATCGGCACGTGTCAGCAGATCAAGAAATGCCATTATTGCTGATTTTTTTTATTTTTTGTTGTTTTTCCTCCCCTCACATGTCATTATTAGACTTGCATGTTATGTGGGGTGTCTTATATTCATTTTGTTGTGTGATTCCCCCTCCCTTTGATTTGATTCCCTTGTATTTTATCTTGTGTTTTGTTTTTCATTTCAAGATCATGTGATCTTGTTTGATTCCTTAGTTGCTAAGAAGACTACCATGCTATAAGTAGTCTTGTTGATGCTTTCATTATGTATATTGTATGTTGAAGAAATAAGAATACACTTGTGTTTTCTTGGTGAATGCTTTTCATCGAAACCTTGGTTATAATTCGACGCGTTTTCGAGTTTTAATCGAATCGATTCTCAATAGGTCTTGAGAAAAGATTATCTTATCAAACTATAGGTCTAGTTTGATAAATCATTCATATTGTTCTTGTTTATGTAAGCCGAATTGCCCTACTTTCGGTTATATCTTACGAGTGTTACACATATACGAGTGTTGTGAGGTAACAAAATATATCCGCTGCATTTTCCGGCGAATTTACGTTCATCTTAATACGTAATTCGTATCAGACGACCACCATGATCGAGTCTTTGCCCCGTTGAGTACGAGGTAAAGCAACAATAAAATCCATCGAGACATCCTCCCATGGTCGTAAAGGTATTGGCAATGGCATGTATGTACTTGGCTTGAACGAACTTTTCATCATGTGACAAGTGACGCATTTACTCACGATTGTGCTTACGTCACCATACATCTTTGGCCAAAAGAAATGCTCCTTTAGCACTTCTACGGTCTTAGCTGAACCGAAATGACCGGCTAGTCCTCCTCCGTGCGCCTCCCGAACTAGTAATTCCCGAATTGTATGCTTCGGCACACATAGTTTATTTCCTTTGAAAAGAAAGCCATCCTGTAAAATAAATTCTTCGTACGGGCCTGTTTTACAACGGGTGAAAATTTCTCCGAAATCCAAATCGTCAATGTAATGATCTTTCAAAGTCTCGAACCCCAACAAACGAACATCTAGAATAGAAAGTAAGGCATACCGTCTTGATAGTGCATCCGCCACTATATTACTCTTACCGTCTTTGTACTTGGATGAAAAGTGAAAAGATTGCAAAAATTCCACCCATTTTGCATGTCTCGGACTTAGCTTGCTTTGCCCGTTAATGTATTTCAATGACTCGTGATCCGAATGCAACACGAAATCTTTCGAACGTAAATAGTGACTCCAATGATCGAGCGCTCTCACGATAGCATAGAACTCCTTGTCATAAGTACAATAATTGACTCGAGCACCACTTAACTTTTCCGAAAAATAGGCGATGGGGCGGCCTCCTTGAATAAGTACTGCCCCGATTCCAACTCCGCTAGCGTCGCATTCCACCTCAAATGGTTGCGAAAAATCGGGTAACGTTAAAATCGGTGCTTCACATAACTTTTCTTTTAATTTTTCAAAATCCTTTTGGGCAGCCTCGTTCCATGCAAATGTTCCTTTTTTAAGACACTCCGTGATCGAACTGGAGATGGTACTAAAGTCCCGTATGAATCGTCGGTAAAAAGAAGCGAGGCCATGAAATGATCGTACCTCCGTGATAGTTTTTGGTGTCGGCCAAGACTTGATTGCCGCGATTTTCTCTTGATCCACCGAAACTCCTTCTTTAGAAACGACATAGCCGAGAAAGACAAGACTCTCGACTAGGAAAGTACACTTCTCCCGCTTTCCATAAAGTTTCTGTTTCCTTAGAGTTTCAAACACGTGCCGCAAGTGTTCGAGATGCTCCTCTAAGGATCGACTGTAGATTAAAATGTCGTCTAAGTATACGACAACAAACTTTCCCAAGAAAGGTTTAAGAACCTCATTCATCAATCTCATGAAATTGCTCGGGGCATTAGTGAGGCCGAATGGCATCACAACCCACTCGTAAAGTCCATTCTTTGTTTTAAATGCCGTCTTCCATTCGTCTCCCTCTCGCATGCGAATTTGATGGTATCCGCTCCGTAAATCAACTTTTGAAAATATAACCGAGCCATGCAACTCGTCTAACATGTCGTCTAGTCTCGGGATGGGGAACCGATATTTGACGGTGATGTTATTCACGGCTCTACTATCAATGACATTCGCCATGATCCGTCTTTTTTTGGTACAAGTAGGACTGGAACCGCACACGGACATAAACTTTCTCGGACATATCCGTGACTCATGAGCTCATCAATTTGACGTTGTAGCTCTTTGGTTTTTTTGGGATTACAACGATACGCCGCTTTGTTCGGTAATGGAGCTCCTGGTATAAGATCAATTTGGTGTTCGATTCCGCGGATAGGTGGTAATCCCACCGGCAAGTCTTCGGGAAAAACATCCGTGAACTCGTGCAACAGTGTATCTATCTCTTCTTCGTGTTGTGATTTTGTAGCAAGGTTTCGGGTTTCTTTGATCATCATCAAATAAATACGTTCGCCATCGTCAATGACATGTTCGACTTCTTTTTCGTTTGCAAACATCGTGAGCTTCGGCCCTTCGACTTTTTTTGAACTCATTGTTCGGATAGCTTGAGGTGACATAGGTTTAAGAACAATTTTTTTACCTTTGTCACGTAACTCATATTCGTTGCTCCTCCCTCGATGTAGTACGTCCCGATCAAATAACCAAGGTCTTCCCAACAACACGTGACATGCGTCCATTGGTAGTACATCGCATATAATATCATCACCATACGAACCCATGGTGAGTCCGACCTTCACTTGTCTTGATACTTTTACTTTATTTCCATCATCGAGCCAATGGAGTGCATACGGCTTTGGATGAGCCGTAGTGGTTAGTCCGAGCTTTGAAACCATCTCGCTTGATGCCACGTTTGTACAACTTCCACCGTCAATGATCAAGCTACACCATTTTTCTCCGACACGACACTTCGTGTGAAAGATTTGATCTCGTTGTTCTCTGTCACTCGGGGCCGCCTTTGTTTGTAACATGCGAAGGACGAGGTTCGTGTCATAGTTCGGGGCATCGTATGCGTCGCAATCTTCTTCTTCTTCGTTGGCTTCCAAGTTAAAGACGTCTCCAATTCTTTCTTCTTCGGCTAGTAACTCTTCTCGGACGGCTATGGCTTCTCGTAACGTCACTATTCTCTGATTTGGACAAGCACTTTGATAGTGTCCAAATCCTTGACATTTGAAACACCGAACTTTAGATAAGCTTGTTTCCTTTGGTGTGATAGGAGTTTTTGGAATGGTAGTAACGGATGGACTTGTCGTGACAGTTTTTGGAAACGAGCTAGAACTCGTGCCAAAGTTGGTATTTCCGAATTTAGGTGGGAATTCGGGTTTAGAAAATTTTGTCTTGTTTTGAGTTTCCAACTTTATGCAAAGTCCGCACAAAGTATCAAAGTCGGAATAGGGGTAGAGTTCCACGGAATTAGCAATGTTTTTATTCAAGCCTCGTAGGAAACGGGACATCCGTAATTCTTCGCTTTCTTCAAGTTCTCCCATCAAGGATAAGTTTTCAAACTCCTCGATGTATTCCTCTACACTTAGCTTTCCTTGCGTGAGGTCAGAAATTTTTCGATACAAACTCAACTTGTGTGTAGCCGGGACATATCTCTTACGTAGTTTCTTTTTTAGAGAATTCCACGAACGTATCTTTTCCTTACCGGCACGAACTCGTTGTGTCTTCATTCATTCAAACCAAAGGGATGCTCCCTTTCCAAGTTTGAGAATCGCGTACTTTCATCGTATCTCGTCATCGAGGTCCTTGAACTCAAACATTCGTTCAATTTTCCTTTCCCACTCCAAATAAGCCTCGGGATCGGTGCCACCTACGAACTCTGGAAGTTCGCTTGTCTTGTATTCATCAGCATGTCGTGGTGCATGCATGGCGTCGTATCCTCGTCGTGCATGGATTCGGGGCTCCGGCATGCCTCGAAGAACGTCACGCAATTGGGCTACTTCTTCATCGGTGAATGCCATCTTCTTGAATAATGTCGGGAACCGTGAGACAAATGTCTCCGATACCACTTATGATACGAATTACGTATGTAAGTGTACGTAAAGCGTATGAAATACAACGGAAGGTTATTACGTTTTGACAAGTCTCAAAGTATCAACCAAAAATACAAGGTGGTGGCCGAAATTATACGGTTTTCGGCCGTGAGGTAGGATAGTGTATGGATTTGAATGTGTTTTACCGAATTAGACCTATAACTCGATAAAGATAATCTCTCCTCAAGACCTATTGAGAATTGATCAAGTTATAATTCGAGACGCGTCGAAATAATAACCAAGGTTTTTGTTGAACTCGTTCAACGTATATTTCAAGAGAAATACAATGTTATTAATATTCAAGATTCTTACAAATACAAGGTGAACTACTATATATAGTAGTATACAAAAGATAAGGGAATAAAAAAGACAAGAAAAAACGAAAATACAAGTCTCCATCATAGCATGCTTCGGCCGATTCTTCAATGGTGGGGAGGAGGAGATCTTCAATATCTTATATAAGATATGAAGACTTTGAGAGGTCCTTTTCAAGATGCTTTGGCCGATTCTTCAATGGTGGGGAGGAGGAGATCTTCAATATCTTTGTATAAGATATGAAGACTTTAGGAGGTCCTTTTCAAGATGCTTTGGCCGAAAATTTCTTCAAAGGTGGGGGAAGGAGATCTTTATTTTGGACAAGATATGAAGATGAAAAAAAAAATGCTAGACAAATCTTTCATGTATCTTGGAGTGATCGACCGAATCCACTATGATTTGGGCCGATTCCAACGTTAATTTGTCGCCATGTTTACGTAACTCCAGTTCCGATTAATAATGTAACTCCAATCCGCGTGTTCTTTTCGCCCAAGTATGATGATGCATGGTCATGCAACTTTGTATCGTCGTTGACGTCGATTTTTATTGACTCTTCTTCGATTGGAATAAATGATATCGTATCAAGTACGCAATAGGACGCCTGCCTTGAATGAGGACCGCCCCAATACCAACTCCACTAGCATCACATTCCACCTCGAACGGCTGTGCAAAATCGGGTAACGCCAAGATAGGTGCTTCACATAACCTTTCCTTCAATTTTTCAAACGCCCCTTCGGCAGCCCTGCTCCACACAAATGGACCCTTATTCAAACACTCAGTTATCGGACTCATTATGGTGCTGAAATCTTGAATAAACCTCCGATAAAAAGAGGCAAGACAGTGCAATGATCTAACTTCAGTTACAGTTTTAGGAGTAGGCCACGACTTAATAGCTTCAATTTTTGATCAACCGACACTCCATCCTTCGAAACAACATAGCCAAGAAAAGTTATACTCTCGACAAGAAACGCACACTTTTCTTTCTTTCCATAAAGCCTTTGAGACCAAAGAGTCTCGAATACTTGCCGTAGATGTCCGAGATGCTCCTCCACCGACCGACTAAAAACCAAAATATCATCCAAATAAACAACCACAAGTCTGCCCAAAAATGCCTTAAGTACTTCGTTCATCAAACGCATGAAAGTTTTCGGGGCATTCGTAAGCACAAATGGCATGACGGTCCACTCATACAACCCATGCTTAGTTTTGAAAGCCGTCTTCCATTCATCTCCCTCCCGCATACGAATCTGGTGATTGCCACTTTGCAAATCAATTTTAGAAAAGACCACCGAGCCATGTAGCTCGTCCAACATATCATCAAGCCTTGGTATCGGGAATCGATACTTGATCGTTATGTTATTTACGGCCCGGCTATCAATACACATCCTCCAAGAACCATCCTTCTTAGGAACAAGTAGGACCGGAACCGCACATGGACTTAAACTTTCTCGAACATACCCGTGGCTCATTAGTTCTTCAATCTGATTCTGAAGTTCCTTCGTTTCCTCGGGGTTACATCTATAGGCAGCTTTATTCGGAAGAGGTGCACCTGGTATAAGGTCGATTTGATGTTCAATTCCACGAATTGGCGGCAAACCCGACGACAACTCTTCAGGGAAGACATCCGCGAACTCATGTAATAAGTCAGCCACTGTATCCTCATTTTTCGCCGCCACAAAATCATCTCGAGTCTCCTTTATCACCAGCATGTAAACACGCTCACCACTATCCATGGCATGTTCAACTTCCCTTTTGCTAACGAACATGGTGAGGTTCGGTTTTTCCCCTCGTTTGGTACTCATGGAACGGATAGCTTGGGGTGACATCGGCTTCAACACGATCTTCTTTCCCTTATCTCGCAATTCGTATTTGTTGCTCCTTCCCCGATGCAAAACATCCCTATCAAATAACCAAGGCATCCCAAAAGTACGTGACAAGCATCCATTGGAATCACATCACATAATATCTCATCGTGATATGAACCCATTGCCAATCCGACCCGAACTTGCTTCGAAACCCTCACCTTACTTCCGTCATCAAGCCAATGTAAAGCATATGGCTTAGGGTGAGTTGTGGTGGTTAGTCCAACCTTCGTCACCATTTCACTCGAAGCTACGTTGGTGGAACTCCCTCCGTCGATAATGATACGAATTACGTATATAAGTGTACGTAAAACGTATACGTAAAACGTATAAAATACAACGGAAGATTATCACGGTCTTATGATACGAATTCTCTCTCGGTACAGCAGAAGACTCTTTCACGTACGGTAGCGAACAGTACTCAGCCGAAATGAAGCAAGCCGCCACAATAGCCCGATTCAGCAGCAACTCGTCGATATAGCACTTCCGAACAGCAAGACTCGCTCGATACAGCAATTTCGAACAGCAGGACTCGCTCGATACAGCAACTCGTCGATACAGCAAAATAAAAGGTGGTGGCCGAAATTTATACGGTTTTCGGCCGGGATGTAGGATAGTGTATGGGTTTGAATGTGTTTTACCGAATTAGACCTATAACTCGATAAAAATAATCTCTCCTCAAGACCTATTGAGAATCGATCAAGTTATAATTCGAGACGCGTCGAAATAATAACTAAAGTTTTGTTGAACTCGTTCAACGTATATTTCAAAGAAATACAAGGTTTATTAATATTCAAGATATGTTACAAATACAACGAGCACTACTATATATAGTAGTTTCCAACCGAAAGAAAATACAACAAAACGAGAAAACGAAACTTCCTAGCAACATCCTAATCGGCCGAAAATATCAAGGAGATACCAAGCAATCTTGGATTTTATTGTTTGATTGAGACATGAAGAAATCTTGGTCTTTATTTCATGATGGTGACATGAAAGATCTTTGATGAAAGTCTTCACAAATCATCCCTTCTTGCAAGCTTCCAATCGGCCGAAGATACCAAGAGATTAGGAGGATTTTGTATGATATCAATCTCTTTGGAATTATATAGGTGATTATGACTTGAGGGAAAATGACATGAATCATGAAAGTCTTTCTTCAAATCTTGTGTTTTTGGCCGTTTGTCATCATGGTGGGGAAGGAGAATAACTTCATTATCTTGTTAAAGATATGAAGTCAAGTGAGGTCCCTTTCAAGCATGCCTTGGCCGATTTTTCATGCTTTCGGACCGATTCCGCTGCCGAATTTTACGTTACTCCGATTCCGATTAATAACGTAACTCCAATCCGCATATTCTTTTCTCCCAAGTATAATAATGCATGACCATGCGCATCGTCGTGGACGTCGATTTTTATTGAGCTTCTTCGATTGGAATATTAGATATCGTATCATTCCTCCTTCTTTGAAAGGAATTGACCTCAATTCCGTAATGCCATCGTCGCCAAGGTAAGGCGAGAGATCACCTACGTTGAAAGTCGCGTGTACTCCGTATTCGCCCGGAAGTTCGACTTTGTATGCGTTGTCGTTCACTTTTCCACAATTTTGTACGGACCCTCGGCTCTCGGCATCAATTTGTTCTTCCGCTTGCTTGGGAATCTTTCTTTTCTCAAATGTATCCAAACTAAGTCGCCAACATCAAATAATCTCGCTTTTTTATTTTTGTTCGACTTCCGTTTGTAAATTTCATTCACTTCTTTAATCCGTTCCCGTATCTTTTCATGTAACTTCATCATTGACTTGAGTTTTGCTTCGGCGTCTTTGTGAACCAATTCGTTGCTCGGCAAGGGAATCAAGTCCAATGGCAAGTGTGGATTTAATCCGTATACTACTTCAAAAGGCGAATGGGCCGTGGCATAACCGGGTGATCGGTTGTATGCGAATTCCGCATGAGCAAGTTTAACGTCCCAATCCTTCTGTGTTTTATTTACCAACCCTCGCAATAATTCTCCTAAGGTTCGATTAGTTACCTCGGTCCGTCCGTCGGTTTGTGGGTGATGTGAAGTACTGAATAGGAGTTTAGTACCGACTTTCCTCCATAAAGTATTCCAGAAGTAACTCAGAAATTTGGCACATTGCTTGCATCATCGGTTTTGTGGCATGCGATAAAGTGAGCCATTTTCGAAAAACGGTCGACGACCACCATGATCGAGTCTTTGCCTCGTTGAGTACGAGGTAAAGCCACAATAAAATCCATCGAGACATCCTCCCACGGGCCGTAACAGTGATCGCAACGGCATATATGTACTTGACTTGAACGAACTTTTCATCATGTGACAAGTGACGCATTTACTCACGATTGTGCTTACGTCACCATACATCTTTGGCCAAAAGAAGTGTTCTTTTAGCACTTCTACAGTCTTGGTCGAGCCAAGTGACCGCTAGCCCTCCTCCGTGCGCCTCCCGAACTAGCAATTCCCGAATTGTATGTCTCGGCACACATAATTTATTCCCTTGAAGAGAAAGCCATCCTGTAACACAAATTCCTCGTACGGGGCTGTTTTACAACGGTTAAAAATTTCCCAAGTCCAAATCGTCAGTAATGATCTTTCAAAGTCTCGAACCCCAACAAACGAACATCTAGCATCGACAAGAAGGCATACCGTCTCGATAGTGCATCCGCCACTATATTACTCTTCCGTCTTTGTACTTGGATGAAAAGTGAAAAGATTGTAAAAATTCCACCCATTTTGCATGCCTCGGGCTTAGCTTACTTTGTCCGTTGATGTATTTTAATGACTCGTGATCCGAGTGCGACGAAATGTTTCAACGTAGATAATGACTCCAATGATCGAGTGCTCTCACGATAGCATAGAACTCCTTGTCGTAAGTACAATAATTCACTCGGGCGCCACTTAGTTTCTCCGAAAATAGGCGATGGGACGGCCTTGGATAAGCACCGCCCGATTCCAACTCCGCTAGCGCCGCATTCCACCTCAAACGGTTGTGAAAAATCGGTAACGTCAAAATCGGGCGCTCACATAATTTCCCTTTAAATTTTCAAAAGCCTTTTGGGTCGCCTGCTCCATGCAAAGGTTCCTTTTTTAGACACTCCGTGATCGGATCGAGATGGTGCTAAAGTCCCGTATGAATCGGTAAAAAGAAGCGAGGCCATGAAATGATCGTACCTCCGTGATTGTCTTTGGGGTCGGCCACGACTTGATTGCCGCGATCTTTTCTTGGTCGACCGAAACTCCGTCTTTTCAAACAACATAGCCGAGAAAGACAAGACTCTCGACTAGGAAAGTACACTTCTCCCGTTTTCCATAAAGTTTTTGTTCCCTTAGCGTCTCAAATACGTACCGCAAATGTTCGAGATGCTCCTTTACGGATCGATCAGATCAAAATGTCGTCTAAGTATACGACAACAAACTTTCCCAAGAAAGGTTTAAGAACCTCGCTCATTAACCTCATAAAAGTGCTCGGGCGTTCGTGAGGCCGAATGGCATCACAACCCATTCGTAAAGTCCATTCTTTGTTTTAAACGTCGCCTTCCATTCGTCTCCCTCTCGCATGCGGATTTGATGGTATCCGCCTCCGTAAATCAACTTTGGAAAATATAACCGAGCCATGTAACTCGTCCAAGATGTCGTCTAGTCTCGGATGGGGAACCGATACTTGACGGTGATGTTATTCACGGCTCTCATCCAATACACATTCGCCATGTTCCGTCTTTTTTGGTACAAGTAGAACTGAACCGCACACGACTTAAACTTTCTCGACATATCCGTGATTCATGAGTTCATCAATTTGACGTTGTAGTTCTTTGGTTTCTTCGGGATTACAACGATACGCCGCTTTGTTCGGTAATGGAGCTCCCGGTATAAGATCAATCTGATGTTCAATTCCGCGGATAGGTGGTAATCCTACCGGCAAGTCTTCGGGAAATACGTCCGAAAACTCGTGTAATAGTGCATCTATGTCTTCCTCATGGTGTGATTTGGTGGCAAGATTTCGGACCTCTTTGATCATCATCAAATAAACACGTTCGCCATCGTCAATGGCGTGTTCGACTTCCTTCTCGTTTGCAAACATCGTAAGTTTTGGTCCTTCGACTTTTTTCGAGCTCATCGCCCGGATAGCTTGAGGTGACATAGGTTTAAGCACAATTTTTTTACCTTTGTCAAGTAACTCATACTCGTTACTCCTCCCTCGATGTAGTACGTCCCGATCAAATAACCAAGGTCTTTCTAATAACACGTGACATGCGTCCATCGGTAGTACATCGCATGTAATATCATCACCGTACGAACCCATGGTGAGTCCGACCTTCACTTGTCTTGATACTTTCACTTTGTTTCCATCATCGAGCCAATGGAGTGCATACGGCTTTGGATGGGCCGTGGTGATCAAGCCGAGTTTTGAGACCATCTCGCTCGATGCCACGTTTGTACAACTTCCACCGTCAATGATCAAGCTACACCATTTCTCTCCGACACGACACTTCGTGTGAAAGATTTGGTCTCGTTGTTCTTCGTCACTGGGCCGCTTTCGCTTGTAACATGCGAAGGACGAGGTTCGTGTCATAGTTCGGGGCATCGTATGCCTCGCATTCTTCTTCTTCTTCGCCAGCTTCTAAGTTAAAAACTTCTCCAATTCTTTCTTCTTCGGCTAGTAATTCTTCTCGGACGGCTATGGCTTCTCGTAACGTCACAATCCTCCGATTTGGACAAGCACTTTGATAGTGTCCAAATCCTTGACATTTGAAACACCGGACTTTAGATAGGCTTGTTTCTTTTGGTGTGATAGGAGTTTTTAGAATGGTTGTAACGGGTTGGTTTGTGGTGACCGTTTTTGGAAACGAGCTAGAACTCGCGCCAAAGTTGGTATTTCCGTATTTAGGTGGGAACTCGGGTTTAGAGAGTTTTGTTTTGTTTTGATTTTCCAACTTTATGCAAAGTCCGCATAAAGTATCAAAGTCGGAATAGGGGTAGAGTTCCACGGAATTTGCAATATTTTTGTTCAAACCTCGTAGGAAACGGGACATTCGCAATTCTTCGCTTTCTTCAAGTTCTCCCATCAAGGATAAGTTTTCAAACTCATCGATGTACTCCTCGACACTTAGCTTTCCTTGCGTGAGGTCAGAAATTTTTCGATACAAGCTTAACTTGTGTGTAGCCGGGACATATCTTTTTCGTAGTTTCCTTTTTAGAGAATCCCACGAACGTATCTTTCTTTTCCTACACGAACTCTTTGTGTCTTCATTCGCTCAAACCAAAGGGAAGCTCCTTTCCAAGTTAGAGAATCGCGTACTTGCAACGTACTTCGTCATTGAGATCCTTGAACTCAAACATTCGTTCAATTTTTCTTTCCCACTCCAAATAAACCTCGGGATCGGTGCCGCCTACGAACTCCGGAAGTTCGCTGGTCTTGTATTCATCCGCATGTCGTGGTGCATGCATGGTGTCATGTCCTCGTCGTGCATGGATTCTGGGCTCCGGTAAGCCGCGAAGGACGTCACGTAGTTGTGCTACTTCTTCATCGGTGAAAGCCATCTTCTTGAGTAATGTCGAGAATCGTGAGACAAATGTCTCTCGATACCACTTATGATACGAATTACGTATATAAGTGTACGTAAAACGATACGTAAAACGTATAAAATACAACGGAAGATTATCACGGTCTTATGATACGAATTCTCTCTCGACAATGAGAAGACTCTTTCACGTACGGTAGCGAACAAGATCACCAAATGAAGCAAGCCGCCACGCTAGCCCCGAACAAAGAAGAACTCGTCGATATAGCACTTCCGAACAGCAAGACTCGCCGATACAAAGAATTTCGAACAGCAGGACTCGCTCGATACAAAGAACTCGTCGATACAGCAAAATAAAAGGTGGTGGCCGAAATTTATACGGTTTTCGGCCGGGATGTAGGATAGTGTATGGGTTTGAATGTGTTTTACCGAATTAGACCTATAACTCGATAAAAATAATCTCTCCTCAAGACCTATTGAGAATAGATCAAGTTATAATTCGAGACGCGTCGAAATAATAACTAAAGTTTTGTTGAACTCGTTCAACGTATATTTCAAAGAAATACAAGGTTTATTAATATTCAAGATATGTTACAAATACAACGAGCACTACTATATATAGTAGTTTCCAACCGAAAGAAAATACAACAAAACGAGAAAACGAAACTTCCTAGCAACATCCTAATCGGCCGAAAATATCAAGGAGATACCAAGCAATCTTGGATTTTATTGTTTGATTGAGACATGAAGAAATCTTGGTCTTTATTTCATGATGGTGACATGAAAGATCTTTGATGAAAGTCTTCACAAATCATCCCTTCTTGCAAGCTTCCAATCGGCCAAGATACCAAGAGATTAGGAGGATTTTGTATGATATCAATCTCTGTGGATTTATATAGGTGATTATGACTTGTTGGACCATGACCTGAATCATGAACGTCTTTCTTCCAATCGTGTGTTTTTGGCCGTTTGTCATCATGGTGGGGAAGGAGAATAACTTCGGTATCACTTATGATACGAATTACGTATATAAGTGTACGTAAAACGTCTACGTAAAACGTATAAAATACAACGGAAGATTATCACGGTCTTATGATACGAATTCTCTCTCGGTACAGCAGAAGACTCTTTCACGTACGGTAGCGAACAAGATCACCGAAATGAAGCAAGCCGCCATGCAGCCCGAACAAGAAGAATCGTCGATATAGCACTTATGATACGAATTACGTATATAAGTGTACGTAAAACGTATACGAATTACGTATATAAGTGTACGTAAAACGTATACGTAAAACGTATAAAATACAACGGAAGATTATCACGGTCTTATGATACGAATTCTCTCCTGCATGACAGAAGACTCTTTCACGCAGTGAGCGAACAAGATCACCGAAATGAAGCAAGCCGCCACAGCAGTTCCGAACAGAAGCAACTCGTCGATATAGCACTTCCGAACAGCAAGACTCGCTCGATACAAAGAATTTCAACAGCAGGACTCGCCGATACAAAGAACTCGTCGATACAAAGAAATAAAAGGTGGTGGCCGAAATTTATACGGTTTTCGGCCGGGATGTAGGATAGTGTATGGGTTTGAATGTGTTTTACCGAATTAGACCTATAACTCGATAAAAATAATCTCTCCTCAAGACCTATTGAGAATCGATCAAGTTATAATTCGAGACGCGTCGAAATAATAACTAAAGTTTTGTTGAACTCGTTCAACGTATATTTCAAAGAAATACAAGGTTTATTAATATTCAAGATATGTTACAAATACAACGAGCACTACTATATATAGTAGTTTCCAACCGAAAGAAAATACAACAAAACGAGAAAACGAAACTTCCTAGCAACATCCTAATCGGCCGAAAATATCAAGGAGATACCAAGCAATCTTGGATTTTATTGTTTGATTGAGACATGAAGAAATCTTGGTCTTTATTTCATGATGGTGACATGAAAGATCTTTGATGAAAGTCTTCACAAATCATCCCTTCTTGCAAGCTTCCAATCGGCCAAGATACCAAGAGATTAGGAGGATTTTGTATGATATCAATCTCTTTGGAATTATATAGGTGATTATGACTTGAGGGAAAATGACATGAATCATGAAAGTCTTTCTTCAAATCTTGTGTTTTTGGCCGTTTGTCATCATGGTGGGGAAGGAGAATAACTTTATTATCTTGTTAAAGATATGAAGTCAAGTGAGGTCCCTTTCAAGCATGCCTTGGCCGATTTTTCATGCTTTGGACCGATTCCGCTGCCGAATTTTACGTTACTCCGATTCCGATTAATAACGTAACTCCAATCCGCATATTCTTTTCTCCCAAGTATAATAATGCATGACCATGCGTATCGTCGTGGACGTCGATTTTTATTGGAGCTTCTTCGATTGGAATATTAGATATCGTATCAGATAATCAGACTACACCACTTATCTCCAACTTGACACTTTTTATTGGTCCCGTTGTTCTGACTCGCTCGGAACTGACTTGGCTTGCAAAGTGCGAAGAACCAAGGCTGTATCGTAATTCGGAGCATCGTAAGCCTCACATTCTTCTCCTTCTTCGTCCTCTATGTTGAAATCAAACACATCCCCCAGTCTTTCTTTTTCGTCCTTGTTGTGTCAAGAATTATACGTCTCAACAGGCGATCGCCTCAGAGACCGGGCGACTGAGCCGGAGTCCAGCAGCCAAGGTAGATTGGCCGATCGAAGGTCCCAGGACAAGTCCCGGTGCCGAGCGATCGACATCTAAGGCGATCGTCTCTCGGTACTTGGCGACCGACCCCTGGCGACCGACCAAATGACGACCGTCTCATGTCACGAAAGGCCAACGATCGTCCAATCGGCAAACGCCGAAGCTCGGGACAGAACCCACCAGGTGCCGAATGTTCCCACTGACGCTGGACGACCTTGCCCACAGGTGGTACACCTCATTGCCGCCGCGATCCATCAACTCTTTTGATCAACTGGCGAACAGCTTCACAGCTTACTTCGCTGCCAAGGTCGCTCGACCGGAAGGTCCCCATCGCATAATGCAAATCAGGCAGGGAGAATAAGAGTCCGACGCAGACTACATCGACCGGGTAGATGAGATCATCCTCAACGGCGCGCCCGTAAGCGATGAGATCGCCATATACTCGGTCCTAGGGGGATTCCATTGTCTTTCGCCCATGTTCAGGCATCTTACGAAGGACCATCCCGGGACCTATGCGATCTTCCGCGCTAAAGCCGCAGACTTTCTGGCCAGGCAAAGGTTTCTTCTTAGCCTATGAGCAGCGCGATCGGCGCCCGAACGACGATCTCCAGTCTTCCAGCCCGATCGTCGTCATCAAGCAACATCACCAAAACTGGAGGACTCGATCGCCATCTACAGTTCATCATCTAACATGTTGGACTAAGGCACGAGATCGCCTCCCCCGTACAACGTACACCGTCGAAGGTCAGCATCTAACATGACGATCCGAGGTGGAAGAGTGCAGCCATGGTCCTGGTGGTCGATGGAACCGACTGCTTAGGCCATGCAAGGTTCCTTTGGGCTGAGATCGCTCGTCCTTCGTTTAAATACGAGACGGGCGTAGTCGAAAGACCCTCCAAGCAAATCAGTGGACACGATCGCCCGCCCTCAAAGGTTCATCATCTAACATGGCAAAACCGGACAATGCGACGCGTCACTACCCCCGTCTAAACGTATACCGTCGAGGATTGCCATCTAACATGACGATCCGAGGTAGAAAAGAGCTAACTAGCCGCGGACGTGGAGTCGATTCATTCGACGACGCCCCGCGCAAGGACTCCTCTAAGACCAAGACCGCACGCCCTTCGTTTAAATACGAGGCGAGGCGCAGCCTAACAGAGGACCCTCACAATAAAATGAGTCATGAGACAGATAATGTCGCTCGCGCACAAGACATGGTCATGGAGTCGGTCCATCGAACTCCGCGACTGTGCACGATTCCTCAACGACGAAGCAATCAAGTTTCTACGAGGGATCGGAAAAATTGTTTGTTGCAGGTACAAGACCGAAGATAGCTAGCCAATCGACCAGATCGCCCATAGTCCGAAACCAAAGTCCACTCAACGGATCGCCCGTCTTCATCCTACACGATCGCCAGCAAGAACCACCTCGCCCCATGTCTTCAACATCGGAGCAAGTCGGGAAATTGTTGTGTCAAGAAATATACGTCTCAATAGGCGATCGCCTCAGAGACCGGGCGACCGAGCTGGAGTCCAGCAGCCAAGGTAGATTGGCCGATCGAAGGTCCCAGGACAAGTCCCGGTGCCGAGCGATCGACATCTAAGGCGATCGCCTCTCGGTACTTGGCGACCGACCAAATGACGAGCGCCTCATGCCACGAAAGGGCAACGATCGTCCAGTCGGCAAAGGCCGAAGCTCGAGACAGAACCCACATGCAGATCTGGAAAATACGCCGCAGCACATGGATCGTTGACCACAGCCTGACAGCATCTTCCCACCAACCGACAGACCCGCCGAAAGGTGTACAGTGGGACCGCCCGTGACAGCAACTCAAGACATGTGCCGGCTCCTCATTGGATCAGACTGGCCGTGTCACAAGCAGCTCGCAGCTTAAAGGCATGCCCCATGTGACATAAAGACGATCGCCCCTTATTATATTTCATAAAAGGCGATCGCCCGCCAGTAAACAGGGCATCTCAGCCCCTATAAATAGAAGGCTTCCTGCATTTGGACACTCCTCTTGGTTTTTCCCACAACTAGGCTTTCTTACCCTTGGCAACAGCTATCTCTCGGCCTTTCTTCTCTCTCAGCACCTCTTACACGAAAGACGGTCGGCAGAGACGAATCAGGCAAAGCTTCGCTCAAGAGCAAGATAAATAGGATCTTTTACACTCATTGTATTTAGATTCTTACATTAATACTTGTATCCCCGAATATTTGTATTAATAACATCTCGCGAGAGCATTCAAGCCCGGGCCTAACAAACCCGGCAAATCTTGTGTTTTTCCATTCCCTCGGACGTGCTCTCGCAATTTGCTGTTGCTCGACTATTCCAGCAATATCATCTCCGGATAATATTTCAGGCAACAACAATTGGCGCTAGAAGGAGGGCATCTTGACCCTCATTTTTATTCCTACCGCCTCGAAGAACACTCACTGTTCTCTGGGGTATATACCTGAAGAAACACTCACTGTTCTTCAAAGAAAGCTTTCAGAATCATGACTTCTGCTTCCACATCAAAGAAAGCCGCTGGCCGATCCGCCAGACGCCTCATTCCGTCTGAATCCGAGCCACAGCCTATGGCGGAGGGTAGCCGCCGCGGTCCGAGACTCTCGATCCCGCCCCCGAGGGACGGCCCAAGCCTCTCGCTCGACCAGTTCCAAACAGCGGAACAGATCGAAGGAGCCTTGGCCACCCTATGGGAGCGACGGAGAGCTCTCGACGCGCCGCCCGCTATAACCCCCACGTCCATCCGCCGCATGACCAAATAGAAGTTCAAGGCGTTACTGACCGAGCAATCGCCAGGAGGCTCCCATTCGCAAGAGAAAGCGCTCGCAAGTCGGGGCACCTCTGTTTTCAGCCGCCTAGGCAGCAACCCATCATGGCGACCGGGGCAGTCCGGCCCCAGCCACGAGACGACGGAGCTCGAGTCCGTCACCAGGAGTTCGGCGTATCCGACTCCCAGAAGGCAGGCCAGCCATCTGGATATGATGCGAATTATCCGGGAGAAGCGGATACGTATCGGTCGGAGTGATTGTAGGAATATTGTAGCGGAAGGCTTTTATACGAGTTGATACGAATTATGTACGTAATGCGTATGAAATACAACGGAAGATTATTATGTCTTGATAATTATCAAAGTGTCACTCGAAAAATACAAGGGGTGGCCGAACTTAAATGGATTTCGGCCGTGAGGTAGTAGTGTATACGGATTTGGATGTGTTTTATCGAACTAGACCTATAACTCGATAAAAGTAATCTCTTCCCAAGACCTATTGAGAATTGATCAAGTTAAAATCTCGAGACGCGTCGAAATAATAACCAAGGTTTTGTTGAACTCGTTCAACGTATATTTCAAGAGAAATACAATGTTATTAATTTTCAAGATTCAAGATATCTTTCAAGGGCTGAAAATGTGGCTTATAAATAGCCATTACAAGATCACACAAAAATCAACTAAAATCAAACAAAGATTAAACAATTCTAACAAGACAACAAAAATCAACACCAAGCTTCCATCCTCCTTGATTTGGTTCGATTTATTGAAGTGTGGAGGGACCCAAAATCTTCTCCATTTGATCTTCTTGTAAGACTTTGAAAAATGTAGACATGAACTTGAAAAATGAAGGCATGGAAAATCTTCATCAATCTTGGACAAAATCTTCACAAATCTTCATCAATTTTCGGCCATAAAAATCACTGCACATTGGAACGGTTCGTGTGGCTTGATGTAAGCATAATTGGACCTTGGACCGTTTCACATGATTTATAGATCTTTCTTTTATCTTTCCATGGCCGCTTGAATCACCTAAATCGGACTTCGTATGAGAGAGTTATGATTAAAATACGAAAACTGCTACGAAGTAGTCATACGCGCGGGAATTGGTAATTTTGTCCGCTTTTCGCCTTTTTCACTCGAGCTCGTCAATTACGTATGGGGGGGCGAATTTGGTGTTGGTGAGGGTGGAGAAAAATCTTCATGGGGACAAGATCAAAGATATGAAGATTGTGATGGGGACAAGTCTTGAAAGTGACAAAAAATTGAAACTAAAAAAAAGGGGTGGGGACAAGTCTTCACATGTGAAGACTTTGAATATTATAATTGGGGGGGGGGCGGGACGTATAACTTGATGTATGGAAGGGAGAAGTCCCTTTCAACATGGGGACAAAATCATTCAAGACTTTGAATATGGGTATGTTACGTATGCATGTTGATACGTCTAAGTTATTCCGAGTCGTATCATTATTCTAATAGTCATTTTCGTATCATTCCTCTCCTTTAAAAGGAATTGTCCTCAATTCCGAACTCCCGCTGCTTTCCAAATGAAATAGCTAGAACTCTACGTACTTGATTTCAAAATATCCGCATGCGTATATGGCCCAAAATCTTGAGACGGTAGGTAATATGGGATCTCCGGGAATCACCAAACAAATAACTATCATTATTAATGAAATAATAATAATTATTCTGTGAGGTAATACCGATATCATGATATGAATCATCATATAACCGGACATCCAAATGGGAAGCACGACAGTAATAATAGGTCGCTCTTCATCTGATGCCACTTCAAACCTCGGGAAAACGCTTCTGCCTACTTTCATATCAAAATCTTGGTAAGGCTCAAGATATAGATGTTCGAATTATAACATCTTCTTGCTCCGTATCAAGAACCGAAAACACCTCATTGGAGTTTGGACAAAAATCTTCAAAACAACTTACAATGAGACATGGATCGCCGTCGGGCACAACATCAAAATGGGAAACACGGAATCAATTATGGGTTCCTCTTCACAATCGGTTCGGTATCAAATACCGTGGCCCTTCATAATCCGCCCAATTTCCATGACACTAACCGGCTCCTCATCATTAAAATAATTTGGTCCGCTTTTGGTCAATTTGGCCAACATAACCAATCGCCCATGATCAAAGTAGCAAGATCTAGGTTCGCCGACTAGGGAGACACGGCTCAACTCATCTTCTTCGTTGAATTGCTCCGTTGAAAACTCTATCTCGCCTACCTCATTGAAAATGGTGGTAGGGACATCGCCTTTATCAAAAAAACTTTGCCGAAATACTTCGATAAAAAAATCTTTGATCGAAGGTCGGCGGGCGCGTCAAGGATTGGTGGTGGGGAAACAACGATCGGTGGTAAGATGTGGCTTTGAACCTTCGCTTGAAATATTTTCCGAATTTTTGCCAACTGTAATTTTAGGCTTACGTTGTTGTGAACGGATCGTTTCAATTTTTGCCACTGTGGCGGCGCTACCGCGGAGGCGCTTTGTCACCAAACGCGGCGGTTGATCGGGCAGCCTTGAAGTCCGAGTGCTCCTCACAAGCATGGAGCCAATCTATGCACGATCCGGATTACTATCTCCGTGAAATTCTAGGTATCCGCGGAATTTGGCCAAGAAATCAATATCGTTGGCATCGTCTCTGCGTCTTTCTTGCATACGTTGCTCCGGTAAGCCGTTTAGTGCGTCACGGAGTTTCATCAAGAAATCGAGCTCGGAGAAATCCATAACAAGAATCAAGAGATAGTTCTTGACAAGAAATCGGACAGAAAATTTTCCAAGAAATCCGTGAAGAATGAACCAAGAAGATGATCAAAGAATCTGATCTCCACCGTTCAGACTGTAGTTCAATGAGTTGGCTTACCTTTGTCAAAATTTCGTGATGATCCAACGGTCGAATCCACGGGAAACTTTGTTTTCTTCCGACTGCGCTAATCTGCCAATGTTATGCGAAAATTCTTCTAACCGTGAAGAACAACCCAAGAAGGTGACTAAATACTTCAACAAAAAAAAAAAAATTCGGTGAATATAGTTGATCGCCCAAGGAGATGACCTTGGGCTCCGATACCACTTATGATGCGAATTATCCGGGAGAAGCGGATACGTATCGGTCGGAGTGATTGTAGGAATATTGTAGCGGAAGGCTTTTATACGAGTTGATACGAATTACGTACGTAATGCGTATGAAATACAACGGAAGATTATTATGTCTTGATAATTATCAAAGTGTCACTCGAAAAATACAAGGGGTGGCCGAACTTAAATGGATTTCGGCCGTGAGGTAGTAGTGTATACGGATTTGGATGTGTTTTATCGAACTAGACCTATAACTCGATAAAAGTAATCTCTTCCCAAGACCTATTGAGAATTGATCAAGTTAAAATCTCGAGACGCGTCGAAATAATAACCAAGGTTTTGTTGAACTCGTTCAACGTATATTTCAAGAGAAATACAATGTTATTAATTTTCAAGATTCAAGATATCTTTCAAGGGCTGAAAATGTGGCTTATAAATAGCCATTACAAGATCACACAAAAATCAACTAAAATCAAACAAAGATTAAACAATTCTAACAAGACAACAAAAATCAACACCAAGCTTCCATCCTCCTTGATTTGGTTCGATTTATTGAAGTGTGGAGGGACCCAAAATCTTCTCCATTTGATCTTCTTGTAAGACTTTGAAAAATGTAGACATGAACTTGAAAAATGAAGGCATGGAAAATCTTCATCAATCTTGGACAAAATCTTCACAAATCTTCATCAATTTTCGGCCATAAAAATCACTGCACATTGGAACGGTTCGTGTGGCTTGATGTAAGCATAATTGGACCTTGGACCGTTTCACATGATTTATAGATCTTTCTTTTATCTTTCCATGGCCGCTTGAATCACCTAAATCGGACTTCGTATGAGAGAGTTATGATTAAAATACGAAAACTGCTACGAAGTAGTCACACGCGCGGGAATTGGTAATTTTGTCCGCTTTTCGCCTTTTTCACTCGAGCTCGTCAATTACGTATGGGGGGGCGAATTTGGTGTTGGTGAGGGTGGAGAAAAATCTTCATGGGGACAAGATCAAAGATATGAAGATTGTGATGGGGACAAGTCTTGAAAGTGACAAAAAATTGAAACTAAAAAAAAGGGGTGGGGACAAGTCTTCACATGTGAAGACTTTGAAGATTATAATTGGGGGGGGGGGGGGGGGACGTATAACTTGATGTATGGAAGGGAGAAGTCCCTTTCAACATGGGGACAAAATCATTCAAGACTTTGAATATGGGTATGTTACGTATGCATGTTGATACGTCTAAGTTATTCCGAGTCGTATCATTATTCGGAATAGTCATTTTCGTATCATTCTGGTATCAGAGCGTATATAAGTGTAATTATCGAGTGGTAATTCGTATCAGGATCCTCCTCGCCAAAGAACCGAGGTCGGCAACAGCGGAGTCAGGAGATCGGTACATGATCGCCTCGGCTCCCGCTCCGAAAGCCGAGCCACGAGCGACCAAGCTACAGCGATGGCCGCGATGCAACGCCAGCTCGACGACATGAAGGCGCTCCTGGAATCTGGGGCGGGCGCCAAGAGGAAGATCGCCGGGCCGAGCGAGCCGCTCGCGGTCCACATCGAGCTCGCCCCCGTGCAGCTTAAGATCGCTCCTCCGCAAACACCTTTATATGAGGGGAGATCGGACCCCGAAACTCACCTGAGCAAGTTCCGCATCTATATGACCGGGTGTGGGGCATCAGACGTGACCAGGTGCCGAATATTCCCACTGACGCTGGACGACCTTGCCCACAGGTGGTACACCTCATTGCCGCCGCGATCCATCAACTCTTTTGATCAATTGGCGAACAGCTTCACAGCTTACTTCGCTGCCAAGGTCGCTCGACCAGAAGGTCCCCATCGCATGATGCAAATCAGGCAGGGAGAATAAGAGTCCGACGCAGACTACATCGACCGGGTAGATGAGATTATCCTCAACGGCGCGCCCGTAAGCGATGAGATCGCCCTATACCCGGTCCTAGGGGATTCCATGGTCTTTCGCCCATGTTCAGGCATCTTACGAAGGACCATCCCGGGACCTACGCGATCTTCCACGCTAAAGCCGCAGACTTTCTGGCCAGGCAAAGGTTTCTTCTTAGCCTATGAGCAGCGCGATCGGCGCCCGAACAACGATCTCCAGTCTTTCAGCCCGATCGCCGTCATCAAGCAACATCACCAAAACTGGAGGACTCGATCGCCATCTACAGTTCATCATCTAACATGTTGGATTAAGGCACGAGATCACCTCCCCCGCACATCGTACACCATCGAAGGTCGGCATCTAACATGACGATCCGAGGTGGAAGAGTGCAGCCATGGTCCTGGTGGTCGATGGAACCGACTGCTTAGGCCATGCAAGGTTCCTTTGGGCTGAGATCGCTCGCCCTTCGTTTAAATACGAGGTGGGCGTAGTCGAAAGAGCCTCCAAGCAAATCAGTGGACACGATCGCCCGCCCTCAAAGATTCATCATCTAACATGGCGAACCCGGACAATGCGACGCGTCACTACCCCCGTCTCAACGTATACCGTCAAGGATTGCCATCTAACATGACGATCCGACGTAGAAAAGAGCTAACTAGCCGCGGACGTGGAGTCGATTCATTCGACGACGCCCCGCGCAAGGACTCCTCTAAGACCAAGACCGCACGCCCTTCCTTTAAATACGAGGTGAGGCGCAGCCTAACAGAGGACCCTCACAATAAAATGAGTCATGAGACAGATAATGTCGCTCGCGCACAAGACATGGTCATGGAGTCGGTCCATCGAACTCCGCGACTGTGCATGATTCCTCAACGACGAAGCAATCAAGTTTCTACGAGGGATCGGAAAAATTGTTTGTTGCAGGTAAAAGACCGAAGATAGCTAGCCAATCGACCAGATCGCCCATAGTCCGAAACCAAAGTCCACTCAACGGATCGCCCGTCTTCATCCTACACGATCGCCAGCAAGAACCACCTCGCCCCATGTCTTCAACATCGGAGCAAGCTGGGGGAAATTGTTGTGTCAAGAAATATACGTCTCAATAGGCGATCGCCTCAGAGACCGGGCGACCGAGCTGGAGTCCAGCAGCCAAGGTAGATTGGCCGATCGAAGGTCCCAGGACAAGTCCCGGTGCCGAGCGATCGACATCTAAGGCGATCGCCTCTCGGTACTTGGCGACCGACCAAATGACGAGCGCCTCATGCCACGAAAGGGCAACGATCGTCCAGTCGGCAAAGGCCGAAGCTCGAGACAGAACCCACATGCAGATCCGGAAAATACGCCGCAGCACATGGATCGTTGACCACAGCCTGACAGCATCTTCCCACCAACCGACAGACCCGCCGAAAGGTGTACAGTGGGACCGCCCGTGACAGCAACTCAAGACATGTGCCGGCTCCTCATTGGACCGCACGGCTGGCTGCCAGCAGCAGCCGCAGGCTTAAAGGCAGACAGCCCATGTGACATAAAGACGATCGCCTCTTATTATATTTCATAAAAGGCGATCGCCCGCCAGTAAACAGGGCATCTCAGCCCCTATAAATAGAAGGCTTCCTGCATTTGGACACTCCTCCTGGTTTTTCCCACAACTAGGCTTTCTTACTCTTGGCAACAGCTATCTCTCTGCCTTTCTTCTCTCTCAGCACCTCTTACACGAAAGACGGTCGGCAGAGACGAATCAGGCAAAGCTTCGCTCAAGAGCAAGATAAATAGGATCTTTTACACTCATTGTATTTAGATTCTTACATTAATACTTGTATCCCCGAATATTTGTATTAATAACATCTCGCGAGAGCATTCAAGCCCGGGCCTAACAAACCCGACAAATCTTGTGTTTTTTCATTCCCTCGGACGTGCTCTCGCAATTTGCTGTTGCTCGACTATTCCAGCAATATCATCTCCGGATAATATTTCGGGCAACAACAATTGGCGCTAGAAGGAGGGCATCTTAACCCTCATTTTTATTCCTACCGTCTCGAAGAACACTCACTGTTCTCTGGGGTATATACCTGAAGAAACACTCACTGTTCTTCAAAGAAAGCTTTCAGAATCATGACTTCTGCTTCCACATCAAAGAAAGCCGCTGGCCGATCCGCCAGACGCCTCATTCCGTCTGAATCCGAGCCACAGCCTATGGCGGAGGGTAGCCGCCGCGGTCCGAGACTCTCGATCCCGCCCCCGAGGGACGGCCCAAGCCTCTCGCTCGACCAGTTCCAAACAGCGGAACAGATCGAAGGAGCCTTGGCCACCCTATGGGAGCGACGGAGAGCTCTCGACGCGCCGCCCGCTATAACCCCCACGTCCATCCGCCGCATGACCAAATAGAAGTTCAAGGCGTTACTGACCGAGCAATCGCCAGGAGGCTCCCATTCGCAAGAGAAAGCGCTCGCAAGTCGGGGCACCTCTGTTTTCAGCCGCCTAGGCAGCAACCCATCATGGCGACCGGGGCAGTCCGGCCCCAGCCACGAGACGACGGAGCTCGAGTCCGTCACCAGGAGTTCGGCGTATCCGACTCCCAGAAGGCAGGCCAGCCATCTGGATCCTCCTCGCCAAAGAACCGAGGTCGGCAACAGCGGAGTCAGGAGATCGGTACACGATCGCCTCGGCTCCCGCTCCGAAAGCCGAGCCACGAGCGACCAAGCTACAGCGATGGCCGCGATGCAACGCCAGCTCGACGACATGAAGGCGCTCCTGGAATCTGGGGCGGGCGCCAAGAGGAAGATCGCCGGGCCGAGCGAGCCGCTCGCGGTCCACATCGAGCTCGCCCCCGTGCAGCTTAAGATCGCTCCTCCGCAAACACCTTTATATGAGGGGAGATCGGACCCCGAAACTCACCTGAGCAAGTTCCGCATCTATATGACCGGGTGTGGGGCATCAGACGTGACCAGGTGCCGAATATTCCCACTGACGCTGGACGACCTTGCCCACAGGTGGTACACCTCATTGCCGCCGCGATCCATCAACTCTTTTGATCAATTGGCGAACAGCTTCACAGCTTACTTCGCTGCCAAGGTCGCTCGACCGGAAGGTCCCCATCGCATGATGCAAATCAGGCAGGGAGAATAAGAGTCCGACGCAGACTACATCGACCGGGTAGATGAGATTATCCTCAACGGCGCGCCCGTAAGCGATGAGATCGCCCTATACCCGGTCCTAGGGGGATTCCATGGTCTTTCGCCCATGTTCAGGCATCTTACGAAGGACCATCCCGGGACCTACGCGATCTTCCACGCTAAAGCCGCAGACTTTCTGGCCAGGCAAAGGTTTCTTCTTAGCCTATGAGCAGCGCGATCGGCGCCCGAACAACGATCTCCAGTCTTTCAGCCCGATCGCCGTCATCAAGCAACATCACCAAAACTGGAGGACTCGATCGCCATCTACAGTTCATCATCTAACATGTTGGATTAAGGCACGAGATCACCTCCCCCGCACATCGTACACCATCGAAGGTCGGCATCTAACATGACGATCCGAGGTGGAAGAGTGCAGCCATGGTCCTGGTGGTCGATGGAACCGACTGCTTAGGCCATGCAAGGTTCCTTTGGGCTGAGATCGCTCGCCCTTCGTTTAAATACGAGGTGGGCGTAGTCGAAAGAGCCTCCAAGCAAATCAGTGGACACGATCGCCCGCCCTCAAAGATTCATCATCTAACATGGCGAACCCGGACAATGCGACGCGTCACTACCCCCGTCTCAACGTATACCGTCAAGGATTGCCATCTAACATGACGATCCGAGGTAGAAAAGAGCTAACTAGCCGCGGACGTGGAGTCGATTCATTCGACGACGCCCCGCGCAAGGACTCCTCTAAGACCAAGACCGCACGCCCTTCGTTTAAATACGAGGTGAGGCGCAGCCTAACAGAGGACCCTCACAATAAAATGAGTCATGAGACAGATAATGTCGCTCGCGCACAAGACATGGTCATGGAGTCGGTCCATCGAACTCCGCGACTGTGCATGATTCCTCAACGACGAAGCAATCAAGTTTCTACGAGGGATCGGAAAAATTGTTTGTTGCAGGTACAAGACCGAAGATAGCTAGCCAATCGACCAGATCGCCCATAGTCCGAAACCAAAGTCCACTCAACGGATCGCCCGTCTTCATCCTACACGATCGCCAGCAAGAACCACCTCGCCCCATGTCTTCAACATCGGAGCAAGCTGGGGGCAATTGTTGTGTCAAGAAATATACGTCTCAACAGGCGATCGCCTCAGAGACCGGGCGACCGAGCCGGAGTCCAGCAGCCAAGGTAGATTGGCCGATCGAAGGTCCCAGGACAAGTCCCGGTGCCGAGCGATCGACATCTAAGGCGATCATCTCTCGGTACTTGGCGACCGACCAAATGACGAGCGCCTCATGCCACGAAAGGGCAACGATCGTCCAGTCGGCAAAGGCCGAAGCTCGATACAGAACCCACATGCAGATCCGGAAAAGACGCCGCAGCACATGGATCGTTGACCACAGCCTGACAGCATCTTCCCACCAACCGACAGACCCGCCGAAAGGTGTACAGTGGGACCGCCCGTGACAGCAACTCAAGACATGTGCCGGCTCCTCATTGGACCGCATTACGGTCACAAGAATAAACATGCAGCTTAAAGGCATAGCCATGTGACATAAAGACGATCGCCTCTTATTATATTTCATAAAAGGCGATCGCCCGCCAGTAAACAGGGCATCTCAGCCCCTATAAATAGAAGGCTTCCTGCATTTGGACACTCCTCCTGGTTTTTCCCACAACTAGGCTTTCTTACTCTTGGCAACAACTATCTCTCTGCCTTTCTTCTCTCTCAGCACCTCTTACACGAAAGACGATCGGCAGAGACGAATCAGGCAAAGCTTCGCTCAAGTGCAAGATAAATAGGATCTTTTACACTCATTGTATTTAGATTCTTACATTAATACTTGTATCCCCGAATATTTGTATTAATAACATCTCGCGAGAGCATTCAAGCCCGGGCCTAACAAACCCGGCAAATCTTGTGTTTTTCCATTCCCTCGGACGTGCTCTTGCAATTTGCTGTTGCTCGACTATTCCAGCAATATCATCTCCGGATAATATTTCGGGCAACAACAATTGGCGCTAGAAGGAGGGCATCTTAACCCTCATTTTTATTCCTACCGCCTCGAAGAACACTCACTGTTCTCTGGGGTATATACCTGAAGAAACACTCACTGTTCTTCAAAGAAAGCTTTCAGAATCATGACTTCTGCTTCCACATCAAAGAAAGCCGCTGGCCGATCCGCCAGACGCCTCATTCCGTCTGAATCCGAGCCACAGCCTATGGCGGAGGGTAGCCGCCGCGGTCCGAGACTCTCGATCCCACCCCCGAGGGACGGCCCAAGCCTCTCGCTCGACCAGTTCCAAACAGCGGAACAGATCGAAGGAGCCTTGGCCACCCTACGGGAGCGACGGAGAGCTCTCGACGCGCCGCCGCTATAACCCCCTCGGCCATCCGCCGCATGACCAAACAGAAGTTCAAGGCGTTACTGATCGAGCAATCGCCAGGAGGCTCCCATTCGCAAGAGAAAGCGCGCTCGCAAGTCGGGGCACCTCTGTTTTCAGCCGCCTAGGCAGCAACCCATCATGGCGACCGGGGCAGTCCGGCCCCAGCCACGAGACGACGGAGCTCGAGTCCGTCACCAGGAGTTCGGCGTATCCGACTCCCAGAAGGCAGGACAGCCATCTGGATCCTCCTCGCCAAAGAACCGAGGTCGGCAACAGCGTAGTCAGGAGATCGGTACACGATCGCCTCGGCTCCCGCTCCGAAAGCCGAGCCACGAGCGACCAAGCTACAGCGATGGCCGCGATGCAACGCCAGCTCGACGACATGAAGGCGCTCCTGGAATCTGGGGCGGGCGCCAAGAGGAAGATCACGGGCCGAGCGAGCCGCTCGCGGTCCACATCGAGCTCGCCCCCATGCAGCTTAAGATCGCTCCTCCGCAAACACCTTTGTATGAGGGGAGATCGGACCCCGAAACTCACCTGAGCAAGTTCCGCATCTATATGACCGGGTGTGGGGCATCAGACGTGACCAGGTGCCGAATATTCCCACTGACGCTGGACGACCTTGCCCACAGGTGGTACACCTCATTGCCGCCGCGATCCATCAACTCTTTTGATCAATTGGCGAACAGCTTCACAGCTTACTTCGCTGCCAAGGTCGCTCGACCGGAAGGTCCCCATCGCATGATGCAAATCAGGCAGGGAGAATAAGAGTCCGACGCAGACTACATCGACCGGGTAGATGAGATTATCCTCAACGGCGCGCCCGCAAGCGATGAGATCGCCCTATACCCGGTCCTAGGGGGATTCCATGGTCTTTCGCCCATGTTCAGGCATCTTACGAAGGACCATCCCGGGACCTACGCGATCTTCCGCGCTAAAGCCGCAGTCTTTCTGGCCAGGCAAAGGTTTCTTCTTAGCCTATGAGCAGCGCGATCGGCGCCCGGACAACGATCTCCAGTCTTTCAGCCCGATCGCCGTCATCAAGCAACATCACCAAAACTGGAGGACTCGATCGCCATCTACAGTTCATCATCTAACATGTTGGATTAAGGCACGAGATCACCTCCCCCGCACATCGTACACCGTCGAAGGTCGGCATCTAACATGACGATCCGAGGTGGAAGAGTGCAGCCATGGTCCTGGTGGTCGATGGAACCGACTGCTTAGGCCATGCAAGGTTCCTTTGGGCTGAGATCGCTCGCCCTTCGTTTAAATACGAGGTGGGCGTAGTCGAAAGAGCCTCCAAGTAAATCAGTGGACACGATCGCCCGCCCTCAAAGATTCATCATCTAACATGGCGAACCCGGACAATGCGACGCGTTACTACCCCCGTCTCAACGTATACCGTCAAGGATTGCCATCTAACATGACGATCCGAGGTAGAAAAGAGCTAACTAGCCGCGGACGTGGAGTCGATTCATTCGACGACGCCCCGCACAAGGACTCCTCTAAGACCAAGACCGCACGCCCATCGTTTAAATACGGCGGCGCGGCTATGAGAGGACCCTCACAATAAAATGAGTCATGAGACAGATAATGTCGCTCGCGCACAAGACATGGTCATGGAGTCGGTCCATCGAACTCCGCGACTGTGCACGATTCCTCAACGACGAAGCAATCAAGTTTCTACGAGGGATCGGAAAAATTGTTTGTTGCAGGTACAAGACCGAAGATAGCTAGCCAATCGACCAGATCGCCCATAGTCCGAAACCAAAGTCCACTCAACGGATCGCCCGTATTCATCCTACACGATCGCCAGCAAGAACCACCTCGCCCCATGTCTTCAACATCGGAGCAAGCTGGGGGCAATTGTTGTGTCAAGAAATATACGTCTCAACAGGCGATCGCCTCAGAGACCGGGCGACCGAGCCGGAGTCCAGCAGCCAAGGTAGATTGGCCGATCGAAGGTCCCAGGACAAGTCCCGGTGCCGAGCGATCGCCATCTAAGGCGATTGTCTCTCGGTACTTGGCGACCGACCCCTGGCGACCGACCAAATGACGACCGCCTCATGCCACGATAGGCCAACGATCATCCAGTCGGCAAAGGCCGAAGCTAGGGACAGAACCCACATGCAGATCCGGAAAAGGCGCCGCAGCACATGGATCGTTGACCACAGCCTGACAGCATCTTCCCACCAACCGATAGACCCGCCGAAAGGTGTACAGTGGGACCGCCCGTGACAGCAACTCAAGACACGTGCCGGCTCCTCATTGGACCGCACGGCTGGCTGCCAGCAGCAGCCGCAGGCTTAAAGGCAGACAGCCCATGTGACATAAAGACGATCGCCCCTTATTATATTTCGTAAAAGGCGATCGCCCGCCAGTAAACAGGGCATCTCAGCCCCTATAAATAGAAGGCTTCCTGCATTTGGACACTCCTCCAGGTTTTTCCCACAACTAGGCTTTCTTACTCTTGGCAACAGCTATCTCTCGGCCTTTCTTCTCGCTCAGCACCTCTTACACGAAAGACGGTCGACAGAGACGAATCAGGCAAAGCTTCGCTCAAGAGCTAGATAAATAGGATCTTTTACACTCATTGTATTTAGATTCTTACATTAATACTTGTATCCTCGAATATTTGTATTAATAACATCTCGCCAGAGCATTCAAGCCCGGTCCTAACAAACCCGGCAAATCTTGTGTTTTCCATTCCCTCGGACGTGCTCTCCCAATTTGCTGTTGCTCGACTATTTGATACGAGATCGACATGGCCAACCGAAGAAAGACGACGTATACGACCATGCAACCATGCATACAGCCATGCACACACATGCACCTACACGACATGCAATTACTTCTTTAGACGAGACGACTAACACGAGACTTGAAGTAACCTTGAACATATTTTACGTATGCATGAAGAAATTACGAACCATGCACTCACCCACCTTCTTCATGCATTGAAACTGATGGTTCCCCTCCCTTGAATAAGTCACCTACATGGCAACAAAGTCGTCAAAGCATGATAATAATAATCATCAAGAATCAAACCAAAGTCTTCTAACATGATTAGTTATTTTATTTTGTTTCTTGTCTTTGATGAAGATTTGCTCAAGATTGACTAGTCATGATCCGAAATTTACTAGTCGGAGAGAAAAAGGCGAAAAAGCAGACAAAATTACCAATTCCCGCGCGTATGACTACTTCATAGCAGTTTTGGTATTGTAATCATAACTCTCTCATACGAAGTCCGATTTAGGTGATTCAAGCGGCCATGGAAAGATAAAAGAAAGATCTATAAATCATGCGAAATGGTCCAAGGTCCAATTATGCTTCTATCAAGACACACGAACCATTCAAATGTGCAGTGATTTTTATGGCCGAAAATTGACAAAGATTTGTGAAGATTTGGTGAAGACTTGAAGGAAGAAGATGCCAAGAAGTCCCTTTCATGATCAAGTCATTGTCAAGCCTTACAATATATCACATGAGGAGGATCTTGTCCACTCCTTCTTGGAAGCCCCACGGCCGATTTGTACAAGGAAGGAGCCAAAATGTTGTGATTTCTTGTCAAAGTCTTTGTAGATAGTTTAATAAGTGCTTGTATTTTAGCTAGATTTTGTGTGATTTTCTTTGACCTTGTTAAGAGTCATTATGGCTATATAATAGCCTCACCCTCAACCCTTTGGAATTATCTTGAAAGTTATAACATTGTATTTCTCTTGAAATATACGTTGAACGAGTTCAACAAAACTTTGGTTATTATTTCGACGCGTCTCGAATTATAACTTGATCAATTCTCAATAGGTCTTGAGGAGAGATTATCATTATCGAGTTATAGGTCTAATTCGGTAAAACACATTCAAATCCATATACTATCCTACCTCACGGCCGAAAACCATATAATTTCTGCCACCACCTTGTATTTTTGGTTGATACTTTGATACTTGTCAAAACGTAATAATCTTCCGTTGTATTTCATATGCTTTACGTACACTTACATACGTAATTCGTATCACTATTCCAGCAATATCATCTCCGGATAATATTTCGGGCAACAACAATTGGCGCTAGAAGGAGGGCATCTTAACCCTCATTTTTATTCCTACCGCCTCGAAGAACACTCACTGTTCTCTGGGGTATATACCTGAAGAAACACTCACTGTTCTTCAAAGAAAGCTTTCAGAATCATGACTTCTGCTTCCACATCAAAGAAAGCCGCTGGCCGATCCGCCAGACGCCTCATTCCGTCTGAATCCGAGCCACAGCCTATGGCGGAGGGTAGCCGCCATGTCCGAGACTCTCGATCCCGCCCCGAGGGACGGCCCAAGCCTCTCGCTCGACCCGGGCCCAAACAATGAACGGATCGAAGGAGCCTTGGCCACCCTACGGAGCGACGGAGAGCTCGACGCGCCGCCGCTATAACCCCCTCGGCCATCCGCCGCATGACCAAACAGGTTCAAGGCGCACGACCGAGCACCGCCAGAGGCTCCCATTCGCAAGAGAAAGCGCTCGCAAGTCGGGGCACCTCTGTTTTCAGCCGCCTAGGCAGCGACCCATCATGGCGACCGGGGCAGTCCGGCCCCAGCCACGAGACGACGGAGCTCGAGTCCGTCACCAGGAGTTCGGCGTATCCGACTCCCAGAAGGCAGGACAGCCATCTGGATCCTCCTCGCCAAAGAACCGAGGTCGGCAACAGCGTAGTCAGGAGATCGGTACACGATCGCCTCGGCTCCCGCTCCGAAAGCCGAGCCACGAGCGACCAAGCTACAGCGATGGCCGCGATGCAACGCCAGCTCGACGACATGAAGGCGCTCCTGGAATCTGGGGCGGGCGCCAAGAGGAAGATCACGGGCCGAGCGAGCCGCTCGCGGTCCACATCGAGCTCGCCCCCATGCAGCTTAAGATCGCTCCTCCGCAAACACCTTTGTATGAGGGGAGATCGGACCCCGAAACTCACCTGAGCAAGTTCCGCATCTATATGACCGGGTGTGGGGCATCAGACGTGACCAGGTGCCGAATATTCCCACTGACGCTGGACGACCTTGCCCACAGGTGGTACACCTCATTGCCGCCGCGATCCATCAACTCTTTTGATCAATTGGCGAACAGCTTCACAGCTTACTTCGCTGCCAAGGTCGCTCGACCGGAAGGTCCCCATCGCATGATGCAAATCAGGCAGGGAGAATAAGAGTCCGACGCAGACTACATCGACCGGGTAGATGAGATTATCCTCAACGGCGCGCCCGCAAGCGATGAGATCGCCCTATACCCGGTCCTAGGGGGATTCCATGGTCTTTCGCCCATGTTCAGGCATCTTACGAAGGACCATCCCGGGACCTACGCGATCTTCCGCGCTAAAGCCGCAGTCTTTCCGGCGAGCAAAGGTTTCTTCTTAGCCTATGAGCGGCGCGATCGGCGCCCGACAACGATCTCCAGTCTTTCAGCCCGATCGCCGTCATCAAGCAACATCACCAAAACTGGAGGACTCGATCGCCATCTACAGTTCATCATCTAACATGTTGGATTAAGGCACGAGATCACCTCCCCCGCACATCGTACACCGTCGAAGGTCGGCATCTAACATGATGATCCGAGGTGGAAGAGTGCAGCCATGGTCCTGGTGGTCGATGGAACCGACTGCTTAGGCCATGCAAGGTTCCTTTGGGCTGAGATCGCTCGCCCTTCGTTTAAATACGAGGTGGGCGTAGTCGAAAGAGCCTCCAAGTAAATCAGTGGACACGATCGCCCGCCCTCAAAGATTCATCATCTAACATGGCGAACCCGGACAATGCGACGCGTTACTACCCCCGTCTCAACGTATACCGTCAAGGATTGCCATCTAACATGACGATCCGAGGTAGAAAAGAGCTAACTAGCCGCGGACGTGGAGTCGATTCATTCGACGACGCCCCGCACAAGGACTCCTCTAAGACCAAGACCGCACGCCCATCGTTTAAATACGAGGCAAGGCGCAGCCTAACAGAGGACCCTCACAATAAAATGAGTCATGAGACAGATAATGTCGCTCGCGCACAAGACATGGTCATGGAGTCGGTCCATCGAACTCCGCGACTGTGCACGATTCCTCAACGACGAAGCAATCAAGTTTCTACGAGGGATCGGAAAAATTGTTTGTTGCAGGTACAAGACCGAAGATAGCTAGCCAATCGACCAGATCGCCCATAGTCCGAAACCAAAGTCCACTCAACGGATCGCCCGTATTCATCCTACACGATCGCCAGCAAGAACCACCTCGCCCCATGTCTTCAACATCGGAGCAAGCTGGGGGCAATTGTTGTGTCAAGAAATATACGTCTCAACAGGCGATCGCCTCAGAGACCGGGCGACCGAGCCGGAGTCCAGCAGCCAAGGTAGATTGGCCGATCGAAGGTCCCAGGACAAGTCCCGGTGCCGAGCGATCGCCATCTAAGGCGATTGTCTCTCGGTACTTGGCGACCGACCCCTGGCGACCGACCAAATGACGACCGCCTCATGCCACGATAGGCCAACGATCATCCAGTCGGCAAAGGCCGAAGCTAGGGACAGAACCCACATGCAGATCCGGAAAAGGCGCCGCAGCACATGGATCGTTGACCACAGCCTGACAGCATCTTCCCACCAACCGATAGACCCGCCGAAAGGTGTACAGTGGGACCGCCCGTGACAGCAACTCAAGACACGTGCCGGCTCCTCATTGGACCGCACGGGCCGTCACAAGAAGCCATGCAGCTTAAAGGCAGACAGCCCATGTGACATAAAGACGATCGCCCCTTATTATATTTCGTAAAAGGCGATCGCCCGCCAGTAAACAGGGCATCTCAGCCCCTATAAATAGAAGGCTTCCTGCATTTGGACACTCCTCCAGGTTTTTCCCACAACTAGGCTTTCTTACTCTTGGCAACAGCTATCTCTCGGCCTTTCTTCTCGCTCAGCACCTCTTACACGAAAGACGGTCGGCAGAGACGAATCAGGCAAAGCTTCGCTCAAGAGCTAGATAAATAGGATCTTTTACACTCATTGTATTTAGATTCTTACATTAATACTTGTATCCTCGAATATTTGTATTAATAACATCTCGCCAGAGCATTCAAGCCCGGTCCTAACAAACCCGGCAAATCTTGTGTTTTCCATTCCCTCGGACGTGCTCTCCCAATTTGCTGTTGCTCGACTATTTGATACGAGATCGACATGGCCAACCGAAGAAAGACGACGTATACGACCATGCAACCATGCATACAGCCATGCACACACATGCACCTACACGACATGCAATTACTTCTTTGGACGAGACGACTAACACGAGACTTGAAGTAACCTTGAACATATTTTACGTATGCATGAAAAAATTACGAACCATGCACTCACCCACCTTCTTCATGCATTGAAACTGATGGTTCCCCTCCCTTGAATAAGTCACCTACATGGCAACAAAGTCGTCAAAGCATGATAATAATAATCATCAAGAATCAAACCAAAGTCTTCTAACATGATTAGTTATTTTATTTTGTTTCTTGTCTTTGATGAAGATTTGCTCAAGATTGACTAGTCATGATCCGAAATTTACTAGTCGGAGAGAAAAAGGCGAAAAAGCGGACAAAATTACCAATTCCCGCGCGTATGACTACTTCATAGCAGTTTTGGTATTGTAATCATAACTCTCTCATACGAAGTCCGATTTAGGTGATTCAAGCGGCCATGGAAAGATAAAAGAAAGATCTATAAATCATGCGAAATGGTCCAAGGTCCAATTATGCTTCTATCAAGACACACGAACCATTCAAATGTGCAGTGATTTTTATGGCCGAAAATTGACAAAGATTTGTGAAGATTTGGTGAAGACTTGAAGGAAGAAGATGCCAAGAAGTCCCTTTCATGATCAAGTCATTGTCAAGCCTTACAATATATCACATGAGGGGGATCTTGTCCACTCCTTCTTGGAAGCCCCACGGCCGATTTGTACAAGGAAGGAGCCAAAATGTTGTGATTTCTTGTCAAAGTCTTTGTAGATAGTTTAATAAGTGCTTGTATTTTAGCTAGATTTTGTGTGATTTTCTTTGACCTTGTTAAGAGTCATTATGGCTATATAATAGCCTCACCCTCAACCCTTTGGAATTATCTTGAAAGTTATAACATTGTATTTCTCTTGAAATATACGTTGAACGAGTTCAACAAAACTTTGGTTATTATTTCGACGCGTCTCGAATTATAACTTGATCAATTCTCAATAGGTCTTGAGGAGAGATTATCATTATCGAGTTATAGGTCTAATTCGGTAAAACACATTCAAATCCATATACTATCCTACCTCACGGCCGAAAACCATATAATTTCTGCCACCACCTTGTATTTTTGGTTGATACTTTGATACTTGTCAAAACGTAATAATCTTCCGTTGTATTTCATATGCTTTACGTACACTTACATACGTAATTCGTATCACTATTCCAGCAATATCATCTCCGGATAATATTTCGGGCAACAACAATTGGCGCTAGAAGGAGGGCATCTTAACCCTCATTTTTATTCCTACCGCCTCGAAGAACACTCACTGTTCTCCGGGGCATATACCTGAAGAAACACTCACTGTTCTTCAGAGAAAGCTTTCAGAATCATGACTTCTGCTTCCACATCAAAGAAAGCCGCTGGCCGATCCGCCAGATGCCTCATTTCGTCTGAATCCGAGCCACAGCCTATGGCGGAGGGTAGCCGCCGCGGTCCGAGACTCTCGATCCCGCCCCCGAGGGACGGCCCAAGCCTCTCGCTCGACCAGTTCCAAATAGCGGAACAGATCGAAGGAGCCTTGGCCACCCTACGGGAGCGACGGAGAGCTCTCGATGCGCCGCCCGCTATACCCCCCTCGGCCATCCGCCGCATGATCAAACGGAAGTTCAAGGCGTTACTGACCGAGCGATCGCCAGGAGGCTCCCATTCGCAAGAGAAAGCGCTCGCAAGTCGGGGCACCTCATTTCACCCGCCAGTGGCGGACCCATCATGGCGACCGGGGCAGTCCGGCCCCAGCCACGAGACGACGGAGCTCGAGTCCGTCACCAGGAGTTCGGCGTATCCGACTCCCAGAAGGCAGGCCAGCCATCTGGATCCTCCTCGCCAAAGAACCGAGGTCGGCAACAGCGGAGTCAGGAGATAGAT
Source organism: Orobanche coerulescens (assembly GCA_033398695.1). Classification (NCBI taxonomy): domain Eukaryota; kingdom Viridiplantae; phylum Streptophyta; class Magnoliopsida; order Lamiales; family Orobanchaceae; genus Orobanche; species Orobanche coerulescens. Next base: position 57,802,191 of record CM065812.1, on the reverse strand, counting down.
ACACGATCGCCTCGGCTCCCGCTCCGAAAGCCGAGCCAAGAGCGACCAAGCTACAGCGATGGCCGCGATGCAACGCCAGCTCGACGACATGAAGGCGCTCCTGGAATCTGGGGCGGGCGCCAAGAGGAAGATCGCCGGGCCAAGCGAGCCACTCGCGGTCCACATCGAGCTCGCCCCCGTGCAGCTTAAGATCGCTCCTCCGCAAACACCTTTGTATGAGGGGAGATCGGACCCCGAAACTCACCGGAGCAAGTTCCGCATCTATATGACCGGGTGTGGGGCATCAGACGTGACCAGGTGCCGAATGTTCCCACTGACGATGGACGACCTTGCCCACAGGTGGTACACCTCATTGCCGCCGTGATCCATCAACTCTTTTGATCAACTGGCGAACAGCTTCACAGCTTACTTCGCTGCCAAGATCGCTCGACCGGAAGGTCCCCATCGCATAATGCGAATCAGGCAGGGAGAATAAGAGTCCGACGCAGACTACATCGACCGGGTAGATGAGATCATCCTCAACGGCGAGCCCGTAAGCGATGAGATCGCCCTATACTCGGTCCTAGGGGGATTCCAAGGTCTTTCCCCCATGTTCAGGCATCTTACGAAGGACCATCCCGGGACCTACGCGATCTTCCGCGCTAAAGCCGCAGACTTTCTGGCCAGGCAAAGGTTTCTTCTTAGCCTATGAGCAGCGCGATCGGCGCCCGAACGACGATCTCCAGTCTTCCAGCCCGATCGCCGTCATCAAGCAACATCACCAAAACTGGAGGAATCGATCGCCATCTACAGTTCATCATCTAACATGTTGGACTAAGGCACGAGATCGCCTCCCCCGCACAACGTACACCGTCGAAGGTCGGCATCTAACATGACGATCCGAGGTGGAAGAGTGCAGCCATGGTCCTGGTGGTCGATGGAACCGACTGCTTAGGCCATGCAAGGTTCCTTTGGGTTAAGATCGCTCGCCCTTCGTTTAAATATGAGGCGGGCGTAGTCGAAAGACCCTCCAAGAAAATCAGTGGACACGATCGCCCGCCCTCAAAGGTTCATCATCTAACATGGCGAACCCGGACAATGCGACGCGTCACTACCCCCGTCTCAACGTATACCGTCGAGGATTGCCATCTAACATGACGATTCGAGGTAGAAAAGAGCTAACTAGCCGCGGACGTGGAGTCGAATCATTCGACGATGCCCCGCGCAAGGACTCCTCTAAGACCAAGACCGCACGCCCTTCGTTTAAATACGAGGCGAGGCACAGCCTAACAGAGGACCCTCACAATAAAATGAGTCATGAGACAGATAATGTCGCTCGCGCACAAGACATGGTCATGGAGTCGGTCCATCGAACTCCGCGACTGTGCACGATTCCTCAACGACGAAGCAATCAAGTTTCTACGAGGGATCGGAAAAATTGTTTGTTGCGGGTACAAGACCGAAGATAGCTAGCCAATCGACCAGATCGCCCAAAGTCCGAAACCAAAGTCCACTCAACGGATTGCCCGTCTTCATCCTACACGATCGCCAGCAAGAACCACCTCGCCCCATGTCTTCAACATCGAGCAAGCTGGGGGGCAATTGTTGTGTCAAGAAATATACGTCTCAACAGGCGATCGCCTCAGAGACCGGGCGACCGAGCCGGAGTCCAGTAGCCAAGGTAGATTAGCCGATCGAAGGTCCTAGGACAAGTCTCGGTGCCGAGCGATCGACATCTAAGGCGATCGTCTCTCGGTACTTGGCGACCGACCCCTGGCGACCGACCAAATGACGACCGCCTCATGCCACGAAAGGCCAACGATCGTCCAGTCGGCAAAGGCTGAAGCTCGGGACAGAACCCACGTGCAGATCTGGAAAAGGCGCCGCAGCACATGGATCGTTGACCACAGCCTGACAGCATCTTCCACCAACCGACAGACCCGCCGAAAGGTGTACAGTGGGACCGCCCGTGATAGCAACTCAGGATGCATGCCGGCTCCTCATTGGACTGCACAGTTGGCTGCCAGCAGCAGCCGCAGGCTTAAAGGCAGACAGCCCATGTGACATAAAGACGATCGCCCCTTATTATATTTCATAAAAGGCGATCGCCCGCCAGTAAACATGGCATCTCAGCCCCTATAAATAGAAGGCTTCCTGCATTTGGACACTCCTCCAGGTTTTTCCCACAACTAGGCTTTCTTACTCTTGGCAACAGCTATCTCTCGGCCTTTCTTCTCGCTCAGCACCTCTTACACGAAAGACGGTCGGCAGAGACGAATCAGGCAAAGCTTCGCTCAAGAGCTAGATAAATAGGATCTTTTACACTCATTGTATTTAGATTCTTACAATAATACTTGTATCCCCGAATATTTGTATTAATAATATCTCGCGAGAGCATTCAAGCCCGGTCCTAACAAACCCGGCAAATCTTGTGTTTTCCATTCCCTCGGACGTGCTCTCGCAATTTGCTGTTGCTCGACTATTCCAGCAATATCATCTCCGGATAATATTTCGGGCAACAACAGTCCTCAACCAACAATTCGTCTCGGGTCGTGACAGCTTCCCTTAGTGTCACCACTCGTTTATTCGGACAAGCATTTTGATAATGCCCGAACCTTTGACATTTGAAACATCTTACTTTAGTCAAACTTGTCTCCTTCGGTACGTAGGGGGTCTTAGAAATCGCAACAGGGACCAGAGTCGGTACAGTTGCCTTAATATTTGAACTTGACCCGACGCTTGGGTTTCCAAATTTGACTGGAAACTCGGGTTTATACAACTTCATCCTGTTCTGAGCTTCTAACTTCACAAATAGCCCACATAATGTATCGAAGTCCTCGTATGGATACATTTCCACCGAGTTAGCTATGCTTCGGTGATACGGAATCAATCGTGTCAAATGCAGGTATTCCCCGAATAACAAAACCCTATAAACGCCTCCCTCCCAACAACGGAGAAGTTAAGACAGCAGCTTCACTCTGTCGAAAATGGTGACCTACATGTTCCGTCAGTTCCAGGTGGTCGGGAGAGCTTTGCCGACGGAAACGGAGGAGCATCCTAAGATCTATCGCATGAAGCTGTGGGCAACCAATGAGGTCCGCGCCAAATCTAAATTCTGGTACTTTCTGAGGAAGCTTAAGAAGGTGAAGAAGAGCAACGGTCAGGTTCTTGCTATCAACGAGATATTCGAGAAGAACCCGACCACAATCAAGAACTATGGAATCTGGTTGAGATACCAAAGTCGAACCGGTTACCACAACATGTACAAGGAGTACCGTGATACCACCTTGAATGGAGCTGTGGAGCAAATGTACACTGAGATGGCTTCCCGTCACAGGGTCCGTCATCATTGCATCCAGATTATTAAGACAGCCACTATTCCAGCCAAGCTTTGCAAGAGGGAGAGCACCAAGCAGTTCCATGACTCTAAGATCAAGTTCCCATTGGTCTTCAGGAAGGTTAGGCCGCCAACTAGGAAGCTGAAGACCACTTACAAGGCATCTAGGCCTAATCTGCTTATGTAGTCCGATTTTGTAACTGCTTGGAGGTGCAATTACGATTTTTCTCCGAGTATCATGCGGCGGAAAAGACTTGGCGTAAATATTTCATCCAATTTTGCTGGACATGCTGTGGTGCATTTCAGACTTTACTTTAAAGGACAAGTTCCTACCAACTACTTTGATTTGCCTGTTTCTTGCATCTATTTCGAGGATTTAGGGTTTCTCCTGTTAAAAAAAAAAAAAAAAAAAAAAAAAAATCGTGTCAAATGCAGAAGACGAAGTAAGGATCGGCGTAAATGACCTTACAACACGCCATGCACAGATCACTACGTATTTAGACGAGAAAACGGACATAAGACGTGGAGTCTCGGTCTCGGCCGTGTCATATGACACGTCCCGTGTCATGTTATGCTGGAAGGTCGACAATCGGCCGGAAAATGTCCAAACTGCCGGAAAAATCACCACCTGCCGGAACTGGCCGAGCGCTGCGGACCGAACCCGGCCGTGTCGTCCGACACGGCCCATGCCGAGATGTCCCGAATAGTGAAATCTCGTTGCCGACCAAACCCAACCGTGTCGTCCGACACGGCCCGAGCCGAGATGTCCCGGATATTGAAATCTCGCTGCCCGACCAACCTGACCGTGTCAGGCGACACGGCCGAGTCACACTCTTCCGGATAGTAAATTCCCGCTGTCCGACCAACCCGACTGTGCCAGGCGACACGTCGAGTCTTGCCGAACATGTGCGCCCGCACATGCCGCCGTGGCCATGCCGATCGGCACGGGCCGTGTCCGACAGCCAGCAAATGACCATTATTACTGATTTTTTTTGTTTTTTTTTGTTGTTTTCCCTCCCCTCACATGTCATGATTAAACTTGTATGTTATGTGGGGTGGCTTATAATCATTTTGTTGTGTGATTCCCTCTCTCTATCATTTGATTCATTTGTATTTTATTTTGATGTTTTGTTTTTCATTTCAAGATCATGTGATCTTGTTTTATTCCTTAGTTGCTTAGAAGACTACACTTCTATAAGTAGTCTTGTTCATGCTTGTATGAAGTATTGTATGTTGAAGAAATAAGAATACACTTGTGTTTTCTTGGTGAATGCTTTTCATCGAAATCTTGATTATAATTCGACGCGTTTTCGAGTTTTAATCCGATCGATTCTCAATAGGTCTTGAGGAAAGATTATCTTATCAAACTATAGGTCTAGTTTGATAAATCATTCATATTGTTCTTGTTTACGTAAGCCGAATTGCCCTACTTTCGGTTATATCTTACGCGTGTTGCACATATTCGAGTGTTGTGAGGATCAATTATATTTCCGCTGCATTACATACGAGTTTACATCCATTTTCATACGTAATTCGTATCATTAGTGGTATCGGAGCCCAAGGCAATTTCCTTGGCGATTTTATTGAAGATTTCTTGTTCAAAACCATCTCTTGAATCTTGTTATGGATTTCTCCGATCCCGATTTCTTGATGAAACTCCAGGACGCACTAAGCGGTCTACCGGAACCACATATGCAAGCAAGACGCGGGGATGACGCACGTCAAATACAACATACGGACGAGTTTAAAGTAAACAAACTTCCGGAGTTCGTTGGAGGTACCGACCCCGAAGCCTATTTGGAGTGGGAACGGAAAATTTAATGCATGTTCGAATTCAAAGACCTTAACGACGAGAAATGTTGCAAATATGCAATTCTCAAGTTTGGGAAGGGTGCTTCTCTTTGGTTCGAAGGAGTAAAGACGCGAAGAACTCGGGAGGGAAAAGCAAAAATTCGTTCGTGGGATTCTTTAAAAAGAAAACTTCGTAAGAGGTATGTGCCAACATCACACCAGTTAACCTTATACCGGAAGATTGCCGATTTCATGCAAGGCAAACTAAGTGTCGGTGAATATATTGAAGAATTCGAAAGTTTGGTCTTGATGGGAGAGCTAGAAGAAAACGAAGAACAAAAGATGTCACGGTTTTTACGTGGCTTAAACAAAAACATAGCCAACACGGTGGAGTTATATCCATATGAAGATTTCGATACTTTATGTGGACTATGCATAAAGATAGAAGCTCAAAACAAAGTGAAGTTTGCCAAAACCGAATTTACATCAAAGTTCGAGGATCCAAGTACCGGTTCGAGTTCAATTACCACAACGATACCGACTCCTATCTCTACTACGGTTTCTAAAACTCCCGGCATACCGAAGGAAACAAGCCTAACCAAAGTAAGGTGTTTTAAATGCCAAGGATTTGGTCACTATCAAAATACTTGCCCTAACAAACGAGTTGTGACGCTAAGAGAAGCCATCACGATCCGAGACGAGTTGCTAGTCGAGGACGAAGGAGAAAGACTAGGTGATTCCAACGTGGAGGAAGACGAGGGAGAAGAATGTGAAACTTACGAGGCTCCAAACTATGATACAACATTGGTTCTTCGTACTTTACAAGTCAAACCCATTTCAAATGATTCGGAACAACGGGATCAAATTTTTCACACCAAGTGTCAAGTCGGGAACAAATGGTGTAGTGTGATCATCGATGGAGGAAGTTGTACCAACATAGCGTCAAGGGAGATGGTGACGAAACTCGGACTCATCACTACTACTCACCCAAAACCATACGCATTACATTGGCTCGATGACGGGAGTAAAGTGAAAGTCTCGAAACAAGTACGGGTCGGTTTGACCATGGGTTCGTACGTCGACAACATATTATGCGATGTACTCCCGATGGATGCATGCCATGTACTCTTGGGACGACCATGGCTATTCGATAGAGATGTTTTACATCGAGGAAGAAGTAACGAGTACGAGTTACGGGATAAGGACAAGAGGATTGTGTTGAAACCAATGTCACTTCAATCTATGATCCCTAACCGAGGTGAGAAACCGAATCTAACCATGTTTTCTAGTGAGAGGGAAATTGAACTTGGTACTGAGATTGGCCGGTTAAAAGAAAAAGACAGCTTTGGGCCAAATTTTTATAACGACGCAGTTTCTCGTAATGGACTTATTGTCTTGGATGATTACCAAATTGAGGAAAGTAAATTATTTTGTGATGGGCTATTATTGGAGGAGCCCAACAATATTGAAACGGAGAGTTGGTCAGATTATGACGGACCGCCAGCATTTGATGAGGAACCAGTTGATGAAGAGGAATCCGTAATAAATCCTGTTTTTCCCATTCTTGATGGTGAACCCGATGTGGAATTATCAGTGTTTCCAATTCTGGAGGATGAACCCGATGTGAAATTAACCGTGCGTCCCATTTCAGATGTCCGCTCATGTCATGATATCGGTATTACCGGGCAAAGTAATTATTATTATTTTATTAATAATGATAGTTATTGATACGAATTACGTACGTAATGCGTATAAAATACAACGGAAGATTAATATGTCTTGACAAGTATCAAAGTATCACTCGAAAATTACAAGGGGTGACCGAATTTGAGTGGATTTCGGCCGTGAAGTAGTATGGTATACGGATTTTGATGTGTTTTATCGAATTAGACCTATAACTCGATAAAGGTAATCTCTTCTCAAGACCTATTGAGAATTGATCAAGTTAAAATCTCGAGACGCGTCGAAACAATAACTAAAGTTTGGTTGAACTCGTTCAACGTATATTTCAAAGAAATACAAGGTTTATTAATATTCAAGATGATTTACAAATACAACAAGTACTACTATATATAGTAGTTTCCAACCGTAAGAAAATACAACAAAACGAGAAAACGAAACTTCCTAGCATGCTTCCATTTCGGCCGAAATATCTAAGGAGGAGATACCAAGCATCTTGGTTTTATTAGGTGATTATGACATGAAGAAATCTTTGATGAATCTTGGACTTGTGATGGTGACATGAAGAAGATCTTCACCAAATATCATCCCTTTCAATCTTCAAATCGGCCGAATTCATCAAGTAGTGATTAGGAGGATTTTGTGAAGATATGATATCAACCCCTTTGGAATTATTATGGTGATTATGACACGAGGGACAATGACATGAAGGATGAAAGTCTTCATCCCATCTTATGTTTCGGCCGTTTGTATTATGGTGGGGAAGGAGAAATATCTTCATTATCTTGTCAAAGATATGAAGTCAAGTAAGGGTCCCTTTCAAGCATGATGTGGCCGAATTTTCATGCTTTCGGACCGATTCCGCTGCCGAGTTTTACGTTACTCCTGTTTCGATTAACAACGTAACTCCAATCCGCGTGTTCTTTTCTCCCAAGTATAATGATGCATGACCATGCGAATTTGTATCTTCGTGGATGTCGATTTTTATTGGAGCTTCTTCGATTGGAATATTAGATATCGTATCATTCCCTCCTTCTTTGAAAGGAATTGACCTCAATTCCGTAATGCCATCGTCGTCAAGGTAAGGTGAGAGATCACCTACGTTGAAAGTCGCGTGTACTCCGTAATCGCCCGGAAGTTCTACTTTGTAGGCGTTGTCGTTCACTTTTCCCACAATTTTGTACGGACCTTCGGCTCTCGGCATCAATTTGTTCTTGCGTTTGCTTGGAAATCGTTCTTTTCTCAAATGTATCCAAACTAAGTCGCCAACATCAAATAATCTCGCTTTTTTATTTTTGTTCGACTTCCGTTTGTAAATTTCATTCACTTCTTTAATCCGTTCTCGTACCTTTTCATGTAACTTCATCATTGACTTGAGTTTTGATTCTGTGTCTTTGTGAACCAATTGTCGCTTCAAGAACGGAATCAAATCCAATGGTATGTGCGGATTTATTCCGTATACTACTTCAAAAGGTGAATGGGCCGTGGCGAAGCCGGGTGATCGGTTGTATGCGAATTCCGCATGTGCAAGTTTAACGTCCCAATCCTTTTGTGTTTTATTCACCAATCCTCGCAATAATGCTCCCAAGGTTCGATTAGTCACCTCGGTCTGTCCATCGGTTTGTGGGTGATGTGAAGTACTGAATAGGAGTTTAGTACCCACTTTTCTCCATAAAGTATTCCAGAAGTAACTCAGAAATTTAGAATCTCGATCCGACACGATAGTTTTTGGAACTCCGTGTAAACGAACTACTTCCCAGAAGTACAAGTCCGCCACATTGCTTGCATCATCGGTTTTGTGGCATGCTATAAAGTGAGCCATTTTGGAAAAACGGTCGACGACCACCATGATCGAGTCTTTGCCTCGTTGAGTACGATGTAAAGTGATACGATATCTAATATTCCAGTCGAAGAAACTCCGATAAAAATCGACATTCATGATGATGCATCGTTATACTTAGGAGAAAATGTTAAACGGCTTGGAGTTACGTTATTAATCGGAAAAGGAGTTACGTAAATATGGCGACGGAATTAACATCGGAATCGGCCCGGAACATGGATGTTCGGCCGATTGGTCCACAAAGATTGAAGAATTGACAAGCATCTTTTTTTTTATGATATTTGCGGCCCCAAGCATGATGATAAGGAATCATCATAGTCTTCACATCTTGCCAAATCAAGAAGATCTCCAAGCATGATCCTCAAGTCCTCACAATCTTGCCAAATCAAAGAAGATCTCCTCCTTTGCCCCACCTTGAAGATTTCGGCCAAGCATGCTAAAGGAAGGAGACTCCATTTTCGTTTTTTTCTTGTTGTTTTTGTATTATTTCGGCCGATGTAGGATGTTGGTAGGAAGTTTCCTTTTCTCGTTTTGTTGTATTTTCTTTCGGTTGGAAACTACTATATATAGTAGTGCTCGTTGTGGTTGTAAGATATGGAGAATCATAATAAACTTTGTATTTCCTTTGAAATATACGTTGAACGAGTTCGACAAACCTTAAGTTATTGTTTCGACGAGTTTCGAGATTTTAACTTTGATCAATTCTCAAAAGGTCTTGGGAAGCGATTACCCTTTTATCGAGTTATAGGTCTAGTTCGATAAAACACGCCAAACTCCGTACATCACCCTACTTCACGGCCGAAACACCATCAACTTTCGGCCACCCTTAACAAAATTCGAGTGATACTTTGTTACGTGTTAACCTTCCGTTGTGTTTTATACGTATTACTTACGTAATTCGTATCATTAGTGGTATCGAAGACACTTGTCTCACAGTTCTCGACATCACTGAAGAAAATGGCATTCACCGATGAAGAAGTAGCACAACTACGTGACGTTCTGCGTGGCTTGCCGGAGCCCAGAATCCATGCACGACGAGGACATGACACCATGCATGCACCACGACATGCGGATGAATACAAGACCAGCGAACTTCCGGAGTTCGTAGGCGGCACCGATCCTGAAGTTTATCTGGAGTGGGAAAGAAAAATTGAACGAATGTTTGAGTTCAAGGAGCTCAATGACGAGGTACGTTGCAAGTACGCGATCCTCAAACTTAGAAAGGGAGCTTCCCTTTGGTTTGAGCGAATGAAGACGCAGAGAAGTCGTGCCGGAAAAGAGAAGATACGTTCGTGGGATTCCCTAAAAAGGAAACTACGAAAAAGATATGTCCCGGCTACACACAAGCTAAGTCTGCAGAAAAATTTCGACCTCACGCAAGGAAAGTTAAGTGTCGAGGAGTACATCGAGGAGTTTGAAAACTTATCCTTGATGGGAGAACTTGAAGAAAGCGAAGAATTGCGCATGTCCCGTTTCCTACGAGGTTTGAACAAAAACATTGCTAATTCCGTGGAACTCTACCCCTATTCTGACTTCGATACTTTATGCGGACTTTGCATAAAGTTAGAAAATCAAAACAAAACCAAACTCTCTAAACCCGAATTCCCACCTAAATACGGAAATACCAACTTTGGCGCGGGTTCTAGCTCGTTTCCAAAACTGTCACCACAAGCCACCGTTACTACCATTCCAAAACCCCGCCACACCAAAAGAGACGAGCCTATCTAAAGTCCGATGTTTCAAATGTCAAGGATTTGGACACTATCAAAGTGCTTGTCCGAATCGGAGGATTGTGACGTTACGAGAAGCCATAGCCGCCGAGAGGAATTATTAGCCAAGAAGAAAGAGTTGGAGACGTTTTTAACTTAGAAGTCGACGAAGAAGAAGAATGCGAGGCATACGATGCCCCGAACTATGACACGAACCTTGTCCTTCGCATGTTGCAAACGGCGGCCAGTGACGAAGAACAACGAGACCAAATCTTTCACACGAAGTGTCGTGTCGGAGAGAAATGGTGTAGCTTGATCATTGACGGTGGAAGTTGTACAAACGTGGCATCAAGCGAGATGGTTTCAAAACTCGGCTTGGTCACCACGGCCCATCCTAAGCCGTATGCACTCCATTGGCTCGATGACGGAAACAAAGTGAAGGTTTCAAGACAAGTGAAGGTCGGACTCACCATGGGTTCGTATGGCGATGACATTACATGCGATGTACTACCGATGGACGCATGTCACGTATTATTAGGAAGACCTTGGCTATTTGATCGGGACGTACTACATCGAGGGAGGAGTAATGAGTACGAGCTACGTGACAAAGGTAAAAGATTGTCCTTAAACCTATGTCACCTCAAGCTATCCGGACGATGAGTTCGAAAAAATCGAAGGGCCGAAACTTACGATGTTTGCAAACGAGAAAGAAGTCGAACACGCCATTGACGATGGCGAACGTGTTTATTTGATGATGATCAAGGAGGTCCAAATCTTGCCACCAAATCGCAAAATGAGGAGGAGATAGATGCACTATTACACGAGTTTTCTGACGTATTTCAAGACTTGCCTAGGATTACCACCTATCCGCTGGATTGAACACCGATTGATCTTATACCGGAGCTCCATTACCGAACAAAGCAACAGATCGTTGTAATCCCGAAGAAACAAAAGAACTACAACGTCAAATTGATGAACTCATGAATCACGGATATGTCCGAGAAAGTTTAAGTCCGTGTGCGGTTCCGGTTCTACTCGTACCAAAAAAAGACGGAACATGGCGGATGTGTATTGACAAGAGAGCCGTGAATAACATCACCGTCAAGTATCGGTTTCCCATCCCGAGACTAGACGACATGCTGGACGAGTTACATGGCTCGGTTATATTTTCCAAAGTTGATTTACGGAGCGGATACCATCAAATCCGCATGCGAGAGGGAGACGAATGGAAAACGGCGTTTAAAACAAAGAATGGACTTTACGAATGGGTTGTGATGCATTCGGCCTCACCAACGCCCCGAGCACCTTTATGAGGTTGATGAACGAGGTTCTAAAACCTTTCTTGGGAAAGTTTGTTGTCGTGTACTTAGACGACATTTTGATCTACATTAGGTCCGTAGAAGAACATCTCGAACATTTGCGGTACGTGTTTGAGACGCTAAGGGAACAAAAGCTTTATGGAAAACGGGAGAAGTGTACTTTCCTAGTCGAGAGTCTTGTCTTTCTCGGCTATGTTGTTTCAAAAGACGGAGTTTCGGTCGACCAAGAGAAGATCGCGGCAATCAAGTCGTGGCCGACCCCAAAGACAATCACGGAGGTACGGTCATTTCATGGCCTCGCTTCTTTTTACCGACGATTCATACGGGACTTCAGCACTATATCCAGTCCTATCACGGAGTGTCTGAAAAAGGGAACCTTTGCTTGGAACGAGACGGCCCAAAAGGCTTTTGAAAACTTAAAAGGAAAATTATGTGAAGCGCCGATTTTGACGTTGCCCGATTTTTCACAACCGTTTGAGGTAGAATGCGATGCTAGCGGAGTTGGAATCGGGGCAGTGCTCATTCAGAGAGGCCGTCCCATTGCCTATTTTTCGGAGAAGCTAAGTGGCGCCCGAGTGAATTATTGTACTTACGACAAGGAGTTCTATGCTATCGTAAGAGCACTCGATCATTGGAGTCATTATCTGCGTTCTAAACATTTCGTGCTGCATTCGGATCACGAGTCGTTGAAATACATCAACGGACAGAGTAAGCTAAGCCCGAGACATGCAAAATGGGTGGAATTTTTACAATCTTTTCATTTTTCATCCAAGTACAAAGACGGGAAGAGTAATGTAGTGGCGGATGCACTGTCGAGACGGTATGCCTTACTGTCGATGCTAGATGTTCGTTTGTTGGGGTTCGAGACTTTGAAAGATCACTACCACGACGATTTGGACTTCGGGGAAATTTTTAACCGTTGTAAAACGGCCCCGTACGAGGAATTCGTTTTACAGGATGGCTTTCTCTTCAAGGGGAATAAATTATGTGTGCCGAGACATACACCGGGAATTGCCGGTTCGGGAGGCGCACGGAGGAGGACTAGCTTGGTCACTGGCTCGACCAAGATCAGAGGTGCTAAAAGAACATTTCTTTTGGCCGAAGATGTATGGTGACGTCGCACAATCGTGAGCAAATGCGTAACTTGTCATATGATGAAAAGTTCGTTCAAGTCAAGTACATACATGCCGCTGCCGATACTGCTACGACCGTGGGAGGATGTCTCGATGGATTTTATTGTGGCTTTACCTCGTACTCAACGAGGCAAGGACTCGATCATGGTGGTCGCCGACCGCTTTTTCGAAAATGGCTCACTTTGTCGCGTGCCACAAAACCGATGATGCAAGCAATGTGGCGGACTTGTATTTCCGGAAATAGTTCGTTTACACGGAGTGCCAAAACTATCGTGTCGGATCGAGATTCCAAATTTCGAGTTACTCGAATACTTTATGGAGGAAAGTCGGTACTAAACTCCTATTCAAGACTTCACATCACCCGCAAACCGACGGATGCAATCGAGGTAACTAATCGAACCTTGGGAGCATTATTACGAGGGTTGGTAAATAAAACTCAGAAAGATTGGGACGTTAAACTTGCTCATGCTGAATTCGCATACAACCGATCACCCGGTTATGCCACGGCCCATTCACCATTTGAAGTGGTATACGGATTAAATCCGCACTTGCCATTGGACTTGATTCCCCTGCCGAGCAACGAATTGGTTCACAAGGACGCCGAAGCAAAACTCAAATCGATGATAAAGTTACACGAAAAGATACGGGAACGGATTAAAGAAGTGAATGAAATGTACAAACGGAAGTCGAACAAAAATAAAAAAGCGAGATTATTTGATGTTGGCAACTTAGTTTGGATACATTTGAGAAAAGAAAGATTCCCGAGCAAACGGAAGAACAAATTGATGCCGAGAGCCGAAGGTCCGTACAAGATTGTGGAAAAAGTGAACGACAACGCATACAAAGTCGAACTTCCGGGCGAATACGGAGTACACGCGACATTCAACGTAGGTGATCTCTCACCTTATCTTGACGACGATGGCATTGCACTGAGGTCAATTCCTTTCAAAGACGGAGGGAATGATACGATATCTAATATTCCAGTCGAAGAAACTCCGATAAAAATCGACATTCATGATGATGCATCGTTATACTTAGGAGAAAATGTTAAACGGCTTGGAGTTACGTTATTAATCGGAAAAGGAGTTACGTAAATATGGCGACGGAATTAACATCCGAATCGGCCCGGAACATGGATGTTCGGCCGATTGGTCCACAAAGATTGAAGAATTGACAAGCATCTTTTTTTTTTATGATATTTGCGGCCCCAAGCATGATGATAAGGAATCATCATAGTCTTCACATCTTGCCAAATCAAGAAGATCTCCAAGCATGATCCTCAAGTCCTCACAATCTTGCCAAATCAAAGAAGATCTCCTCCTTTGCCCCACCTTGAAGATTTCGGCCAAGCATGCTAAAGGAAGGAGACTCCATTTTCGTTTTTTTCTTGTTGTTTTTGTATTATTTCGGCCGATGTAGGATGTTGGTAGGAAGTTTCCTTTTCTCGTTTTGTTGTATTTTCTTTCGGTTGGAAACTACTATATATAGTAGTGCTCGTTGTGGTTGTAAGATATGGAGAATCATAATAAACTTTGTATTTCCTTTGAAATATACGTTGAACGAGTTCGACAAACCTTAAGTTATTGTTTCGACGAGTTTCGAGATTTTAACTTTGATCAATTCTCAAAAGGTCTTGGGAAGCGATTACCCTTTTATCGAGTTATAGGTCTAGTTCGATAAAACACGCCAAACTCCGTACATCACCCTACTTCACGGCCGAAACACCATCAACTTTCGGCCACCCTTAACAAAATTCGAGTGATACTTTGTTACGTGTTAACCTTCCGTTGTGTTTTATACGTATTACTTACGTAATTCGTATCATAAAGCCACAATAAAATCCATCGAGACATCCTCCCATGGTCGTAACGGTATTGGCAACGGCATGTATGTACTTGGCTTGAACGAACTTTTCATCATGTGACAAGTGACGCATTTACTCACGATTGTGCTTACGTCACCATACATCTTTGGCCAAAAGAAATGCTCTTTTAGCACCTCCACGGTCTTGGCCGAGCCGAAATGACCGGCTAGTCCTCCTCCGTGTGCCTCCCGAACTAGTAATTCCCGAATTGTATGTCTCGGCACACATAATTTATTTCCCTTGAAAAGAAAGCCATCCTGTAAAACAAATTCTTCGTACGGGGCCGTTTTACAATGGGTAAAAATTTCTCCGAAGTCCAAATCGTCACTGTAATGATCCTTCAAAGTCTCGAACCCCAACAAACGAACATCTAGAATCGACAGTAAGGCATACCGTCTTGATAGTGCATCCGCCACTATATTACTCTTCCCGTCTTTGTACTTGGATGAAAAGTGAAAAGATTGTAAAAATTCCACCCATTTTGCATGTCTGGGACTTAGCTTGCTTTGCCCGTTGATGTATTTCAACGACTCGTGATCCGAATGTAACACGAAATGTTTCGAACGCAAATAGTGACTCCAATGATCGAGTGCTCTTACGATAGCATAGAACTCCTTGTCGTAAGTACAATAATTAATTCGGGCGCCACTTAATTTCTCCGAAAAATAGGCGATGGGACGGCCTCTTTGAATAAGTACTGCCCCGATTCCAACTCCGCTAGCGTCGCATTCCACCTCAAATGGTTGTGAAAAATCGGCGCTTCACATAACTTTCCCTTTAATTTTTCAAAAGCCTTTTGGGCCGCCTCGTTCCATGCAAAGGTTCCTTTTTTAAGGCACTCCGTGATCGGACTGGAGATGGTGCTAAAATACCGGATGAATCGTCGGTAAAAAGAAGCTAGGCCATGAAATGATCGTACCTCCGTGATTGTTTTTGGTATCGGCCAAGACTTGATGGCCGCGATCTTCTCTTGGTCCACCGACACTCCTTCTTTAGAAACGACATAGCCGAGAAAGACAAGACTCTCGACTAGGAAAGTACACTTCTCCCGCTTTCCATAAAGTTTCTGTTCCCTTAGAGTTTCAAACACGTGCCGCAAATGTTCGAGATGCTCCTCTAAGGATCGACTGTAGATCAAAATGTCGTCTAAGTACACGACAACAAACTTTCCCAAGAAAGGTTTGAGAACCTCATTCATCAACCTCATAAAAGTGCTCGGGGCATTAGTGAGACCGAATGGCATCACCACCCATTCGTAAAGTCCATTTTTTGTTTTAAATGCCGTCTTCCATTCGTCTCCCTCTCGCATGCGGATTTGATGGTATCCGCTCCGTAAATCAACTTTTGAAAATATAACCGAGCCATGCAACTCGTCTAACATGTCGTCTAGTCTCGGGATGGGGAACCGATACTTGACGGTGATGTTATTGATACGAATTATCCGGGGAGAGGTGGATACGTATCGGTCGGAGTATATGTAAGTGTATGATAGCGGAAGGCTTTTACGAATATGGAGTTTTCGGATGTATTTTGTATGTGAATAATATCGGATATAACAAAAAAAAATATCGAACAAGAAGATTATACGAATTACGTACGTAATGCGTATGAAATATAACGGGAGATTATTATGTCTTGACGATTATCAAAGTGTCACTCGAAAATACAAGGGGTGGCCGAACTTAAATGGATTTCGGCCGTGAGGTAGTAGTGTATACGGATTTGGATGTGTTTTATCGAACTAGACCTATAACTCGATAAAAGGTAATCTCTTCCCAAGACCTATTGAGAATTGATCAAGTTAAAATCTCGAGACGCGTCGAAACAATAACTTAAAGTTTGTTGAACTCGTTCAACGTATATTTCAAAGGAAATACAAGGTTTATTACTTTCAAGATTCAAGATTTCTTTTTACAACTACAACGAGCACTACTATATATAGTAGTTTCCAACCGAAAGAAAATACAACAAAACGAGAAAGGAAACTTCCTAGCACTAACATTTCGGCCGAAAATCAAAGGTGAGATATCAAGTATCTTGGTGTTATTAGGTGAAAGAGACATGAAGCAATCTTGGTCTTGATGGTGACATGATGAAGCAATCTTGGTCTTTGATGGTGACATGATGAAAGTCTTTCTCAAGGTGGGGAATATGGCCGATTTTCTAATAAGGTGGGGAAGGAGGTGATCTTCACTTATCTTGTGAAAGATATGAAGACAAAGGGTCCCTTTCAAGCATGATATGGCCGATTTTGTGGGGAAGGAAAATATGATGAACCTTGGTTTTATTAGGTGATGGTGACTTGATGGAAGATGACATGAAGAAGACATTTGATGAAAGTCTTCATCAAATCTCAAGCTTGGATCGATTTTTAGTGAGGTGGGGAAGGAAAGAATATCTTCATTATCTTGGACCAAATATGATGCTGTCGGTTTTGTCATTTCCGAGATACAATGGGTCCGAATTTGGTCCTATGGTCTTCATAAGATTTGTAGCTCTCTTTCTTAGCTTTCCATGGCCACTTGAATCACCTGAATCGGATTTCGGACGAAAGTTATGGGCAAAATACTAAAGCGCTCTGAAGTAAGTCGTGCGCGCGAGAATTGGTAATTTGTATTTGATGATGTTGACCGATTCGTATCATACCCTCTCTCTTTAAAGGGAATTGTCCTCAATTCCGAACTCCCTTCGTCACCAAGATAATTAACTAACGCCTCTAAGTATTTGATCTCGAAGATATCCGCAGTACGTACATGACCCAAAATCTTTAGACGATAGGTAGTGGGGCCCCCTCGAGAATCACCAACGAAATAACTATCATTATTAATAAAATAATAATATTTACTCCGCCAGGTAATACCGATATCATGACATGAGTGGATATCTGAAATGGGACGCACGGTTAACTCCACATCGGGTTCCTCCTCCAGAATTGAAAACACTGATTTCTCGGGTTCATCATCAAAAATGAAAAACACAGAATTTATTACGGTGGGAACCATAGGATTTATTACGGATTCCTCTTCATCAATTGGTTCCTCATCAAATGCTGGCGGTCCGTCATAATCTAACCAACACTCCGTTTCAATATTGCTGGGCTCCTCCAATAATGTCTCATCAAAAATTAATCCACTAGGCTCGTTTCGTACCGCAACAAAGTCATACGACCCACTTTGCTCCGATAGGGCAGCTCGATTCCAACCATCGTCTTCTTTGTCATCAAAAAATGCTGCAGGAGATTCTTCAAAAATGGGAAGCTCGAGATCAATCATGGGGTCCTCTTTGTCATCTGATTCTGTATCAAATATTGGCGGTCCATCATAACCCGACCCAATTTCCATGACACAAAAAGGCTCCTCACCATTAAAATAATTTGGTCCGTTTTGGTCAATTTGGCCAACACAACCAACTGGCCCATGATCAAAGTAGCAAGATCCGGGTTCGTCAACTAGGGATACACGGCTCAACTCACCTTCTTCGTTGAATTGCTCCGTTGAAAACTCTGTCTCGTCTACTTCATTGAAAATGACCGTAGGGACATTGTCTTCATCGAAAAAAGATGCTGTTGGGACTTCCTTGATGGAGGAAGGCCTTAGATCGAATGCCGGTGGTGGGGCGTCGAAGGATTGGTGGTAAGATGGGGATTTGAACCTTCGATTGAAATATTTTTTGAATTTAAGCCAATCTTGGATTTTAGGCTTACGTTGTTGTGAACGGATCGTTTGGCTTTTGCCACCAAACGGCGGCGCTACCGCGGAGGCGCCGTGCCACCAACGAAACGCGGCGGTTGATCGGGGCAGCCTAGAAGTCCGAGTGCTCCTCACAAGCACGAAGCCAATCTATGCACTCATTTGGATTACTATCTCCGTGAAATTCCGGTATCTTTGCGGAATTTGGCCAAGAAATCAATATCGTTGGCGTCGTCTCTATGTCTTGCTTTCATATGTTGCTCCGGTAAGCGGTTTAGTGCGTCACGGAGTTTCATCAAGAAATCGAGATCCGAGAAATCCATAACAAGAATCAAGAGATAGTTCTTGACAAGAAATCTACGTAAAATTTTCCAAGAAGTCCGTGAAGAATGAACCAAGAAGATGATCAAAGAATCGATCTCCACGCTCGATCGTAGTTCAATGAGTTGGCTTACCTTTGTCAAAATTTCGTGACGATCCAACGGTCGAATCCACGGAAACTTTGTTTTCTTCCGACCGCTCTAATCGCCAATGTTATGCGAAAATTCTTCTAACCGTGAAGAACAACCCAAGAAGGTGACTAAATACTTCAACAAAAAAATTCGGTGA
Organism: Orobanche coerulescens; assembly: GCA_033398695.1. Lineage (NCBI taxonomy): Eukaryota > Viridiplantae > Streptophyta > Magnoliopsida > Lamiales > Orobanchaceae > Orobanche > Orobanche coerulescens. Next base: position 57,783,241 of record CM065812.1, on the reverse strand, counting down.
ATATAGTTGATCGCCCAAGGAGATGACCTTGGGCTCCGATACCACTTATGATACGAATTATCCGGGGAGAGGTGGATACGTATCGGTCGGAGTATATGTAAGTGTATGATAGCGGAAGGCTTTTACGAATATGGAGTTTTCGGATGTATTTTGTATGTGAATAATATCGGATATAACAAAAAAAAATATCGAACAAGAAGATGATACGAATTACGTACGTAATGCGTATGAAATATAACGGGAGATTATTATGTCTTGACGATTATCAAAGTGTCACTCGAAAATACAAGGGGTGGCCGAACTTAAATGGATTTCGGCCGTGAGGTAGTAGTGTATACGGATTTGGATGTGTTTTATCGAACTAGACCTATAACTCGATAAAAGGTAATCTCTTCCCAAGACCTATTGAGAATTGATCAAGTTAAAATCTCGAGACGCGTCGAAACAATAACTTAAAGTTTGTTGAACTCGTTCAACGTATATTTCAAAGGAAATACAAGGTTTATTACTTTCAAGATTCAAGATTTCTTTTTACAACTACAACGAGCACTACTATATATAGTAGTTTCCAACCGAAAGAAAATACAACAAAACGAGAAAAGGAAACTTCCTAGCACTAACATTTCGGCCGAAAATCAAAGGTGAGATATCAAGTATCTTGGTGTTATTAGGTGAAAGAGACATGAAGCAATCTTGGTCTTGATGGTGACATGATGAAGCAATCTTGGTCTTTGATGGTGACATGATGAAAGTCTTTCTCAAGGTGGGGAATATGGCCGATTTTCTAATAAGGTGGGGAAGGAGGTGATCTTCACTTATCTTGTGAAAGATATGAAGACAAAGGGTCCCTTTCAAGCATGATATGGCCGATTTTGTGGGGAAGGAAAATATGATGAACCTTGGTTTTATTAGGTGATGGTGACTTGATGGAAGATGACATGAAGAAGACATTTGATGAAAGTCTTCATCAAATCTCAAGCTTGGATCGCTTTTTAGTGAGGTGGGGAAGGAAAGAATATCTTCATTATCTTGGACCAAATATGATGCTGTCGGTTTTGTCATTTCCGAGATACAATGGGTCCGAATTTGGTCCTATGGTCTTCATAAGATTTGTAGCTCTCTTCTTAGCTTTCCATGGCCACTTGAATCACCTGAATCGGATTTCGGACGAAAGTTATGGGCAAAATACTAAAATCAAGTACGAAGTCGTCGTGCGCGAGAATTGGTAATTTGTATTTGATGATGTTGACCGATTCGTATCATACCCTCTCTCTTTAAAGGGAATTGTCCTCAATTCCGAACTCCTTCGTCACCAAGATAATTAACTAACGCCTCTAAGTATTTGATCTCGAAGATATCCGCAGACGTACATGACCCAAAATCTTTAGACGATAGGTAGTGGGGCCCTCGAGAATCACCAACGAAATAACTATCATTATTAATAAAATAATAATATTTACTCCGCTGAGTAATACCGATATCATGACATGAGTGGATATCCGAAATGGGACGCAGTTAACTCCACATCGGGTTCCTCCTCCGAATTGAAAACACCGATTTCTCGGGTTCATCATCAAAAATGAAAAACACAGAATTTATTACGGTGGGAACCATAGGATTTATTACGATTCCTCTTCATCAATTGGTTCCTCATCAAATCTTTGGCGGTCCGTCATAATCTAACCAACACTCCGTTTCAATATTCCGGGCTCCTCCAATAATGTCTCATCAAAAATTAATCCACTAGGCTCGTTTGCATCGCAACAAAGTCATACGACCCACTTTGCTCGATAGGCGGCTCGATTCCAACCATCGTCTTCTTTGTCATCAAAAAATGCCGCAGGAGATTCTTCAAAAATGGGAAGCTCGAGATCAATCATGGGGTCCTCTTTGTCATCTGATTCAGTATCAAATATTGGCGGTCCATCATAACCCGACCCAATTTCCATGACACAAAAAGGCTCCTCACCATTAAAATAATTTGGTCCGTTTTGGTCAATTTGGCCAACACAACCAACTGGCCCATGATCAAAGTAGCAAGATCCGGGTTCGTCAACTAGGGATACACGGCTCAACTCACCTTCTTCGTTGAATTGCTCCGTTGAAAACTCTGTCTCGTCTACTTCATTGAAAATGACCGTAGGGACATTGTCTTCATCGAAAAAAGATGCTGTTGGGACTTCCTTGATGGAGGAAGGCCTTAGATCGAATGCCGGTGGTGGGGCGTCGAAGGATTGGTGGTAAGATGGGGATTTGAACCTTCGATTGAAATATTTTTTGAATTTAAGCCAATCTTGGATTTTAGGCTTACGTTGTTGTGAACGGGACTGTTTCAGTTTTTGCCACCAAACGGCGGCGCTACCGCGGAGGCGCCTTGCCACCAACGAAACGCGGCGGTTGATCGGGGCAGCCTTGAAGTCCGAGTGCTCCTCACAAGCACGAAGCCAATCTATGCACTCATTTGGATTACTATCTCCGTGAAATTCCGGTATGCTGCGGAATTTGGCCAAGAAATCAATATCGTTGGCGTCGTCTCTATGTCTTGCTTTCATATGTTGCTCCGGTAAGCAGTTTAGTGCGTCACGGAGTTTCATCAAGAAATCGAGATCCGAGAAATCCATAACAAGAATCAAGAGATAGTTCTTGACAAGAAATCGGACAGAAAATTTTCCAAGAAGTCCGTGAAGAATGAACCAAGAAGATGATCAAAGAATCTGATCTCCACCGTTCAGACTGTAGTTCAATGAGTTGGCTTACCTTTGTCAAAATTTCGTGACGATCCAACGGTCGAATCCACGGGAAACTTTGTTTTCTTCCGACTGCTCTAATCTGCCAATGTTATGCGAAAATTCTTCTAACCGTGAAGAACAACCCAAGAAGGTGACTAAATACTTCAACAAAAAAAAATTCGGTGAATATAGTTGATCGCCCAAGGAGATGACCTTGGGCTCCGATACCACTTATGATACGAATTATCCGGGGAGAGGTGGATACGTATCGGTCGGAGTATATGTAAGTGTATGATAGCGGAAGGCTTTTACGAATATGGAGTTTTCGGATGTATTTTGTATGTGAATAATATCGGATATAACAAAAAAAAATATCGAACAAGAAGATGATACGAATTACGTACGTAATGCGTATGAAATATAACGGGAGATTATTATGTCTTGACGATTATCAAAGTGTCACTCGAAAATACAAGGGGTGGCCGAACTTAAATGGATTTCGGCCGTGAGGTAGTAGTGTATACGGATTTGGATGTGTTTTATCGAACTAGACCTATAACTCGATAAAAGGTAATCTCTTCCCAAGACCTATTGAGAATTGATCAAGTTAAAATCTCGAGACGCGTCGAAACAATAACTTAAAGTTTGTTGAACTCGTTCAACGTATATTTCAAAGGAAATACAAGGTTTATTACTTTCAAGATTCAAGATTTTTTACAACTACAACGAGCACTACTATATATAGTAGTTTCCAACCGAAAGAAAATACAACAAAACGAGAAAAGGAAACTTCCTAGCACTAACATTTCGGCCGAAAATCAAAGGTGAGATATCAAGTATCTTGGTGTTATTAGGTGAAAGAGACATGAAGCAATCTTGGTCTTGATGGTGACATGATGAAGCAATCTTGGTCTTTGATGGTGACATGATGAAAGTCTTTCTCAAGGTGGGGAATATGGCCGATTTTCTAATAAGGTGGGGAAGGAGGTGATCTTCACTTATCTTGTGAAAGATATGAAGACAAAGGGTCCCTTTCAAGCATGATATGGCGATTTTGTGGGGAAGGAAAATATGATGAACCTTGGTTTTATTAGGTGATGGTGACTTGATGGAAGATGACATGAAGAAGACATTTGATGAAAGTCTTCATCAAATCTCAAGCTTGGATCGTTTTTAGTGAGGTGGGGAAGGAAAGAATATCTTCATTATCTTGGACCAAATATGATGCTGTCGGTTTTGTCATTTCCGAGATACAATGGGTCCGAATTTGGTCCTATGGTCTTCATAAGATTTGTAGCTCTCTTTCTTAGCTTTCCATGGCCACTTGAATCACCTGAATCGGATTTCGGACGAGAAAGTTATGGGCAAAATACTAAAACAAGTACGAAGTCGTGCGCGCGAGAATTGGTAATTTGTATTTGATGATGTTGACCGATTCGTATCATACCCTCTCTCTTTAAAGGGAATTGTCCTCAATTCCGAACTCCCTTCGTCACCAAGATAATTAACTAACGCCTCTAAGTATTTGATCTCGAAGATATCCGCAGTACGTACATGACCCAAAATCTTTAGACGATAGGTAGTGGGGCCCCCTCGAGAATCACCAACGAAATAACTATCATTATTAATAAAATAATAATATTTACTCCGCTGTAATACCGATATCATGACATGAGTGGATATACGAAATGGGACGACAGTTAACTCCACATCGGGTTCCTCCTCCAGAATTGAAAACACTGATTTCTCGGGTTCATCATCAAAAATGAAAAACACAGAATTTATTACGGTGGGAACCATAGGATTTATTACGGATTCCTCTTCATCAATTGGTTCCTCATCAAATGCTGGCGGTCCGTCATAATCTAACCAACACTCCGTTTCAATATTGCTGGGCTCCTCCAATAATGTCTCATCAAAAATTAATCCACTAGGCTCGTTTCGTACCGCAACAAAGTCATACGACCCACTTTGCTCCGATAGGGCAGCTCGATTCCAACCATCGTCTTCTTTGTCATCAAAAAATGCTGCAGGAGATTCTTCAAAAATGGGAAGCTCGAGATCAATCATGGGGTCCTCTTTGTCATCTGATTCTGTATCAAATATTGGCGGTCCATCATAACCCGACCCAATTTCCATGACACAAAAAGGCTCCTCACCATTAAAATAATTTGGTCCGTTTTGGTCAATTTGGCCAACACAACCAACTGGCCCATGATCAAAGTAGCAAGATCCGGGTTCGTCAACTAGGGATACACGGCTCAACTCACCTTCTTCGTTGAATTGCTCCGTTGAAAACTCTGTCTCGTCTACTTCATTGAAAATGACCGTAGGGACATTGTCTTCATCGAAAAAAGATGCTGTTGGGACTTCCTTGATGGAGGAAGGCCTTAGATCGAATGCCGGTGGTGGGGCGTCGAAGGATTGGTGGTAAGATGGGGATTTGAACCTTCGATTGAAATATTTTTTGAATTTAAGCCAATCTTGGATTTTAGGCTTACGTTGTTGTGAACGGACTGTTTGATTTTGCCACCAAACGGCGGCGCTACCGCTGAGGCGCCTTGCCACCAACGAAACGCGGCGGTTGATCGGGCGGCCTTGAAGTCCGAGTGCTCCTCACAAGCACGAAGCCAATCTATGCACTCATTTGGATTACTATCTCCGTGAAATTCGGTATCTTTGGAATTTGGCCAAGAAATCAATATCGTTGGCGTCGTCTCTATGTCTTGCTTTCATATGTTGCTCAAGGGCGTTTAGTGCGTCACGGAGTTTCATCAAGAAATCGAGATCCGAGAAATCCATAACAAGAATCAAGAGATAGTTCTTGACAAGAAATCGGACAGAAAATTTTCCAAGAAGTCCGTGAAGAATGAACCAAGAAGATGATCAAAGAATCTGATCTCCACCGTTCAGACTGTAGTTCAATGAGTTGGCTTACCTTTGTCAAAATTTCGTGACGATCCAACGGTCGAATCCACGGGAAACTTTGTTTTCTTCCGACTGCTCTAATCTGCCAATGTTATGCGAAAATTCTTCTAACCGTGAAGAACAACCCAAGAAGGTGACTAAATACTTCAACAAAAAAAAATTCGGTGAATATAGTTGATCGCCCAAGGAGATGACCTTGGGCTCCGATACCACTTATGATACGAATTATCCGGGGAGAGGTGGATACGTATCGGTCGGAGTATATGTAAGTGTATGATAGCGGAAGGCTTTTACGAATATGGAGTTTTCGGATGTATTTTGTATGTGAATAATATCGGATATAACAAAAAAAAATATCGAACAAGAAGATGATACGAATTACGTACGTAATGCGTATGAAATATAACGGGAGATTATTATGTCTTGACGATTATCAAAGTGTCACTCGAAAATACAAGGGGTGGCCGAACTTAAATGGATTTCGGCCGTGAGGTAGTAGTGTATACGGATTTGGATGTGTTTTATCGAACTAGACCTATAACTCGATAAAAGGTAATCTCTTCCCAAGACCTATTGAGAATTGATCAAGTTAAAATCTCGAGACGCGTCGAAACAATAACTTAAAGTTTGTTGAACTCGTTCAACGTATATTTCAAAGGAAATACAAGGTTTATTACTTTCAAGATTCAAGATTTTTTACAACTACAACGAGCACTACTATATATAGTAGTTTCCAACCGAAAGAAAATACAACAAAACGAGAAAAGGAAACTTCCTAGCACTAACATTTCGGCCGAAAATCAAAGGTGAGATATCAAGTATCTTGGTGTTATTAGGTGAAAGAGACATGAAGCAATCTTGGTCTTGATGGTGACATGATGAAGCAATCTTGGTCTTTGATGGTGACATGATGAAAGTCTTTCTCAAGGTGGGGAATATGGCCGATTTTCTAATAAGGTGGGGAAGGAGGTGATCTTCACTTATCTTGTGAAAGATATGAAGACAAAGGGTCCCTTTCAAGCATGATATGGCCGATTTTGTGGGGAAGGAAAATATGATGAACCTTGGTTTTATTAGGTGATGGTGACTTGATGGAAGATGACATGAAGAAGACATTTGATGAAAGTCTTCATCAAATCTCAAGCTTGGATCGTTTTTTAGTGAGGTGGGGAAGGAAAGAATATCTTCATTATCTTGGACCAAATATGATGCTGTCGGTTTTGTCATTTCCGAGATACAATGGGTCCGAATTTGGTCCTATGGTCTTCATAAGATTTGTAGCTCTCTTTCTTAGCTTTCCATGGCCACTTGAATCACCTGAATCGGATTTCGGACGAGAAAGTTATGGGCAAAATACTAAAACTGCTACGAAGTCGTCGTGCGCGCGAGAATTGGTAATTTGTATTTGATGATGTTGACCGATTCGTATCAGTTATTCACGGCTCTACTGTCAATACACATTCGCCATGATCCGTCCTTTTTTGGTACAAGTAGGACTGGAACCGCACACGGACTTAAACTTTCTCGGACATACCCGTGACTCATGAGCTCATCAATTTGACGTTGTAGTTCTTTGGTTTCTTCGGGATTACAACGATACGCCGCTTTGTTCGGTAATGGAGCTCCTGGTACAAGATCAATTTGGTGTTCGATTCTGCGGATAGGTGGTAATCCCACCGGCAAGTCTTCGGGAAATACATTAGCGAACTCGTGTAACAGTGTATCTATCTCTCCTTCGTGGTGTGATTTGGTGGCAAGATTTCGGACCTCTTTGATCATCATCAAATAAACACGTTCGCCATCGTCAATGGCGTGTTCGACTTCTTTTTCGTTTGCAAGCATCGTAAGTTTCGGCCCTTCGATTTTTTTTGAACTCATCGTTCGGATAGCTTGAGGTGACATAGGTTTAAGAACAATTTTTTTACCTTTGTCACGTAACTCATACTCGTTACTCCTCCCTCGATGTAGTACATCCCGATCAAATAACCAAGGTCTTCCCAATAATACATGACATGCGTCCATCGGTAGTACATCGCATGTAATATCATCACCATACGAACCCATGGTGAGTCCGACCTTCACTTGTCTTGATACTTTCACCTTGTTTCCATCATCGAGCCAATGGAGTGCATACGGCTTTGGATGGGCCGTGGTGATTAATCCGAGCTTTGAGACCATCTCGCTCGATGCCACGTTTGTACAACTTCCACCGTCAATGATCAAGCTACACCATTTCTCTCCGACACGACACTTCGTGTGAAAGATTTGGTCTCGTTGTTCTACGTCACTCGGGGCTGCCTTCGTTTGTAACATGCGAAGGACGAGGTTCGTGTCATAGTTCGGGGCATCGTATGCCTCGCATTCTTCTTCTTCTTCGTCGGCTTCCAAGTTAAAGACGTCTCCAATTCTTTCTTCTTCGGCTAGTAATTCTTCTCGGACGGCTATGGCTTCTCGTAGCGTCACAATTCTCCGATTTGGACAAGCACTTTGATAGTGTCCAAACCCTTGACATTTGAAACACCGGACTTTAGATAGGCTTGTTTCTTTTGGGGTGATAGGAGTTTTTGGAATGGTAGTAACGGGTGGACTTGTGGCGACAGTTTTTGGAAACGAGCTAGAACTCGCGCCAAAGTTGGTATTTCCGTATTTAGATGGGAATTCGGGTTTAGAAAGTTTTGTCTTGTTTTGATTTTCCAACTTTATGCAAAGTCCGCATAAAGTATCAAAATCGGAATAGGGGTAGAGTTCCACGGAATTAGCAATATTTTTATTCAAACCTCGTAGGAAACGGGACATCCGTAATTCTTCGCTTTCTTCAAGTTCTCCCATCAAGGATAAGTTTTCAAACTCCTCGATGTACTCCTCGACACTTAGTTTTCCTTGCGTGAGGTCAGAAATTTTTCGATACAAGCTTAACTTGTGTGTAGCCGGGACATATCTTTTTCGTAGTTTCTTTTTTAGAGAATCCCACGAACGTATCTTCTCTTTTCCGGCACGAACTCTTTGTGTCTTCATTCGCTCAAACCAAAGGGAAGCTCCCTTTCCAAGTTTGAGAATCGCATACTTGCAACGTACCTCGTCATTGAGATCCTTGAACTCAAACATTCGTTCAATTTTCCTTTCCCACTCCAAATAAACCTCGGGGTCGGTGCCGCCTACGAACTCCGGAAGTTCGCTTGTCTTGTATTCATCAGCATGTCGTGGTGCATGCATGGTGTCGTATCCTCGTCGTGCATGGATTCTGGGCTCTGGTAAGCCGCGAAGAACGTTACGTAGTTGTGCTACTTCTTCATCGGTGAATGCTATCTTCTTGAGTAACGTCGAGAACCGTGAGACAAATGTCTCTGATACCACTTATGATACGAATTACGTACGTAATGCGTATAAAATACAACGGAAGATTAATATGTCTTGACAAGTATCAAAGTATCACTCGAAAATTACAAGGGGTGACCGAATTTGAGTGGATTTCGGCCGTGAAGTAGTATGGTATACGGATTTTGATGTGTATTATCGAATTAGACCTATAACTCGATAAAGGTAATCTCTTCTCAAGACCTATTGAGAATTGATCAAGTTAAAATCTCGAGACGCGTCGAAACAATAACTAAAGTTTTGTTGAACTCGTTCAACGTATATTTCAAAGAAATACAAGGTTTATTAATATTCAAGATGATTTACAAATACAACAAGTACTACTATATATAGTAGTTTCCAACCGTAAGAAAATACAACAAAACTAGAAAACGAAACTTCCTACCATGCTTCCATTTCGGCCGAAATATCTAAGGAGGAGATACCAAGCATCTTGGTTTTATTAGGTGATTATGACATGAAGAAATCTTTGATGAATCTTGGACTTGTGATGGTGACATGAAGAAGATCTTCACCAAATATCATCCCTTTCAATCTTCAAATCGGCCGAATTCATCAAGTAGTGATTAGGAGGATTTTGTGAAGATATGATATCAACCCCTTTGGAATTATTATGGTGATTATGACATGAGGGACAATGACATGAAGGATGAAAGTCTTCATCCCATCTTATGTTTCGGCCGTTTGTATTATGGTGGGGAAGGAGAAATATCTTCATTATCTTGTCAAAGATATGAAGTCAAGTAAGGGTCCCTTTCAAGCATGATGTGGCCGAATTTTCATGCTTTCGGACCGATTCCGTCGTCGAGTTTTACGTTACTCCTGTTCCGATTAACAACGTAACTCCAATCCGCGTGTTCTTTTCTCCCAAGTATAATGATGCATGACCATGCGAATTTGTATCTTCGTGGATGTCGATTTTTATTGGAGCTTCTTCGATTGGAATATTAGATATCGTATCAGTTATTTTGTTGGTGATTCTCGAGGGCCCCCCACTACCTATCGTCTCAAGATTTTGGGTCATGTACGCACTGCGGACATTTTCGAGATCAAATACGTAGAGGCTTTAATTAATTATCTTGATGACGAAGGAAGTTCGGAATTGAGGACAATTCCTTTTAAAGAAGGAGGAGATGATACGGAATCAATCGTGTTAAATGCAGAAGACGAAGTAAGGATCGACGTAAATGACCTTACAACACGCCATGCACAGATCACTATGTATTTAGGCGAGAAAACGGACATAAGACGTGGAGTCTCGGTCTCGGTCGTGTCATATGACACGTCCCGTGTCATGTTATGCCGGAAGGTCGACAAGCGGCCAGAAAATGTCCAAACTGCCGGAAAAATCACCACCTGCAGGAAAAATCACCACCTGCCGGAACTGGCCGAGCGCTGCCGACCGAACCCGGCCGTGTCGTCCGACACGGGCCGTGCCGAGATGTCCCGGATAGTGAAATCTCACTGCCGACCGAACCCGACCGTGTCGTCCGACACGGCCCGTGCCGAGATGTCCCGGATATTGAAATCTCGCTGCCCGACCAACCCGACCGTGTCAGGCGACACGGCCGAGTCACACTCTTCCGGATAGTGAATTCCCGCTGTCCGACCAACCCGACCATGTCAGGCGACACGGTTGAGTCCTGCCGAACATGTGCGCCCGCACATGCCGCCGCGGCCGTGCCGATCGGCACGGGCCGTGTCCGACAGCCAGCAAATGACCATTATTGCTGATTTTTTTTGTTTTTTTTTGTTGTTTTCCCTCCCCGACATGTCATGATTAAACTTGCATGTTATGTGGGGTGGCTTATAATCATTTTGTTGTGTGATTCCCCCTCCCTATCATTTGATTCATTTGTATTTTATTTTGATGTTTTGTTTTTCATTTCAAGATCATGTGATCTTGTTTTATTCCTTAGTTGCTTAGAAGACTACACTTCCATAAGTAGTCTTGTTCATGCTTGTATGAAGTATTGTATGTTGAAGAAATAAGAATACACTTGTGTTTTCTTGGTGAATGCTTTTCATCGAAATCTTGATTATAATTCGACGCGTTTTCGAGTTTTAATCCGATCGATTCTCAATAGGTCTTGAGGAAAGATTATCTTATCAAACTATAGGTCTAGTTTGATAAATCATTCATATTGTTCTTGTTTACGTAAGCCGAATTGCCCTACTTTCGGTTATATCTTACGAGTGTTACACATATTCGAGTGTTGTGAGGATCAATTATGTTTCCGCTGCATTACATACGATTTTACGTCCATTTTCATACGTAATTCGTATCATTCGGTTCAAGCCACGCAAGAATCGCGACATCTTCTGTTCCTCATTCTCCTCTATTTCTCCCATTAAGGTCAGATTCTCAAACTCCTCAATGTATTCACTGACATTCAACTTTCCTTGCATGAGATCTGCAATCTTCATGTACAAGGACAACCGGTGTGATGTTGGTACATATCTTTTACGAAGTTTTCTTTTTAATGAATCCCACGAACGGATCTTTTCTTTCCCCGCACGAGCTCTTCGTGTTTTAATTCCTTCGTACCAAAGTGAAGCTCCTTACCCCAACTTGAGAATTGCATACTTACACCTTTTCTCATCAATAAGGTCTTTAAACTCGAATATGCGGTCAATTTTACGTTCTCATTCCAGGTAAATCTCAGGGTCTGTTCCGCCAACGAACTCCGGAAGCTCATTCACCTTGAACTCTTCGACATGGCGTGAGGGTCGTTCATAGTCACCACACCTAGGTTGCCAACGCTGGTCGCGTTGCTCTGGTACGTCACGTAATGCGTCACGAAGTTTTGCCAAGAAATCAGCGTCGTTGAGATCCATAATGCCAAAGATCAAGAACTTGGGCTCCGATGCCACTTATGATACGGATTCTCGCTGGTGATGCGAATTCGTTATCGATACAGTGGAAGACTGTTTTGATGAGCGGAAGCTATCGGCAAGAAACTATCAGGAACTGAGAACACCAGCTCGCTACAGCAACAACACGGACTAGCGGCACACACTCACGACAGGAAAGGATGACGGCAACTCGATACAGCGGCAAGACAGGAACTTGACCAAATGAAAAGACTTGATACCGGCCACCTTCAAACAGCAACACTCGAAACAGCACGTTTCGGTCGGATGCGAATTGAAAACAGGAAACAAGATCAAAGGATCGAACAACACTTGATGCGAGATACCGAACAAGTATAGAACTGTATCGAAAACAAGCAGAATATCGAAACAGAATAGAAACAGGTGTTTTATCAAATTAGACCTACAATTCGATAAAGTGATTTCTTCTCAAGACCTATTGAGAATCAATCGGATTAAGATTCGAAAACGCGTCGAACAATAATCAAGGTTTTGATGAAAAGCATTCACCAAGAAAAACACAAAGTGTAATCTATTTCTTCAACATTCAACCCTTTTCATTACAACTCCATCGCCCTATTTATAGGCAAAACAGCCTCACAGGAGCCTGACAAGATAATCTTAACTATTACAAGCTGGTCTTAAAATAATAACAGATAATAAAAAGATTCTCATGTCGCTTGCTGACAAAAGTAAAAACTGGGCCTTGTCTCCAAGTTGAAAACTGACAGCCGCCTTTTCATACAACATGTTGCCAAGAATCCTGCTGCTTTTGTAATAAAGAAAATGCTGAAAATTCTTTTATTGTTTTGCTACCACTTGGACCTCCCCCCCACCCCCCAGATGCAAGTTGCCTTTTGTTTAAGTTATTCCAATTCCGACTATCAAGGTAACTCCGCGTCTCGTATCTGTTTTCTCGCCCAAGTACGTTGGAGTATGGTCGAGGTGTTTTACATCAATTCTTACTTCGTCTTCTTCACTTGGAGTAGTTGGTTTCGTATCACCTGGAACACAGCTGGGTTGTCTGGGCAGGTGTTCCGTCATTTCTAGATAAGTAGAACTCGATCGTGTCGCCTGGCATGGTTGGGTTGGACGGTAGGCGTTCCGGCATTTCTGGGTGAGTAGGACTCGACCGTGTCACCTGGCACGGTCGGGTTGGACGGGCAGGCATTCTGGCATTTCTGGGCGAGTAGGACTCGACCGTGTCGCCTGACACGGTCGGGTTCGTCCGACAGTGACCTTGGCTTGTCCGGGGCAGTGCGGCACGGGCCGTGTCGGATGACACGGCCGGGTTCGGCGGGCAGGCCTTCGGCATTTTCCAGCACAGCATGACACGGGCCGTGTCATATGACACGGCTGAGACCTGGCACCTTGGTCCTTCTCGTTTTGTGTCCGTTTTCTCGCCTAAAAATGTAGTCGCACGTGCATGGCGCGTTGTAAGGCCGTTTACGTCGATCTTTGCTTCGTCTTCTTCATTTGTAATACTCGTTTTCGCATCATTCCCTCCCCCTTTAAAAAGAATTGTCCTCAATTCCGCAATCCCATCATTTCCAGACGAATTAATCAATGTCACTACCTCAAAAATATCTGCAGTACGGATATGGTTCAGAATCTTGAGACGGTAGGCAGTAGGGAGTCTCAGAGAATCACCAACAAAATAACTATCATTATTAATAAAATAATAATAATTATTCTGCGAGGCGACATCGATATCATGACATGACTCATTGTCAATGGCGTGTTCCGTCTCCCGCTCGCTGGCAAACATGGTAAGTTTTGGGTTTTCAACCCGATCAGAGCTCATAGAACGAATAATTTGAGGTGGCATTGGTTTAAGAACAATTTCTTTCCTTATTCTGGAATTTATATTCGTTACTTATTCCATGATGCACGACATCTCTATCAAATAGCCATGGCCGTCCCAAGAGTATATGGCATGCATCCATCGGGAGTACATCTCATAATATGTCATCACCGTATGAACCCATAATAAAACCGACCCGCACTTGCTTCGAAACTTTCACTTTACTCCCGTCATCGAGTCAATGTAATGCGTATGGTTTTGGATGAGTAGTAGTGATGAGTCCGAGCTTCGTCACCACCTCACTTGAGGCTACATTAGTACAACTTCCTCCATCGATGATCAAACTACACCATTTATTCCCGACTTGACACTTGGTGTGAAATATTTGATCCCGTTGTTCGGAATCATTTGAAATGGGTTTGACTTGTAAAGTACGAAGAACTAAGGTTGTATCATAGTTTGGAGCCTCGTAAGTTTCACATTCTGATACGAAACCGACTACTCCAAGCGAAGAAGACGAAGTAAGGATTAACGTAAAATACCTCGACCATACTCCAACATACTTAGGCGAGAAAATGGATACGAGATCCGGAGTTACCTTTATAACTGGACTTGGAGTAACTTAAACATAGGCAACTTGCATCTTGGGGAAGGGGTCCAAGAGGTAAAAGCAAAACAATAAAAGAATTTCAGCACTTTCTTTATTATAAAATAAAAAAAATACTCCAACATACTTAGGCGAGAAAAGGGATACAAGATCCGGAGTTACCTTGATAACCTGATACGAAGCCGACTACTCCAAGCGAAGAAGATGAAGTAAGAATTGACGTAAAACACCTCGATCGCACTACAACCTACTTAGGCGAGAAAACAGAAACGAGGCACGGAGTTACCTTGATAGTCGGAATTGGAGTAACTTAAACAAAAGACAAGCAGCACCTTGGGGAGGGGAAAAGGATCAAGTGGCAACTAAACAAATAAAAGAATGTTCAGCTTTCTCTTATAAAGCAGCAGGATTCCTGGCAAAAAGGGCGGCTGTCAACAAACAACTTGGAGGCAAAGACCCAGCTTTTACTTTTGTCAACAAGTGACATAGAGAACCTTTTATTATCCTTTCATTATTTTAAGGAACATCTTGTAATAGTTTAAGTTATTTTGTCAGGCCACTTTTGCCTATAAATAGTGGCAGTAGAGTTGTAATGGGAGATTATTGAATGTTGAAAAATTAAGAACACTTTGTGTTTTTCCCTGGTGAATGCTTTTCATCAAAACTTGGTTTTTATTCGACGCGTTTCGAGTATTAATCTGATTGATTCTCAATAGGTCTTGAGGAGAAATCACTTTATCAAATTATAGGTCTAATTTGATAAAAACATCTGTTTATACCCTGTTTCGATATTCTGTTTATCAATATTTCGTATAAAGTGTTGTTCGATCCTTTGAACTTGTTTCCTGTTTTAACTTCGTTTCCGTCCAAAACGTGCTGTTTCGAGTGTCGGTGTTTGGAGGTGGCCTGTTTCGAGTCATTTTCCAGTTGGCCAAATTCCTATCTTGTGGCTGTATCGAATTACCGTCTTTATCGCTCATCAGTATTGTTGCTATAGCGAGCTGTTGTCACCAGTTCCCGACAGTTTCTTGTCGATAGCTTCCGTTCGTCAAAAAGCCTTCCGCTGTATCGATAGCGAATTCGCATCCCAAGAGAAATTCGTATCATAAGTGGTATCGGAGCCCAAGTTCTTGATCTTTGGCATTATGGATCTCAACGACGCTGATTTCTTGGCAAAACTTCGTGACGCACTGCGTGACGTACCAGAACAACGCGACCAGCGTTGGCAACCTAGGCGTGGTGACTATGAACGACCCTCACGCCATGTCGAAGAGTTCAAGGTGAACGAGCTTCCAGAGTTCGTTGGAGGAACCGACCCTGAAGTTTACCTGGAATGGGAACGAAAAATTGATCGTATGTTCGAATTTAAAGACCTTGACGATGAGAAAAGGTGTAAGTATGCAATCCTCAAGTTGGGGAAAGGAGCTTCACTTTGGTACGAAGGAGTGAAAACACGAAGAGCTCGTGCGGGGAAAGAAAAGATCCGTTCGTGGGATTCGTTAAAAAGAAAACTTCGCAAAAGATATGTACCAGCATCACACCGGTTGTCCTTGTACAGGAAGATTGCAGATCTCATGCAAGGAAAGTTGAATGTCAGTGAGTACATTGAGGAGTTTGAGAATCTGACCCTAATGGGAGAAATAGAGGAGAATGAGGAGCAGGATGAAGATGTATAAACCCGAGTTTCCAGTCAAGTTTGGAAACCCAAGCGTCGGATCTAGTTCAGCTGTTAAGGCAACTGTACCGACTCCAGTTCCTGTTGCGAATCCGGCTAAGGCGACTGTACCCTACGTACCGAAGGAGACGAGTTTGGCTAAAGTGAGATGTTTCAAATGTCAAGGATTCGGGCATTATCAAAATGCTTGTCCGAACAAGCGAGTGGTGACACTAAGGGAAGCTGTCACGATCCGAGACGAGTTGTTGGTTGAGGAAGAAAGACTGGGTGACGTATTTGATTTCGACTTGAAGGATGAAGAAGGAGAAGAATGCGAGACTTACGATGCTCCGAGCTATGACACGGCTTTAGTTCTGCGAACGCTACAAGCCAAAGCTGTATCGAATGATTCGGAACAGCGGAATCAAATATTTCACACGAAGTGTCGAGTGGGAAATAAATGGTGTAGTTTGATCGTGGATGGAGGGAGTTGCACCAACGTAGCTTCCAGCGAGATGGTGACTAAACTCGGGCTGACCACTACGGCTCACCCGAAACCTTACACTTTGCATTGGCTCGATGATGGGAGCAAAATAAGGGTAACTAAACAAGTGAGGATTGGACTAGCCATGGGTTCATATGAAGACAACGTATTATGTGATGTACTCCCGATGGATGCATGCCATGTACTGTTGGGAAGACCATGGATGTTTGATAGGGACGTTTTACACCGAGGAAGAAGCAATGAGTACGAGTTACGGGATAAAGGCAAGAAGATTGTGCTTAAACCAATGTCACCTCAAGCTATTCACTCTATGAGTTCTAGTAGGAGTGAAAAGCCAAAGCGGCCATGTTTGCGGCGAACGGGAGGTGGAACATGCTATTAATGATGGCAAGTGTGTGTACTTGTTGGTTACGAAGGAGGCACGAGAATGGTAACATAGTTATGCGGAACGAAAGGATGGATGCCTTATTGCACGAATTTGCGGATGTTTTCCCAGGAATTACCGTCGGGTTTGCCACCTATTCGTGGGATTGAACATCGAATCGACCTCATACGGGTGTGTCGCTCCCTAACAAAGTCGCCTATAGATGTAATCAGGAGACAAAGGAATTACAAAACCAAATCGAAGAACCGATGGATCGAGGATATGTTCGAGAAAGCCTAAGCCCTTGTGCGGTTCCTAGACATCGGGTTCCAAAGAAAGACGGATCTTGGAGGATGTGTATTGTGATCATTTGTGAACAATTATAACCATCAAGTATCGATTTCCGATTCCGAGGCTTGATGACATGTTGACGAACTACACGGATCGGTGATCTTTTCAAAAGTTGATCTGAAGTGGTTATCACGGTCGAATGCGAGAAGGAGATGAGTGGAAGACTGACCTTCAAAACTAAACACGGCCGGTGTATGAATGGACCGTTATGCCGTTCGGTCTTACAAATGCACCGAGTACTTTCATGCGCTTGATGAATGAGGTACTTAAGCCATTTTAGGGAAATTTGTGGTTGTATACTTAGATGATATTTTGATCTACACCGATCATTGCAAGAACATTTCGAACACTTGAGGCAAGTCTTGAAACCCTTAGAGACCAGAAGTTTGTATGGAAAAAAGGAGAAGTGCTCATTTTTGGTCGAAAGTATAGTCTTTCTTGGCTATATTGTTTCAAAGGATGGAGTGTCGGTCGATCAAGCGAAGATCGAAGCAATTAAGTCTGTCAGGTTCCCACTACGGTGACGGAGGTTAGATCGTTCCATGGACTAGCTTCATTTTACCGAAGATTCATTCGAGACTTGATACCATTGCAAGCCCAATAACCGAATGTTTGAAGAAGGGCACGTTTAATTGGAGCAGAGCTGCTCAGGAGTCATTTGCAAATTTGAAGGCGAAGTTGTGCGAAGCACCAATCTTAGCATTACCCGATTTTTCGCAACCGTTTGAGGTGGAGTGTGATGCTAGCGGGGTGGGCATTGGAGCGGTTCTCATTCAGGGAAAGCGACCTATTGCTTATTTTTCCGAGAAGTTAAACTGTGCTCGTCTGAATTATTGTACGTACGACAAGGAGTTTTATGCTATTGTGAGGGCTCTAGATCATTGGAGTCACTATCTTCGACCAAAGCATTTTATCATACACTCGGACCATGAATCTTTGAAGTATATTAACGGGCAACACAAGTTAAGTCCCAGGCATGCGAAGTGGGTGGAATTCTTATAATCATTTCACTTCTCATCGAAGTATAAGGATGGCAAGAGCAATATTGTGGCAGATGCATTGTCTAGGCGTTATGCCTTACTCGCCACTCTTGATGTTCGTTTGCTTGGATTCGATACAATAAAGGAATATTACGAAGGTGATGCGGATTTTGGCGAGACCTTCGCCCTGTGCAAATCTGGCCCGGTGGGAGAATTTTCGATACAGGAGGGCTTTCTTTTTAAGGGGAATCGTCTTTGCCTACCCAGGCACACGATTCGAGAATTACTGGTTCGAGAGGCTCACGGAGGGGGTTTGGCTGGCCACTTCGGTTCGGCCAAGACATTGGATGTGCTTAAAGAACATTTTTATTGGTCAAGGATGCAGGGGAATGTTAATAATATAATCAGTAAATGTGTGACATGCCATATTGCGAAAAGTTCGTTCAAATCAGGAGTCTACACACCTTTACCGATTCCGGAAAGGCCATGGGAAGATGTCTCGATGGATTTCATTGTGGCTTTGCCTCGAACCCAACGAGGTAAGGATGCGATTATGGTGGTCGTCGATCGTTTTTCAAAGATGGCTCATTTTGTTCCTTGTCACAAAACCGATGATGCGAGTAATGTTGCTGACCTGTATTTCCGAGAGGTGGTGCGATTACATGGAGTTCCGAAAACTATTGTTTCGGACCGGGACTCAAAGTTTCTAAGCTACTTTTGGAACACATTATGGAGGAAGGTGGGAACCAAGCTTTTGTTTAGTACTTCACATCATCCTCAAACCGACGGACAAATCGAAATGTAATCGAACACTGGGGCCGCTGTTGCAGGCTTGGTGAGCAAGACACAAAAGGATGCGAGCGGCACATGCGGAGTTTGCTTATAATCGATCTCCTACTCATGCCACCGCACACTCTCCATTTGAAGTAGTTTACTGATGAATCCTTACAGACCGCGAGATCTAATTCCACTACCAAGTGACGACTTGGTGCATAAGGATGCGGAGACAAAACTAAAATCAAAGATAAAATTACGAGCAGTGCGGGATCGAATCAAGGAAATAAACGAGGCGTATAAAAGGAAGTCGAACAAGCAAAGAAAGCCGAGACTATTCGAGGTTGGAGATTTAGTTTGGTTACATTTGAGGAAGGAACGATTCCCGAGTAAGCGTAAGAATAAGTTAATGCCACGAGCCGAGGGGCCATTTAAAATAGTTGCGAAGGTGAACGACAATGCTTACAAATTAGAACTTCCGGGCGACTATGGAGTGCATGCTACTTTCAACATAGGTGATCTTTCTCCTTATCTTGATGATGACGGGATTGCAGAATTGAGGACAATTCCTCTTAAAGGGGGAGGGGATGATACGAAGCCGACTACTCCAAGCGAAGAAGATGAAGTAAGAATTGACGTAAAACACCTCGATCGCACTACAACCTACTTAGGCGAGAAAACAGAAACGAGGCACGGAGTTACCTTGATAGTCGGAATTGGAGTAACTTAAACAAAAGACAAGCAGCACCTTGGGGAGGGGAAAAGGATCAAGTGGCAACTAAACAAATAAAAGAATGTTCAGCTTTCTCTTATAAAGCAGCAGGATTCCTGGCAAAAAGGGCGGCTGTCAACAAACAACTTGGAGGCAAAGACCCAGCTTTTACTTTTGTCAACAAGTGACATAGAGAACCTTTTATTATCCTTTCATTATTTTAAGGAACAGCTTGTAATAGTTTAAGTTATTTTGTCAGGCCACTTTTGCCTATAAATAGTGGCAGTAGAGTTGTAATGGGAGATTATTGAATGTTGAAAAATTAAGAACACTTTGTGTTTTTCCCTGGTGAATGCTTTTCATCAAAACTTGGTTTTTATTCGACGCGTTTCGAGTATTAATCTGATTGATTCTCAATAGGTCTTGAGGAGAAATCACTTTATCAAATTATAGGTCTAATTTGATAAAAACATCTGTTTATACCCTGTTTCGATATTCTGTTTATTTTTCGATACAGTTTTATACTTGTTCAATATTTCGTATAAAGTGTTGTTCGATCCTTTGAACTTGTTTCCTGTTTTAACTTCGTTTCCGTCCAAAACGTGCTGTTTCGAGTGTCGGTGTTTGGAGGTGGCCTGTTTCGAGTCATTTTCCAGTTGGCCAAATTCCTATCTTGTGGCTGTATCGAATTACCGTCTTTATCGCTCATCAGTATTGTTGCTATAGCGAGCTGTTGTCACCAGTTCCCGACAGTTTCTTGTCGATAGCTTCCGTTCGTCAAAAAGCCTTCCGCTGTATCGATAGCGAATTCGCATCCCAAGCGAAATTCGTATCATAACCGGACTTGGAGTAACTTAAACATAGGCAACTTGCATCTTGGGGAAGGGGTCCAAGTGGTAAAAGCAAAACAATAAAAGAATTTCAGCACTTTCTTTATTATAAAAGCAGCAGGAATCTCGGTTGCATACAATGTGAAAGGCGGCTATCACCTTGGAGACAAAACCCATCTTTTACTCTTATTTGCAAGTGACATGGGAAATCTTGTATTTTATTTTCCTTATTTTAAGACCAGCTTGTAATAGTTTAGATTATCTTGTCAGGCTACTTCTGCCTATAAATAGTGGCGATGGAGTTGTAATGATAGCAGATTATTGAATGATAAAATGACATACCTTGTGTATTGTTCAAGTGTTGGACGAGTTTCCTTCAAAACTTTGATTATTATTCGATGCGTTTTCGAATCTTAATCTGATTGATTCTCAATAGGACTTGAGAAGAAACAACTGTTTCCTGTCCTGTTCTGATATTCTTCTTGTTTTCGATACAGGATTGTACTTGATCGGGATTTCACATCAAGTGATGTTCGATCGTTCGAACTTGTTTCCTGTTTTCAATTAGCATCTGACCGAAACTTGCTATTTCGAGTGCCGCTGTTTGGAGGTTGCCTGTTTCGAGTCATTTCCATTCGGTCAGTTCCTGTCGTGTTGCTGTATTGAGCTGCCGTCATCATTTCCTATCACATGCCCATACCGCTAGCTTGATGTTATTCTTTGTTATTATCGATTCTGTGACAGTTTCTTCTTTGTCGCTCGTCAAAATAGCTTGCCGCTGTATCGATAGAGTATCCATATCATAAGTGGTATCGGAGCGCCACAAGTTCTTGATCTTTGGCATTATGGATCTCAACGACGCTGATTTCTTGGCAAAACTTCGCGACGCATTGCGTGACATACCAGAACAACGCGACCAACGTTGGCAACCTAGGTGTGGTGACTATGAGCGACCCTCATGCCATGTCGAAGAGTTCAAGGTTAATGAGCTTTCAGAGTTCGTTGGCGGGACAGACCCTGAAGTTTACCTGGAATGGGAACATAAATCGTATGTTCGAGTTCAAAGACCTCGACGATGAGAAACGGTGCAAGTATGCAATTCTCAAGTTGGGAAAAGGCGCTTCGCTTTGGTACGAAGGAGTGAAAACGCGAAGAACCCGTGCGGGGAAAGAAAAGATCCGTTCATGGGATTCGTTAAAAAGAAAACTTCGTAAGAGATATGTACCAACGTCGCATCGGTTGTCCTTGTACAGGAAGATTGCAGACCTCATGCAAGGAAAATTGAGTGTCAGTGAATACATTGAGGAATTTGAGAATCTGACCTTAATGGGAGAAATAGAGGAGAACGAGGAGCAGAAGATGTCGCGATTCTTACGTGGCTTGAACCGAAGCATAGCTAACTCGGTGGAATTATATCCATACGAGGACTTTGATATATTATGTGGGCTATGTGTGAAGTTGGAAGCTCAAAACAGGATGAAGTTGTATAAACCTGAGTTTCCAGCCAAATTTGGAAACCCAAGTGTCGGTTCTAGTTCAACTACTAAGGCAACTGTAACGACTCCGGTCCCTGTTGCGATTCCTAAGGCCCCCTACGTACCGAAGGAGACGAGTTTGGCTAAAGTAAGATGTTTCAAATGTCATGGGTTCGGATATTATCAAAATGCTTGTCCGAACAAACGAGTGGTAACACTAAGAGAAGCTGTCATGATCCGAGACGAGTTGTTAGTCGAGGATGAAAAGGAGAGACTGGGTGATGTATTTGATTTCAGCAAGAAGGACGAAGAAGGAGAAGAATGTGAGACTTACAATGCTGCAAACTATGACACGGCTTTAGTTCTGCGTACTCTACAAGCCAAAGCTGTTTCGAATGATTCAGAACAGCGGGATCAAATATTTCACACAAAGTGTCAAATCGAAAGCAAATGGTGATACGAATCGGTCAACATCCTCAAATACAAAAAAGAAGATCATCACAAAGATTCCACCCCCACATCACAAACACATCGCCCCCCCCTACCATTTTGTTCAAGTATGTCACTTTCAAAGATTTCCTTTGATATTGTCCCTACTTTGAAGATACCTTCCCCACCATTACTACAAATCATGCTTGAAGGGGACCCTTACTTGTCTTCATATCTTTCACAAGATAATGAAGATATTCTCCTTCCCCACCTCAATATAAAAAAACGGCCCAAGCTTAAGATTTGATGAAGACTTTCATCAAATATCTTCTTCATGTCACCATCACCATCATACTTCCAAATAAAGACATTTCTCCCACCATAATACAAAACGTAAGAAACAAGATTGGAAGAAGACTTTCCTCAAAACTTTCCTTCATGTCATTGTCCCTCATGTCTTAATCACCATAATAATTCCAAAGAGGTGATATCATATCTTCACACCATGATACCTCACGTCCCATGCATAGATTTGAAGAAGACTTTCATCCTTCATGTCATTTTCCCTCATGTCCTAATCACCATAATAATTCCAAAAGGGTGATATCATATCTTCACAAAATCATCCTAATCACTACTTGAGGAATCGGCCGAATTGAAGAAAGGAAGGAAGGATACTTGGTTCTTCTTCATGTCACCATCACTACCTCATGTCTTAATCACCTAATAAACCAAGATACTTGGTATCTCATTTTTTGATGATTCGGCCGAACTTGAAGATTGCTAGGAAGCTTCGTTTTCTCGTTTTGTTGTATTTTCTTACGGTTGGAGACTACTATATATAGTAGTACTTGATTGTATTTGTAATAATCTTGAATCTTGAAAGTAAAAACCTTGTATTTCTTTGAAATATACGTTGAACGAGTTCAACAAACTTTAGTTATTGTTTCGACGCGTCTCGAGATTTTAACTTGATCAATTCTCAATAGGTCTTGGGAAGAGATTACTTTTATCGAGTTATAGGTCTAGTTCGATAAAACACATCCAAATCCGTATACACTACTACCTCACGGCCGAAATCCATTTAAGTTCGGCCACCCCTTGTATTTTCGAGTGACACTTTGATAATCGTCAAGACACAATAATCTTCCGTTGTATTTCATACGCATTACGTACGTAATTCGTATCATCTTCTTGTTCGATATTTTTTTTTGTTATATCCGATATTATTCACATACAAAATACATCCGAAAAACTCCATATTCGTAAAAGCCTTCCGCTATCATACACTTACATATACTCCGACCGATACGTATCCACCTCTCCCCGGATAATTCGTATCATAAGTGGTATCGGAGCCCAAGGTCATCTCCTTGGGCGATTTATTCAACGAACTTTTTTTGTTGAGATTAGCGCAGTCGGAAGAAAACAAAGTTTCCCGTGGATTCGACCGTTGGATCATCACGAAATTTTGAAAAAGGTAAGCCAACTCATTGAACTACAGTCTGAACGGTGGAGATCAGATTCTTTGATCATCTTCTTGGTTCATTCTTCACGGATTTCTTGGAAAATTTTCTGTCCGATTTCTTGTCAAGAACTATCTCTTGATTCTTGTTATGGATTTCTCCGAGCTCGATTTCTTGATGACACTCCGTGACGCACTAAAAGGCTTACCGGGGCGACGTATGCAAGAAAGACGCAGAGACGATACAAACGATATTGATTTCTTGGCCAAATTCCGCAGCATACCGGAATTTCACGGAGATAGTGATCCAAATGCGTACATAGATTGGCTTCGTGCTTGTGAGGAGCACTCGGACTTCAAGGCTGCCCCGATCAACCGCCGCGTTTCGTTGGTGGTAAGGCGCCTCCGCGGTAGCGCCGCCGTCTGGTGGCAAAAGCGAAAGATCCGTTCACAACAACGTAAGCCTAAAATCCAAGATTGGCTTAAATTCAAAAAATATTTCAATCGAAGGTTCAAATCCCCATCTTACCTCCAATCCTTCGACGCCCCACCACCGGCATTCGATCTAAGGTCTTCCTCCATCAAGGAATTCCCAACAGAATCTTTTTTCGATGAAGACAATGTCCCTACGGTCATTTTCAATGAAGTAGACGAGACAGAGTTTTCAACGGAGCAATTCAACGAAGAAGGTGAGTTGAGCCGTGTATCCCTAGTTGACGAACCCGGATCTTGCTACTTTGATCATGGGCCAGTTGGTTGTGTTGGCCAAATTGACCAAAACGGACCAAATTATTTTAATGGTGAGGAGCCTTTTTGTGTCATGGAAATTGGGTCGGGTTATGATGGACCGCCAATATTTGATACAGAATCAGATGACAAAGAGGACCCCATGATTGATCTCGAGCTTCCCATTTTTGAAGAATCTCCTGCGGCATTTTTTGATGACAAAGAAGACGATGGTTGGAGTCGAGCTGCCCTATCGGAGCAAAGTGGGTCGTATGACTTTGTTGCGATGCAAGCGAGCCTAGTGGATTAATTTTTGATGAGACATTATTGGAGGAGCCGAATAATTTTGAAACGGAGAGTTGGTCAGATTGCGACGGACCGCCAACATTTGATAAGGAACCAGTTGATGAAGAGGACTCCGCAATAAATTCTGTATTGGCCATTTTCGATGGTGAACCCGATATGGAATTATCAGTGTTTCCAATTCTGGAGGAGGAACCCGATGTGGAGTTAACCGTGTGTCCCATTTCAGATATCCACTCATGTCATGATATCGGTATTACCTGGCGAAGTAATTATTATTATTTTATTAATAATGATAGTTATTTTGTTAGTGATTCTCGAGGGGGCCCCACTACCTATCGTCTCAAGATTTTGGATCATGTATGTACTGCGGACATCTTCGAGATCAAATACTTAGAGGCTTTAGTCAATTATCTTGGTGACGAAGGGAGTTCGGAATTGAGGACAATTCCCTTTAAAGAGAGAGGGTATGATACGAATCGGTCAACATCCTCAAATACAAAAAAGAAGATCATCACAAAGATTCCACCCCCACATCACAAACACATCGCCCCCCCTACCATTTTGTTCAAGTATGTCACTTTCAAAGATTTCCTTTGATATTGTCCCTACTTTGAAGATACCTTCCCCACCATTACTACAAATCATGCTTGAAGGGGACCCTTACTTGTCTTCATATCTTTCACAAGATAATGAAGATATTCTCCTTCCCCACCTCAATATAAAAAACGGCCCAAGCTTAAGATTTGATGAAGACTTTCATCAAATATCTTCTTCATGTCACCATCACCATCATACTTCCAAATGAAGACATTTCTCCCACCATAATACAAAACGTAAGAAACAAGATTGGAAGAAGACTTTCCTCAAAACTTTCCTTCATGTCATTGTCCCTCATGTCTTAATCACCATAATAATTCCAAAGAGGTGATATCATATCTTCACACCATGATACCTCACGTCCCATGCATAGATTTGAAGAAGACTTTCATCCTTCATGTCATTTTCCCTCATGTCCTAATCACCATAATAATTCCAAAAGGGTGATATCATATCTTCACAAAATCATCCTAATCACTACTTGAGGAATCGACCGAATTGAAGAAAGGAAGGAAGGATACTTGGTTCTTCTTCATGTCACCATCACTACCTCATGTCTTAATCACCTAATAAACCAAGATACTTGGTATCTCATTTTTTGATGATTCGGCCGAACTTGAAGATTGCTAGGAAGCTTCGTTTTCTCGTTTTGTTGTATTTTCTTACGGTTGGAGACTACTATATATAGTAGTACTTGATTGTATTTGTAATAATCTTGAATCTTGAAAGTAAAAAAACCTTGTATTTCTTTGAAATATACGTTGAACGAGTTCAACAAACTTTAGTTATTGTTTCGACGCGTCTCGAGATTTTAACTTGATCAATTCTCAATAGGTCTTGGGAAGAGATTACTTTTATCGAGTTATAGGTCTAGTTCGATAAAACACATCCAAATCCGTATACACTACTACCTCACGGCCGAAATCCATTTAAGTTCGGCCACCCCTTGTATTTTCGAGTGACACTTTGATAATCGTCAAGACATAATAATCTTCCGTTGTATTTCATACGCATTACGTACGTAATTCGTATCATCTTCTTGTTCGATATTTTTTTTTGTTATATCCGATATTATTCACATACAAAATACATCCGAAAAAGTCCATATTCGTAAAAGCCTTCCGCTATCATACACTTACATATACTCCGACCGATACGTATCCACCTCTCCCCGGATAATTCGTATCAAATGGTGTACTTTGATCGTTGATGGAGGGAGTTGCACCAACGTAGCTTCCAGCGAGATGGTGACTAAACTCGGGCTGACCACTACGGCTCACCCGAAACCTTACACGTTGCATTGGCTCGATGATGGGAGCAAAATAAGGGTGACTAAACAAGTGAGGATTGGACTAACCATGGGTTCATATGAAGACAACATATTATGTGATGTGCTCCCAATGGATGCATGCCATGTACTTTTGGGAAGGCCATGGATGTTTGATAGGGACGTTTTACACTGAGGAAGAAGCAATGAGTACGAGTTACGGGATAAGGGCAAAAAGATTGTGCTTAAACCAATGTCACCGCAAGCTATTCGCTCTATGAGTTCTAGTCGGAGTGAAAAACCAAAACTGGCCATGTTTGCTAGCGAACGGGAGGTGGAACATGCTATTAATGATGGAGAGTGCGTGTACTTATTGATTCTGAAGGAGACACGGAATGATAACATGGTTGTGCGGAACGACGAAAGGATGGATGCCTTATTGCACGAATTTGCGGATGTTTTTCCCGAAGAATTACCGTCGGGTTTGCCACCTATTCGTGGGATTGAAAATCAGATCGACCTCATACCGGGTGCGTCGCTCCCTAACAAAGATGTCTATAGATGTAATCCCGAGGAGACGAAGGAATTACAAAACCAAATCGAAGAACTAATGAACCGCGGGTATGTTCGAGAAAGCCTAAGTCCTTGTGCGGTTCCGGTATTACTGGTTCCTAAGAAAGATGGATCTTGGAGAATGTGTATTGACAGTCGAGCCGTAAATAATATAACCATCAAGTATCGATTTCCGATTCCGAGGCTTGATGACATGTTGGACGAATTACACGGATCCGTGATCTTTTCAAAAGTTGACCTACGAAGTGGTTATCACCAAATCCGGATGCGAGGACGAGATGAGTAGAAGACGACCTTCAAAACTAAACACGGGCTGTATGAATGGACCGTTATGCCATTGGGTCTTACAAATGCCCCAAGTATCTTCATGCGCTTGATGAATGAGGTGCTTAAGCCATTCTTAGGGAAGTGTGTGGTTGTATATCTAGACGATATTTTGATTTATAGCCGATCGTTGCAAGAACATTTCGGACACTTGAGACAAGTTGATGCCGTTTGATACGAATTGCGTATGAGAATGGACGTAAACTCGTATGGAATGCAGCGGAAATATAATTGATCCTCCCAACACTCGAATATGTGTAACACTCGTAAGATATAACCGAAAGTAGGGCAATTCGGCTTACATAAACAAGAACAATATGAATGATTTATCAAACTAGACCTATAGTTTGATAAGATAATCTTTCCTCAAGACCTATTGAGAATCGATTCGATTAAAACTCGAAAACGCATCGAATTATAACCAAGGTTTCGATGAAAAGCATTCACCAAGAAAACACAAGTGTATTCTTATTTCTTCAACATACAGTGGATGTTACAATGCTTACACAAGCCTATATATAGGAGACTTCAAGTCTTCCTATAATAAGAGAAAATAATTCAAAGATTTATAAAATCTTTGAATAATCAAAATAAAACATAAAAGGAACAACAATCCTAATTTTAGAGGAAACACAATCCCTAAAATGAGTAAAAAAAACAAGGCAAAGACAAACACACAAAAGAAAATACAAAAAAAAGTGAAATCTGCCGGCAGGACTCGGCCGTGTCGCCTGACACGGCCGCGGCGCGACAAGGACACTCGGCACGGGCGCGGCGCTGACAGGGACGTCGGCAGTGACTCGACCGTGTCTGCTTGACACGGTCGCGGCGTGACAGGGACATCCGACAGGGACTCGTCCGACAGTGACTCGGCACGGGCGCGGCGCTGACAAGGACGTTCGGCATGGGTCCGATCGTGTCCTGGAACACGGTCGGGTCGTCTGGCAGTAGGTTTTGGCTTATCCGGCATAGTTCGACTCGACCGTGCCAGACAACACGGTCGAGTCCTGTGGGCAGTGACTTTTACACTTCTGGACGAGTGCGGCACGGGCCGTGTCGGACGACGCGGTCGGGTCCGGTCGGCAGTGCTCGGCCAGTTCCGGCAGGTGGTGATTTTTTCGGCAGGTGGTGAATTTTCCGGCAGGTTGGATATTTTCCGGCATATTGAACATTTTTCCGGCAGGTTGGATGTCGACCTTCCGGCACAGCATGACATGGGCCGCTGAGACCGATACTCCACGTCTTATGTCCGTTTTCTTGCCTAAATACATAGTAGTCCGTGCATGGCGTGTAGTAAGGTCATTTATATCGATCCTTACTTCGTCTTCTTCGTTCATATCAACTGATTCCGTATCATCTCCTCCTCCTTTGAAAGGAATTGTCCTCAATTCCGAAATTCCGTCATCATCGATGTAAGGCGAGAGGTCCCCAACATTAAAGGTTGCATGAATCCCATAATCTCCCGGAAGTTCTAATTTGTAAGCGTTGTCGTTCACTTTCGCGATTACCTTAAACGGTCCCTCCGCTCGCGGCATCAATTTGTTCTTACGTTTACTTGGAAATCGCTCTTTCCTCAAGTGCAACCAAACCAAATCACCAACTTCGAACAATCTCGGCCTTCTTTGTTTGTTCGATTTTCGTTTGTAAGCCTCGTTTATTTCCTTGATTCGATTACGTACTTGCTCGTGTAATTTCATCATCGATTTCAATTTTGATTCCGCATCCTTGTGCACTAACTCGTCACTTGGCAATGGAATTAGATTTAACGGCATATACGGGTTTAGTCTGTAAACTACTTCGAACGGAGAGTGTGCCGTGGCATGAGTAGGAGAACGATTATAAGCGAACTCTGCATGTGCAAGTTTCAAGTCCCAATCCTTTTGTGTCTTGTTCACAAGACCACGTAGTAAAGTGCCCAACGTTCGATTGGTTACCTCGGTTTGACCGTTCGTTTGTGGATGATGTGACGTGCTAAAAAGTAGTTTGGTCCCCACCTTTCTCCACAAGGTGTTCCAAAAATAGCTAAGGAATTTTGAGTCCCGATCCGAAACAATCGTTTTTGGAACCCCATGCAATCGTACGATTTCTCGGAAATACAAATCAGCGACGTTACTTGCGTCGTCCATCTTGTGGCAAGCCACAAAGTGAGCCAACTTCGAAAATCGGTCTACAACAACCATAATAGCATCTCTCCCTCGTTGAGTTCGAGGTAAAGCAACAATGAAGTCCATTGAGACATCTTCCCACGGCCTTTCCGGAATCGGCAAAGGCATGTATACTCCCGGCTTGAACGAGCTCTTAGCAATATGGCATGTTACACACTTATTAATTATGTCGTGTACATCCACTTGCATCTTCGGCCAATGAAAATGCTCTTTAAGTACCTCCAATGTTTTAGCCGAACCAAAATGACCGGCCAAGCCTCCACCATGAGCTTCCCGAACCAACAATTCCCGAATCGGGTGTTTGGGTAAACAAAGGTGATTCCATTTGAAAAGGAATCCTTCTTGCAACGTAAACTCTCCAAATGGACCAGATTTACACTGAATGAAAACCTCACCAAAATCCACATCCCCATCATAACACTCCTTCAATGCTTCGAACCCAAGCAATCGAACGTCAAGAGTAGAGAGTAAGGCATACCGTCTAGATAAGGCATCCGCCACAACGTTGCTCTTGCCATCTTTGTATTTTGATGAAAAGTGTAATGATTGCAAGAATTCCACCCATTTAGCATGCCTCAGACTCAACTTTTGTTGGCCGTTAATATATTTCAAGGACTCATGATCCGAATGTAGGATGAAATGTTTCGGCCGAAGGTAATGGCTCCAATGGTCAAGAGCTCTCACAATGGCATAGAATTCCTTGTCATAAGTACAATAGTTGAGTCGAGCCCCACCCAATTTCTCCGAAAAGTATGCAATTGGTCGCCTCCCTTGGACGAGGACCGCCCCAATACCCACTCCACTTGCGTCACATTCTACCTCGAAAGGTTGTGAAAAGTCGGGTAAAGCCAAGATAGGTGCTTCACACATTTTCGCCTTCAATTTTTCAAACGCCCCTTGGGCAGCCCCGTTCCACACAAACGGTCCTTTTTTTAAGCATTCCGTTATCGGGCTAGAAATGGTACTAAAGTCTCGTATGAACCTCCAATAAAATGAAGCAAGTCCGTGAAAGGATCGGACTTCCGTGATGGTTTTGGGCGTAGGCCAAGATTTAATCGCCTCGATCTTGGTTTGATCAACCGACACTCCTTCTTTAGAAACGATGTAGCCAAGAAAGGCTACACTCTCGACTAGAAACGAACACTTCTCCTTTTTCCCGTAAAGTTTTGATCCCTAAGGATCTCGAAGACTTTCCTCAAGTGCCCGTATGCTCTTGCAATGATCGACTATAAATCAAGATGTCGTCCAAGTATACGACGACAAATTTTCCCAAAAACGGCTTAAGTACCTCATTCATTAATCGCATGAAAGTACTTGGCGCATTTGTAAGGCCAAAGGGCATGACGAGCCATTCATATAATCCATGTTTTGTCTTGAAAGCCGTTTTCCATTCATCTCCTTCCCGCATGCGAATTTGATGATAGCCGCTTCTCAAATCAACCTTCGAAAAAATTACCGAACCATGCAACTCATCCAACATATCATCAAGTCTCGGAATTGGGAACTGATATTTGATGGTTATGTTGTTCACGGCTCTACTATCTATACACATCCGCCATGACCCATCCTTCTTTGGAACAAGTAAAACCGGAACCGCACAAGGGCTCAAACTTTCTCGAACGTACCCGCTGATACGAATTACGTAAGTAATACGTATAACACACAACGGAAGATTAATAAGAAACAAAGTATCACTTGAATTTTGCTAAGGGTGGCCGAAAGTTGATGGTGTTCGGCCGTGAGGTAGTGTGATGTACGGAGTTTGGTGTGTTTTTATCGAACTAGACCTATAACTCGATAAAAAGGGTAATCTCTTCCCAAGACCTTTTGAGAATTGATCAAAGTTAAAATCTCGAAACTCGTCGAAACAATAACTAAGGTTTGTCGAACTCGTTCAATGTATATTTCAAAGGAAATACAAAGTTTATTATGATTCTCGATGATTTACAAGTACAACGAACACTACTATATATAGTAGTTTACAACCGAAAGAAAATACAACAAAACAAAAAAAACGAACTTCCTAGCAACATCATTTCGGCCGAAATCCAAGGATTGAGATATCAAATCTCTTGGTGTTATTAGGTGAAAGGGACATGAAGCACTCTTGATCTTTGATGGTGACATGAAGTGGAACAAAATATCCTCCCTTGCACTAACTTCCAATCGGCCGAACTTAGGGGGATTTGGTGTTGATTTGTTGAAGATATCTTGAGGGTGGCATGAAGAAGAAAGTCTTCACTCTATCTACAAGCTTCGGCCGTTTGTGTCATGGTGGGGAAGGAGGTGATCTTCATTTATTTTGTGCAAGATATGAAGACAAAATGTCCCTTTCAAGCATGTTTCGGCCGATCTTCATGCTTTCGGGTCGATCCGTCGTCGAATTCTACGTCACTCCGATTCCGATTAACAACGTAACTCCAATCCGTTTAACATTTTCTCCTAAGTATAACGATGCATGGCCATGCGAATTTGCATCATCATGGATGTCGATTTTTATCGGAGATTCTCCGACTGGAATATTAGATATCGTATCATTCCCTCCGTCTTTGAAAGGAATTGACCTCAATTCTGCAATGCCATCGTCGTCAAGATAAGGTGAGAGATCACCTACGTTGAATGTCGCGTGTACTCCGTATTCGCCCGGGAGTTCGACTTTGTATGCGTTGTCGTTCACCTTTTCCACAATTTTGTACGGACCCTCGGCTCTCGGCATCAATTTGTTCTTCCGTTTGCTTGGGAATCTTTCTTTTCTCAAATGTATCCAAACCAAGTCGCCAACATCAAATAATCTCGCCTTTTTATTTTTGTTCGACTTCCGTTTGTATATTTCATTTACTTCTTTAATCCGTCTCGTATCTTTTCATGTAACTTCACCATTAATTTGAGTTTTGCTTCGGCGTCTTTGTGAACCAACTCGTTGCTCGGCAAGGGAATCAAGTCCAATGGCAAGTGCGGATTTAATCCGTATACCACTTCAAAAGGTGAATGGGCCGTGGCATAACCGGGTGATCGGTTGTATGCGACGGCATGAGCAAGTTTAACGTCCCAATCTTTACGAGTTTTATTTACCAACCCTCGTAATAATGCTCCCAAGGTTCGATTAGTTACCTCGGTCTGTCGGTTTGCGGGTGATGTGAAGTCTTGAATAGGAGTTTAGTACCGACTTTCCTCCATAAAGTATTCGTAGTAACTCGAAATTTGGAATCTCGATCCGACACGATAGTTTTTGGAACTCCGTGTAAACGAACTATTTCCCGGAAATACAAGTCCGCCACATTGCTTGCATCATCGGTTTTGTAGCACGCGACAAAGTGAGCCATTTTCGAAAAACGGTCGACGACCACCATGATCGAGTCCTTGCCTCGTTGAGTACGAGGTAAAGCCACAATAAAATCCATCGAGACATCCTCCCACGGTCGTAATGGTATCGGCAACGGCATGTATGTACTCGACTTGAACGAACTTTTCATCATGTGACAAGTTACGCATTTGCTCACGATTGTGCTGACGTCACCATACATTTTCGGCCAAAAGAAATGTTCTTTTAGCACCTCTACAGTTTTGGTCGAGCCGAAATGACCGGCTAATCCCCCTCCGTGCGCCTCCCGAACCAGCAATTCCCGAATTGTATGTTTCGGCACACATAATTTATTTCCCTTGAAGAGAAAGCCATCTTGTAAAACAAATTCCTCGTACGGGGCCGTTTTACAACGGTTAAAAATTTCCCCGAAGTCCAAATCGTCGTTGTAGTGATTTTTCAAAGTCTCGAATCCCAACAAACGAACATCTAGCATCGACAGTAAGGCATACCGTCTCGACAGTGCATCCGCCACTACATTACTCTTCCCGTCTTTGTATTTGGATGAAAAGTGAAAAGATTGTAAAAATTCCACCCATTTTGCATGTCTCGGGCTTAGCTTACTCTGTCCATTGATGTATTTCAACGACTCGTGATCCGAATGTAGCACGAAATGTTTCGAACGCAGATAATGACTCCAATGATCGAGTGCTCTTACGATAGCATAGAACTCCTTGTCGTAAGTACAATAATTCACTCGGGCGCCACTTAACTTCTCCGAAAAATAGGCAATGGGACGGCCTCTCTAAATAAGCACTGCCCCGATTCCAACTCCGCTAGCGTCGTATTCTACCTCAAACGGTTGTGAAAAATCGGGCAACGTCAAAATCGGCGCTTCACATAATTTTCCCTTTAAGTTTTCAAAAGCCTTTTGGGCCGTTTCGTTCCAAGCAAAGGTTCCCTTTTTCAGACACTCCGTGATCGAACTAGATATAGTGCTAAAGTCCCGTATGAATCGTCGGTAAAACGAAGCGAGGCCATGAAATGACCGTACCTCCGTGATTGTCTTTGGGGTCGGCCACGACTTGATTGCCGCGATCTTCTCTTGGTCGACCGAAACTCCGTCTTTTGAAACAACATAGCCGAGAAAGACAAGACTCTCGACTAGGAAAGTACACTTCTCCCGTTTTCCATAAAGTTTTTGTTCTCTTAGCGTCTCAAACACGTACCGCAAATGTTCGAGATGTTCTTCTACGGACCGACTGTAGATCAAAATGTCGTCTAAGTACACGACAACAAACTTTCCCAAGAAAGGTTTAAGAACCTCGTTCATCAACCTCATAAAGGTGCTCGGGGCGTTGGTGAGGCCGAATGGCATCACAACCCATTCGTAAAGTCCATTCTTCGTTTTAAACGCCGTTTTCCATTCGTCTCCCTCTCGCATGCGGATTTGATGGTATCCGCTCCGTAAATCAACTTTGGAAAATATAACCGAGCCATGTAACTCGTCCAGCATGTCGTCTAGTCTCGGGATAGGAAACCGATACTTGACGGTGATGTTATTCACGGCTCTACTGTCAATACACATTCGCCATGTTCCGTCTTTTTTTGGCACAAGTAGAACTGGAACCGCACACGGACTTAAACTTTCTCGGACATATCCGTGATTCATGAGTTCATCGATTTGACGTTGTAGTTCTTTGGTTTCTTCGGGATTACAACGATACGCCGCTTTGTTCGGTAATGGAGCTCCCGGTATAAGATCAATCTGGTGTTCAATCCCGCGGATAGGTGGTAATCCTACCGGCAAGTCTTCGGGAAATACGTCCGAAAACTCGTGTAATAGTGCATCTATCTCCTCCTCATTTTGCGATTTGGTGGCAAGATTTCGGACCTCCTTGATCATCATCAAATAAACACGTTCGCCATCGTCAATGGCGTGTTCGACTTCTTTCTCGTTTGCAAACATCGTAAGTTTCGGTCCTTCGACTTTTTTCGAACTCATCGTCCGGATAGCTTGAGGTGACATAGGTTTAAGAACAATTTTTTTACCTTTGTCACGTAACTCATACTCATTACTCCTCCCTCGATGTAGTACGTCCCGATCAAATAACCAGGGTCTTCCTAATAACACGTGACATGCGTCCATCGGTAGTACATCGCATGTAATGTCATCGCCATACGAACCCATGGTGAGTCCGACCTTCACTTGCCTTGATACTTTCACCTTGTTTCCATCATCGAGCCAATGGAGTGCATACGGTTTAGGATGGGCCGTGGTGATCAAACCGAGTTTTGAAACCATCTCGCTTGATGCCACGTTTGTACAACTTCCACCGTCAATGATCAAGCTACACCATTTATCTCCGACACGACACTTCGTGTGGAAGATTTGGTCCCGTTGTTCTTCGTCACTTGGGGCGGCCTTCGTTTGCAACATGCGAAGGACAAGGTTCGTGTCATAGTTCGGGGCATCGTATGCCTCGCATTCTTCTTCTTCGTCAGCTTCTAAGTTAAAAACGTCTCCAACTCTTTCTTCTTCGGCTAATAATTCCTCTCGGGCGGCTATGGCTTCTCGTAACGTCACAATCCTCCGATTCGGACAAGCACTTTGATAGTGTCCAAATCCTTGACATTTGAAACATCGGACTTTAGATAGGCTCGTCTCTTTTGGTGTGGTAGGGGTTTTTGGAATGGTCGAATTGACGCTTGTGGTGACAGGTTTGGAAACGAGCTAGAACTCGCGCCAAAGTTGGTATTTCCGTATTTAGGTGGGAATTCGGGTTTAGAGAGTTTGGTTTTGTTTTGATTTTCCAACTTTATGCAAAGTCCGCATAAAGTATCGAAGTCAGAATAGGGGTAGAGTTCCACGGAATTAGCAATATTTTTGTTCAAACCTCGTAGGAAACGGGACATGCGCAATTCTTCGCTTTCTTCAAGTTCTCCCATCAAGGATAAGTTTTCAAACTCCTCGATGTACTCCTCGACACTTGGCTTTCCTTGTGTGAGGTCAGAAATTTTTCGGTACAGGCTTAGCTTGTGTGTAGCCGGGACATATCTTTTTCGTAGTTTCCTTTTTAGGGAATCCCACGAACGTATCTTCTCTTTCCTAAACGACTTCTTTGTGTCTTCATTCGCTCAAACCAAAGGGAAGCTCCCTTTCCAAGTTTGAGAATCGCGTACTTGCAACGTACCTCGTCATTGAGCTCCTTGAACTCAAACATTCGTTCAATTTTTCTTTCCCACTCCAGATAAACTTCAGGATCGGTGCCGCCTACGAACTCCGGAAGTTCGCTGGTCTTGTATTCATCCGCATGCCGTGGTGCATGCATGGTGTCATGTCCTCGTCGTGCATGGATTCTGGGCTCCGGTAAGCCGCGAAGAACGTCACGTAGTTGTGCTACTTCTTCATCGGTGAATGCCATCTTCTTCAGTGATGTCGAGAACTGTGAGACAAGTGTCTCTGATACCACTTATGATACGAATTACGTAAGTAATACGTATAACACACAACGGAAGATTAATAAGAAACAAAGTATCACTTGAATTTTGCTAAGGGTGGCCGAAAGTTGATGGTGTTCGGCCGTGAGGTAGTGTGATGTACGGAGTTTGGTGTGTTTTTATCGAACTAGACCTATAACTCGATAAAAAGGGTAATCTCTTCCCAAGACCTTTTGAGAATTGATCAAAGTTAAAATCTCGAAACTCGTCGAAACAATAACTAAGGTTTGTCGAACTCGTTCAACGTATATTTCAAAGGAAATACAAAGTTTATTATGATTCTCGATGATTTACAAGTACAACGAACACTACTATATATAGTAGTTTACAACCGAAAGAAAATACAACAAAACAAAAAAAACGAACTTCCTAGCAACATCATTTCGGCCGAAATCCAAGGATTGAGATATCAAATCTCTTGGTGTTATTAGGTGAAAGGGACATGAAGCACTCTTGATCTTTGATGGTGACATGAAGTGGAACAAAATATCCTCCCTTGCACTAACTTCCAATCGGCCGAACTTAGGGGGATTTGGTGTTGATTTGTTGAAGATATCTTGAGGGTGACATGAAGAAGAAAGTCTTCACTCTATCTACAAGCTTCGGCCGTTTGTGTCATGGTGGGGAAGGAGGTGATCTTCATTTATTTTGTGCAAGATATGAAGACAAAATGTCCCTTTCAAGCATGTTTCGGCCGATCTTCATGCTTTCGGGTCGATCCGTCGTCGAATTCTACGTCACTCCGATTCCGATTAACAACGTAACTCCAATCCGTTTAACATTTTCTCCTAAGTATAACGATGCATGGCCATGCGAATTTGCATCATCATGGATGTCGATTTTTATCGGAGATTCTCCGACTGGAATATTAGATATCGTATCACCCGCGGTTCATTAGCTCCTCGATTTGTTTTTGCAACTCCTTTGTCTCCTCGGGGTTACATCGATAGGCGGCCTTGTTAGGGAGTGATGCACCCGGTACAAGGTCGACTTGGTGTTCAATCCCACGTAAGGGTGGTAAACCCGGCGGTAAGTCTTCCGGGAAGACATCCGAAAATTCTTGTAGCAAGGTATCGATATCTCTCTTGCCTTGCAAAACTACGTCAACATCTCGCGTTTCTTTAATCATCAATAAATACACACGCTCGCCATCGTCAATAGCATGTCTCACCTCTTTCTCGCTAGCAAACATGGTAAGCTTCGGTTTCTCCATTTGATTAGAACTCATCGATCGAATGGCTTGGGGTGCCATCGGTTTAAGCACAATCTTCTTGCCTTTATCTCGTAATTCATATTCGTTACTCCTTCCTCGATGCAAAACATCTCGGTCGAACATCCATGGTCGTCCCAAAAGTACGTGGCATGCGTCCATCGGGAGTACGTCACATAACACATCGTCTCCGTATGATCCCATAGTTAAGTTGACCCGTACTTGTCTCGTCACCTTCACTTTGCTTCCATCATCGAGCCAATGTAAAGCATACGGTCTCGGGTGGGCCATAGTAGTTAGCCCGAGCTTGGTGACCATCTCATTTGATGCTACATTCGTGCAACTCCCTCCGTCTATTATCAAGCTACACCACTTTTCTCCGACTTTGCATTTGGAATGAAAGATTTGGTCTCTTTGCTCCGTATCACTTGGAACGATTTTGGTATGTAGTGCTCGAAGCACTAAAGTAGTATCATATTCCGGAGCGTCATAAGTCTCGCAATCCTCATTCTCTTCCTCGGCCTCCATGTTAAATACGTCACCAAGGCCTTCCTTCTCGTCCTCGACCAAAAGTTCGTCTCGGACCGCAAGAGCTTCTCTTAAAGTGACCACCCGTTTATTTGGACATGCATTTTGATAGTGACCAAAGCCTTGACATTTAAAACATCGTACTTTAGCCAAGCTCGTTTCCTTGGAAACGTAGGGAACCTTCGGGGCCGGGGTAGGGACTTGAAAAGGTACGGTAGGTTTCATAGTCGAACTTGAGCCGGCACTTGTATTTCCGAATTTGTATGGGAATTCGGGTTTGGTAAACTTCAACTTGTTTTGAGCTTCAATTTTTATGCATAGCCCGCATAAAGTGTCAAAATCTCCATATGGGTATAATTCCACCGTATTTGCAATGTTTCGATTTAGACCACGTAAGAAACGTGACATTCGTTGTTCTTCATTTTCTTCAAGTTCTCCCATTAAGGCCAAGCCTTCAAATTCTTCGATATATTCTTCCACACTTAGTTTCCCTTGTACGAACTCCGCAATTTTTCGGTATAAGGTTAACCGATGTGATGTCGGGACATACCTTTTATGTAGTTTTTTCTTCAAAGAATCCCAAGAACGGATTTTCTCTTTTCCCGCACGAGCTCGTTGTGTTTTCATACCCTCGAACCATAAGGAAGCGCCCTTCCCTAACTTGAGAATTGCATATTTGCAACGTTTCTCATCGTTAAGGTGCTTGAAGTCGAACATACATTCAATCTTCCTCTCCCACTCTATGTAAACTTCGGGATTAGTACCTCCGACAAATTCCGGAAGTTCATTAACTTTAAATTCATCCACATGACGCGGTGAATGTGCATCATATCCTCCTCTTCTTGCTTGAAAACGTGGTTCTTGCATGCTGTGTAATGCCTCACGTAGTTTCTCCATGAAATCGTCGGAAAAATCCATGCTAAAATATTTTTTGATACGAATTACGTAAGTAATGCGTGTAAAACACAACGGAAGATTATCACGTTCACAATATTGATCAAAATTATAAGGGGATGGACGAATTTAATGGGATTCGGCCGTGAGGTAGTATGATATACGGAGTTTGATGTGTTTTATCGAACTAGACCTATAACTCGATAAAGGTAATCTTTTCCCAAGACCTATTGAGAATTGATCAAGTTAAAATCTCGAGACGCGTCGAAATAATAACCAAGGTTTTGTTGAAATCGTTCAACGTATATTTCAAGAGAAATACAATGTTTATAACTTTCAAGATGGTTACAAACACCAAATGAACTACCATATATATAGTAGGATAAGGATACAAAAACAACAAGAAAAAAACGAAAATGTAAGTCTCCATCCCTTAGCATGTTCGGCCGATTCTTCAAAGTGGGGAAGGAGGAGATCTTCTTGATTTGGCAAGATATGAAGACTTTTGATGATTCCCTTTCATCATGCTTGGACCGAAAATTTCAAGGGTGGGGAAGGGTATCTTCACAATTTTGAATAAGATAAAAGTTTTGGTGACTTTGACATAAAAAAATATGCTTGACAAATCTTCATGCCTTGTGGACCAATCGGCCGATCATCCATGTTTCGGACCGATTCTGACGTTAATTCCGTCGCCATATTTACGTAACTCCGGTTCCGATTAACAACGTAACTCCAATCCGCGTGTTCTTTTCTCCTAAGTATAATGATGCATGGCCATGCGAATTTGTATCGTCGTGAATGTCGATTTTTATTGGAGCTTCTTCGATTGGAATATTAGATATCGTATCATTCCCTCCTTCTTTGAAAGGAATTGACCTCAATTCCGTAATGCCATCGTCGTCAAGGTAAGGCGAGAGATCTCCTACGTTGAAGGTCGCGTGTACTCCGTATTCGCCCGGAAGTTCGACTTTGTAGGCGTTGTCGTTCACTTTTCCCACAATTTTGTACGGTCCTTCGGCTCTCGGCATTAATTTGTTCTTTCGTTTGCTCGGGAATCTTTCTTTTCTCAAATGTATCCAAACTAAGTCGCCAACATCGAATAGTCTCGCTTTTTTATTTTTGTTCGACTTCCGTTTGTAAATTTCATTCACTTCTTTGATCCGCTCTCTTACCTTCTCGTGTAACTTCATCATTGACTTGAGTTTTGATTCGGCATCTTTGTGAACCAATTCGTCGCTCGGCAAGGGAATCAAATCCAATGGCATGTGTGGATTTATTCCGTATACTACTTCAAAAGGTGAATGGGCCGTGGCATAACCGGGTGATCGGTTGTATGCGAATTCCGCATGAGCAAGTTTAACGTCCCAATCCTTTTGTGTTTTATTCACCAATCCTCGCAATAACGCTCCCAAGGTTCGATTAGTCACCTCGATGTCCATCGGTTTGTGGGTGATGTGAAGTCTTGAATAGGAGTTTAGTACCCACTTTTCTCCATAAAGTATTCGAAGTAACTCGAAATTTGGAATCTCGATCCGACACGATAGTTTTGGAACTCCGTGTAAACGAACTATTTCCGGAAGTACAAGTCCGCCACATTGCTTGCATCATCGGTTTTGTGGCATGCTATAAAGTGAGCCATTTTGAAAAGCGGTCGGCGACCACCATGATCGAGTCTTTGCCTCGTTGAGTACGAGGTAAAGCCACAATAAAATCCATCGAGACATCCTCCCATGGTCGTAACGGTATTGGCAACGGCATGTATGTACTCGACTTGAACGAACTTTTCATCATGTGACAAGTGACGCATTTACTCACGATTGTGCTTACGTCACCATACATCTTTGGCCAAAAGAAATGTTCTTTTAGCACTTCTGATCTTGGTCGAGCCGAAATGACCGCTAGTCCTCCTCCGTGCGCCTCCCGAACTAGCAATTCCCGAATTGTATGCCTCGGACACATAATTTATTTCCCTTGAAAAGAAAGCCATCTGTAAAACAAATTCCTAAATGCAGGGCCGTTTTGCAACGGTTAAAAATTTCCCCGAAGTCCGAATCGTCGCTGTAATGATCTTTCAAAGTCTCGAACCCCAACAAGCGAACATCTAGAATCGACAGTAAGGCATACCGTCTTGATAGTGCATCCGCCACTATATTACTCTTCCCGTCTTTGTACTTGGATGAAAAGTGAAAAGATTGTAAAAATTCCACCCATTTTGCATGTCTCGGGCTTAGCTTACTTTGTCCGTTGATGTATTTCAACGACTCGTGATCCGAATGCAGCACGAAATGTTTCGAACGAAGATAATGACTCCAATGATCGAGTGCTCTCACGATAGCGTAGAACTCCTTGTCGTAAGTACAATAATTCACTCGGGCGCCACTTAGTTTCTCCGAAAAATAGGCGATGGGACGGCCTCTTTGAATAAGCACTGCCCCGATTCCAACTCCGCTAGCGTCGCATTCCACCTCAAACGGTTGTGAAAAATCGGGTAACGTCAAAATCGGCGCTTCACATAATTTTCCTTTTAAATTTTCAAAAGCCTTTTGGGCCGCCTCGTTCCATGCAAAGGTTCCTTTTTTTAGACACTCCGTGATCGGACTGGAGATGGTGCTAAAGTCCCGTATGAATCGTCGGTAAAAAGAGGCGAGGCCATGAAATGATCGTACCTCCGTGATTGTCTTTGGGGTCGGCCACGACTTGATTGCCGCGATCTTTTCTTGGTCGACCGAAACTCCGTCTTTCGAAACAACATAGCCGAGAAAGACAAGACTCTCGACTAGGAAAGTACACTTCTCCCGCTTTCCATAAAGTTTCATTCCCTTAGCGTCTCAAATACGTGCCGCAAATGTTCGAGATGTTCCTCTAAGGATCGACTGTAGATCAAAATGTCGTCTAGGTATACGACAACAAACTTTCCCAAGAAAGGTTTGAGAACCTCGTTCATCAACCTCATAAAAGTGCTCGGGGCGTTCGTGAGGCCGAATGGCATCACAACCCATTCGTAAAGTCCATTCTTTGTTTTAAACGCCGTCTTCCATTCGTCTCCCTCTCGCATGCAGATTTGATGGTATCCGCTCCGTAAATCAACTTTGGAAAATATAACCGAGCCATGTAACTCGTCCAGCATGTCGTCTAGTCTCGGGATGGGGAACCGATACTTGATGGTGATGTTATTCACGGCTCTACTGTCAATACACATTCGCCATGATCCGTCTTTTTTTGGTACAAGTAGAACTGGAACCGCACACGGACTTAAACTTTCTCGGACATATCCGTGATTCATGAGTTCATCAATTTGACGTTGTAGTTCTTTGGTTTCTTCGGGATTACAACGATACGCCGCTTTGTTCGGTAATGGAGCTCGGTATAAGATCAATCTGGTGTTCAATTCCGCGGATAGGTGGTAATCCTACCGGCAAGTCTTCGGGAAATACGTCCGAAAACTCGTGTAATAGCGCATCTATCTCTTCTTCATGGTGTGATTTGGTGGCAAGATTTCGGACCTCTTTGATCATCATCAAATAAACACGTTCGCCATCGTCAATGGCGTGTTCGACTTCTTTCTCGTTTGCAAACATCGTAAGTTTCGGTCCTTCGACTTTTTTCGAACTCATCGTCCGGATAGCTTGAGGTGACATAGGTTTAAGAACAATTTTTTTTACCTTTGTCACGTAACTCATACTCGTTACTCCTCCTTCGATGTAGTACGTCTCGATCAAATAACCAAGGTCTTCCTAATAACACGTGACATGCGTCCATCGGTAGTACATC
Source organism: Orobanche coerulescens (assembly GCA_033398695.1). Lineage (NCBI taxonomy): Eukaryota > Viridiplantae > Streptophyta > Magnoliopsida > Lamiales > Orobanchaceae > Orobanche > Orobanche coerulescens. The sequence continues at coordinate 57,740,219 of CM065812.1, read as the reverse complement.
GCATGTAATATCATCACCATACGAACCCATGGTGAGTCCGACCTTTACTTGCCTTGATACTTTCACCTTGTTTCCATCATCGAGCCAATGGACTGCATACGGCTTTGGATGGGCCGTGGTGATCAAACCGAGTTTTGAGACCATCTCGCTTGATGCCACGTTTGTACAACTTCCACCGTCAATGATCAAGCTACACCATTTATCTCCGACACGACACTTCGTGTGGAAGATTTGGTCTCGTTGTTCTTCGTCACTCGGTCGCCTTCGTTTGTAACATGCGAAGGACGAGGCTCGTGTCATAGTTCGGGGCATCGTATGCCTCGCATTCTTCTTCTTCTTCGTCAGCTTCTAAGTTAAAAACGTCTCCAATTTTTTCTTCTTCGGCTAGTAATTCTTCTCGGGCGGCTATGGCTTCTCGTAACGTCACAATTCTCCGATTTGGACAAGCACTTTGATAGTGTCCAAATCCTTGACATTTGAAACACCGGACTTTCGATAGGCTTGTTTCTTTTGGGGTGATAGGAGTTTTTTGAATGGTAGTAACGGGTTGGCTTGTGGTGACAGTTTTTGGAAACGAGCTAGAACTCGCGCCAGGGTTGGTATTACCGTATTTAGATGGGAATTCGGGTTTAGAATGTTTTGCTTTGTTTTGATTTTCCAACTTTATGCAAAGCCCGCATAAAGTATCAAAGTCGGCATAGGGGTAGAGTTCCACGGAATTAGCAATATTTTTGTTCAAACCTCGTAGGAAACGGGACATCCGCAATTCTTCGCTTTCTTCAAGTTCTCCCATCAAGGATAAGTTTTGAAACTCCTCGATGTACTCCTCGACACTTAGCTTTCCTTGCGTGAGTTCAGAAATTTTTCGATACAAGCTTAACTTGTGTGTAGTCGGGACATATCTTTTTCGTAGTTTCTTTTTTAGAGAATCCCACGAACGTATCTTCTCCTTTCCGGCACGAACTCTTTGTGTCTTCATTCGCTCAAACCAAAGGGAAGCTCCCTTTCCAAGTTTGAGAATCGCATACTTGCAACGTACCTCGTCATTGAGATCCTTGAACTCAAACATTCGTTCAATTTTTCTTTCCCACTCCAAATAAACCTCGGGATCGGTGCCGCCTACGAACTTCGGAAGTTCGCTTGTCTTGTATTCATCAGCATGTCGTGGTGCATGCATGGTGTTGTATCCTCGTCGTGCTTGGTTTCTGGGCTCCGGTAAGCCACGAAGAACGTCACGTAGTTGTGCTACTTCTTCATCGGTGAATGCCATCTTCTTGAGTATCGTCGAGAACTGTGAGACAAATGTCTCTGATACCACTTATGATACGAATTACGTAAGTAATGCGTGTAAAACACAACGGAAGATTATCACGTTCACAATATTGATCAAAATTATAAGGGGATGGACGAATTTAATGGGATTCGGCCGTGAGGTAGTATGATATACGGAGTTTGATGTGTTTTATCGAACTAGACCTATAACTCGATAAAGGTAATCTTTTCCCAAGACCTATTGAGAATTGATCAAGTTAAAATCTCGAGACGCGTCGAAATAATAACCAAGGTTTTGTTGAACTCGTTCAACGTATATTTCAAGAGAAATACAATGTTTATAACTTTCAAGATGGTTACAAACACCAAATGAACTACCATATATATAGTAGGATAAGGATACAAAAACAACAAGAAAAAAACGAAAATGTAAGTCTCCATCCCTTAGCATGTTCGGCCGATTCTTCAAAGTGGGGAAGGAGGAGATCTTCTTGATTTGGCAAGATATGAAGACTTTTGATGATTCCCTTTCATCATGCCTGGACCGAAAATTTCAAGGGTGGGGAAGGGTATCTTCACAATTTTGAATAAGATAAAAGTTTTGGTGACTTTGACATAAAAAAAATATGCTTGACAAATCTTCATGCCTTGTGGACCAATCGGCCGATCATCCATGTTTCGGACCGATTCTGACGTTAATTCCGTCGCCATATTTACGTAACTCCGGTTCCGATTAACAACGTAACTCCAATCCGCGTGTTCTTTTCTCCTAAGTATAATGATGCATGGCCATGCGAATTTGTATCGTCGTGAATGTCGATTTTTATTGGAGCTTCTTCGATTGGAATATTAGATATCGTATCATTTTTGATAAGAAAATCGCCAAGAGAAATTCGCCAAGGAAGTAACCTTGGGCTCCGATACCACTAATGATACGAATTACGTATGAGAATGGACGTAAACTCGTATGGAATGCAGCGGAAATGTAATTGATCCTCCCAACACTCGAATATGTGTAACACTCGTAAGATATAACCGAAAGTAGGGCAATTCGGCTTATATAAACAAGAACAATATGAATGATTTATCAAACTAGACCTATAGTTTGATAAGATAATCTTTCCTCAAGACCTATTGAGAATCGATTCGATTAAAACTCGAAAACGCGTCGAATTATAACCAAGGTTTCGATGAAAAGCATTCACCAAGAAAACACAAGTGTATTCTTATTTCTTCAACATACAATGGATGTTACAAGGCTTACACAAGCCTATATATAGGAGACTTCAAGTCTTCCTATAATAAGAGAAAATAATTCAAAGATTTATAAAATCTTTGAATAATCAAAATAAAACATAAAAGGAACAACAATCCTAATTTTAGGGAAAACACAATCCCTAAAATGAGTAAAAAAACAAGGCAAAGACAAACACACAAAAGAAAATACAAAAAAAAGTGAAATCTGTCGGCAGGACTCGGCCGTGTCGCCTGACACGGCCGCGGCGCGACAAGGACACTCGGCACGGTGCGGCCCAGCAGGGGCGTCAGCGGTGACTCGGCCGTGTCCGCTTGACACGGCCGCGGCGAACGAGGACATCCGGACAGGACTCGTCCGGATGACGACCGGCACGGGCGCGACAGCAAGGACGTTCGGCGTGGGTCCGATCGTGTCTGGAACACGGCCGGGTCGTCTGGCGTAGGTTTTGGCTAATCCGGCATAGTTCGACTCGGCCGTGCTGCATAACACGGTCGAGTCCTGTGGCGATGACTTTTACACTTACGGGCGAGTGCGGCCGTGTCGGACGACGCGGTCGGGTCCGGTCGGCGATGCTCGGCGATTCGGCAGTGGTGATTTTTCCCAGTGGTGAATTTTCCGGCAGTTGGATATTTTCCGGCATATTGAACATTTTTCCGGCGGGTTGGATGTCGACCTTCCAGACAAAGATGACACGGGCCGCTGAGACCGATACTCCACGTCTTATGTCCGTTTTCTCGCCTAAATACATAGTAGTCCGTGCATGGCGTGTAGTAAGGTCATTTATATCGATCCTTACTTCGTCTTCTTCGTTCATATCAACTGATTCCGTATCACCATTCGATACCCAACAGTGTTACCAATACAGGAACTGTTGTGATTTGTGGTTGTGTGGAGCGGAAGTATAAATTCTCGAGCGGAAGCAAATGGCAAATAACAATAATGGACAGCACTTCGGTACAACGGCACTTCGATACAGCTCTTCAATACAACGGCACTTCGATACATCTCTTCAAGACAGCAATACTTCGATACAGCTCTTCAATTCCGCAGTACTTCGATACAGACATAATCGATGGCACTTTGATTCAGGGAGAGTCGATCGCATGTTGGTACGTCAATATTTGGACAGTACTCCGTTATAGTAACAATGGACTTCACTTCAGTACGGTACTTCGGTGTAGCAACAATGGATTATATTTCAGTACAACAACAATGGACTGTATTTCGGTACAACAACAATAGATACGGAAATGATAAGGGCACTTCAAACCCTTAGAATTAATTACTATAATTCCCTTAGAATCCTGTTCTAAGGAAAGGTTTGGAATTATTCTAAGAACTCAAGTTTCTGTGATTAAGACTTAACAATTTTATGAACTAAAATTGTAAGAATGTAGAAGTGAGAATTATAAGAATAATACTCAAGAAAATTCGAGCAACAACTCTGATTCTAGCACAAGGCCGAAATATCTTTTGATTTCAAAAGGTTGATTGATTTTCTCGTTACCTAAAGGTCTCCTTTTATAGGAGAGTACAAAACAAACTATATTATCCCTGACATATTAAACTAAGGAAATAAAATCAAGTGTCCCTACTATTTAAGACAATGCAGGGCGGCTACACATGGGACTGGATTAAAAAGGGAATAAACTAACAACAACTTAACTATAAAGTAATTAAAGAAATCTGGAAAAGGTCTTGGTCTTCACAATCCTCACGTTCTCTTTGAAACTTCCACATGCTGAAGTATCTTTTTCAAGACAAAGTAAAATATCACACCTTCCTTGAAGCTTCTTCACGCCTAAGTCTAATTTCCAAGCTAGGATGGATTTTCCTTAATCATCAAGTCGACCTTCGATTGTTCATCCTTTTTTTTATAGAGTATTTCTCTTTTTGAGTTTTTATGATTTAACTCTCATTTTCAGGAAATACGACAAAGACGCCCTCATGCCATTATTTAGGTAATATCTGGGGTCCGCCCTCAAGCTTTCTGTTTTTAGCTATATCTGGGCTGCCCTCAAGCAAAGCTATATCTGGGCTTAGGATATGAACAACTGTCGGGCCTTCTTGAATCTCAAGTAGATCCACCATTGCACAGTCACTAAATTTAGACATGATTTCCACTTCTAATTCGGGCAGCTTAAGGACGAGCTTGTCTTCTTCTTTTCTTTGGACGTGAATTCTTCTAGGTTCAGGGTCTTTATTCAGTGCACTCCAAGCAGCCTCAGTGTGAGGGTCTTTAAGAGAGGATTTGATCGAGGTCATACAGTAAACCTCTTGAGTAGGAACCGAGTTGTCTTCGTAAGAGTTAATAACAGATAATAAGGTAACAGGTGAGGAACGTGCATTAAGTTTATTTCGTGAGGTGGTGCTAGTGTCACTCGTTCTCAACATTTCACTCGTTTGTTCTCTCAACTTCCTAGCACGTGCACGTGTGATAGGACCAGTGGGGTCCCTGACGGTTGCAACCGTTCCTAACTCTCTTGGTAGCTGATACGAAGCCGACTACTCCAAGCGAAGAAGATGAAGTAAGAATTGACGTAAAACACCTCGATCGCACTACAACCTACTTAGGCGAGAAAACAGAAACGAGGCACGAAGTTACCTTGATAGTCGGAATTGGAGTAACTTAAACAAAAGACAAATAGCATCTTGGGGAGGGAAAAGGATCAAGTGGCAACTAAACAAATAAAAGAATGTTCAGCTTTCTCTTACAAAAGCAGCAGGATTCTTGGCAAAAGGGCGGCTGTCAGCAAACAACTTGGAGACAAAGACCCAGCTTTTACTTTTGTCAACAAGTGACCTGAAGAACCTTTTATTATCCTTTCATTATTTTAAAGGACAGCTTGTAATAGTTTAAGTTATTTTGTCAGGCTACTTTTGCCTATAAATAGTGGAAGTAGAGTTGTAATGAGAGATTATTGAATGTTGAAGAATTGAGAACACTTTGTGTTTTTCCCTGGTGAATGCTTTTCATCAAAACTTGGTTTTTATTCGACGCGTTTCGAATACTAATCTGATTGATTCTCAATAGGTCTTGAGGAGAAATCACTTTATCAAATTATAGGTCTAATTTGATAAAACATCTGTGTATACCTTGTTTCGATATTCTGTTTATTTTTCGATACAGCTTGATACTTGTTCAATATTTCGTATAAAGTGTTGTTCGATCCTTCGAACGTGTTTCCTGTCTTAAAGTCACTTCCGAACGAAACGTGCTGTTTCGAGTCTTTTCATTTGGGCCAAAATTCCTGTCTTGTGGCTGTATCGAATCACCGCCTTCATCACTCGCCAGTATTGTTGCTGTAGCGAGTTGTTGTCACCAGTTCCCGACAGTTTCTTGTCGATAGTTTCCGTTCATCAAAAGGACTTCCGCTGTATCGAGAGCGAATTCGACTCCCAAGTGAGAATTCGTATCATAAGTGGTATCAGAGCCCAAGTTCTTGATCTTTGGCATTATGGATCTCAACGACGCTGATTTCTTGGCAAAACTTCGTGACGCACTGCGTGACGTACCAGAACAACGCGACCAGCGTTGGCAACCTAGGCGTGGTGACTATGAACGACCCTCACGCCATGTCGAAGAGTTCAAGGTGAACGAGCTTCCAGAGTTCGTTGGAGGGACCGACCCTGAAGTTTACCTGGAATGGGAACGAAAAATTGATCGTATGTTCGAATTTAAAGACCTTGACGATGAGAAAAGGTGTAAGTATGCAATTCTCAAGTTGGGGAAAGGAGCTTCACTTTGGTACGAAGGAGTGAAAACACGAAGAGCTCGTGCGGGGAAAGAAAAGATCCGTTCGTGGGATTCGTTAAAAAGAAAACTTCGCAAAAGATATGTACCAGCATCACACCGGTTATCCTTGTACAGGAAGATAGCAGATCTCATGCAAGGAAAGTTAAATGTCAGTGAGTACATTGAGGAGTTTGAGAATCTAACCTTAATGGGAGAGATAGAGGAGAATGAGGAACAGAAGATGTCGCGATTCTTGCGAGGCTTAAACCGAAGCATAGCTAACTCGGTGGAACTGTATCCATACGAGGACTTCGATACATTATGTGGGTTATGTGTGAAGTTAGAAGCTCAGAACAGGATGAAGCTGTACAAACCTGATTTTCCAGTCAAGTTCGGAAACCCAAGCGTCGGATCTAGTTCAGCGGTTAAGGCAACTGTACCGACTCCGGTTCCTGTTGCGAATCCGGCTAAGGCGACTGTACCCTACATACCGAAGGAGACGAGTTTGACTAAAGTGAGATGTTTCAAATGTCAAGGGTTCGGGCATTATCAAAATACTTGTCCAAACAAACGAGTGGTGACACTCAGGGAAGCTGTCACGATCCGAGATGAGTTGTTGGTCGAGGAAGAAAGACTGGGTGACGTATTTGATTTTGACATTAAGGACGAAGAAGGAGAAGAATGCGAGACTTACGATGCCCCAAGCTATGACACAGCTTTAGTTCTGCGAACGCTACAGGCCAAAGCTGTATCGAATGATTCGGAACAGCGAAATCAAATATTTCACACGAAGTGTCGAGTGGGAAATAAATGTTGTAGTTTGATCGTTGATGGAGGGAGTTGCACCAACGTCGCTTCCAGCGAGATGGTGACTAAACTCGGGCTGATCACTACGGCTCACCCGAAACCTTACACTTTGCATTGGCTCGATGATGGGAGCAAAATAAGGGTAACTAAACAAGTGAGGATTGGACTAGCCATGGGTTCATATGAAGACAACGTATTATGTGATGTACTCCCGATGGATGCATGCCATGTACTGTTGGGGAGACCATGGATGTTTGATAGGGACGTTTTACACCGAGGAAGAAGCAATGAGTACGACTTACGGGATAAGGGCAAGAAAATTGTGCTTAAACCAATGTCACCGCAAGCTATTCATTCTATGAGTTCTAGTAGGAGTGAAAAACCAAAACTGGCCATGTTTGCTAGCGAACGGGAGGTGGAACATGCTATTAATGATGGCAAATGCGTGTACTTATTGGTTCTGAAGGAGACACGGGATGGTAACATAGTTGTGCGGAATGAAAGGATGGATGCCTTATTACACGAATTTGCGGATGTTTTTCCCGAAGAATTACCGTCGGGTTTACCACCAATTCGCGGGATTGAACATCAGATCGACCTCATACCGGGTGTGTCGCTCCCTAACAAAGCTGCCTATAGATGTAATCCCGAGGAGACAAAGGAATTACAAAACCAAATCGAAGAACTGATGGAGCGTGGATATGTTCGAGAAAGCCTAAGCCCTTGTGCGGTTCCTACATCGGTTCCAAAGAAAGACGGATCTTGGAGGATGTGTATTGTGATCAGTGTGAACAATATAACCATCAAGTATCGATTTCCGATTCCGAGGCTTGATGAAATGTTGTACGAATTACACGGATCAGTGATCTTTTCAAAAGTTGATCTACGAAGTGGTTATCACCAGATTCGAATGCGAGAAGGAGATGAGTGGAAGACAGCCTTCAAAACAAAACACGGGCTGTATGAATGGACCGTTATGCCGTTCGGTCTTACAAATGCACCGAGTACTTTCATGCGCTTGATGAATGAGGTACTTAAGCCATTTTTAGGGAAATTTGTGGTTGTATACTTAGATGATATTTTGATCTACAGCCGATCGCTGCAAGAACATTTCGAACACTTGAGGCAAGTCTTCGAAACCCTTAGAGACCAGAAGCTGTATGGAAAAAAGGAGAAGTGCTCATTTTTGGTCGAAAGTATAGTCTTTCTTGGCTATGTTGTTTCAAAGAATGGAGTGTCGGTCGATCAAGCGAAGATCGAAGCAATTAAGTCCTGGCCGGTTCCCACTACAGTGACGGAGGTTAGATCGTTCCATGGACTAGCTTCATTTTACCGAAGATTCATTCGAGACTTCAGTACCATTGCAAGCCCAATAACCGAATGTTTGAAGAAGGGCACGTTTAATTGGAGCAGGGCTGCTCAGGAGTCATTTGCAAAGTTGAAGGTGAAGTTGTGCGAAGCACCAATCTTAGCATTACCCGATTTTTCGCAACCGTTTGAGGTGGAATGTGATGCTAGCGGAGTGGGCATTGGAGCGGTTCTCATTCAGGGAAAGCGACCTATTGCTTATTTTTCCGAGAAGTTAAACGGTGCTCGTCTGAATTATTGTACCTACGACAAGGAGTTTTATGCGATTGTGAGGGCCCTAGATCATTGGAGTCACTATCTTCGGCCAAGGCATTTCATCATACATTCGGACCATGAATCCTTGAAGTATATTAACGGACAACACAAGTTAAGTCCCAGGCATGCGAAATGGGTGGAATTCTTACAATCATTTCACTTCTCATCGAAGTATAAGGATGGCAAGAGCAATATTGTGGCAGATGCATTGTCTAGGCGTTATGCCTTACTCGCCACTCTTGATGTTCGTTTGCTAGGGTTCGATACAGTAAAGGAGTACTACGAAGGTGATGCGGATTTTGGCGAAACCTTCGCCCGGTGCAAACCAGGCCCGGTGGGAGAATTTTCGATACAGGAGGGCTTTCTTTTTAAGGGAAATCGTCTTTGTCTACCCAGGCACACGATTCGCGAATTGCTGATTCGAGAGGCTCATGAGGGAGGTTTGGCTGGCCACTTCAGTTCGGCCAAGACATTGGATGTACTTAAAGAACATTTTTATTGGCCAAGGATGCAAGGGGATGTTAATAATATAATCAGTAAATGTGTGACGTGCCATGTTGCGAAGAGTTCGTTCAAACCAGGAGTCTACACACCTTTACCGATCCCGGAGAGGCCATGGGAAGATGTATCAATGGATTTCATTGCGGCTTTACCTCGAACCCAAAGAGGTAAGGATGCGATCATGGTTGTTGTCGATCGTTTTTCAAAGATGGCTCATTTTGTTCCTTGTCACAAAACCGATGATGCGAGTAATGTTGCTGACTTGTATTTTCGAGAGGTGGTGCGATTACATGGAGTTCCGAAAACTATTGTTTCGGACCGGGACTCAAAGTTTCTAAGCTACTTTTGGAACACGTTATGGAGGAAGGTGGGAACCAAGCTTTTGTTTAGTACTTCACATCATCCTCAAACCGACGGACAAGCGAAATGTGAATCGAACACTGGGGACGCTGTTGCGAGGCTTGGTGAGCAAGACACAAAAGGACTGGGATCTGAAACTGGCACATGCGGAGTTTGCTTATAATCGATCTCCTACTCATGCCACTGCACACTCTCCATTTGAAGTAGTTTACGGACTGAATCCTTACATGCCACTAGATCTAATTCCACTACCAAGTGACGAATTGGTGCATAAGGATGCGGAGTCAAAACTAAAATCAATGATGAAACTACACGAACAGGTGCGGGATCGAATCAAGGAAATAAACGAGGCGTACAAAAGGAAGTCGAACAAGTAAAGAAAGCCGAGACTATTCGAGGTTGGAGATTTAGTTTGGTTACATTTGAGGAAGGAACGATTCCCGAGTAAGCGTAAGAATAAGTTAATGCCACGAGCCGAGGGGCCATTTAAAATAGTTGCGAAGGTGAACGACAATGCTTACAAATTAGAACTTCCGGGCGACTATGGAGTGCATGCTACTTTCAACATAGGTGATCTTTCTCCTTATCTTGATGATGACGGGATTGCGGGGTGAGGACAATTCCTCTTAAAGGGGGAGGGGATGATACGAAGCCGACTACTCCAAGCGAAGAAGATGAAGTAAGAATTGACGTAAAACACCTCGATCGCACTACAACCTACTTAGGCGAGAAAACAGAAACGAGGCACGAAGTTACCTTGATAGTCGGAATTAGAGTAACTTAAACAAAAGACAAATAGCATCTTGGGGAGGGAAAAGGATCAAGTGGCAACTAAACAAATAAAAGAATGTTCAGCTTTCTCTTACAAAAGCAGCAGGATTCTTGGCAAAAGGGCTGTCGACAAACAACTTGGAGACAAAGACCCAGCTTTTACTTTTGTCAACAAGTGACCTGAAGAACCTTTTATTATCCTTTCATTATTTTAAAGGACAGCTTGTAATAGTTTAAGTTATTTTGTCAGGCTACTTTTGCCTATAAATAGTGGAAGTAGAGTTGTAATGAGAGATTATTGAATGTTGAAGAATTGAGAACACTTTGTGTTTTTCCCTGGTGAATGCTTTTCATCAAAACTTGGTTTTTATTCGACGCGTTTGAATACTAATCGATTGATTCTCAATAGGTCTTGAGGAGAAATCACTTTATCAAATTATAGGTCTAATTTGATAAAACATCTGTGTATACCTTGTTTCGATATTACATTTATTTTCGTCTGACTTGATACTTGTTCAATATTTCGTATAAAGTGTTGTTCGATCCTTGAACGTGTTTCTGTCTTAAAGTCGCTTCCGAACGAAACGTGCTGTTTTGAGTCTTTTCATTTGGGCCAAAATTCCTGTCTTGTGGCTGTATCGAATCACCGCCTTCATCACTCGCCAGTATTGTTGCTGTAGCGAGTTGTTGTCACCAGTTCCCGACAGTTTCTTGTCGATAGTTTCCGTTCATCAAAAGGACTTCCGCTGTATCGAGAGCGAATTCGACTCCCAAGTGAGAATTCGTATCAGTAGCACAACCGTGTTTGTATCATCCCCTCCCTCTTGAGAAGGATCTGTCCTCAGATCCGCGAGGTCACCTGCTTCAAACAAAGACAAATCAGAAACATTAAAAGTAGCAGATACATTGTATTCTCCTGGTAAGTCTAGTTTATAAGCATTGTTATTTATCCTCTCCAAGATCATGAAAGGACCGTCTCCTCTTGGTAGCAATTTCGATCTCCTTTGTACAGGAAACCTTTCCTTCCTCATATGTATCCATACCCAGTCTCCAGGTTCGAAGACCACTTCCTTTCTCCCTCGGTTGGCACGCTCAACATACTGCTTAGTACGCCTTTCAATGTTAGCTCTTGCATTCTCATGGAGTTGCTTAACTAGCTCGGCTTTCCTTTTCCCATCTGTACTAATTGTTTCAGTCACAGACAAAGGCACAAGATCAAGCGGGGTCAAAGGGTTAAATCCATAAACAATCTCAAAAGGACAAAATTGAGAAGCAGAATGCACTGTTCGATTATAAGCAAACTCAACATGTGGCAAACATTCTTCCCAAGTTGTAGTGTTTGTTTTTATTATAACCCTTAACAACGTAGAAAGAGTTCTATTTACTACTTCGGTTTGCCCATCAGTTTGTGGGTGACAAGTGGTAGAAAATAGAAGCTTTGTGCCTAATTTAGCCCATAAGGTTTTCCAAAAATAACTTAGGAACTTAGCATCACGATCAGAAACTATAGTCATAGGCATTCCATGTAAACGAACGATCTCTCTAAAGAAAAGATTAGCCACGTGAGATGCATCATCAGTTTTGTGGCAAGCTATGAAATGTGCCATTTTTGAAAACCTATCAACCACAACAAATATAGAATCCATCCCATACTGGTGTCTAGGCAATCCCAGCACGAAATCCATCGATATATCAGTCCAAGGAGTATTAGGAATGGGGAGTGGGGTGTACAAACTGTGGGGTTAAACTCTACTCTTAGCCATTTTACAATCGATACAGTGACCACAAATACGAATGACATCTCGTTTCATACCCGGCCAGTAGAAATGTTCTTGCAAGACAGACAAGGTTTTATCAATGCCAAAATGACCCATCAACCCTCCCCCATGTGATTCGAGCACGTATAGAGCTAGTAGGTATGCATAACTTATTTTCCCTAAACAGAAAACCATCACTCTTATAGTACTTATCTACTCCAGACTTCTCACAAGTAATGAAAATTTCGCCAAAATCAATGTCTTTCTCGTACAGATTCTTAATCAATTCAAAACCAAGTATTTTCGATCCTAAAGCAGTCAGAAAGGTATACCTGCGAGATAGAGCATCAGCAACAACGTTCTCTTTTCCCTGTTTGTACTTGATTACGTATGGGAACGTCTCTATGAATTCCATCCATCGAGCATGCCATCTATTCAACTTTTGTTGTCCCTTCAGATGTTTCAAGGATTCGTGATCAGTGTGTATCACGAACTCTTTGGGCCATAAGTAATGTTGCCAAGTCTCGAGTGCTCGAACCAAGGCATATAGTTCCTTGTCGTAAGTTGGATAGTTCAGCGAAGCTCCTCCCAACTTCTCACTAAAGTAGGCAATCGGCCTACCTTCTTGGATCAAAACAGCTCCTATACCTGTACCGGATGCATCACACTCGATCTCAAAAGACTTGGCAAAATTCGGCAGGGCTAGCAGGGGGGCGTTTGTCAGTTTTTCTTTCAAGGCCTTGAAGGCCGTCTCTTGTTCCTGTTCCCACTTGAATCCAACATTCTTCTTGATTACCTTTGTTAAAGGGGCGGCTACAGTACTAAAGTTGGGCACAAACCGGCGATAGAAGCTTGCCAAGCCGTGGAAGCTTCGGACTTCGCTCACATTTGTGGGGCTGTACCATTCTCTAATTGCCCTCACTTTCTCTTCATCGACCTGTATCCCCTGGGAACTAACAACGAAACCAAGGAAAGCCAATTTCTCGGTGTCAAAGTTGCATTTTTGAATGTTAGCAAACAAGTGTTCCTTTCTAAGCATAAGCAACACCTCCTTCAAATGCTTGATATGTTCATTCAAACCTTTGCTATATATTAGGATATCATCAAAGTATACAACAACAAACTTCCCAATAAAAGCACGTAGAACATGATTCATTACCCTCATAAATGTACTTGGTGCGTTAGCAAGCCCAAATGGCATAACTAACCACTCATACAAACCATGTTTAGTTTTAAACGCCATTTTCCACTCGTCTCCCTCTTTCATTCGAATCTGATGGTACCCACTTCTTAAATCAATTTTTGAAAACATTGTGGAACCATATAATTATCTAACATGTCGTCAAGTCTAGGGATGGGATGTCAATATTTCACCGTAATGTTGTTTATTGCACGGCAGTCTACGCACATCCTCCACGAGCCATCTTTCTTTGGTACTAGCAATACTGGAACTGCACAAGGACTCATACTCTCTCTCACATGTCCCTTTGCTAGTAGTTCATCCACTTGCCTTTGCATATCTTTAGTTTCTTCGGGGTTACTTCGGTATGCAGGATGGTTTGGTATTGAGGATCCTGGAACAAAGTCGATACAGTGCTCGATGCCTCGAGCGGGCGGTAATTCGGGTGGTGTCCCCTCAGGAAACACGTCTTCAAACTCCTGTAATAACGAGACAATCAATGGATCAGTAGTTTCAGGAATAGATGGAATATTAAGCAATACATCACGAAATAGTAATAGAACCACAGGCCGTCTTGCGAGCAAGGCCCGTTTAACTTCACTAGCCCTACAAAGGGCGACGGTTTTTATCCCTTTAGGGATCGCCGTGACTGCTTTCTTTTCCTTCTCCTTTTTTTCGCTTTCTCTCAGTGCTTGTTCTAATATCCTCTGATCTTCAAGGATTTGCTTAGGGGTCATAGGTGATAGGTTGAATTTCTTCTTTCCAAAAATGAAGGAATACTTGTTCGAAAACCCATCATGAGTAACTTTGCGGTCGTACTGCCATGGCCTTCCTAAAAGGATCTGGGTGGCATGCATAGGGGCGACATCGCAAACTACTTCGTCCTCATATCTACCTATTTTAAAGGGTACGGTGCATCTACTCACTACTTTCAGTTCCCCAGCATTATTCATCCACATCAACTTATATGGTTTAGGGTGTCTTTCGGTTTTAAGTTCTAGTTTCTGCACCAAGGCTGTACTAACGACATTGACACAACTACCCCCGTCTATGATCATACTACAGAGGTTCTCCTTAATGTAGCACCTACACTGAAACAAGTTCTCCCTCTGGCTATCCTCATCTTCCACTACCTTAGCTGACAAGGACATTCTAAGCACTACATTAATCTTTCCTTCTAAGATTTCTTCATTACATTTTTCTATCTCTTCTCCACTATCCTCATCCTTAATCACTTCTTCTCTCTCACTTTCAGTCGCTATTTCCCCTGACTTAATGACTACAGCTCACTTGTTTGGGCAGTTTGGGGCTATGTGACCTATACCTTGACACCTATAGCATCGTATCTCATGTGTCCTAGGTTGAGGTTTGGAACTTGATGAAGGTTGGGGCTTAGTTGGCGGATTAGGGGCTGTCTGGACCCTAGTGACCGACGGTTTTGGGTCTTCCTTATGGTTAGTGGGCTGTCTCGATTTCCATGGGATACTAGGAGTGGGGGTCTTCCTAGTTTGACGCCTCCAAACTTGAGTTTCTATTTTCCTAGCCGTGTGCACCATTTCTTCTAAGTCATGCATAGTCATGAGCTCTAATTGGTCTCTAATCTCAACATTGAGTCCGGCTAAGAACCTAGTCATGGTACTATCGTGGTCCTCCTCTATACGACATCTAATCAGTCCTGTTTCCATTTCCTTATAGTAATCGTCTACTGATTTAGTCCCTTGCCTTAAAGTTTGGAGACTATACCTAAGGTCCCTCATGTAATAGCTAGGAACAAATCTTTCCTTCATCACTCGCTTCAGTTCTTCCCATGTATCTATGGGTCTTTCCCCACGTTGATGCTTAAGTTGAACTACATGATCCCACCATGTAAGAGCATACCCAGTGAACTCTACAGTGGCTATCTTAACCTTCTTAAGATCAGAAAAATTTCGACACTCAAATTGTCCCTCGACCTTCCTAACTCATTCAAAATAAGTTTCAGGATCAGATTTGCCTTCAAAAGGTGGTACGGAGAACTTAAC
The DNA here is from genome assembly GCA_033398695.1 of Orobanche coerulescens. NCBI lineage: Eukaryota > Viridiplantae > Streptophyta > Magnoliopsida > Lamiales > Orobanchaceae > Orobanche > Orobanche coerulescens. The sequence continues at coordinate 57,724,933 of CM065812.1, read as the reverse complement.
ACTACTTAAATTATCATCTACCCATACTCGTTGTTCTCTAGGTTCTTGGTCGATCCTAGGCTGTCTGTCATCCTCAAAGTACTCGTCATATTAATCTTCCGGATAGTATTCGGGTGGTGGAGGGACCGCCGTAACTCTACCCCTTTCTCTACCTCTATACCGTGAATCCCTTCCTCCCATCGTGGGTTCTCTCTCTTGATCCTCCCTGTTTCTAATAGTAGGTTCGGGAGTTGGTGACGTTCTATGGGATTTCAGTTCTTCTCTCATTTCCAACATCATGTTTTCCATCCTTCGTATGTAGGATGTCAGGCCCTCGAGTTGGAATTGCACATCACGGAAGCTTTGGATTTTATTAGTAACTGGGTCGTCGCTTAAGACCTCTTCTTCATCTACGGGATCCTTCCCAGCTCGTCTAAGGGCTGGAGTTTCTCCATCCTTCGAGTTTCTTGATCCTGTCATCATGGTACTAAGTGATTCGAAACAGTAAGCAAGTATCGAGTAGCTTACTTAAAACACAACAACTTAACTCTAATGCGAATCACAAAATTATTTATATATATATAGGTATATGAGAATAATGATAATAAAGGAACGACAAAACCGTTCTTTGATGCCAAATGATGTCGTTCGATACCCAACAGTGTTACCAATACAGGAACTGTTGTGATTCGTGGTTGTGTGGAGCGGAAGTATAAATTCTCGAGCGGAAGCAAACGGCAAATAACAATAATGGACAGCACTTCGGTACAGCGGCATTTCGATACAGCTCTTCAATACAGCGGCACTTCGATACAACTCTTAAAGACAGCAGTACTTCGATACAACTCTTCAATTCCGCAGTACTTTGATACAGACAGAATCGATGGCACTTTGATTCAGCGAGAGTCGATCGTACGTTGGTACGGCAATATTTGGACAGTACTCCGTTATAGTAACAATGGACATCACCTTAGTACGGTACTTCAGTGTAGCAACAATGGATTATATTTCGGTACAGCAACAATGGACTGTATTTCGGTACAGCAACAATGGATACGGAAATGATGAGGGCACTTCAAACCCTTATAATTAATTACTATAATCCCCTTAGAATTCTGTTCTAAGGAAACGTTTGGAATTATTCTAAGAACTCATGTTTCTGTGATTAAGACTTAACAATTTTATGAACTAAAATTGTAAGAATGTAGAAGTGAGAATTATAAGAATAATACTCAAGAAAATTCGAGCAACAACTCTGATTCTAGCACAAGGCCGAAATATCTTTTGATTTCAAAATGTTGATTGATTTTTCGTTACCTAAAGGTCTCCTTTTATAGGAGAGTACAAAACAAACTATATTATCCCTGACATATTAAACTAAGGAAATAAAATCAAGTGTCCCTACTTTTTAAGACAATGCAGGGCGGCTACACATGGGACTGGATTAAAAAGGGAATAAACTAACAACAACTTAACTATAAAGTAAATAAAGAAATCTTGAAAAGGTCTTGGTCTTCACAATCCTCACGTTCTCTTTGAAACTTCCACATGCTGAAGTACCTTTTTCAAGACAAAGTAAAATATCACACCTTCCTTGAAGCTTCTTCACGCCTAAGTCTAATTTCCAAGCTAGGATGGATTTTCCTTAATCATCAAGTCGACCTTCGGTTGTTCATCCTTTTTTATAGAGTATTTCTCTTTTCGAGTTTTTATGATTTAACTCTCATTTTCAGGAAATACGACAAAGACGCCCTCATGACATTATTTAGGCAATATCTGGGGTCCGCCCTCAAGCTTTCTGTTTTTAGCTATATCTGGGCTGCCCTCAAGCAAAGCTATATCTGAGCTTAGGATATGAACAATTGTCGGGACTTCTTGAATCTCAAGTAGATCCACCGTTGCACAGTCACTAAATTTAGACATGATTTCCACTTCTAATTCGGGCAGCTTAAGGACGAGCTTGTCTTCTTCTTTTCTTTGGACGTGAATTCTTCTAGGTTCAGGGTCTTTATTCAGTGCACTCCAAGCAACCTCAGTGTGAGGGTCTTCAAGAGAGGATTTGATCGAGGTCATACAGTAAACCTCTTGAGTAGGAACCGAGTTGTCTTCGTAAGAGTTAATAACAGATAATAAGGTAACAGGTGAGGAACGTTCATTAAGTTTATTTCGTGAGGTGGTGCCAGTGTCACTCGTTCTCAACATTTCACTCGTTTGTTCTCTCAACTTCCTAGCATGTGCACGTGTGATAGGACCAGTGGGGGTCCCTGACGGTTCCAACCGTTCCTAACTCTCTTGGTAGCACAACCGTGTTTGTATCACAAGTCTTCGAAACCCTTATGGACCAAAGGCTGTATGGAAAAAAAGGAGAAGTGCTCATTTTTGGTTGAAAGTATAGACTTTCTTGGCTATGTTGTTTCAAAGGATGGAGTGTCGATCGATCAAGCAAGGATTGAAGCAATTAAGTCCTGGCCAGTTCCCACTACAGTGACGGAAGTTAGATCGTTCCACGGACTGGCTTCATTTTACCGAATATTCATTCGAGATTTTAGCACCATTCCAAGCCCAATAACCGAATGTTTGAAGAAAGGTACGTTTAATTGGAGTCGGGCTGCCCAGGAGTCGTTCGCAAATTTGAAGGCAAAGTTGTGCGAAGCACCAATCTTAGCATTACCCAATTTTTTGCAACCGTTTGAGGTAGAATGTGATGCTAGCGGAGTTGGCATTGGAGCGGTTCTCATTCAAGGAAAGCGGCCTATTGCTTATTTTTCAGAAAAGTTAAATGGTGCTTGTCTCAATTATTGTACGTACGACAAGGAGTTTTATGTTATTGTGAGGGCTCTAGATCATTGGAGTCACTATATTAGGCCAAAGCATTTCATCATACATTCGGACCATGAATCATTGAAGTATATTAACGGACAACACAAGTTAAGTCCCAGTGATACGAATTACGTATGTAAGTGTACGTAATGCGTATGAAATACAACGGAAGATTATTATGTTTGGAAAAGTATCAAAGTATCAACCAAAAGTACAAGGTGGTGACCGAAATTTATACGGTTTTCGGCCGTGATGTAGGATAGTGTATGGGTTTGAATGTGTTTTACCGAATTAGACCTATAACTCGATAAAGATAATCTCTCCTCAAGACCTATTGAGAATCGATCAAGTTATAATTCGAGACGCGTCGAAATAATAACTAAAGTTTTATTGAACTCGTTCAACGTATATTTCAAAGAAATACAATGTTATAACTTTCAAGCTGTTTTACAAATACAACAAGCACTACTATATATAGTAGTTTCCAACCATAGAAAATACAACAAAAACAAGCAAATGAAACTTCCTAGCAACTCCTTCATATCGGCCGAATCATGTAGGGTTCATGAGGATTTTGTGGTGATTATGATATCAAGTCTTTTTGGAATTATCATGGTGATTATGACATGAAGGATAATGACATGAAGGAGACATTTGATGAAAGTCTTCATCAAATTTTCTTGTTCAAATCGGCCGAAACATGGAGGGATGATGAAGAATTTGTGGTGATATGATATCAAGTCTTTTTGGAATTATTATGGTGACTATGACATGAAGGATAATGACATGAAGGAAAGGTGGGGAAGGCTTGGACGATTTGTAGTAATGGTGGGGAAGGAGAAATATCTTCATTATCTTGCCAAAGATATGAAGTCAAGTAAGGGTCCCTTTCAAGCATGATGTGGCCGAGTTTTCATGCTTTCGGACCGATTCCGTCGTCGAGTTTTACGTTACTCCGGTTCCGATTAACAACGTAACTCCAATCCGCGTGTTCTTTTCTCCCAAGTATAATGATGCATGGCCATGCGAATTTGTATCGTCGTGGATGTCGATTTTTATTGGAGCATCTTCGATTGGAATATTTGATATCGTATCAGCATGCAACTTCGTATCGTCACCTACGTTGATTCTTACTTCGTTTGGAGATGTCGTAATCGCATCAAGTTCAAAGGTGGGGACAAAATCTCTCCCATGTGATACTTGACAAGAACAACAAAAATCAAGCTTCCATTCACTTGGGTTGGCCGAATTATTGAAGTGTGGAGGGACCCAAGTATTGTAGTGGACTTTGAAAATGAAGTCTTGAAACTAGAAGAGACAAAAATCTTCATGATCTTGGACCAAATATGATGCTGTCGGTTTTGTCATTTCTGGGATCCAATGGGTCCGAATTTGGTCCTATGGTCTCATAAGATTTGTAGCTCTCTTTCTTAGCTTTCCATGGCCACTTGAATCACCTGAATCGGATTTCGGACGAGAAAGTTATGGGCAAAATACTAAAACTGCTACGAAGTCGTCGTGCGCGCGAGAATTGGTAATTTGTCCATGTATTTTGCATGAGGATTTTATGTATGCCTGCGACTCAATCAAGCTTGGTCGGATAATCTTCTTTTTATATTTGATGATGTTGACCGATTCGTATCATACCCTCCCCCTTTCAAAGGATTTGACCTCAAATCCAGATTTTGAACTTTTTTTTTTTTTTGTGCTGTAAGACTTGACATGTAGTTCATTGGATGCTCGGTCTTAATCACATCATTCCCTTCTTTTTCAAGAAGATTCATTCTTGATTCTAATGCCCGAAAGAAGGGTTGATACTCGGATATAATTGCACTCCTCCGGTTTGAAGATGTAATTTTCGTCCATAATGTTGACTTTAACTTGTGATTGCGTATCCAAAAGGACAACATGCAAAATGGAAACAAACGACATACCTAGGAGTCTTCCATTCCCCTTAATGGAATCCCGAAAAGGTGATTTATGGTTTAACGGAGTAATTTCCAACTCCTGTGCTAAGTGAACACAAATCGCGTCCTCACTCCCTTCAATAACGAATTCGTCCCTTACTATTTTCCGATTATACGCAGCCACGCTGCTTTCACATTGGTCGGTGTCAAGAACTGGTTCAACAAGAACAAATGGATTAGGACCCTCCAGTTTTTTGACAATAATTGAAACAACCTTGTGTGGAATATAACAAGGCGGTCTTTGTTCGATTAGTTCGATTTGCACAACCACGCCATTATCTCGGGTCTCCTTAAGCACCCGCATGTGTACATGCTCACCTTCAAAAATGGGAAGCTCGAGAACAATTATGGGGTCCTCTTTGTCATCTGATTCTGTATCAAATATTGGCGGTGATACGATATCTAATATTCCAGTCGAAGAAACTCCAATCAAAATCGACATCCACGACGATACAAATTCACATGGTCATGCATCATTATACTTGGGAGAAAAGAACACGCGGATTGGAGTTACGTTGTTAATCGGAATCGGAATAACGTAAAATTCGACGACGGAATCGGTCCGAAAGCATGAAAAATCGGCCATATCATGCTTGAAAGGGACCTCACTTGACTTCATATCTTGACAAGATAATGAAGTTATTTTCTCCTTCCCCACCATAACACAAACGGCAGAAACATAAAGAGGGAGTGAAGACTTTCATCCTTCATGTCATTATCTCTCATGTCTTATTCACCATAATAAGTCCAAAGAGGTTGATATCAATCTTCACAAAATCCTCCTCACTCCTTGATAAAGATCGGCCGATTGGAAGAAGTGCAAGGGATGATATTTGGTTCTTCTTCATGTCACCATCAAGTCCAAGATTGCTTTATGTCTTAATCACCTAATAAAACCAAGATACTTGGTATCTCATCTTTAGATATTTCGGCCGAAATGGAAGTTGCTAGGAAGTTTCGTTTTCTCGTTTTGTTGTATTTTCTTTCGGTTGGAAACTACTATATATAGTAGTGCTCGTTGTATTTGTAACATATCTTGAAAGTAATAAACCTTGTATTTCCTTTGAAATATACGTTGAACGAGTTCAACAAACTTTAGTTATTGTTTCGACGCGTCTCGAGATTTTAACTTGATCAATTCTCAATAGGTCTTGGGAAAAGATTACTTTTATCGAGTTATAGGTCTAGTTCGATAAAACACATCAAACTCCGTATATCATACTACCTCACGGCCGAATCCCATTAAATTCGTCCATCCCCTTGTAATTTTGATCAATATTGTGAACGTGATAATCTTCCGTTGTGTTTTATACGCATTACTTACGTAATTCGTATCATAAGTGGTATGAGAGCCATTTGTCTCACAGTTCTCGACATTACTCAAGAAGATGGCTTTCACCGATGAAGAAGTAGCACAACTACGTGACGTCCTTCGCGGCTTACCGGAGCCCAGAATCCATGCACGACGAGGACATGACACCATGCATGCACCACGACATGCGGATGAATACAAGACCACGAACTTAGGAGTTCGTAGGCGGCACCGATCCCGAGGTTTATTTGGAGTGGGAAAGAAAAATTGAACGAATGTTTGAGTTCAAGGATCTCAATGACGAGGTACGTTGCAAGTACGCGATTCTCAAACTTGGAAAGGGAGCTTCCCTTTGGTTTGAGCGAATGAAGACACAAAGAATTCGTGCCGGAAAAGAGAAGATACGTTCGTGGGATTCCCTAAAAGGAAACTACGAAAAGATATGTCCCGGCTACACACAAGTTAAGCTTGTATCGAAAAATTTCGACCTCACGCAAGGAAAGCTAAGTGTCGAGGAGTACATCGAGGAGTTTGAAAACTTATCCTTGATGGGAGAACTTGAAGAAAGCGAAGAATTGCGGATGTCCGTTTCCTACGAGGTTTGAACAAAAATATTGCTAATTCCGTGGAACTCTACCCCTATTCCGACTTTGATACTTTATGCGGACTTTGCATAAAGTTGGAAAATCAAAACAAAACAAAACTCTCTAAACCCGAATTCCCACCTAAATACGGAAATACCAACTTTGGCGCGAGTTCTAGCTCGTTTCCAAAAACTGTCACCACAAGCCAACCCGTTACTACCATTCCAAAAACTCCTATCACACCAAAAGAAACAAGCCTATCTAAAGTCCGGTGTTTCAAATGTCAAGGATTTGGACACTATCAAAGTGCTTGTCCAAATCGAGGATTGTGACGTTACGAGAAGCCATAGCCGCCCGAGAGGAATTACTAGCCGAAGAAGAAAGAGTTGGAGACGTTTTTAACTTAGAAGCTGATGAAGAAGAAGAAGAATGCGAGGCATACGATGCCCCGAACTATGACACGAACCTCGTCCTTCGCATGTTACAAACGAAGGCCGCCCCAAGTGACGAAGAACAACGAGACCAAATCTTCCACACGAAGTGTCGTGTCGGAGATAAATGGTGTAGCTTGATCATTGATGGTGGAAGTTGTACAAACGTGGCATCAAGCGAGATGGTCTCAAAACTCGGTTTGATCACCACGGCCCATCCTAAGCCGTATGCACTCCATTGGCTCGATGATGGAAACAAGGTGAAAGTATCAAGGCAAGTGAAGGTCGGACTCACCATGGGTTCGTATGGCGATGATATTACATGCGATGTACTACCGATGGACGCATGTCACGTGTTATTAGGAAGACCTTGGTTATTTGATCGGGACGTACTACATCGAGGGAGGAGTAACGAGTATGAGTTACGTGACAAAGGTAAAAAAATTGTTCTTAAACCTATGTCACCTCAAGCTATCCGGACGATGAGTTCGAAAAAAGTCGAAGGACCGAAACTTACGATGTTTGCAAACGAGAAAGAAGTCGAACACGCCATTGACGATGGCGAACGTGTTTATTTGATGATGATCAAAGAGGTCCGAAATCTTGCCACCAAATCGCACCATGAGGAAGAGATAGATGCACTATTACACGAGTTTTCGGACGTATTCCCCGAAGACTTGCCGGTAGGATTACCACCTATCCGCGTAATTGAACACCAGATTGATCTTATACCGGGAGGTCCATTACCGAACAAAGCGGCGTATCGTTGTAATCCCGAAGAAACCAAAGAACTACAATGTCAAATTGATGAACTCATGAATCACGGATATGTCCGAGAAAGTTTAAGTCCGTGTGCGGTTCCAGTTCTACTTGTACCAAAAAAAGACGGATCATGGCGAATGTGTATTGACAGTAGAGCCGTGAATAACATCACCGTCAAGTATCGGTTCCCCATCCCGAGACTAGACGACATGCTGGACGAGTTACATGGCTCGGTTATATTTTCCAAAATTGATTTACGGAGCGGATACCATCAAATCCGCATGCGAGAGGGAGACGAATGGAAAACGGCGTTTAAAACAAAAAATGGACTTTACGAATGGGTTGTGATGCCATTCGGCCTCACCAACGCCCCGAGCACTTTTATGAGGTTGATGAACGAGGTTCTCAAACCTTTCTTGGGAAAGTTTGTTGTCGTATACTTAGACGACATTTTGATCTACAATCGATCCTTAGAGGAACATCTCGAACATTTGCGGCACGTATTTGAAACGCTAAGGGAACAGAAACTTTATGGAAAGCGGGAGAAGTGTACTTTCCTAGTCGAGAGTCTTGTCTTTCTCGGCTATGTTGTTTCGAAAGAAGGAGTTTCGGTCGACCAAGAAAAGATCGCGGCAATCAAGTTGTGGCCGACCCCAAAGACAATCACGGAGGTACGATCATTTCATGGCCTCGCTTCTTTTTACCGACGATTCATACGGGACTTCAGCACCATCTCCAGCCCGATCACGGAGTGTCTAAAAAAAGGAACCTTTGCATGGAACGAGACGGCCCAAAAGGCTTTTGAAAATTTAAAGGGGAAGTTATGTGAAGCGCCTATTTTGACGTTACCTGATTTTTCACAACCATTTGAGGTGGAATGCGACGCTAGCGGAGTTGGAATCGGGGCAGTACTTATTCAAAGAGGCCGTCCCATCGCCTATTTTTCGGAGAAATTAAGTGGTGCCCGAGTGAATTATTGTACTTACGATAAGGAGTTCTATGCTATCGTGAGAGCGCTCGATCATTGGAGTCACTATTTACGTTCAAAACATTTCGTGTTGCATTCGGATCACGAGTCGTTGAAATACATCAACGGACAAAGCAAGCTAAGCCCGAGACATGCAAAATGGGTGGAATTTCTACAATCTTTTCACTTTTCATCCAAGTACAAAGACGGGAAGAGTAATATAGTGGCGGATGCACTATCAAGACGGTATGCCTTACTGTCGATTCTAGATGTTCGTTTGTTGGGGTTCGAGACTTTGAAAGATCGATCTGACGATTTGGACTTGGGAAATTTTTAACCGTTGTAAAACAGCCCGTCTGAGGAATTTGTGTTACAAGATGGCTTTCTCTTCAAGGGGAATAAATTATGTGTCGAGACATACGATTCGGGAATTGCTAGTTCGGGAGGCGCACGGAGGAGGGCTAGCCGGTCATTTCGGCTCGACCAAGATCAGAGAGTGCTAAAAGAACATTTCTTTTGGCCAAAGATGTATGGTGACGTAAGCACAACCGTGAGCAAATGCGTCACTTGTCACATGATGAAAAGTTCGTTCAAGTCGAGTACATACATGCGTTGCCAATACCGATTACGACCGTGGGAGGATGTCTCGATGGATTTTATTGTGGCTTTACCTCGTACTCAACGAGGCAAAGACTCGATCATGGTGGTCGTCGACCGTTTTGAAAATGGCTCACTTTATAGCATGCCACAAAACCGATGATGCAAGCAATGTGGCGGACTTGTACTTAGGAAGTAGTTCGTTTACACGGAGTTCCAAAACTATCGTGTCGGATCGAGATTCCAAATTTCGAGTTATACGGAATACTTTATGGAGAAAAGTGGGTACTAAACTCCTATTCAAGACTTCACATCACCCACAAACCGATGGACGATCGAGGTAACTAATCGAACCTTGGGAGCATTATTGCGAGGATTGGTAAATAAAACACGAAGGATTGGGACGTTAAACTTGCTCATGCGGAATTCGCATACAACCGATCACCCGGTTATGCCACGGCCCATTCACCTTTTGAAGTAGTATACGGATTAAATCCGCACTTGCCATTGGACTTGATTCCCTTGCCGAGCAACGAATTGGTTCACAAGGACGCCGAAGCAAAACTCAAATCAATGATGAAGTTACATGAAAAGATACGGGAACGGATTAAAGAAGTGAATGAAATTTACAAACGGAAGTCGAACAAAAATAAAAAAGCGAGATTATTTGATGTTGGCGACTTAGTTTGGATACATTTGAGAAAAGAAAGATTCCCAAGCAAACGGAAGAACAAATTGATGCCGAGAGCCGAGGGTCCGTACAAAATTGTGGAAAAAGTGAACGACAACGCATACAAAGTCGAACTTCCGGGCGAATACGGAGTACACGCGACATTCAACGTAGGTGATCTCTCGCCTTACCTTGACGACGATGGCATTACGGAATTGAGGTCAATTCCTTTCAAAGAAGGAGGGAATGATACGATATCTAATATTCCAGTCGAAGAAACTCCAATCAAAATCGACATCCACGACGATACAAATTCACATGGTCATGCATCATTATACTTGGGAGAAAAGAACACGCGGATTGGAGTTACGTTGTTAATCGGAATCGGAATAACGTAAAATTCGACGACGGAATCGGTCCGAAAGCATGAAAAATCGGCCATATCATGCTTGAAAGGGACCTCACTTGACTTCATATCTTGACAAGATAATGAAGTTATTTTCTCCTTCCCCACCATAACACAAACGGCAGAAACATAAAGAGGGAGTGAAGACTTTCATCCTTCATGTCATTATCTCTCATGTCTTATTCACCATAATAAGTCCAAAGAGGTTGATATCAATCTTCACAAAATCCTCCTCACTCCTTGATAAAGATCGGCCGATTGGAAGAAGTGCAAGGGATGATATTTGGTTCTTCTTCATGTCACCATCAAGTCCAAGATTGCTTTATGTCTTAATCACCTAATAAAACCAAGATACTTGGTATCTCATCTTTAGATATTTCGGCCGAAATGGAAGTTGCTAGGAAGTTTCGTTTTCTCGTTTTGTTGTATTTTCTTTCGGTTGGAAACTACTATATATAGTAGTGCTCGTTGTATTTGTAACATATCTTGAAAGTAATAAACCTTGTATTTCCTTTGAAATATACGTTGAACGAGTTCAACAAACTTTAGTTATTGTTTCGACGCGTCTCGAGATTTTAACTTGATCAATTCTCAATAGGTCTTGGGAAAAGATTACCTTTATCGAGTTATAGGTCTAGTTCGATAAAACACATCAAACTCCGTATATCATACTACCTCACGGCCGAATCCCATTAAATTCGTCCATCCCCTTGTAATTTTGATCAATATTGTGAACGTGATAATCTTCCGTTGTGTTTTATACGCATTACTTACGTAATTCGTATCAGGCGGTCCATCATAACCCGATCCACTTTCTATATTATCGGGCTCCTTGAATAATGTCTCAAAAAAAATTAACCCACTAAGCTCGTTTCGTACCGCAACAAAGTCATACGACCCACTTTGCTCTGATAGGGCAGCTCGACTCCAACCATCGTCTTCTTTGTCATCAAAAAATGCCGCAGGAAATTCTGTCATATCAAAGTCGTCAGTGACAAGGAGTTCATCTTCAAGATTAGCCGTTTCAGAAAGCATAAAGCCGTGATCTTGTTTCGCATTTGGGATAAATTTTCTGGCGAAATATTTCCTGAATTTTTGCCAAGCTCTGATTTTAGGCTTACGTTGTTGTGAACGGGACTGTTTCAATTTTTTCCACCAGAAGGCGGCGCTACCGCGGAGGCGCTTTGTCACCAGCGAAACGCGGCGGTTGATCGGGGCAGCCTTGAAGTCCGCATGCTCCTCACAAGCATGGAGCCAATCCATGCACGCATCTGGATTACTAGATCCGTGGAACTCCGGTATGCTGCGGAATTTAGCCAAGAAATCAATATCGTTGGCGTCGTCTCTGCGTCTTGCTTGCATATGTTGCTCCGGTAAGCAGTTTAGTGCGTCACGGAGTTTCATCAAGAAATCGAGATCGGAGAAATCCATAACAAGAATCAAGAGATAGTTCTTGATAAGAAATCGTTGAATAAATCGCCCAAGGAGATGACCTTGAGCTCCGAACAGAAAATTTGCCAAGAAAGCCGTGAAGAATGAACCAAGAAGATGATCAAAGAATCTGATCTCCACCGTTCAAACTGTAGTTCAATGAGTTGGCTTACCTTTGTCAAAATTTCGTGACGATCCAACGGTCAAATCCACGGGAAAATTTATTTTCTTCCGACTGCGCTAATCTGCCAATGTTATGCGAAAATTCTTCTAACCGTGAAGAACAACCCAAGAAGGTGACTAAATACTTCAACAAAAAAAATTTGGTGAATATAGTTGATCGCCCAAGGAGATGACCTTGGGCTCCGATACCACTTATGATACGAATTACGTATGTAAGTGTACGTAATGCGTATGAAATACAACGGAAGATTATTATGTTTGGAAAAGTATCAAAGTATCAACCAAAAGTACAAGGTGGTGACCGAAATTTATACGGTTTTCGGCCGTGATGTAGGATAGTGTATGGGTTTGAATGTATTTTACCGAATTAGACCTATAACTCGATAAAGATAATCTCTCCTCAAGACCTATTGAGAATCGATCAAGTTATAATTCGAGACGCGTCGAAATAATAACTAAAGTTTTGTTGAACTCGTTCAACGTATATTTCAAAGAAATACAATGTTATAACTTTCAAGCTGCTTTACAAATACAACAAGCACTACTATATATAGTAGTTTCCAACCATAGAAAATACAACAAAAACAAGCAAATGAAACTTCCTAGCAACTCCTTCATATCGGCCGAATCATGTAGGGTTCATGAGGATTTTGTGGTGATTATGATATCAAGTCTTTTTGGAATTATCATGGTGATTATGACATGAAGGATAATGACATGAAGGAGACATTTGATGAAAGTCTTCATCAAATTTTCTTGTTCAAATCGGCCGAAACATGGAGGGATGATGAAGAATTTGTGGTGATATGATATCAAGTCTTTTTGGAATTATTATGGTGACTATGACATGAAGGATAATGACATGAAGGAAAGGTGGGGAAGGCTTGGACGATTTGTAGTAATGGTGGGGAAGGAGAAATATCTTCATTATCTTGCCAAAGATATGAAGTCAAGTAAGGGTCCCTTTCAAGCATGATGTGGCGAGTTTTCATGCTTTGGACCGATTCCGTCGTCGAGTTTTACGTTACTCGGTTCCGATTAACAACGTAACTCCAATCGCGTGTTCTTTTCTCCCAAGTATAATGATGCATGGCCATGCGAATTTGTATCGTCGTGGATGTCGATTTTTATTGGAGCATCTTCGATTGGAATATTTGATATCGTATCAGCATGCAACTTCGTATCGTCACCTACGTTGATTCTTACTTCGTTTGGAGATGTCGTAATCGCATCAAGTTCAAAGGTGGGGACAAAATCTCTCCCATGTGATACTTGACAAGAACAACAAAAATCAAGCTTCCATTCACTTGGGTTGGCCGAATTATTGAAGTGTGGAGGGACCCAAGTATTGTAGTGGACTTTGAAAATGAAGTCTTGAAACTAGAAGAGACAAAAATCTTCATGATCTTGGACCAGTTCCGATCCCGATTTCTTGATGAAACTCCGGGACGCACTAAGCGGTCTACCGGAACCACGTATGCAAGCAAGACGCGGGGATGACGCACGTCAAATACACCATGCGGATGAGTTTAAAGTAAACGAACTTCCGGAGTTCGTTGGAGGTACCGATCCCGAAGCTTATTTGGAGTGGGAACGGAAAATTGAACGCATGTTCGAATTCAAAGACCTTAACGACGAGAAACGTTGCAAATATGCAATTCTCAAGTTAGGGAAGGGTGCTTCTCTTTGGTTCGAAGGAGTAAAGACGCGAAGAACTCGGGAGGGAAAAGCAAAAATCCGTTCGTGGGATTCTTTAAAAAGAAAACTTCGTAAGAGGTATGTGCCAACATCACAGAGTTAACCTTATACCGGAAGATTGCCGACTTCATGCAAGGCAAACTAAGTGTCGGTGAATATATTGAAGAGTTCGAAAGTTTGGTCTTGATGGGAGAGCTAGAAGAAAACGAAGAACAAAAGATGTCCCGTTTTTTACGTGGCTTTTTTTTTTTTATTAAAAAAAAAAAACGAGAAACAGAAAAGAGTTACAAAGAGAGGGCCATCCTAGACAACAAAATAAAAGCTCAAGCTAATCCCACAGGCGGGTAGTCACGAGAAAAAGAGAGAAAAACACAAATGCAAAAGCAATCTATGAAAATAGAATAAAAGGACCAAAACCCCATACGGATGTATGGGGTTGCAACCATGAGCCTCGTTAAAACCCTATCGTAGAAAAACCCAATGGGAAAAACCTACGATAGGGAAAAGAGTACCCGAGCGTTATCTTTGCGAGAAAACTAATGTCGGCTAAAATACATAGGAGACATATCCCTCAATGAAGATCTCGGAGAGGCTGCGGTGCTTCGCTAGACCACTCGTAAGAAACCAATCTTTTAGAAAGCCGATCTGCCACCGCATTCCCTTCTCTATAGATATGAGAGACCACGAAGTGCATGCCGTCAATAATACGCCAAATCCGCCTCAAATGACTGCGGTAGATCCAGAACAATGAACTACGATCCGAGAGAATGCTCACAACATAAGTAGAGTCGGACTCCATACAAATAATCCCAACCATGATAAAAAGCAATCTCAATAGCATGAATAGCGCGACCAACTCGGCTTGGAAGGCAAAGCGACAACCAATTCTTTGCAGAGAGAGTGCCAAAACCCGGCCCAGACGATTCCGATAAACAAGGCCAATAGCACCCAAGCACAGGCGGCCTTTAGCCATCCCATCGGTGTTAACTTTCATCCGACCAATTGGGGGATACCATTTCACATAAATAGGGTAAAGCGGAGGTCTCGCGTGGCGGCCACACCCAGAGCCGAAGACGAACCGGATCGAAATAGAGTTATCCATGGTGCCCATGTCATAGTTATTACATTCTCGAGAAGAGACCAAACTATAGAACGAAGAGACATGATAGAAAATTTAGCATCATTATATAAAACCTCACGTGAATATGCCGAGATAGCCAGAACGGCACTAATAATAGTGAATCTCCAGAGAGTAGAGATCTGTGACTAAATCGATATCCATAGCTCGAATGATGAAGTGCCCGAACCCAGCATTCAATTCTAAAGAGTTTAAGAAGCCCCGCTCAATATAGTCCCAGGCTGCCGGATAACAACACACTCGGTGAAAATATGGTCAATCGATTCACGGGCGGAGAGACAGAAAAGGCAAACCGAAGGACCAATGAAACCCCTTAAACGAAGAAGATCAAAAGCAGGCGACTGTTGTGAATAGCCTTCAGGCCAGTGAGAGAGCAGCGAGCGGGGATTAATCTGTGCGAGATCCATTTCCCGACTTACCTTAGGAAAGTTGTGGCGAAGGTGCCAATAAGCGATTTGAGAGGTAACATTGCCATGCACCGATTTAGCTCAAACCGCTCGTCTTTTCCTTCAAAGTCGGAGGGGCATAAGCGACATCTAAAGCAACATCACGACACCTTTCCATGAAATCGAGGTAAGATGCGAGTCCGTCGTAGTAAAAATCGGCGATGGTGTCGGAGAAGGTACTTACGAGATCTTGAGAATACCCAACCGATCACCAATGATATAACCTAGCCAGTTGTCCCACCAAAAATTAATATTCGACCATTACCAATAACCCAATGGAAGTGTTAAGAAGGCGGGAATATGATTACGAACCCCCGAATATAGAGGAAGAAACAATCTTGCGAGTATCCAAATTACTTAGAAACCTCGTGAAGGAATTTTCCACAAAAGGAATCCTCTGAGAATAACCTGTGCCAAACGGAACAAAAAGATTCATTCATAAATGCGAAGATGCCTCACCCCAAGCCCTCCCTCCTCTAAAGGGAACAAACTCTACTCAGGCCCACGGTACATGCGTTCTTGTGACTAATGTCCCCCGACCAAATAAAATTTCTAGCCGCGAATCTAATTTGTTTATCAATTTGATCGGCCAACTATATATCATCATAGAGTGAATGGAGGAGCTCATGATAACAGAGTTAACTAAGCAAATACGACCAGCCATCGAGAGAGGATCCTTTCCAAGCGAGAAAATTTACTAATAATTTTGTCAACGGCCAGGGCAATATGGATGAGGCGGGGTATGCCGCAGAATAACGGAACCCGAGGTAATTGAAAGGGAGTGATCCTCGCGCATGCCAAGGGTGCGCAGAATGACCCGTTTGGTGTGGATAGGAACATGAGAACCGAAATAAACCTTAGATTTATTAAGGTTCATAGCACTTGTCCCGATATGGTGAGTAATCATCAAGAATCTTCGATATGGCATTGGCATTATCCGTAGAGGCACGACCAAACACGATAGCATCATCCGCATAAAAAGGTGAGAAGGATAGACAATCTTACGGCCCGCAAAAATAGGCTTGAAGAGAGTAGTGCGAACCGCATTGGAGAGCATGAGACCGAGCATCTCCTCGGCAATACAAAATAAAAGAGGGGACATGGGATCACCTTGCCGAACCCCTTGATCGCACGCAAAGTAACCCGTAGGAGCACCATTTATAAGAATAGAAAGCTTATTTGAGTGAAGAATGGTGGAAACCCAAGCAACAAGTAGTCGTGAAAACCAAAGCGTGAAGAACATCCAATAAGAACTCCCGGAAAGAGTGTCAAAAGCTTTACGAATGTCAATTTTAATAGCCATGTTACTGCGAACGCGCGGCGATTCAAACAATTAACGCATTCGAAGCAATAGATATACAATCGTGGATACGCCGACCCGGAATAAAGCCAAATGATGGGGGCTGATGATCTCATGAATAAAACTAGAAAGTCGCCGTGAGGATTTTAGTAATAATCTTGAAGATAAAGTTACTTAAGACAATAGGCGGAATTGCTCAATAGAGATGGCCCCTTTGACTTTAGGAATGAGAGCAACTAAGCTAGAGTTAAGACCCGTCGGAAGATCACCCTCAATGAAAAATTGCCGAATAGCCGCCACAATATCGGTACCAATGACCTCCCAAGAGAACGATAAAATAATCCGATAAAGCCGTCGAGCCCAGGGGCACTTGTGGGGCTCCATATCGAAAAGCGTAGACGAATTTCCTCGGAATGGGGAATAGCGATAAGGATGGAGTTATCTTTGATGAGAAACCTTAGGAAGAGAGAAACCGGTGGGCCAATTAGTAGCAATCGGGTGGCCTTGAAAAGGTCTTGATAAAAATTCACAATGTGGTTCGAGATGGTAGACGGATCACGACAAAGATCACCGTCAATAAGGAGAGAGGAAAGTGAAGACGATTATTCCTCATCTTAAGCATCCTATGGAAAAAGGCGGTATTCCGATCACCATCCTTAAGCCAATTAGTCCTACTCCTTTGTTGGAAGAAAAGACTCTCTTTATTAAGGATGTCATTCAAGGCCGCGATTGTTTCGACCTCCCGACGAAGAGCTCGTCGGTATACCCATCCGCATCAACGAGTGAATGTCACCAAGTTGATCCAAAAGTGACTTTTTTAGTGAAAATATCACCAAAAGACGAAAAATTCCAATGCTTGAGGGTACGACGCAGTCTTTTAAGCTTGTACAAAACCAAGTCCCAAGGAGACCGGTTCCCACAATTAAGATTCCAAGAGTTGCGAATAACATCAATAAATGAATTATCAGTAGTCCACATACGTTGAAAACGGAAAGGTCTGGGAAAAGAAGTATTACCCAAAGTGGAGGTGAGCCAGATCGGGTGGTGATCAGAGCAGGTCCTAGGGAAAACATGATATTTTGTGGAAACCCAGTGATCGATAAAATCGGGGGTGGCCAAAAATCGATCAATGCGGGTCTCAACATGATAATCATCATGAACCCTGCCGTTTTTTACGTGGCTTAAATAAAAACATAGCCAACATGGTGGAGTTATATCCATATGAAGATTTCGATACTTTATGTGGACTATGCATAAAGATAGAAGCCCAAAATAAATTGAAGTTTTCAAGACCCGAATTTCCTTCCAAATTCGGGAATCCAATCTTGGTTCGAGTTCGGGTACTAAAAGCACCACACCAAGTCATGTCCCTGTCACGGCACCTAAGACTCCCTACGTACCCAAAGAAACAAGTTTGGCGAAGGTACGATGTTTCAAGTGTCAAGGATTCGGCCATTACCAAAATGCATGTCCGAACAAACGGGTGGTCACTTTAAGAGAAGCTCTTGCGGTCCGAGACGAACTTTTGGTCGAGGACGAGATGGAAGGCCTTGGTGACGTATTTAACATGGAAGCCGAGGAAGAGAATGAGGATTGCAAGACTTATGACGCTCCGGAATATGATACTACTCTAGTGCTTCGAGCACTACATACCAAAATCGTTCCAAGTGATACGGAGCAAAGAGACCAAATCTTTCATTCCAAATGCAAAGTCGGAGAAAAGTGGTGTAGCTTGATAATAGACGGAGGAAGTTGCACGAATGTAGCATCAAACGAGATGGTCACCAAGCTCGGGCTAACTACTACGGCTCACCCGAGACCGTATGCTTTACATTGGCTTGATGATGGAAGCAAAGTGAAGGTGACGAGACAAGTACGGGTCAACTTAACCATGGGATCATATGGAGACGATGTGTTATGTGACGTACTCCCGATGGACGCATGCCACGTACTTTTGGGACGACCATGGATGTTCGATCGAGATGTTTTGCATCGAGGAAGGAGTAACGAATATGAATTACGAGATAAAGGCAAGAAGATTGTGCTTAAACCGATGGCACCCCAAGCCATTCGATCGATGAGTTCTAATCAAATGGAGAAACCAAAGCTTAACATGTTTGCTAGTGAGAAAGAGGTGAGACACGCTATTGACGATGGCGAGCGTGTGTATTTATTGATGATTAAAGAAACACGAGATGTTGACGTGATTGTGCAAGGCAAGAGAGATATCGATACCTTGCTATAAGAATTTGTGGATGTCTTCCCGGAAGACTTACCGCCGGGTTTGCCACCCTTACGTGGGATTGAACACCAAGTCGACCTTGTACCGGGTGCATCACTCCCTAACAAGGCCGCCTATCTATGTAACCCCGAGGAGACAAAGGAGTTGCAAAAGCAAGTCGAGGAACTAATGAACCGCGGGTACGTTCGAGAAAGTTTGAGCCCTTGTGCGGTTCCGGTTTTACTTGTTCCAAAGAAGGATGGGTCATGGCGGATGTGTATAGATAGTAGAGCCGTGAACAACATAACCATCAAATATCGGTTCCCAATTCCGAGACTTGATGATATGTTGGACGAGTTGCATGGTTCGGTGATTTTTTCGAAGGTTGATTTGAGAAGCGGCTATCATCAAATTCGCATGCGGGAAGGAGATGAAAGGAAAACGGCTTTCAAGACAAAACATGGATTATATGAATGGCTCATCATGCCCTTTGGCCTTACAAATGCGCCAAGTACTTTCATGCGATTAATGAATGAGGTACTTAAGCCATTTTTGGGAAAATTTGTCGTCGTATACTTGGACGACATCTTAATTTATAGTCGATCATTGCAAGAGCATACCGGGCACTTGAGGAAAGTCTTTGAGATCCTTAGGGATCAAAAACATTATGGGAAAAAGGAGAAGTGTTCGTTTCTAGTCGAGAGTGTAGCCTTTCTTGGCTACATCGTTTCTAAAGAAGGAGTGTCGGTTGATCAAACCAAGATCGAGGCGATTAAATCTTGGCCTACGCCTAAAACCATCACGGAAGTCCGATCCTTTCACGGACTTGCTTCATTTTATCGGAGGTTCATACGAGACTTTAGTACCATTTCTAGTCCGATAACGGAATGCTTGAAAAAGGGACCGTTTATGTGGAGCAGGGCTGCCCAAGGGCGTTTGAAAAATTGAAGGCGAAAATGTGTGAAGCACCTATCTTGGCTTTACCCGACTTTTCACAACCTTTCGAGGTAGAATGTGACGCAAGTGGAGTGGGTATTGGGCGGTCCTCGTCGAGGAGGCGACCAATTGCCTACTTTTCGGAGAAATTGGGTGGGGCTCGACTCAACTATTGTACTTATGACAAGGAGTTCTATGCCATTGTGAGAGCTCTTGATCATTGGAGCCATTACCTTCGGCCGAAACATTTCATCCTACATTCGGATCATGAGTCCTTGAAATATATCAACGGCCAACTAAAGTTGAGTCCGAGACATGCTAAATGGGTGGAATTCTTGCAATCATTCCACTTTTCATCGAAGTACAAAGATGGCAAGAGCAACGTTGTGGCGGATGCTTTGTCTAGACAGTATGCCTTGCTCTCTACTCTTGACATTCGGTTGCTTGGGTTCGAAGCATTGAAGGAGTATTATGATGGGGATGTGGATTTTGGTGAGGTTTTCATTCGGTGTAAATCCGGTCCGTTTGGAGAGTTTACATTGCAAGAAGGATTCCTTTTCAAAGGGAATCGCCTATGTTTACCCAAACACCCGATTCGGGAATTATTAGTTCGGGAAGCTCACGGTGGAGGCTTGGCCGGTCATTTTGGTTCGGCCAAAACATTGGAGGTCCTTAAAGAGCATTTTCATTGGCCGAAGATGCAAGTGAATGTACACGACATAATTAATAAGTGTGTGACATGCCATATTGCTAAAAGTTCATTCAAACCGGAGCATACATGCCTTTGCCGATTAGGAAAGACCGTGGGAAGATGTCTCAATGGATTTTATTATTGCTTTGCCTCGTACTCAACGAGGAGAGATGCTATTATGGTTGTCGTAGACCGATTTTGAAGATGGCTCACTTTGTGGCTTGCCACAAGGCAGGGCAGCGAGTAACGTCGCCGATTTGTATTTCCGAGAAATCGTACGATTGCATGGGGTTCCAAAAATGATTGTTTCGGATCGGGACTCAAAATTCCTTAGTTATTTTTGGAACACCTTGTGGAGAAAGGTGGGAACCAAACTACTATTTAGCACGTCACATCATCCACAAACGAACGGTCAAACCGAAGTGACCAATCGAACGTTGGGCACATTACTACGTGGTCTTGTGAGCAAGACACAGAAGGATTGGGACTTAAAACTTGCACATGCGGAGTTCGCTTATAATCGTTCTCCTACTCATGCCACGGCACACTCTCCGTTCGAAGTAGTTTACGGATTAAACCCGTACATGCCGTTAGATCTAATTCCATTGCCAAGTGACGAGTTAGTGCACAAGGATGCGGAATCAAAATTGAAATCGATGATGAAATTACACGAGCAAGTACGTAATCGAATCAAGGAAATAAACGAGGCTTACAAAAGAAAGTCGAACAAACAAAGAAGGCCGAGATTGTTCGAAGTTGGTGATTTGGTTTGGTTGCATTTAAGAAAAGAGCGATTTCCAAATAAACGCAAGAACAAATTAATGCCACGAGCGGAGGGACCGTTTAAAGTAATCGCGAAAGTGAACGACAACGCTTACAAATTAGAACTTAGGAGATTATGGGATTCATGCAACCTTTAATGTTGGGGACCTCTCACCTTACATCGATGATGACGGAATTTCGGAATTGAGGACAATTCCTTTTAAAGGAGGAGGAGATGATACGGAATCATTTGATATGAGCGAAGAAGGCGAAGTAAGGATCGATATAAATGACCTTACTACACGCCATGCACGGGCTACTACGTATTTAGGCGAAAAACGGACATAAGGCGTGGAGTCTCGGTCTCGGCCGTGTCATATAACACGACCGTGTCATGCTATGCGGAAGGTCGACAATCGGCCAGGAAAATGGACGAAGCTAGGAAAAATCACCACCGGCGAGAAAATTCACCACTGCCCAGGCCATTGATCGCCGACCACCACTGCCGGCTGGCGATCACTTTGCTTTGGGCGGCGATCAACTGCCGAGCGAATCCGGCCGTGTCATCCGACACGGCCGTGCCGAGGTGTCTGGATAATGAAATCTCGCTGCCGAACCCGACCGTGTCGTCAGGCCACGGCCCGTCCGACTGACCGGCCGTGCCATGCGACACGGTCTAGTCACACTCTTAGGATAGTACAATTCCGCTGTCGACCAACCCGACCATGCCGGGCGACACGGTCGAGTCCTGCCGGCGGATCTGCGCCGCGGCCAAGGCGATCGGCGCAGGCCGTGTCCGGCAGAACCCGGCCAAATGCCATTATTGCTGATTTTTTTTATTTTTTGTTGTTTTTCCTCCCCTCACATGTCATGATTAGACTTGCATGTTATGTGGGGTGTCTTATATTCATTTTGTTGTGTGATTCCCCCTCCCTTTGATTTGATTCCCTTGTATTTTATCTTGTGTTTTGTTTTTGATACGATATCTAATATTCCAGACGAAGAAACTCCAATAAAAATCGACATCCATGATGATGAAAATTCGCATGGCCATGCATCGTTATACTTAGGAGAAAATGTTAATCGGATTGGAGTTACGTTGTTGATCGGAACCGGAGTTACGTAAATATGGCGACGGAATTAACGTCAGAATCGGTCCGAAACATGGAGGATCGGCCGATTGGTCCACAAGGCATGAAGATTTGTCAAGCATCTTTTTTTTATGTCAAAGTCACCAAAACTTTATCTTATTCAAAAGTGTGAAGATACCCTTCCCCACCCTTGAAATTTTCGGCCAAGCATGATGAAAGGAAATCATCAAAAGTCTTCATATCTTGCCAAATCAAGAAGATCTCCTCCTTTTCCCCACCTTGAAGAATCGGCCGAGCATGCTAAGGGATGGAGACTTACATTTTGTTGTTTTCTTGTTGTTTTTGTATCCTTATCCTACTATATATATGGTAGTTTATTTGGTGTTTGTAATCATCTTGAATCTTGAAAGTAATAAACCTTGTATTTCTTTGAAATATACGTTGAGAGTTCAACAAAACTTTAGTTATTGTTTCGACGCGTCTCGAGATTTTAACTTGATCAATTCTCAATAGGTCTTGGGAAGAGATTACTTTTATCGAGTTATAGGTCTAGTTCGATAAAACACATCCAAATCCGTATACACTACTACTTCACGGCCGAAATCCATTTAAGTTCGGCCACCCCTTGTATTTTCGAGTGACACTTTGATAATCGTCAAGACATAATAATCTTCCGTTGTATTTCATACGCATTACGTACGTAATTCGTATCATCTTCTTGTTCGATATTTTTTATTGTTATATCCGATATTATTCACATACAAAATACATCCGAAAAACTCCATATTCGTAAAAGCCTTCCGCTATCATACACTTACATATACTCCGACCGATACGTATCCACCTCTCCCCGGATAATTCGTATCATAAGTGGTATCGGAGCCATTTGTCTCACAGTTCTCGACGTTACTCAAGAAGATGGCATTCACCGATGAAGAAGTGGCACAACTACGTGACGTTCTTCGTGGCTTACCGGAGCCCAGAATCCAAGCACGACGAGGATACGACACCATGCATGCACCACGACATGCTGATGAATACAAGACAAGCGAACTCCTGGAGTTCGTAGGCGGCACCGATCCCGAGGTTTATTTGGAGTGGGAAAGAAAAATTAAACGAATGTTTGAGTTCAAGGATCTCAATGACGAGGTACGTTGCAAGTATGCGATCCTCAAACTTGGAAAGGGAGCTTCCCTTTGGTTTGAGCGAATGAAGACACAAAGAGTTCGTGCCGGAAAAGAGAAGATACGTTCGTGGGATTCTCTAAAAAAGAAACTACGAAAGAGATATGTCCCGACTACACACAAGTTAAGCTTGTATCGGAAAATTTCTGAACTCACGCAAGGAAAACTAAGTGTCGAGGAGTACATCGAGGAGTTTGAAAACTTATCCTTGATGGGAGAACTTGAAGAAAGCGAAGAATTGCGGATGTCCCGTTTCCTACGAGGTTTGAACAAAAATATTGCTAATTCCGTAGAACTCTACCCCTATTCCGACTTTGATACTTTATGCGGACTTTGCATAAAGTTGGAAAATCAAAACAAAACAAAACTATCTAAACCCGAATTCCCACCTAAATACGGAAATACCAGCTTTGGCGCGAGTTCTAGCTCGTTTCCAAAACCTGTCACCACAAGCCAACCCGTTACTACCATCCCAAAAACTCCTATCACACCAAAAGAAACAAGCCTATCTAAAGTCCGGTGTTTCAAATGTCAAGGATTTGGACACTATCAAAGTGCTTGTCCAAATCGGAGGATTGTGACGTTACGAGAAGCCATAGCCGCAGGAGGAATTACTAGCCGAAGAAGAAAGAGTTGGAGGCGTTTTTAACTTAGAAGGACGAGGAAGAAGAAGAATGCGAGGCATACGATGCCCGAACTATGACACGAACCTCGTCCTTCGCATGTTACAAACGAAGGCCGCCCCAAGTGACGAAGAACAACGAGACCAAATCTTCCACACGAAGTGTCGTGTCGGAGATAAATGGTGTAGCTTGATCATTGACGGTGGAAGTTGTACAAACGTGGCATCGAGCGAGATGGTCTCAAAACTCGGCTTGATCACCACGGCCCATCCGAAGCCCTATGCACTCCATTGGCTCGATGATGGAAACAAGGTGAAAGTATCAAGGCAAGTGAAGGTCGGACTCACCATGGGTTCGTATGGCGATGATATTACATGCGATGTACTACCGATGGACGCATGTCACGTGTTATTAGGAAGACCTTGGTTATTTGATCGGACGTACTACATCGAGGAGGAGTAATGAGTATGAGTTACGTGACAAAGGTAAAAAATTGTTCTTAAACCTATGTCACCTCAAGCTATCCGGACGATGAGTTCGAAAAAGTCGAAGGACCGAAACTTACGATGTTTGCAAGCGAAAGAAGTCAAACACGCCATTGACGATGGCGAACGTGTTTATTTGATGATGATCAAAGAGGTCGAAATCTTGCCACCAAATCGCAACATGAGGAAGAGATAGACGCACTATTACACGAGTTTTGGACGTATTTCGAAGACTTGCCGGTAGGATTACCACCTATCCGCGGAATTGAACATCAAATTGATCTTATACCGGGAGCTCCGTTACCGAACAAAGCGGCGTATCGTTGTAATCCCGAAGAAACCAAAGAACTACAACGTCAAATTGATGAACTCATGAATCACGGATATGTCAGAAAGTTTGAGTCGTGTGCGGTTCGATTCTACTTGTACCAAAAAAGACGGAACATGGCGAATGTGTATTGTGATGAGCCGTGAATAACATCACCGTCAAGTATCGGTTCCCCATCCGAGACTAGACGACATCCGGACGAGTTACATGGCTCGGTTATATTTTCCAAAGTTGATTTACGGAGCGGATACCATCAAATCCGCATGCGAGAGGGAGACGAATGGAAAACGGCGTTTAAAACAAAGAATGGACTTTACGAATGGGTTGTGATGCCATTCGGCCTCACCAACGCCCCGAGCACTTTTATGAGGTTGATGAACGAGGTTCTTAAACCTTTCTTGGGAAAGTTTGTTGTCGTGTACTTAGACGACATTTTGATCTGATCGGTCCGTAGAGGAACATCTCGAACATTTGCGTACGTATTTGAGACGCTAAGGGAACAAAAACTTTATGGAAAACGGGAGAAGTGTACTTTCCTAGTCGAGAGTCTTATCTTTCTCGGCTATGTTGTTTCAAAAGATGGAGTTTCGGTCGACCAAGAGAAGATCGCGGCAATCAAGTCGTGGCCGACCCCAGAGACAATCACGGAGGTACGGTCATTTCATGGCCTCGCTTCTTTTTACCGACGATTCATACGAGACTTTAGCACTATCTCGGTCCGATCACGGAGTGTCGAAAAAGGAACCTTTGCATGGAGCAGGCGGCCCAAAAGGCTTTTGAAAATTTAAAGGGAAATAAATGAGAAGCGCCGATTATGACCTTACCCGATATTACACAACCTTTTTAGGTATAATGCGACGCTAGCGGAGTTGGAATCGGGCGGTGCTTATTCAAAGAGGCCGTCCCATCGCCTATTTTTCGGAGAAGTTAAGTGGCGCCCGAGTGAATTATTGTACTTACGACAAGGAGTTCTATGCTATCGTAAGAGCACTCGATCATTGGAGTCATTATCTACGTTCAAAACATTTCGTGTTGCATTCGGATCACGAGTCGTTGAAATACATCAACGGACAAAGTAAGCTAAGCCCGAGACATGCAAAATGGGTGGAATTTTTACAATCTTTTCACTTTTCATCCAAGTACAAAGACGGGAAGAGTAATGTAGTGGCGGATGCACTATCGAGACGGTATGCCTTACTGTCAATGCTAGATGTTCGTTTGTTGGGGTTCGAGACTTTGAAAGATCATTACAACGACGATTTGGACTTCGGGGAAATTTTTAACCGTTGTAAAACGGCCCCGTACGAGGAATTTGTTTTACAGGATGGCTTTCTGATACGAATCGGTCAACATCATCAAATACAAATTACCAATTCTCGCGCGCACGACTATTTCGTAGCAGTTTTAGTATTTTGCCCATAACTTTCTCGTCCGAAATCCGATTCAGGTGATTCAAGTGGCCATGGAAAGCTAAGAAAGAGAGCTACAAATCTTATGAGATCATAGGATCAAATTCGGACCCATTGGACCCCAGAAATAACAAACGGCCAAAGACACAAGATTTGTGAAGACTTTCATCAAAGGATCTTCATCAAGTCACCATCACCTAAACATGCTTGAAAGGGACCCTTTGTCTTCATATCTTTCACAAGATAAGTGAAGATCACCTCCTTCCCCACCTTATTTGAAAATCGGCCATATTCCCCACCTTGAGAAAGACTTTCATCAAGTCACCATCACCTAAGACTTTCATCAAGTCACCATCACCTAATAAAACCAAAACTCACCATGATCTCCTTCCCCCACAAAAATCGGCCATATCAAGAGATTGAGGAAGACTTTCTTCAAGCATGCTCTTCATGTCACCATCAAGATATCTTCATCAAATCTACACCAAATCATCCTCACAAGTTCGGCGAATTGATGCATGGAGGAATGATATTTTGTTCTACTTCATGTCACCATCAAAGACCAAGATTGCTTCATCATGTCACCATCAAGACCAAGATTGCTTCATGTCTCTTTCACCTAATAACACCAAGATACTTGATATCTCACCTTTGATTTTCGGCCGAAATGTTAGTGCTAGGAAGTTTCGTTTTCTCGTTTTGTTATATTTGGAAACTACTATATATAGTAGTGCTCGTTGTATTTGTAAGATAATCTTGAATCTTGAATATTAATAAACCTTGTATTTCTTTGAAATATACGTTGAACGAGTTCAACAAAACTTTAGTTATTATTTCGACGCGTCTCGAATTATAACTTGATCGATTCTCAATAGGTCTTGAGGAGAGATTATCTTTATCGAGTTATAGGTCTAATTCGGTAAAACACATTCAAACCCATACACTATCCTACATCACGGCCGAAAACCGTATAAATTTCGGTCACCACCTTGTACTTTTGGTTGATACTTTGATACTTTTCGAAACATAATAATCTTCCGTTGTATTTCATACGCATTACGTACACTTACATACGTAATTCGTATCATAAGTGGTATCGGAGCCCAAGGTCATCTCCTTGGGCGAGTTATTCAACGATCTTTTTTTTTGTTTTGTTGAGATTAGAGCAGTCGGAAGAAAACAAAGTTTCCCGTGGATTCGACCGTTGGATCATTACGAAATTTTGACAAAGGTAAGCCAACTTCTTGAACTACAGTCTGAACGGTGGAGATCAGATTCTTTGATGATCTTCTTGGTTCATTCTTCACGGATTTCTTGGAAAATTTTCTGTCTGATTTCTTGTCAAGAACTATCTCTTGATTCTTGTCATCGGAAACCACACCTGAATTTCTTAATTCAGTTAAGGTTCTTGATCTTTCAACAAAATGGAGTTCAACGATATTTATCTCTTGGCGATATTACGCGACGCATTACAGTCTGCAGGAGTTCATGGGACATTAGATCGAAGCGGTGTTGATTGGCTCCACGTTTGTGAGGAGTTTTTCAACCACAATTCAATTCCAGTAGACCGCCGAGTCTCGTTGGCGACGAAACGCCTTCGTGGTCGCGCCTCGACCTGGTGGCAGAAATTGAAAACCAGCCGTTTACACCAAGGTAAACCCAAACTAAGAGACTGGAACAAATTCATAAAACACTTTACTCGGAAATTCATCCCCACAAATTCTCACCGCCACGATCCACCAACGGCTCCACACCGGAAATTGCAGAAGTTCAGCGCCACCCCGCCACCGACCTTCGATCTAAGGTTTTTCCCCATCAAAGAATTTCCAGCAAAGCTTTTTGTCGATGAAGACGATGTTCCTACCACCATTTTCAATGAGGTAGACGAGACAGAGGTTTCAACGGCGCAATACAACGAAGAAGATGAGTTGAGCCGTGTTTCCTAATTGATGAACACGGATCTTGCTACTTTGAGCATGGGCGATTGGTTATGTTGGCCAAATTGACCAAAACGGACCAAATTATTTTAATGATGAGGAGCCGATTAGTGTCATGGAAATTGGTCCGGATTATGAAGGGCCACCAGTGTTTGATACCGAACGATTGACGAAGAGGAACCCATAATTGATTCTGTGTTTCCCATTTTTGATGTTGTGCGACGGCGATCCATGTCTCATTGTAAGTTATTTTGAAGATTTTTGTCCAAACTCCAATGAGGCGTTTCGGTTCTTGATACGGAGCAAGAAGATGTTATAATTCGAACATCTATATCTTGAGCCTTACCAAGATTTTGATATGAAAGTAGACGACGAAGCGTTTTTCCTGTGGCTTGTAGTAGCATCCGATGAAGAGCGACCTATTATTCTTGTCGTGCTTCCCATTTCGGATATGACCGGTTATATGATGATTCATATCATGATATCGGTATTACCTCATGAGAATAATTATTATTATTTTATTAATAATGATAGTTATTTTGTTGGTGATTCTCGAGAGGGCCCCACTACCTATCGTCTAAAGATTTTGGGTCATGTACGTATCATGGATATCTTCGAGATCAAATACTTAGAGGCGTTAGTTAATTATCTTGGTGACGAGGAGTTCGGAATTGAGGACAATTCCCTTTAAAGAGAGAGGGTATGATACGAATCGGTCAACATCATCAAATACAAATTACCAATTCTCGCGCACGACTACTTCGTAGCAGCTTTAGTATTTTGCCCATAACTTTCTCGTCGAAATCCGATTCAGGTGATTCAAGTGGCCATGGAAAGCTAAGAAAGAGAGCTACAAATCTTATGAGATCATAGGATCAAATTCGGACCCATTGGACCCCAGAAATAACAAACGGCCAAAGACACAAGATTTGTGAAGACTTTCATCAAAGGATCTTCATCAAGTCACCATCACCTAAACATGCTTGAAAGGGACCCTTTGTCTTCATATCTTTCACAAGATAAGTGAAGATCACCTCCTTCCCCACCTTATTTGAAAATCGGCCATATTCCCCACCTTGAGAAAGACTTTCATCAAGTCACCATCACCTAAGACTTTCATCAAGTCACCATCACCTAATAAAACCAAAACTCACCATGATCTCCTTCCCCCACAAAAATCGGCCATATCAAGAGATTGAGGAAGACTTTCTTCAAGCATGCTCTTCATGTCACCATCAAGATATCTTCATCAAATCTACACCAAATCATCCTCACAAGTTCGGCCGAATTGATGCATGGAGGAATGATATTTTGTTCTACTTCATGTCACCATCAAAGACCAAGATTGCTTCATCATGTCACCATCAAGACCAAGATTGCTTCATGTCTCTTTCACCTAATAACACCAAGATACTTGATATCTCACCTTTGATTTTCGGCCGAAATGTTAGTGCTAGGAAGTTTCGTTTTCTCGTTTTGTTATATTTGGAAACTACTATATATAGTAGTGCTCGTTGTATTTGTAAGATAATCTTGAATCTTGAATATTAATAAACCTTGTATTTCTTTGAAATATACGTTGAACGAGTTCAACAAAACTTTAGTTATTATTTCGACGCGTCTCGAATTATAACTTGATCGATTCTCAATAGGTCTTGAGGAGAGATTATCTTTATCGAGTTATAGGTCTAATTCGGTAAAACACATTCAAACCCATACACTATCCTACATCACGGCCGAAAACCGTATAAATTTCGGTCACCACCTTGTACTTTTGGTTGATACTTTGATACTTTTCCAAACATAATAATCTTCCGTTGTATTTCATACGCATTACGTACACTTACATACGTAATTCGTATCACTTTCTTTTCAAGGGAAATAAATTATGTGTACCGAGACATACAATTCGGGAATTGCTGGTTCGGGAGGCGCACGGAGGAGGACTAGCCGGTCATTTCGGCTCAACCAAGACTGTAGAGGTGCTAAAAGAACATTTCTTTTGGCCGAAGATGTATGGTGACGTAAGCACAATCGTGAGCAAATGCGTAACTTGTCACATGATGAAAAGTTCGTTCAAGTCGAGTACATACATGCCGTTACCAATACCGTTACGACCGTGGGAGGACGTCTCGATGGATTTTATTGTGGCTTTACCTCGTACTCAACGAGGCAAAGACTCGATCATGGTGGTCGTCGACCGTTTTTCGAAAATGGCTCACTTTATCGCGTGCCACAAAACCGATGATGCAAGCAATGTGGCGGACTTGTACTTAGGAAGTAGTTCGTTTACACGGAGTTCCAAAAACTATCGTGTAGGAACGAGATTCCAAATTTGAGTTACTCGAATACTTTATGGAGGAAAGTAGGTACTAAACTCCTATTCAAGACTTCACATCACCCGCAAACCGACGGATAGGCCGAGGTAACTAATCGAACCTTGGGAGCATTATTGCGAGGGTTGGTAAATAAAACACAGAAGGATTGGGACATTAAACTTGCTCATGCGGAATTCGCATACAACCGATCACCCGGTTATGCCACGGCCCATTCACCTTTTGAAGTGGTATACGGATTAAATCCGCACTTGCCATTGGACTTGATTCCCTTGCCGAGCAACGAATTGGTTCACAAAGACGCCGAAGCAAAACTCAAATCAATGATGAAGTTACATGAAAAGATATGGGAACGGATTAAAGAAGTGAATGAAATTTACAAACGGAAGTCGAACAAAAATAAAAAAGCGAGATTATTTGATGTTGGCGACTTAGTTTGGATACATTTGAGAAAAGAAAGATTCCCAAGCAAGCGGAAAAACAAATTGATGCCGAGAGCCGAGGGTCCGTACAAAATTGTGGAAAAGGTGAACGACAACGCATACAAAGTCGAACTTCCGGCGAATACGAGTACACGCGACATTCAACGTAGGTGATCTCTCACCTTATCTTGACGACGATGGCATTGCGGAATTGAGGTCAATTCCTTTCAAAGACGGAGGAATGATACGATATCTAATATTCAGACGAAGAAACTCCAATAAAAATCGACATCCATGATGATGCAAATTCGCATGGCCATGCATCGTTATACTTAGGAGAAAATGTTAATCGGATTGGAGTTACGTTGTTGATCGGAACCGGAGTTACGTAAATATGGCGACGGAATTAACGTCAGAATCGGTCCGAAACATGGAGGATCGGCCGATTGGTCCACAAGGCATGAAGATTTGTCAAGCATCTTTTTTTTTTATGTCAAAGTCACCAAAACTTTATCTTATTCAAAAGTGTGAAGATACCCTTCCCCACCCTTGAAATTTTCGGCCAAGCATGATGAAAGGAAATCATCAAAAGTCTTCATATCTTGCCAAATCAAGAAGATCTCCTCCTTTTCCCCACCTTGAAGAATCGGCCGAGCATGCTAAGGGATGGAGACTTACATTTTGTTGTTTTCTTGTTGTTTTTGTATCCTTATCCTACTATATATATGGTAGTTTATTTGGTGTTTGTAATCATCTTGAATCTTGAAAGTAATAAACCTTGTATTTCTTTGAAATATACGTTGAACGAGTTCAACAAAACTTTAGTTATTGTTTCGACGCGTCTCGAGATTTTAACTTGATCAATTCTCAATAGGTCTTGGGAAGAGATTACTTTTATCGAGTTATAGGTCTAGTTCGATAAAACACATCCAAATCCGTATACACTACTACTTCACGGCCGAAATCCATTTAAGTTCGGCCACCCCTTGTATTTTCGAGTGACACTTTGATAATCGTCAAGACATAATAATCTTCCGTTGTATTTCATACGCATTACGTACGTAATTCGTATCATCTTCTTGTTCGATATTTTTTATTGTTATATCCGATATTATTCACATACAAAATACATCCGAAAAACTCCATATTCGTAAAAGCCTTCCGCTATCATACACTTACATATACTCCGACCGATACGTATCCACCTCTCCCCGGATAATTCGTATCAGTTTTTCATTTCAAGATCATGTGATCTTGTTTGATTCCTTAGTTGCTAAGAAGACTACCATGCTATAAGTAGTCTTGTTGATGCTTTCATTGTGGATATTGTATGTTGAAGAAATAAGAATACACTTGTGTTTTCTTGGTGAATGCTTTTCATCGAAACCTTGGTTATAATTCGACGCGTTTTCGAGTTTTAATCGAATCGATTCTCAATAGGTCTTGAGAAAAGATTATCTTATCAAACTATAGGTCTAGTTTGATAAATCATTCATATTGTTCTTGTTTATGTAAGCCGAATTGCCCTACTTTCGGTTATATCTTACGAGTGTTACACATATACGAGTGTTGTGAGGTAACAAAATATATCCGCTGCATTTTCCGGCGAATTTACGTTCATCTTAATACGTAATTCGTATCAGCTGCCGACCACCACCTGCCGGAACTGGCCGATCACTGCCGACCGAATCTGGCCGTGTCATCCGACACGGCCCGTGCCGAGGTGTCCTGGATAATGAAATCTCGCTGCCGACCGAACCCAACCGTGTCGTCCGACACGGGCCGTGCCGACACAACCCGACCGTGCCAGGCGACACGGCCGAGTCACACTCTTCCGGATAGTACAATTCTCGCTGTCCGACCAACTCGACCGTGCCAGGCGACACGGTCGAGTCCTGCCGAACATGTGCGCCCGCACATGCCGCCGCGGCCGTGCCGATCGGCACGGGCCGTGTCCGACAGACCAGCAAATGGCCATTATTGCTGATTTTTTTTATTTTTTGTTGTTTTTCCTCCCCTCACATGTCATGATTAGACTTGCATGTTATGTGGGGTGTCTTATATTCATTTTGTTGTGTGATTCCCCCTCCCTTTGATTTGATTCCTTTGTATTTTATCTTGTGTTTTGTTTTTCATTTCAAGATCATGTGATCTTGTTTTATTTCCTTAGTTGCTAAGAAGACTACCATGCTATAAGTAGTCTTGTTCATGCTTTCATTATGCATTGTATGTTGAAGAAATAAGAATACACTTGTGTTTTCTTGGTGAATGCTTTTCATCGAAACCTTGATTATAATTCGACGCGTTTTCGAGTTTTAATCGAATCGATTCTCAATAGGTCTTGAGGAAAGATTATCTTATCAAACTATAGGTCTAGTTTGATAAATCATTCATATTGTTCTTGTTTATGTAAGCCGAATTGCCCTACTTTCGGTTATATCTTACGAGTGTTACACATATTCGAGTGTTGTGAGGATCAATTATATTTCCGCTGCATTCCATACGAGTTTACGTCCACTTTCATACGTAATTCGTATCACGCCATCCCTGATACGAATTATCTGGGAGAGAGGCGGATGCGTATTGTTCGGAGTGTGCGTAAGAATATCGTAGCGGAAGTCTTTTTACGATTAGGGTGTTTTTGGAAGTATTTTGTGGCAGTAATATCGAATATGACAATGAAAATTCGAACAAATGGAAAATGGAAGTAATATCAGAAAAGTGATAATTTCAATCAAGAAGACTTGAACGATCAAGAACAAGGGTTTATCGAATTAGACCTATAATTCGATAAGGTGATTTCTTCCCAAGACCTATTGAGAATCAATCGGATTAATATTCGAAAACGCGTCGAAAAAAAATCAAGTTTCGGTAAAAATCATTCACCAATGATAGAAACACAAAGTGTATTCTTTCACATTCAAATTCATAATACTCTATATATTTCTACAATGCTAATCCACTCCTACTTATAGGAGGTGAAGTCTCCTACTTAAGGAATAAAACAAAAAAATAAAATAATTCAAAGATTATAAAATCTTTGAATAATCCAAACAAATCAAATAAAATACACACAAGAAACATAAATCACAAAATGGGGGAAACATAATCCCTAAAAAAAGTAAAAAGGAAAAGAGAAGTCAAAAATACACAAAAGTGTATAAAATATGTGGGCTGCCGGCAGGGACTCGACCGTGTCCGCTTGACACGGTCGCGGCGCGACAGCAACGTCTGACAGTGACTCGGCACGGGCGCGGCGCGACAGGGACCGGCAGCGACTCGACCGTGCGGCGTGACAAGGACGTTTGGCAGGACTCGATCGTGTCCTGGAACACGGTCGGGCGTCAGGGCAGTGGGTTCCGGTAGTTGTGGGCGAGTAGGACTCGACCGTGTCTCCTGGCACGGTCGGGTTCGGCTGACAGCGACCTTGACTATTCCGAACGATCATGACTCGACCGTTCCGGACGACACGGTCGAGTCCGGCCGGCAGTGCTCGGCATTTTCCGGCAGGCGTGACTTTTTCCGGCAGACTGGATATTTTCCGGCCGGTTGGACATTTTCCGGCAGGTTGGACATTCTTTTTACGTCTTATGTCCGTTTTCTCGCCTAAAAATGTCGCCGTATGTGCAGGACGTGTCGTAAGGCCATTTATGTCGATCCGTGCTTCGTTTTCTTTATTCGGACTAGTCAATTCCGTATCATCCCCTCCCCCTTTAAAGGGAATTGTCCTCAATTCCGAACTTCCTTCATCATCAAGATAATTAATTAAAGCCTCTAAGTACTTGATCTCGAAAATGTCCGCAGTACGTACATGGCCCAAAATCTTGAGACGATAGGTAGTGGGGCCCCCTCGAGAATCACCAACAAAATAACTATCATTATTAATAAATTAATAATAATTACTCCGCCCGGTAATACCGATATCATGACATGAGTGGACATCTAAAATGGGACGCACGGTTAATTTCTCATCGGGTTCATCCTCCAGAATTGGAAACACTGATAATTCCACATCGGGTTCACCATCAAGAATGGGAAACACAGGATTTATTACGAATTCCTCTTCATCAACTGGTTCCTCATCAAATACTGGCGGTCCGTCATAATCTGACCAACTCTCCGTTTCAATATTGTTGGGCTCCTCCAATAATAGCCCATCACAAAATATTTTACTAACCTCAATTTGGTAATCATCCAAGACAATAAAGTCCATCACAAGAAACTGAGTCGATATGAAATTTAGGCCCAAAATTGTCGTTTTCTTCTAACCGATCAATTTTAGTACCAAGCTCAATTTTGTCTTCCACAACTTTAAAAGACCCGACTTGTGTCAAATGTTCATCTGACCATAATTCACTTGGCTCATCAATTCCGTTTTAGTCAATTTGGCCAACGCAATTAATGATACGATATCTAATATTCCACTCGAAGAAGCTCCAATAAAAATCGACGTCCACGACGATACGCATGGCCATGCATCATTATACTTAGGAGAAAAGAATACGCGGATTGGAGTTACGTTGTTAATCGGAATCGGAGTAACGTAAAATTCGACGACGGAACCGGTCCGAAAGCATGAAGATCGACCAAAACATGCTTGAAAGGGACCCTTTGTCTTCATATCTTTCACAAGATATGTGAAGATCACCCCCTTCCCCACCTTGTTTGATAAATCGGCCAAGACAAATAAAAGATCAAGATCTTCATATCTTATCAAGATACATGAAGAATAAATCTCCCAAGACTCCCACACAATCGGCCGAAAATCTCCCATGGATGAAGACTTTCATCAAGTTTTTGTTCAACATGTCAAAGTCATACTACATTCCAAGATACTTGAAGATTGTCCAAGATTTCTCCTCCCCACACCACATCTCGGCCGAAGACATAAGGAAGCTTGGTGTTTCGTTTTTTTCTTGTTGTTTTTGGTAACATTATCCTTGTAAACTACTATATATAGTAGTGCTCGTTGTATTTGTAAGATATCGAGAATCATAATAAACATTGTATTTCCTTTGAAATATACGTTGAACGAGTTCGACAAACTTTAGTTATTGTTTCGACGAGTCTCGAGATTTTAACTTGATCAATTCTCAAAAGGTCTTGGGAAGAGATTACCCTTTTATCGAGTTATAGGTCTAGTTCGATAAAAACACACCAAACTCCGTACATCATACTATATCACGGCCGAATCCCATTAAATTCGTCCATCACCTTTGTCATTTTTGATCCATATTGTAAACTTGTTAATCTTCCGTTGTGTTTATACGCATTACTTACGTAATTCGTATCATAAGTGGTATCAGAGACATTTGTCTCACAGTCTCGACGTTACTCAAGAAGATGGCATTCACCGATGAAGAAGTAGCACAACTACGTGACGTTCTTCGCGGCTTACCGGAGCCCAGAATCCATGCACGACGAGGACATGACACCATGCATGCACCACGACATGCGGATGAATACAAGACCAGCGAACTTCCGGAGTTCGTAGGCGGCACCGATCCTGAGGTTTATTTGGAGTGGGAAAGAAAAATTGAACGAATGTTTGAGTTCAAGGAGCTCAATAACGAGGTACGTTGCAAGTACGCGATTCTCAAACTTGGAAAGGGAGCTTCCCTTTGGTTTGAGCGAATGAAGACACAAAGAGTTCGTGCCGGAAAGGAGAAGATACGTTCGTGGGATTCTCTAAAAAAGAAACTACGAAAAAGATATGTCCCGGCTACGCACAAGTTAAGCTTGTATCGAAAAATTTCTGACCTCACGCAAGGAAAGCTAAGTGTCGAGGAGTACATCGAGGAGTTTGAAAACTTATCCTTGATGGGAGAACTTGAAGAAAGCGAAGAATTACGGATGTCCCGTTTCCTTCGAGGTTTGAATAAAAATATTGCTGATTCCGTGGAACTCTACCCCTATTCCGACTTCGATACTTTATGCGGGCTTTGCATAAAGTTGGAAAATCAAAACAAAACAAAACTCTCTAAACCCGAATTCCCACCTAAATACGGAAATACCCACTTTGGCGCGAGTTCTAGCTCGTTTCCAAAACCTGTCACCACAAGCCAGCCCGTTACTACCCTTCCAAAAACTCCTATCACACCAAAAGAAACAAGCCTATCTAAAGTCCGGTGTTTCAAATGTCAAGGATTTGGACACTATCAAAGTGCTTGTCCAAATCGGAGGATTGTAACGTTGCGAGAAGCCATAGCCGCCCGAGAGGAATTATTAGCCGAAGAAGAAAGAGTTGGAGACGTTTTTAACTTAGAAGCTGACGAAGAAGAAGAAGAATGCGAGGCATACGATGCCCCGAACTATGACACGAACCTTGTCCTTCGCATGTTACAAACGGGCGGCCGAGTGACGAAGAACAACGAGACCAAATCTTTCACACGAAGTGTCGTGTCGGAGAGAAATGGTGTAGCTTGATCATTGACGGTGGAAGTTGTACAAACGTGGCATCGAGCGAGATGGTCTCAAAACTCGGCTTGATCACCACGGCCCATCCTAAGCCGTATGCACTCCATTGGCTCGATGATGGAAACAAAGTAAAAGTATCAAGACAAGTGAAGGTCGGACTCACC
Source organism: Orobanche coerulescens (assembly GCA_033398695.1). Taxonomy (NCBI): domain Eukaryota; kingdom Viridiplantae; phylum Streptophyta; class Magnoliopsida; order Lamiales; family Orobanchaceae; genus Orobanche; species Orobanche coerulescens. The sequence continues at coordinate 57,687,236 of CM065812.1, read as the reverse complement.
ATGGGTTCGTATGGCGATGATATTACATGCGATGTACTACCGATGGACGCGTGTCACGTGTTATTAGGAAGACCTTGGTTATTTGATCGGGACGTACTACATCGAGGGAGGAGTAATGAGTATGAGTTACGTGACAAAGGTAAAAAAATTGTTCTTAAACATATGTCACCTCAAGCTATCCGGGCGATGAGTTCGAAAAAAGTCGAAGGACCGAAGCTTACGATGTTTGCAAACGAGAAAGAAGTCGAGCACGCCATTGACGATGGCGAGCGTGTTTATTTGATGATGATCAAAGAGGTCCGAAATCTTGCCACCAAATCGCAACATGAGGAAGAGATAGACGTACTATTACACGAGTTTTCGGACGTATTTCGAAGACTTGCGGTAGGATTACCACCTATCCGCGGATTGAACACCGATTGATCTTATACCGAGCTCCATTACCGAACAAAGCGGCGTATCGTTGTAATCCCGAAGAAACCAAAGAACTACAACGTCAAATTGATGAACTCATGAATCACGAGATATGTCCGAGAAAGTTTAAGTCCGTGTGCGGTTCCGGTTCTACTCGTACCAAAAAAGACGGAACATGGCGAATGTGTATTGACAAGAGAGCCGTGAATAACATCACCGTCAAGTATCGGTTTCCCATCCCGAGACTAGACGACATGCTGGACGAGTTACATGGCTCGGTTATATTTTCCAAAGTTGATTTACGGAGCGGATACCATCAAATCCGCATGCGAGAGGGAGACGAATGGAAAACGGCGTTTAAAACGAAGAATGGCCTTTACGAATGGGTTGTGATGCCATTCGGCCTCACCAACGCCCCGAGCACCTTTATGAGGTTGATGAACGAGGTTCTTAAACCTTTCTTGGGAAAGTTTGTTGTCGTGTACTTAGACGACATTTTGATCTACAGTCGGTCCGTAGAAGAACATCTCGAATATTTGCGGTACGTGTTTGAGACGCTAAGGGAACAAAAACTTTATGGAAAACGGGAGAAGTGTACTTTCCTAGTCGAGAGTCTTGTCTTTCTCGGCTATGTTGTTTCGAAAGACGGAGTTTCGGTCGACCAAGAGAAGATCGCGGCAATCAAGTCGTGGCCGACCCCAAAGACAATCACGGAGGTACGGTCATTTCATGGCCTCGCTTCTTTTACCGACGATTCATACGGACTTCAAAGACTATCTCCATCCGATCACGAGTGTCCGAAAAGGGAACCTTTGCTTGGAACGAGACGGCCCAAAAGGCTTTTGAAAATTTAAAGGGAAAATTATGTGAAGCACCGATTTTGACGTTACCCGATTTTTCACAACCGTTTGAAGTAGAATGCGACGCTAGCGGAGTTGGAATCGGGGCAGTGCTTATTCAAAAAGGTCGTCCCATCGCCTATTTTTCGGAGAAGTTAAGTGGCGCCCGAGTGAATTATTGTACGTACGACAAGGAGTTCTATGCTATCGTAAGAGCACTCGACCATTGGAGTCATTATCTACGTTCGAAACATTTCGTGCTGCATTCGGATCATGAGTCGTTGAAATACATCAACGGACAAAGTAAGTTAAGTCCAAGACATGCAAAATGGGTGGAATTTTTACAATCTTTTCACTTTTCATCCAAGTACAAGGACGGGAAGAGTAATGTAGTGGCGGATGCACTATCGAGACGGTATGCCTTACTGTCGATGCTAGATGTTCGTTTGTTGGGGTTCGAGACTTTGAAAGATCATTACAACGACGATTTGGACTTCGGGGAAATTTTTAACCGTTGTAAAACGGCCCTGCATTTGAGGAATTTATTTTACAGATGGCTTTCTTTTCAAGGGAAATAAATTGTGTGTGCCGAGGCATACAATTCGGGAATTGTTGGTTCGGGAGGCGCACGAGGAGGACTAGCTTGGTCACTTCGGTTCGACCAAAATCAGAGAGGTGCTAAAAGAACATTTCTTTTGGCCGAAGATGTATGGTGACGTCAGCACAATCGTGAGCAAATGCGTAACTTGTCACATGATGAAAAGATCGTTCAAGTCGAGTACATACATGCCGTTGCCGATACCGCTACGACCGTGGGAGGATGTCTCGATGGATTTTATTGTGGCTTTACCTCGTACTCAACGAGGCAAGGACTCGATCATGGTGGTCGTCGACCGTTTTTCGAAAATGGCTCACTTTGTCGCGTGCCACAAAACCGATGATGCAAGCAACGTGGCGGACTTGTACTTCCGGGAAGTAGTTCGTTTACACGAGTTCCAAAACTATCGTGTCGGATCGAGATTCCAAATTTCGAGTTACTCGGAATACTTTATGGAGGAAAGTAGGTACTAAACTCCTATTCAAGATTCACATCACCCGCAAACCGACGGATGCATCGAGGTAACTAATCGAACCTTGGGAGCATTATTACGAGGGTTGGTAAATAAAACACAGAAGGATTGGGACGTTAAACTTGCTCATGCGGAATTCGCATACAACCGATCACCCGGTTATGCCACGGCCCATTCACCTTTTGAAGTGGTATACGGATTAAATCCGCACTTGCCATTAGACTTGATTCCCTTGCCGAGCGACAATTGGTTCACAAAGACGCCGAGGCAAAACTCAAATCAATGATGAAGTTACATGAAAAGATACGGAACGGATTAAAGAAGTGAATGAAATTTACAAACGAAAGTCGAACAAAAATAAAAAGGCAAGATTATTCGATGTGGGCGACTTAGTTTGGATACATTTGAGAAAAGAAAGATTCCCAAGCAAACGGAAGAACAAATTGATGCCGAGAGCCGAGGGTCCGTACAAAATTGTGGAAAAGGTGAACGACAACGCATACAAAGTCGAACTTCCGGAGAATACGAGTACACGCGACTTTCAACGTAGGTGATCTCGCGCCTTACCTTGACGACGATGGCATTACGGAATTGAGGTCAATTCCTTTCAAAGAAGGAGGGAATGATACGATATCTAATATTCCACTCAAGAAGCTCCAATAAAAATCGACGTCCACGACGATACGCATGGCCATGCATCATTATACTTAGGAGAAAAGAATACGCGGATTGGAGTTACGTTGTTAATCGGAATCGAGTAACGTAAAATTCGACGACGGAACCGGTCCAAAGCATGAAGATCGACCAAAACATGCTTGAAAGGGACCTTTGTCTTCATATCTTTCACAAGATATGTGAAGATCACCCCTTCCCCACCTTGTTTGATAAATCGCCAAGACAAATAAAAGATCAAGATCTTCATATCTTATCAAGATACATGAAGAATAAATCTCCCAAGACTCCCCACACAATCGGCCGAAAATCTCCCATGGATGAAGACTTTCATCAAGTTTTTTGTTCAACATGTCAAAGTCATACTACATTCCAAGATACTTGAAGATTGTCCAAGATTTCTCCTCCCCACACCACATCTCGGCCGAAGACATAAGGAAGCTTGGTGTTTCGTTTTTTTCTTGTTGTTTTTGGTAACATTATCCTTGTAAACTACTATATATAGTAGTGCTCGTTGTATTTGTAAGATATCGAGAATCATAATAAACATTGTATTTCCTTTGAAATATACGTTGAACGAGTTCGACAAACTTTAGTTATTGTTTCGACGAGTCTCGAGATTTTAACTTGATCAATTCTCAAAAGGTCTTGGGAAGAGATTACCCTTTTATCGAGTTATAGGTCTAGTTCGATAAAAACACACCAAACTCCGTACATCATACTATATCACGGCCGAATCCCATTAAATTTGTCCATCACCTTTGTAATTTTTGATCCATATTGTAAACTTGTTAATCTTCCGTTGTGTTTATACGCATTACTTACGTAATTCGTATCAATTAATTGGCCCATGTTCATAATAGCAAGATCCAAGTTCGTCAATTATGGAAACATGGCTCAACTCACTTTCTTCGTTGTATTGTGGCGTTGAAACCTCTGTCTCATCTACTCCATCGAAAACGGTGGTAGGGACATCATCTTCATCGAAAAATGGCTTTGCTGGAAATTCTTCGATGGGGATAAACCTTAGATCGAAGGTTGGTGGTGGGGTGGCGCCGAACTTCTCCAATTTCCGGTGTGGTGCCATTGGTGGATCGTGGTGGTGAGAATTTGTGGGGATGAATTTCCGAGTAAAGTGTTTTATGAATTTGTTCCAGTCTCTTAGTTTGGGTTTACCTTGGTGTAAACGGCTGGTTTTCAATTTCTGCCACCAGGTCGAGGCGCGACCACGAAGGCGTTTTGTCGCCAACGAGACTCGGAGGTCTACTGGAATTGAATTGTGGTTGAAAAACTCCTCACAAACGTGGAGCCAATCAACACCTGCTTCTGGATCGGAATGTCCCATGAACTCTGGTACGCTGTGTAATGCGTCGCGTAATATCACCAAGAGATAAATATCGTTGAACTCCATTTGGTTGAAAGATCAAGAACCTTAACTGAATTAAGAAATGCAGGTGTGGTTTCCGATGACAAGAATCAAGAGTTATTTTCTTCGACAAGCAATCGTTGAATAAATCGCCCAAGGAGATGACCTTGGGCTCCGATACCACTTATGATACGAATTATCCGGGAGAGAGGCGGATGCGTATCGTTCGGAGTGTGCGTAAGAATATCGTAGCGGAAGTCTTTTTACGATTAGGGTGTTTTTGGAAGTATTTTGTGGCAGTAATATCGAATATGACAATGAAAATTCGAACAAATGGAAAATGGAAGTAATATCGGAAAAGTGATAATATCGATCAAGAAGACTTGAATGATCAAGAACAAGGGTTTATCGAATTAGACCTATAATTCGATAAGGTGATTTCTTCCCAGGACCTATTGAGAATCAATCGGATTAATATTCGAAAACGCGTCGAATAAAAATCAAGTTTCGGTAAAAATCATTCACCAATGATAGAAACACAAAGTGTATTCTTTCACATTCAAATTCATAATACTCTATATATATCTCTACAATGCTAGTCCACTCCTACTTATAGGAGGTGAAGTCTCCTACTTAAGGAATAAAACAAAAAAAATAAAATAATTCAAAGATTATAAAATCTTTGAATAATCCAAACAAATCAAATAAAATACACACAAGAAACATAAATCACAAAATGGGGGAAACATAATCCCTAAAATAAGTAAAAAGGAAAAGAGAAATCAAAAATACACAAAAGTGTATAAAATATGTGGGCTGCCGGCAGCGACTCGATCGTGTCCCGTGACACGGTCGTGGCGCGGTCGACAGGCGCCGGCAGGGACTCGACCGTGTCCGCTTGACACGGTCGCGGCGCGACAAAGAACGCCTCGACATGACTCGGCACGGCGCGGCGCGACAGGACCGCAGCGACTCGACCGTGCGGCGTGACAAGGACGTTGCAGACTCGATCGTGTCCTCGGAACACGGCCGGCATCGTGGCGATGGGTTCCGGTAGTTGTGGGCGAGTAGGAGTCGACCGTGTCTCTGGCACGGTCGGGTTCGGCCGACAGCAACCTTGGCTATTCCGGACGAGCATGACTCGACTGTTCCGGATGACACTTGCCGAGTCCTACGGCAGTTGCTCGGCATTTTCTACAGCGTGACTTTTCCTACAGATCGATATTTTCCACGGTTGGACATTTTCCGGCAGGTTGGACATTCTTTTTACGTCTTATGTCCGTTTTCTCGCCTAAAAATGTCGCCGTATGTGCAGGACGTGTCGTAAGGCCATTTATGTCGATCCGTGCTTCGTTTTCTTTATTCGGACTAGTCAATTCCCTATCAATCCCACATAGGACACAAATACCATCTTCATGCTGCAGCCAAGGCTTATCCATATTCGACAGACGCTCCTAAATAGCCAACCATAATATGAAGGAGTGCCTATGAATCTTCCCGGGACCAAGAAGCAGAGGGGCCCACGGTACAGAAGGAGAATACGCTCTAAGGAATCGAAGAGCGGACGAGGAAGAATAGGAACCTGAGCTATGTGGTCTCCAAGAGATGCGATCCTGTCCTCCATAGATAGGAGGGAGGGCAGAAACAACCTGCTGGAACCCAGTGCGATCAACCACTGGCCAGACCCATTGACCACCAGAAATAACAGAGCCAAGACGGGCATGCACATCAATGCCAGTTCAAAGGGGCGCTCTAGGAAGAGAATGCCTAATCAAACCCATAGGGTGCCAAGGATCCGACCATAAACGGAAGGAAGAGCCATCACCAACAGAATACTGAAACGCTCCCATGACAAGGGGACGCAACTTCAGCAGCTGTTTCTAGTACCAAGAAGACGCAGCAGAGATAGGGATATCCCAAAAAGAACACTGCTGAACTCTATACGAACGAACCCAGCTAACCGAAACAGAACAAGAAGACCCAGCCAGGAGAGTCCAGATATGGCGGGTCATAAGGGCCTGGTTCTGAACCCTCAACGGAGTAATACCAAGGCCACCACACTCTACAGGCAAGCAAACCTTAGACCAAGCCACTTTAGCATGCCCAGAGTCATGAGAACCTTTCCAAAGAAAACGCCTTAAATGCTTCTCAATAAATGCAAGCACGCCCTTAGGCAGGATAAAAATACAGGACCAATAAATGTGAAGAGCATATAACACAGACCGAATAAGCTGACAACGACCGGCCATTGATAGAGATCTACAAGCCCAGTCACTCAGCCGACCATCAATCCTGTCAAGCAAAGGAGAGCACTGAGCCACCATGAGCTTCGATGAAGATAATAGGACTCCCAAATACCTCACAGGGAGATGGCGCATCTGAAATCCTAATAACTGCTCAACCTGAGCCCCCTGCTCCAATGCATTCCCCGAGAGAAAAAAATTACTCTTCCCACGGTTAGCACGCAACCCCGAAAGTGAATCAAAGATATCAATACTCCTCTTAAGAACACCAATAGAGACCTCATCTGGATTACAGAAAAGAAGGAGATCATCAGCAAAGGCGAGCATGAAAGTACGGGTGGCCTCACACTTCCAGTGGTATCGAAACCCCGAGGTCTGAGCAATCTCATGAGTAATTACCATGAAGCACCTCCATAACAATAACAAAGAGATAAGGGGACATGGGGTCTCCCAGCCGAAGACCCCTACGACCTCTAAAGATCCCCTAGGCATCACCATTCAAGGATACCGATGCACTCCCTGATCCAGGCAATGAACGACATATGGAAACCCATACACTGCAGAGCAATCAGCACAAAATCCCACTCAACAGTGTCATAAGCATTCATAAGGTCAACTTTTAACACACACCGTCTAGGCATCCCCCTCTGCCCATAACCATGAAAAAGTTCAAGAAGGATATTATCACTAATCCTTCTCCCAGGAATAAAAGCAGTCTGAGCCGGGTCAATCAAGGCATCCAAGCTATCACGCATACGGTGAACAATAACTTTCGAAATAGCCTTATATAATAAGTTGCAGCAAGAGATCGGTCTAAAATCCGACATGCTCTTAGGCAAGGCTACTTTCAGAACAAGAGAAATGATTGTAGAATTGATCTGCCTGACAAACTTCCCGGTAGCAAAGAAATACATAATAGTGATACGGAATTGACTAGTCCAAATAAAGAAAACGAAGCAAGGATCGACGTAAATGGCCTTACAACGCGTCATGCACGTACGACGACATTTTTAGGTGAGAAAACGGACACTTGCCGGAAAATGACACAACCTGCCGGAAAATGTCGAGCCTGCCGGAAAATATCGCACCTGCCGGAAAATGCCGAGCACTGCCGACCGAACTCGGCCGTGTCGTCCGACACGGCCCGTGCCGAGATGTCCCAGAATTGTGAAACTGACTGCCGGCCAGACTCGACCGTGTCCCGAGACACGGCCCGAAGTCTTTCGGATAAGCTAAAATCGACTGCCCAGACGCCCGACCGTGTTCCAGGACACGGTCGAGTCAATGCCGAACGTCCTTGTCGCGCCGCGCCCGTGCCGAGTCACTGTCGGACGAATCACTATCGGACGTCCTTGTCGCGCCGCGACCGTGCCAAGCGGACATGGTCGAGTCCCTGCCGGCGCCTGTCGACCGTGCCGCGGCCGTGTCACGGGACACGGTGATACGATATCTAATATTCCAATCGAAGAAGCTCCAATAAAAATCGACATCCAGGACGATGCAAATTCGCATGGCCATGCATCATTATACTTGGGAGAAAAGAACACGCGGATTGGAGTTACGTTGTTAATCGGAATAGGAATAACGTAAAACTTGACGACGGGATCGGTCCAAAAGCATGAAGATTCGGCCAAGACATGCTTGAAAGGGACCTTACTTGACTTCATATCTTTGACAAGATAATGAAGATATTTCTCCTTCCCCACCTTGCTACAAAATCGGCCAAGCATAAGATTTGATGAAGATTTTCATCAAATATCTTCTTCATGTCATAATCACCATGATAAGTCCAAAATGCTCCTTCCCCACCTTCCCCACAAATCGGCCCAAGCATGATATGGGATGAAGACTTTCATCAAGGATTTTCTTCATGTCTTAATCACCAAATAAATCCAAGATGCTTGATATCTTGGACAAAATCTTCTTGATCCCATCCTTAGATATTTCGGCCGATTGGTATGTTGCTAGGAAGTTTCGTTTTCTCGTTTTGTTGTATTTTCTTACGGTTGGAAACTACTATATATAGTAGTACTTGTGGTATTTGTAAAGCATCTTGAATATTAATAAACCTTGTATTTCTTTGAAATATACGTTGAACGAGTTCAACAAAACTTTAGTTATTGTTTCGACGCGTCTCGAGATTTTAACTTGATCAATTCTCAATAGGTCTTGAGGAGAGATTACTTTTATCGAGTTATAGGTCTAGTTCGATAAAACACATCAAAACCCGTTTATCATACTACTTCACTACGAAATCCATTTAAGTTCGGTCACCCTTGTAATTTTCGAGTGATACTTGATAATTGTCAAGACATAATAATCTTCCGTTGTATTTTATACGCATTACTTACGTAATTCGTATCATAAGTGGTATCGAGACATTTGTCTCACGGTTCTCGACGTTACTCAAGAAGATGGCATTCACCGATGAAGAAGTAGCACAACTACGTGACGTTCTTCGCGGCTTACCGAGCCTGTAATCCATGCACGGCGAGGATACGACACCATGCATGCACCACGACATGCCGATGAATACAAGACAAGCGAACTTCCGAGTTCGTAGGCGCACCGATCCCGAGGTTTATTTGGAGTGGGAAAGAAAATTGAACGAATGTTTGAGTTCAAGGATCTCAATGACGAGGTACGTTGCAAGTATGCGATTCTCAAACTTGGAAAGGAGCTTCCCTTTGGTTTGAGCGAATGAAGACACAAAGAGTTCGTGCCGAAAGGAGAAGATACGTTCGTGGGATTCTCTAAAAGAAACTACGAAAAGATATGTCCCGCCACGCACAAGTTAAGCTTGTATCGAAAAATTTCGACCTCACGCAAGGAAAGCTAAGTGTCGAGGAGTACATCGAGGAGTTTGAAAACTTATCCTTGATGGGAGAACTTGAAGAAAGCGAAGAATTACGGATGTCCCGTTTCCTTCGAGGTTTGAATAAAAATATTGCTGATTCCGTGGAACTCTACCCCTATTCCGACTTTGATACTTTATGCGGACTTTGCATAAAGTTGGAAAATCAAAACAAGACAAAACTTTCTAAACCCGAATTCCCATCTAAATACGGAAATACCAGCTTTGGCGCGAGTTCTAGCTCGTTTCCAAAAACTGTCACCACAAGTCCACCCGTTACTACCATTCCAAAAACTCCTATCACCCCAAAAGAAACAAGCCTGTCTAAAGTCCGGTGTTTCAAATGTCAAGGATTTGGACACTATCAAAGTGCTTGTCCAAATCGGAGAATTGTGACGTTACGAGAAGCCATAGCCGTCCGAGAAGAATTACTAGCCGAAGAAGAAAGAATTGGAGACGTTTTTAACTTAGAAGCTGGCGAAGAAGAAGAAGAATGCGAGGCATACGATGCCCGAACTATGACACGAACCTCGCCCTTCGCATGTTACAAACGAAGCTGACCTGAGCGACATAGAACAACGAGACCAAATCTTTCACACGAAGTGTCGTGTCGGAGAGAAATGGTGTAGCTTGATCATTGACGGTGGAAGTTGTACAAACGTGGCATCAAGCGAGATGGTCTCAAAGCCCGGATTAATCACCACGGCTCATCCAAAGCCGTATGCACTCCATTGGCTCGATGATGGAAATAAGGTGAAAGTTTCAAGACAGGTGAAGGTCGGACTCACCATGGGTTCGTATGGCGATGATATTACATGCGATGTACTACCGATGGACGCATGTCACGTATTGTTGGGAAGACCTTGGTTATTTGATCGGGACGTACTACATCGAGGGAGGAGCAACGAGTATGAGTTACGTGACAAAGGTAAAAAAATTGTTCTTAAACCTATCTCACCTCAAGCTATCCGAACGATGAGTTCAAAAAAAATCGAAGGGCCGAAACTTACGATGCTTGCAAACGAAAAAGAAGTCGAACACGCCATTGACGATGGCGAACGTGTTTATTTGATGATGATCAAAGAGGTCCGAAATCTTGCCACCAAATCACACCATGAAGAAGAGATAGATACACTATTACACGAGTTCGCGGATGTATTTCCCGAAGACTTGCCGGTAGGATTACCACCTATCCGCGGAATTGAACACCAAATTGATCTTGTACCGGGAGCTCCATTACCGAACAAAGCGGCGTATCGTTGTAATTCCGAAGAAACCAAAGAACTACAACGTCAAATTGATGAACTCATGAATCACGGATATGTCCGAGAAAGTTTAAGTCCGTGTGCGGTTCCAGTCCTACTTGTACCAAAAAAAGACGGATCATGGCGAATGTGTATTGACAGTAGAGCCATGAATAACATCACCGTCAAGTATCGGTTCCCCATCCCGAGACTAGACGACATGTTAGACGAGTTACATGGCTCGATTATATTTTCAAAAGTTGATTTACGGAGCGGATACCATCAAATCCGCATGCGAGAGGGAGACGAATGGAAGACGGCATTTAAAACAAAGAATGGACTTTACGAATGGGTTGTGATGCCATTCGGTCTCACTAATGCCCCGAGCACTTTTATGAGGTTGATGAACGAGGTTCTCAAACCTTTCTTGGGAAAGTTTGTTGTTGTATACTTAGACGACATTTTGATCTACAGTCGATCCTTAGAGGAGCATCTCGAACATTTGCGGCACGTATTTGAAACTCTAAGGGAACAGAAACTTTATGGAAAGCGGGAGAAGTGTACTTTCCTAGTCGAGAGTCTTGTCTTTCTCGGCTATGTTGTTTCGAAAGAAGGAGTTTCGGTCGACCAAGAGAAGATCGCGGCAATCAAGTCGTGGCCGACCCCAAAGACAATCACGGAGGTACGATCATTTCATGGCCTCGCTTCTTTTTACCGACGGTTCATACGGGACTTTAGCACCATCTCCAGTCTGATCACGGAGTGTCTTAAAAAAGGAACCTTTGCATGGAACGAGACGGCCCAAAAGGCTTTTGAAAAATTAAAGGGAAAGTTATGCGAAGCACCGATTTTGACGTTACCCGATTTTTCACAACCATTTGAGGTGGAATGCGACGCTAGCGGAGTTGGAATCGGGGTAGTACTTATTCAAAGAGGCCGTCCCATCGCCTATTTTTCGGAGAAATTAAGTGGCGCCCGAGTGAATTATTGTACTTACGACAAGGAGTTCTATGCTATCGTAAGAGCACTCGATCATTGGAGTCACTATTTACGTTCGAAACATTTCGTGTTACATTCGGATCACGAGTCGTTGAAATACATCAACGGGCAAAGCAAGCTAAGTCCGAGACATGCAAAATGGGTGGAATTTTTACAATCTTTTCACTTTTCATCCAAGTACAAAGACGGGAAGAGTAATATAGTGGCGGATGCACTATCAAGACGGTATGCCTTACTGTCGATTCTAGATGTTCGTTTGTTGGGGTTCGAGACTTTGAAAGATCATTACAGTGACGATTTGGACTTCGGAGAAATTTTTACCCGTTGTAAAACGGTCCCGCATTTAAGAATTTGTTTTACAGGATGGCTTTCTTTTCAAGGGAAATAAATTATGTGTGCCGAGACATACAATTCGGGAATTGCTCGTTCGGGAGGCGCACGGAGGAGGGCTAGCCGGTCATTTCGGCTCGGCCAAGACCGTAGAGGTGCTAAAAGAGCATTTCTTTTGGCCAAAGATGTATGGTGACGTAAGCACAATCGTGAGTAAATGCGTCACTTGTCACATGATGAAAAGTTCGTTCAAGCCAAGTACATACATGCCGTTGCCAATACCTGCTATTTACCATGGGAGGATGTCTCGATAGATTTTATTGTGGCTTTACCTTGTACTCAACGAGGCAAAGATTCGATCATGGTGGTCGTCGACCGTTTTTCGAAAATGGCTCACTTTATAGCATGCCACAAAACCGATGACGCAAGCAATGTGGCGGACTTGTACTTCTGGGAAGTAGTTCGTTTACACGGAGTTCCAAAAACTATCGTGTCGGATCGAGATTCTAAATTTCTGAGTTACTTCTGGAATACTTTATGGAGAAAAGTGGGTACTAAACTCCTATTCAGTACTTCACATCACCCACAAACCGATGGACAGACCGAGGTGACTAATCGAACCTTGGGAGCATTATTGCGAGGATTGGTGAATAAAACACAAAAGGATTGGGACGTTAAACTTGCACATGCGGAATTCGCATACAACCGATCACCCGGTTTTGCCACGGCCCATTCACCTTTTGAAGTAGTATACGGAATAAATCCGCACATGCCATTGGATTTGATTCCCTTGCCGAGCAACGAATTGGTTCACAAAGACGCCGAATCAAAACTCAAATCAATGATGAAGTTACATGAAAAGATACGGGAACGGATTAAAGAAGTGAATGAAATTTACAAACGGAAGTCGAACAAAAATAAAAAAGCGAGATTATTTGATGTTGGCGACTTAGTTTGGATACATTTGAGAAAAGAAAGATTCCCAAGCAAACGAAAGAACAAATTAATGCCGAGAGCCGAAGGTCCGTACAAAATTGTGGGAAAAGTGAACGACAACGCCTACAAAGTCGAACTTCCGGGCGAATACGGAGTACACGCGACTTTCAACGTAGGTGATCTCTCGCCTTACCTTGACGACGATGGCATTACGGAATTGAGGTCAATTCCTTTCAAAGAAGGAGGGAATGATACGATATCTAATATTCCAATCGAAGAAGCTCCAATAAAAATCGACATCCAGGACGATGCAAATTCGCATGGCCATGCATCATTATACTTGGGAGAAAAGAACACGCGGATTGGAGTTACGTTGTTAATCGGAATAGGAATAACGTAAAACTTGACGACGGGATCGGTCCAAAAGCATGAAGATTCGGCCAAGACATGCTTGAAAGGGACCTTACTTGACTTCATATCTTTGACAAGATAATGAAGATATTTCTCCTTCCCCACCTTGCTACAAAATCGGCCAAGCATAAGATTTGATGAAGATTTTCATCAAATATCTTCTTCATGTCATAATCACCATGATAAGTCCAAAATGCTCCTTCCCCACCTTCCCCACAAATCGGCCCAAGCATGATATGGGATGAAGACTTTCATCAAGGATTTTCTTCATGTCTTAATCACCAAATAAATCCAAGATGCTTGATATCTTGGAAAAAATCTTCTTGATCCCATCCTTAGATATTTCGGCCGATTGGTATGTTGCTAGGAAGTTTCGTTTTCTCGTTTTGTTGTATTTTCTTACGGTTGGAAACTACTATATATAGTAGTACTTGTGGTATTTGTAAAGCATCTTGAATATTAATAAACCTTGTATTTCTTTGAAATATACGTTGAACGAGTTCAACAAAACTTTAGTTATTGTTTCGACGCGTCTCGAGATTTTAACTTGATCAATTCTCAATAGGTCATGAGGAGAGATTACTTTTATCGAGTTATAGGTCTAGTTCGATAAAACACATCAAAACCCGTATATCATACTACTTCACGGCCGAAATCTATTTAAGTTCGGTCACCCCTTGTAATTTTCGAGTGATACTTGATAATTGTCAAGACATAATAATCTTCCGTTGTATTTTATACGCATTACTTACGTAATTCGTATCACACGGTCGAGTCCCTACCGACATCCCCCTTATTTTATACACTTTTGTGTATTTTTACTTCTCTTTTCCTTTTTACTTATTTTAGGGATTATGTTTCCCCCATTTTGTGATTTATGTTTCTTGTATGTATTTTATTTGATTTGTTTTGATTATTCAAAGATTTTATAAATCTTTGAATTATTTTCTTTTTTTTGTTTGATTCCTTAGACTTAGACTACATCCCCTATAAGTAGTCTTTGATTATCACTTGTAATAGGTAGATTATGAATTTGAAGGTTGTGAAAGAATACACTTTGTATTTCTATCCTTGGTAAATGATTTTTACCGAAACTTTATTTTTATTCGACGCGTTTTCGAGTATTAATCCGATTGATTCTCAATAGGTCTTGAGAAGAAATCACCTTATCGAATTATAGGTCTAGTTCGATAATTCCTTGTTCTTGATCGTTCAAGTCTTCTTGATCGATATTATCACTTTATCCGATATTACATCCAAAAATACATCCAAAAACACCATAGTCGTAAAAAGCCTTCCGCTATCATACACCTACATATACTCCGACCGATACGTATCCACCTCTCCGGGAGAATTCGTATCATAAGTGGTATCGGAGCCCAAGGTCATCTCCTTGGGCGATTTCTTCAACGATTTCTTGTGAAGAACTATCTCTTGACTCTTGTTATGGATTTCTCCAATCTCGATTTCTTGATGAAACCCTGTGACGCACTAAACGGCTTACCGGAGCAACGTATGCAAGCAAGACGCAGAGACGACGCCAACGATATTGATTTCTTGGCTAAATTCCACAGCATACCGGAGTTTCACAGATCTAGTAATCCAGATGCGTGCATAGATTGGCTCCATGCTTGTGAGGAGCACGCAGACTTCAAGGCTGCCCCGATCAACCGCCGCATTTCACTGGTGACAAAGCGCCTCCACGGTAGCGCCGCCTTCTGGTGGCAAAAATTGAAACAGTCCCGTTCACAACAACGTAAGCCTAAAATTACAGATTGGCAAAAATTCAGAAAATATTTCAAGCGAAGGTTCAAATCCACATCTTACCACCAGTCGTTGTTTTTCGACCACTAATCCTTCAATGCCCCGCCGCCGACCTTCGATCAAAGATTTTTTTTCATCGAAGAATTTCCAGCGAAGCTTTTTTGATGAAGACGATGTCCCTACCACCATTTTCAATGAAGTAGACGAGACAGAGTTTTCAACGGAGCAATTCAACGAAGAAGATGAGTTGAGCCGTGTCTCCCTAGTTGACGAACCTGGATCTTGCTACTTTGAGCATGGGCCAGTTGGTTGTGTTGGCCAAATTGACCAAAACAGATCAAATTATTTTAATGGTGAGGAGCCTTTTAGTGTCATGGAAATTGATACGAATTACGTAAGTAATACGTATAAAACACAACGGAAGATCAAAGTATCACTTGAATTTTGCTAAGGGTGGCCGAAAGTTGATGGTGTTCGGCCGTGAGATAGTATGATGTACGGAGTTTGGTGTGTTTTTATCGAACTAGACCTATAACTCGATAAAAGGGTAATCTCTTCCCAAGACCTTTTGAGAATTGATCAAGTTAAAATCTCGAGACTCGTCGAAATAATAACTTAAAGTTTGTCGAACTCGTTCAACGTATATTTCAGAGGAAATACAATGTTTATTATGATTCTCGATGATTTACAAGTACAGCGAACACTACTATATATAGTAGTTTACAAGGATAATGTCACCAAAAACAACAAGAAAAACGAAACACCAAGCTTCCTTATGTCTTCTACGAGATGTAGTGTGGGGAGGAGAAATCTTGGACAAATCTTCAAGTATCTTGGAATGTAGTATGACTTTGACATGTTGAATAAAAACTTGATGAAAGTCTTCATCCATGGGGGGGATCTTCGGCCGATTGTGTGGGGAGTGTTGGGAGATTTTATCTTCATGTATCTAGATAAGATAAAGATCTTGATCTTTATTTGTCTTTGGCCGATTTATCAAACAAGGTGGGGAAGGGGTGATCTTCACATATCTTGTGAAAGATATGAAGACAAAGTGTCCCTTTCAAGCATGTTTTGGCCGATCTTCATGCTTTTCGGGTCGATCCGTCGTCGAATTCTACGTTACTCCGATTCCGATTAACAACGTAACTCCAATCCGTTTAACATCTTCTCCTAAGTATAACGATGCATGGCCATGCGAATTTGCATCATCATGGATGTCGATTTTTATCGGAGTTTCTTCGACTGGAATATTAGATATCGTATCATTCCCTCAGTCTTTGATAGGAATTGAACTCAATTCTGCCATGCGATCGTCGTCAAGATAAGTTGAGAGATCACCTACGTTGAATGTCGCGTGTACTCCGTATTCGCCCGGAAGTTCGACTTTGTATGCGTTGTCGTTCACCTTTTCCACAATTTTGTACGGACCCTCGGCTCTTGGCATCAATTTGTTCTTCCGTTTGCTTGGGAATCTTTCTTTTCTTAAATGTATCCAAACCAAGTCGCCAACATCAAATAATCTCGCCTTTTTATTTTTGTTCGACTTCCGTTTGCATATTTCATTTACTTCTTTAATCCGTTCCCGTATCTTTTCGTAACTTCACCATTGATTTGAGTTTTGCTTCGCGTCTTTGTGAACCAACTCGTTGCTTGGTAAGGGAATCAAGTCCAATGGCAAGTGCGGATTTAATCCGTATACCACTTCAAAAGGTGAATGGGCCGTGGCATAACCGGTGATCGGTTGTATGCGAATCGGCATGAGCAAGTTTAACGTCCCAATCTTTCTCGAGTTTTATTTACCAACCTCATAATAATGCTCCCAAGGTTCGATTAGTTACCTCGGTGCGTCCGTCGGCTTTGCGGGTGATGTGAAGTAATCGAATAGGAGTTTAGTACCTACTTTCCTCCATAAAGTATTCCGTAAGTAACTCGTAAATTTGGACTCGATCCGACACGATAGTTTTGGAACTCCGTGTAAACGAACTACTTCCTAAGTACAAGTCCGCCACGTTGCTTGCATCATCGGTTTGTGGCACGCGACAAAGTGAGCCATTTTCAAAAACGGTCGACGACCACCATGATCGAGTCCTTGCCTCGTTGAGTACGCGTAAAGCCACAATAAAATCCATCGAGACATCCTCCCACGGTCGTAACGGTATCGGCAACGGCATGTATGTACTCGACTTGAACGAACTTTTCATCATGTGACAAGTTACGCATTTGCTCACGATTGTGCCGACGTCACCATACATTTTCGCCAAAAGAAATGTTCTTTTAGCACTTCTACGATCTTGGTCGAGCCAAGTGACCGGCTAGTCCTCCTCCGTGCGCCTCCGAACCAAAGAATTCCCGAATTGTATGTCTCGGACACATAATTTATTCCCTTGAAGAGAAAGCCATCCTCAGAAACAAATTCCTCAGACGGGCCGTTTTACAACGGTTAAAAATTTCCCGAAGTCCAAATCGTCGTTGTAGTGATTTTTCAAAGTCTCGAATCCCAACAAACGAACATCTAGCATCGACAATAAGGCATACTGTCTCGACAAAGGCATCCGCCACTACATTACTCTTCCCGTCTTTGTATTTGGATGAAAAGTGAAAAGATTGTAAAAATTCCACCCATTTTGCATGTCTCGGGCTTAGCTTACTCTGTCCGTTGATGTATTTCAACGACTCGTGATCTGAATGTAGCACGAAATGTTTCGAGCGCAGATAATGACTCCAATGATCGAGTGCTCTTACGATAGCATAGAACTCCTTGTCGTAAGTACAATAATTCACTCGGGCGCCACTTAACTTCTCCGAAAAATAGGCAATGGGACGGCCTCTCTGAATAAGCACTGCCCCGATTCCAACTCCGCTAGCGTCGCATTCTACCTCAAACGGTTGTGAAAAATCGGGCAACGTCAAAATCGGCGCTTCACATAATTTTCCCTTTAAGTTTTCAAAAGCCTTTTGGGCCGTCTCGTTCCAAGCAAAGGTTCCCTTTTTCAGACACTCCGTGATAGATTGGATATAGTCTTTGAAGTCCCGTATGAATCGTCGGTAAAAAGAAGCGAGGCCATGAAATGACCGTACCTCCGTGATTGTCTTTGGGGTCGGCCACGACTTGATTGCCGCGATCTTCTCTTGGTCGACCGAAACTCCGTCTTTCGAAACAACATAGCCGAGAAAGACAAGACTCTCGACTAGGAAAGTACACTTCTCCCGCTTTTCCATAAAGTTTCGTTCCTTAGCGTCTCAAACACGTACCGCAAATGTTCGAGATGTTCTTCTACGGACCGATCAGAGATCAAAATGTCGTCTAAGTACACGACAACAAACTTTCCCAAGAAAGGTTTAAGAACCTCGCTCATCAACCTCATAAAGGTGCTCTGGGCGTTGGTGAGGCCGAATGGCATCACAACCCATTCGTGAAAGTCCATTCTTCGTCTTAAACGCCGTTTTCCATTCGTCTCCCTCTCGCATGCGATTTGATGGTACCCGCTCCGTAAATCAACTTTGGAAAATATAACCGAGCCATGTAACTCGCAAAGATGTCGCCTAGTCTCGGATGGGAAACCGATACTTGACGGTGATGTTATTCACGGCTTCATCACAATACACATTCGCCATGTTCCGTCTTTTTTGGCACAAGTAGAACTGAACCGCACACGGACTTAAACTTTCTGACATATCCGTGATTCATGAGTTCATCAATTTGACGTTGTAGTTCTTTGGTTTCTTCGGGATTACAACGATACGCCGCTTTGTTCGGTAATGGAGCTCCCTGATAAGATCAATCGGTGTTCAATCCCGCGGATAGGTGGTAATCCTACCGCAAGTCTTCGAAATACGTCCAAAACTCGTAATAATACGCCTATCTCTTCCTCATGTTGCGATTTTGTGGCAAGATTTCGACCTCTTTGATCATCATCAAATAAACACGTTCGCCATCGTCAATGGCGTGTTCGACTTCTTTCTCATTTGCAAACATCGTAAGTTTCGGTCCTTCGACTTTTTCGAACTCATCGTCTGATAGCTTGAGGTGACATAGGTTTAAGAACAATTTTTTACCTTTGTCACGTAGCTCATACTCATTACTCCTCCCTCGATGTAGTACGTCCCGATCAAATAGCCAAGGTCTTCCTAATAACACGTGACATGCGTCCATCGGTAGTACATCGCATGTAATGTCATCGCCATACGAACCCATGGTGAGTCCGACCTTCACTTGTCTTGAAACCTTCACTTTGTTTCCGTCATCGAGCCAATGGAGTGCATACGGCTTAGGATGGGCCGTGGTGACCAAGCCGAGTTTTGAAACCATCTCGCTTGATGCCACGTTTTTACAACTTCCACCGTCAATGATCAAGCTACACCATTTATCTCCGACACGACACTTCGTGTGGAAGATTTGGTCCCGTTGTTCTTCGTCACTTGGGGCGGCCTTCGTTTGCAACATGCGAAGGACAAGGTTCGTGTCATAGTTCGGGGCATCGTATGCCTCGCATTCTTCATCTTCTTCGTCAGCTTCTAAGTTAAAAACGTCTCCAACTCTTTCTTCTTCGGCTAATAATTCCTCTCGGGCGGCTATGGCTTCTCGCAACGTTACAATCCTCCGATTTGGACAAGTACTTTGATAGTGTCCAAATCCTTGACATTTGAAACATCGGACTTTAGATAGGCTCGTCTCTTTTGGTGTGGTAGGGGTTTTTGGAATGGTAGTAACGGACTGGATTGTGGTTTCATGTTTTGGAAACGAGCTAGAACTCGCGCCAAAGTTGGTATTTCCGTATTTAGGTGGGAATTCGGGTTTAGAGAGTTTGGTTTTGTTTTGATTTTCCAACTTTATGCAAAGTCCGCATAAAGTATCAAGTCGAGAATAGGGGTAGAGTTCCACTAATTAGCAATATTTTTGTTCAAACCTCGTAGGAAACGGGACATGCGCAATTCTTCGCTTTCTTCAAGTTCTCCCATCAAGGATAAGTTTTCAAACTCCTCGATGTTCTCCTCGACACTTAGCTTTCCTTGCGTGAGGTCGAAATTTTTCTGAGACTTAGCTTGTGTGTAGCCGGACATATCTTTTCGTAGTTTCCTTTTAGGGAATCCTACGAACGTATCTTCTCTTTTCCACGACTTCTTTGCGTCTTCATTCGCTCAAACCAAAGGGAAGCTCCTTTCCAAGTTTGAGAATCGCGTACTTGCAACGTACTTCATTATTGAGCTCCTTGAACTCAAACATTCGTTCAATTTTTCTTTCCCACCTGGATAAACTTCAGATCGTGCCGCCTACGAACTCCTAAGTTCGCCGGCCTTGTATTCATCCGCATGTCGTGGTGCATGCATGGTGTCATGTCCTCGCGTGCATGGATTCTCGGGCTCCGGTAAGCCGCGAAGAACGTCACGTAGTTGTGCTACTTCTTCATCGGTGAATGCCATCTTCTTGATGATGTCGAGAATCGTGAGACAAATGTCTCTGATACCACTTATGATACGAATTACGTAAGTAATACGTATAAAACACAACGGAAGATCAAAGTATCACTTGAATTTTGCTAAGGGTGGCCGAAAGTTGATGGTGTTCGGCCGTGAGATAGTATGATGTACGGAGTTTGGTGTGTTTTTATCGAACTAGACCTATAACTCGATAAAAGGGTAATCTCTTCCCAAGACCTTTTGAGAATTGATCAAGTTAAAATCTCGAGACTCGTCGAAATAATAACTTAAAGTTTGTCGAACTCGTTCAACGTATATTTCAGAGGAAATACAATGTTTATTATGATTCTCGATGATTTACAAGTACAGCGAACACTACTATATATAGTAGTTTACAAGGATAATGTTACCAAAAACAACAAGAAAAAAACGAAACACCAAGCTTCCTTATGTCTTCGGCCGAGATGTAGTGTGGGGGAGGAGAAATCTTGGACAAATCTTCAAGTATCTTGGAATGTAGTATGACTTTGACATGTTGAATAAAAACTTGATGAAAGTCTTCATCCATGGGGGGGATCTTCGGCCGATTGTGTGGGGAGTGTTGGGAGATTTTATCTTCATGTATCTAGATAAGATAAAGATCTTGATCTTTATTTGTCTTTGGCCGATTTATCAAACAAGGTGGGGAAGGGGGTGATCTTCACATATCTTGTGAAAGATATGAAGACAAAGTGTCCCTTTCAAGCATGTTTTGGCCGATCTTCATGCTTTTCGGGTCGATCCGTCGTCGAATTCTACGTTACTCCGATTCCGATTAACAACGTAACTCCAATCCGTTTAACATCTTCTCCTAAGTATAACGATGCATGGCCATGCGAATTTGCATCATCATGGATGTCGATTTTTATCGGAGTTTCTTCGACTGGAATATTAGATATCGTATCAGAAATCGGGCCGGATTATGAAGGGCCACCAGTATTTGATACCGAACCAGTTGACGAAGAGGAACCCATAATTGATTCCGTGTTTCCCATTTTTGATGGTGCACCCGACGTGAAATCATTAATGCTTCCCATTTTTGATGTTGTGCCCGACGGCGATCCATGTCTCGATGTAAGTTGTTTTGACGATTTTTGCCCAAACTCCAATGAGGTGTTTTCGGTTCTTGATACGGAGCAAGAAGATGTTATGATTTTGGAACATCTATATCTTGAGCCTTACCAAGATTTTGATATGAAAGTCGACGACGAAGCGTTTTTCCCAGGGCTTGAAGTGGCATCCGATGAAGAGCGACCTATTATTACTGTCGTGCTTCCCATTTTAGATGTCCGGTTATATGATGATTCATATCGTGATATCGGTATTACCTCGCAGAATAATTATTATTATTTCATTAATAATGATAGTTATTTGTTTGGTGATTCCCGGAGATCCCATATTACCTACCGTCTCAAGATTTTGGGCCATATACGCACTGCAGATATTTTCGAAATCAAGTACGTAGAGGTTTTAGCTATTTCATCTGGAAACGATGGGAGTTCGGAATTGAGGATAATTCCTTTTAAAAGGGGAGGGAATGATACGGAATTGACTAGTCCAAATAAAGAAAACGAAGCAAGGATCGATGTAAATGGCCTTACAACGCGTCATGCACGTACGGCGACATTTTTAGGCGAGAAAACGGACACAAGCCGGAAAATGACACAACCTGCCGGAAAAGGTCGTCGCCTGCCGGAAAATGTCGAGCCTGTCGGAAAATATCGCACCTGCCGGAAAATGCCGAGCACTGCCGACCGAACTCGGCCGTGTCGTCCGACACGGCCCGTGCCGAGATGTCCCAGAATTGTGAAACTGACTGCCGGCCAGACTCGACCGTGTCCTGAGACACGGCCGAGTCGAAGTCTTTCGGATAAGCCAAAACCGACTGCCCAGAGGCCCGACCGTGTTCCAAGAGACGGTCGAGTCAATGCCGAACGTCCTTGTCGCGCCGCGCTCGTACCTAGTCACTGTCGGACGAGTCACTGTCGGACATCCTTGTCGCGCCGCGACCGTGCCAAGCGGACACGGTCGAGTCCCTGCCGACAGCCCCCTTATTTTATACACTTTTCTGTATTTTTGACTTCTCTTTTCCTTTTTACTTATTTTAGGGATTTTGTTTCCCCCATTTTGTGATTTATGTTTCTTGTATGTATTTTATTTGATTTGTTTTGATTATTCAAAGATTTTATAAATCTTTGAATTATTTTCTTTTTTTTGTTTGATTCCTTAGACTTAGACTACATCCCCTATAAGTAGTCTTTGATTATCACTTGTAATAGGTAGATTATGAATTTGAAGGTTTTGAAAGAATACACTTTGTATTTCTATCCTTGGTAAATGATTTTTATCGAAACTTGATTTTTATTCGACGCGTTTTCGTGTATTAATCCGATTGATTCTCAATAGGTCTTGAGAAGAAATCACCTTATCGAATTATAGGTCTAGTTCGATAATTCCTTGTTCTTGATCGTTCAAGTCTTCTTGATCGATATTATCACTTTATCCGATATTACATCCAAAAATACATCCAAAAACACCATACTCGTAAAAAGCCTTCCGCTATCATACACCTACATATAATCCGACCGATACGTATCCACCTCTCCGGGAGAATTCGTATCAAATAGCAAACAAAATCTCACCCCTCACAATCGGCCAAGCCCGCTGGTAAAAAGCAGCATTATAACCATCAGGGCCCGGGGCCCTTGTCCTTATCAAACTCGAAGAACACCGAACCTCATCGGCTGTAACAGGTCTAACCATGTGTACCACATCATCAGGAGAAAGAGAAGTCGAAATAAAAGGCCTAACCTGGCTGAACGACAAAGGCATAATCCGATTAGAGTAACCCAACAGTCTCTCATAGAAGCCAACAACCTCATTCTTAATAAGAGCAGGGTCAGTCAGCTCAGTACCATCCTCCATATTAAGTCTATAGATACGAGATCTGACTCGCCTAGAAGCAATCCGCCGGAAGAAGAAGGCAGTACACTGATCCCCATCCTTAAGCCAAGCCAACTTGGCCCGCTGCCTGAGCGAGGACTGTTCCCGAGCCACAGCAACTGAGAAAACCCACCGACAACATCTCTCCAACAATAAAACCGAATCGTCCATGGGATGGTCCCTGAGAATACTCTGAGAAGAAGAGAGGAATGAAGTAGCAACAGCGACATTCAATGCCAAATCCCCTTTCCTCTTCCTCATCGCGCAAAAAATGGGCTTAAGGGCATCCAACTTACGACAAATCGCATAAAACGGGGCCCCCACAATATGGTGACGCCAAATGTCCCAAACCGCCGGGAGGACAGAGTCAGCCAGGAAATTATCAAATCTGAACATTTTACCTCTACATCTAGGCAAAGTATCAAGACCTAGAATAAGGGGGCTATGATCAGAGGTCCGCGGCAGATCACAAGACTATGTATGATCAGCGTGATCAATAAACTACTGCGAGTTACCCAACACCCTATCCAGACATTTCCATAAAGATCGAGGAGACGGGCTCCTGTTATGCCAGAAGGACCAAGTGCCTACCATCGGAAGAGTCTCAAAATCCGCACGCCTGCAAAGCTCTCTGAACTCCACTAGGGGGGCTCATTGTCAGAGTGAGGAGCTTCCCTCCCCCCCAAGATCTCACTAGTGTCCAGAACAGCATTAAAATCACCCATAATGACCCAAGGCTCACCAGCATGTAGAACCGAGAAATCAGTGAGATACTGCCACAACAGCCGCCTCTCAATAAGATCATTAGATCCATAAGCAAAGGTAACCAAAAGACAGGACGAGTCGAGCAGCAGAGTAATACGACAATGAATAAATTGCGACTCCATAGCAATAATATCTACACACACAGAACCAGGATCCCAACCAATCCAGATCCTCTTCCCAGGCCCACAACCGTAATCAGAGAACCACTTCCAAGAGCCAGAAATAAATGAAGAAACACGCCCAAAGTTACCAATCGAGACACGCATCTCGAGTAGAGCAATACAACAAAGACTAAACGAACTAATTACCTCCCAGATGGAGATCTGATGCTCAGTCTGGTTAAGTCCACGAACATTCCACACAGCAATAGGGATCATTTAACAACATCGACCCGGGTTGCATCAATAATAGGGCCCAAAGGAGAAGAACTAGAACAAAGCGACGTGCCGACAAACTCAGGAATCTCATCCTCAATATCATCGGCGAGACCAGAAAGAGCCACAAACCTATTATGAGACGGCTCATACATACCAGCACAAGCCCTCCTAGGCGACACGATAGGAGAGCTGGTAGTAACCAAGGAGAAAGTAGAAACACTACTCAACAGGCCCAAACCAGCACTACGACCTTCAGTGCCCCCAGCTAACACCACATCTGGGCACCGGGATCTGGCATCGGGGCCAACCCCAGCCTGAGCGACCCCCCCAGCCGGAACCAGACCCAATAAGGACCCCAGACCATGAGCGCCTGAGGGAGCAGGCTTAGCCACATAAATACGAGCCTACTTAACCTGCTTCTGAACCAAAGGCTTAGAAGTGCTCGGGCAAACCTGATCATGATGCCCGAAAACTCTACAAACACCACACCGATGTGGTAACCATTTATACTCGACATGGATCCTCCTTACACAAGGACAATCACCATCAGACAGAAGAACCATAAGAAACGATCGAATCGTGCTAGTATTAGCATCTAACATGATGCAAACTCGAGCATAGTCCACTTTAAGACAGTTCCTGGTGAACACGTCAGCAGAAAGTGGCTCCCCGATAGCACTAGCAGTAATACTGAGTCCCTGGTCAGTCCAATACTCGATAGGGACATTACGAAGTTTCATCCAAACAGGGACATGTTTAGGCTAAACCTTCATAAGATACATACCAAGTTTCCACCGGGTAAGAAGAATGGACTGGCCCTGAATCAGCCAAGGCCCTCCCTCTAATGCCTCGGTTAGGGCTAGCTCACTAACAAACTTAAAGAAATAAAAACCCCCTGATACGAATTCTCGCTGGTTATGTGAATTCGCTATCGATACAGCGGAAGGCCTTTTGACGAGCGGAAGCTATCAACAAGAAACTGTCGGGAACTGGTAACAACCACTCGCTACAGCAACAATACTGACGAGTGATGAAGACGATAATTCGATTCAGCGACAAGATAGGAATTTGGCCAACTGGAGAATGACTCGAAACAGGCCACCTCCAAACAGCGACACTCGAAACAGCACGTTTCGGTAGGAAGCGAATTTAAAACAGGAAACAAGTTCGAAGGATCGAACAACACTTATGCGAAATATCGGGCAAGTATAAAACTGTATCGAAAAATGAACAGAATATCGAAACAGGGTATAAACAGATGTTTTTATCAAATTAGACCTATAATTTGATAAAGTCATTTCTCCTCAAGACCTATTGAGAATCAATCAGATTAATACTCGAAACGCGTCGAATAAAAACCAAGTTTTGATGAAAAGCATTCACCAGGGAATAACACCAAGTGTTCTTATTTCTTCAACATTCAATAATCCCCCATTACAACTCTACTGCCACTATTTATAGGCAAAAGTGGCCTGACAAAATAACTTAAACTATTACAAGTTGTTCGTTAAAATAATGAAAGGATAATAAAAGGTTCTTCATGTCACTTGTTGACAAAAGTAAAAGCTGGGTCTTTGTCTCCAAGTTGTTTGCTGACAGCCGCCCGATTATAAGCAAACTCCGCATGTGCCAGTTTCAGATCCCAGTCCTTTTGTGTTTTGCTCACCAAGCCTCGCAACAGCGTCCCCAGTGTTCGATTAGTTACTTCAGTTTGTCCGTTGGCTTGAGGATGATGCGAAGTGCTAAACAAAAGCTTGGTTCCCACCTTCCTCAATAATGTGTTCCAAAAGTAGCTCAGAAACTTCTAGTCCCGGTCCGAAACAATAGTTTTCGGAACTCCATGTAATCGCACCACCTTTCAGAAATACAGGTTAGCAGCATTACTCGCATCATCGGTTTTGTGACAAGGAACAAAATGAGCCATTTTTGAAAAACGATCGACAACCACCATAATCGCATCCTTACCTCATTGGGTTCGAGGTAAAGCAACAATAAAATCCATCGAGACATCTTCCCATGGTCTCTCCGGAATCGGTAAAGGTGTGTATATTCCTGGTTTGAACGAACTCTTCGCAATATGGCATGTCACACACTTACTGATTATATTATGGACATCCCCCTGCATCCTTGGCCAATAAAAATGTTCTTTAAGCACATCCAATGTCTTGGCCGAACCAAAGTGGCTAGCCAAACCTCCCCCGTGAGCCTCTCGAACCAGCAGTTCTCGAATCG
This sequence comes from Orobanche coerulescens, assembly GCA_033398695.1. Lineage (NCBI taxonomy): Eukaryota > Viridiplantae > Streptophyta > Magnoliopsida > Lamiales > Orobanchaceae > Orobanche > Orobanche coerulescens. Next base: position 57,660,317 of record CM065812.1, on the reverse strand, counting down.
TGTGCCTGGGTAGACAAAGGCGATTTCCCTTAAAAAGAAAGCCCTCCTGTATCGAAAATTCTCCCTCCGGGCCAGGTTTGCACAGGGCGAAGGTCTCGCCAAAATCCGCATCACCTTCGTAATACTCCTTTACTGTATCGAATCCAAGCAAACAAACATCAAGAGTGGCGAGTAAGGCATAACGCCTAGACAATGCATCTGCCACAATATTGCTCTTGCCATCCTTATACTTTGATGAGAAGTGAAATGATTGTAAGAATTCCACCCACTTCGCATGCCTGGGACTTAACTTGTGCTGTCCGTTAATATACTTCAAGGATTCATGGTCCGAGTGTATGATAAAATGCCTTGGCCGAAGTGATACGATATCTAATATTCCAGTCGAAGAAACTCCGATAAAAATCGACATCCATGATGATGCAAATTCGCATGGCCATGCATCGTTATACTTAGGAGAAAATGTTAAACGGATTGGAGTTACGTTGTTAATCGGAATCGGAGTAACGTAGAATTCGACGACGGATCGACCCGAAAGCATGAAGATCGGCCGAAACATGCTTGAAAGGGACACTTTGTCTTCATATCTTTCACAAAATAAATGAAGATCACCTCCTTCCCCACCATGACACAAACGGCCGAAGCTTGTAGATGGAGTGAAGACTTTCTTCTTCATGTCACCATCAAGATATATTCATCAAATCAACACCAAATCCTCCTAAGTTCGGCCGATTGGAAGCAAGTGCAAGGGAGGATATTTTGTTCTACTTCATGTCACCATCAAAGACCAAGAGTGCTTCATGTCCCTTTCACCTAATAACACCAAGAGACTTGATATCTCATCCTTGGATTTTCGGCCGAAATGATGTTGCTAGGAAGTTCGTTTTTTCGTTTTGTTGTATTTTCTTTCGGTTATAAACTACTATATATAGTAGTGTTCGTTGTACTTGTAAATCATCCTGAATCATAATAAACCTTGTATTTCCTTTGAAATATACGTTGAACGAGTTCGACAAACTTTAGTTATTGTTTCGACGCGTCTCGAGATATTAACTTGATCGATTCTCAAAAGGTCTTGGGAAGAGATTACCCTTTTATCGAGTTATAGGTCTAGTTCGATAAAAACACACCAAACTCCGTACATCATACTATATCACGGCGAATCCCATTAAATTCGTCCATCACCTTTGTAATTTTTGATCCATATTGTAAACTTGTTAATCTTCCGTTGTGTTTATACGCATTACTTACGTAATTCGTATCACGAAGATAGTGACTCCAATGATCTAGAGCCCTCACAATAGCATAAAACTCCTTGTCGTATGTACAATAATTTAGACGAGCACCATTTAACTTCTCGAAAAAATAAGCAATAGGCCGCTTTCCCTGAATGAGAACCGCTCCAATGCCAAATCCGCTAGCATCACATTCTACCTCGAATGGTTGCGAAAAATCAGGTAATGCTAAGATTGGTGCTTCGCACAACTTCGCCTTCAAATTTGCAAATGACTCCTGAGCGGCTCGGCTCCAATTAAACGTACCCTTCTTCAAACATTCGGTTATTGGGCTTGCAATGGTACTGAAATCTCGAATGAACCTCCGGTAAAATGAAGCTAGTCCATGGAACGATCTAACTTCCGTCACTGTAGTGGGAATTGGCCAGGACTTAATTGCTTCGATCTTTGCTTGATCGACCGACACTCCATCCCTTGAAACAATATAGCCAAGAAAGACTATACTTTCGACCAAAAATGAGCACTTCTCCCTTTTTCCATACAGCTTCTGGTCTCTAAGGGTTTCGAAGACTTGCCTCAAGTGTTCGAAATGTTCTTGCAACGATCGGCTGTAGATCAAAATATCATCTAAGTATACAACCACAAATTTCCCTAAAAATGGCTTAAGTACCTCATTCATCAAGCGCATGAAAGTACTCGGCGCATTTGTAAGGCCGAACGGCATAACGGTTCATTCGTACAGTCCGTGTTTAGTTTTGAAGGCCGTCTTCCACTCATCTCCTTCTCTCATCCGGATTTGGTGATACCCACTCCGTAGGTCAACCTTTGAAAAGATTACAGAACCGTGTAATTCATCCAACATGTCATCAATCCTTGGAATCGGAAATCGATACTTGATGGTTATATTATTCACACTGATCACAATACACATCCTCCAAGATCCGTCTTTCTTAGGAACCAGTAATACTGGAACCGCACAAGGACTTAGGCTTTCTCGAACATACCCGCGATCCATTAGTTCCTCGATTTGGTTTTGTAATTCCTTCGTCTCCTCGGGATTACATCTATAGGCAGCTTTGTTAGGGAGCGACACACCCGGTATAAGGTCGATCTGATGTTCAATCCCACGAATAGGTGGCAATCCTGACGGTAATTCTTCGGGAAAAACATCCGCAAATTCGTGTAATAAGGCATCCATCCTTTCGTTCCGCACAACCATGTTACCATTCCGTGTCTCCTTTATAACCAACAAGTACACGCACTTGCCATCATTAATAGCATGTTCCACATCTCGTTCGCTAGCAAACATGGCCAGTTTTTGTTTTTCACTCCTACTAGAACTCATAGAGTGAATAGCTTGAGGTGACATGGGTTTAAGCACAATCTTCTTGCCCTTATCCCGTAACTCGTACTCATTGCTTCTTCCTCGGTGTAAAACGTCCCTATCAAACATCCATGGCCTTCCCAACAGCACATGACATGCATCCATCGGGAGTACATCACATAATACGTTGTCTTCATATGAACCCATGGCTAGTCCAATCCTCACTTGTTTAGTCACCCTTATTTTGCTCCCATCATCGAGCCAATGCAAAGTGTAAGGTTTTGGGTGAGCCGTAGTGGTCAGCCCGAGTTTGGTCACCATTTCTCTGGAATCTACGTTGGTGCAACTCCCTCCATCAACAATCAAACTACACCATTTATTTCCAACTTGACACTTTGTGTGAAATATTTGATTCCGCTGTTCCGAATCATTCGAAACAGTTTTGGCTTGTAGCGTCCGCAGAACTAAAGCCGTGTCATAGCTTGGAGCATCGTAAGTCTCACATTCTTCTCCTTCTTCGTCCTTCAGGTCGAAATCAAATACGTCACTCAGTCTTTCTTCCTCAACCAAAAATTTGTCTCGGATCGTGACAGCTTCCCTTAGTGTCACCACTCGCTTGTTCGGACAAGCATTTTGATAATACCCGAATCCTTGACATTTGAAACATCTCACTTTAGCCAAACTCGTCTCCTTCGGTACGTAGGATACAGTCGCCTTAGCTGGAATCGCAACAGGAACCGGATTCAATACAGTTGCCTTAGCAGCTGAACTAGATCCGACGCTTGGGTTTCCAAATTTGACTGGAAACTCGGGTTTGTATAGCTTCATCCTGTTCTGAGCTTCTAACTTCGCACATAACCCACATAATGTATCGAACTCCTCGTATGGATACAGTTCCACCGAGTTAGCTATGCTTCGGTTTAAGCCACGCAAGAATCGCGACATCTTCTGCTCCTCATTCTCCTCTATCTCTCCCATTAAGGTTAGATTCTCAAACTCCTCAATGTATTCACTGACATTCAACTTTCCTTGCATGAGATCTGCAATCTTTCTGTATAAGGATAACCGGTGTGATGTTGGCACATATCTCTTACGAAGTTTTCTTTTTAATGAATCCCACGAACGGATCTTTTCCTTCCCCGCACGAGCTCTTCGTGTTTTAATTCCTTCGTACCAAAGTGAAGCTCCTTTTCCCAACTTGTGAATTGCACACTTACACCTTTTCTCATCGTCAAGGTCTTTAAATTCAAACATACGATCAATTTTTCGTTCCCATTCCAGGTAAACTTCAGGGTCTGTCCCTCCAACGAACTCCGGAAGTTCGTTCACCTTGAATTCTTCGACATGGCGTGAGGGTCGTTCATAGTCACCACGCCTAGGTTGCCAACGATGGTCGCGTTGTTCTGGTACGTCACGCAATGCGTCACGAAGTTTTGCCAAGAAGTCAGCGTCATTGAGATCCATAATGCCAAAGATCAAGAACTTGGTCTCCGATACCACTTATGATACGAATTCTCGCTGGTTATGTGAATTCGCTATCGATACAGCGGAAGGCCTTTTGACGAGCGGAAGCTATCAACAAGAAACTGTCGGGAACTGGTAACAACCACTCGCTACAGCAACAATACTGACGAGTGATGAAGACGGTAATTCGATACAGCAACAAGATAGGAATTTGGCCAACTGGAGAATGACTCGAAACAGGCCACCTCCAAACAGCGACACTCGAAACAGCACGTTTCGGTAGGAAGCGAATTTAAAATACGAAACAAGTTCGAAGGATCGAACAACACTTATGCGAAATATCGGGCAAGTATAAAACTGTATCGAAAAATGAACAGAATATCGAAACAGGGTATAAACAGATGTTTTTATCAAATTAGACCTATAATTTGATAAAGTGATTTCTCCTCAAGACCTATTGAGAATCAATCAGATTAATACTCGAAACGCGTCGAATAAAAACCAAGTTTTGATGAAAAGCATTCACTAGGGAATAACACCAAGTGTTCTTATTTCTTCAAAATTCAATAATCCCCCATTACAACTCTACTGCCACTATTTATAGGCAAAAGTGGCCCGACAAAATAACTTAAACTATTACGAGTTGTTCGTTAAAATAATGAAAGGATAATAAAAGGTTCTTCATGTCACTTGTTGACAAAAGTAAAAGCTGGGTCTTTGTCTCCAAGTTGTTTGCTGACAGCCGCCCTTTTGCCAAGAATCCTGCTGCTTTATAAGAGAAAGTTGAATATTCTTTTATTGTTTAGTTGCCACTTGAATCTCCTCCCCTCCCCAAGATGCAAGTTGTATTTTGTTTAAGTTATTCCAATTCCAATTATCAAGGTAACTCCATGCCTCGTTTCAGTTTTCTCGCCCAAGTACGTTGGAGTATGGTCGAGGTGTTTTACGTCAATTCTTACTTCATCTTCTTCGCTTGGAGTAGTCGGTTTCGTATCACCCCCTTAGAGGAGAACACCTCCTTAAGACTGATACGAATTACGTAAGTAATGCGTATAAAACACAACGGAAGATTATTATGTTTACAATATGGATTGAAACTACAAAGGTGGTGGACGAATATTATGGAATTCGGCCGTGATATAGTAAGAATTACGGAGTTTGGTGTGTTTTTATCGAACTAGACCTATAACTCGATAAAAGGGTAATCTTTTCCCAAGACCTTTTGAGAATTGATTAAAGTTAAAATCTCGAAACTCGTCGAAACAATAACTAAGGTTTGTCGAACTCGTTCAACGTATATTTCAAAGGAAATACAAAGTTTATTATGATTCTCGATGATTTACAAGTACAACGAACACTACTATATATAGTAGTTTACAACCGCATTTAAAATACAACAAAACGAAAAAAGGAAACTTCCTAACACAACATTTCGGCCGAAAATCACAAGAAGATGCCAAGCAATCTTGGTGTTATTTGGATGAAAGAGACATGAAGCATCCTTTGGTCTTGATGGTGACATGAAGTAGAATCAACACATTATCCTCCTTCCATTTCGGCCGAGCATGCTTCAAGATATCTCCCTCCTTGGAATTATATGGATGATAAAGAAATGAGTGACAATGACATGAAGAAGAAAATAGTCGCTCCATCTCTTGGTTCGGCCGTATGTGACAAAGGTGGGGAAGGAGGGAATCACCTCTTTATTTTGTAAGGATATGAAGTCAAGATGTCCCTTTCAAGCATGATATGGCCGATCCATCATGCTTTCGGACCGATCCCGTCGTCGAATTCTACGTCACTCCGATTCCGATTAACAACGTAACTCCAAGCCGTTTAACATTTTCTCCTAAGTATAACGATGCATCATCATGAATGTCGATTTTTATCGGAGTTTCTTCGACTGGAATATTAGATATCGTATCATTCCCTCCGTCTTTGAAAGGAATTGACCTCAATTCTGCAATGCCATCGTCGTCAAGATAAGGTGAGAGATCACCTATGTTGAATGTCGCGTGTACTCCGTATTCGCCCGGAAGTTCGACTTTGTATGCGTTGTCGTTCACTTTTTCCACAATCTTGTACGGACCTTCGGCTCTCGGCATCAATTTGTTCTTCCGGTTGCTCGAATCTTTCTTTTCTCAAATGTATCCAAACTAAGTCGCCAACATCAAATAATCTCGCCTTTTTATTTTTGTTCGACTTCCGTTTGTACATTTCGTTCACTTCTTTAATCCGTTCCCGTATCTTTTCGTGTAACTTCACCATGGATTTGAGTTTTGCTTCGGCGTCCTTGTGAACCAATTCGTTGCTCGGCAGGGGAATCAAGTCCAATGGCAAGTGCGGATTTAATCCGTATACCACTTCAAAAGGTGAATGGGCCGTGGCATAACCGGGTGATCGGTTGTATGCGAATTCAGCATGAGCAAGTTTAACGTCCCAATCTTTACGAGTTTTATTTACCAACCCTCGTAATAATGTTCCCAAGGTTCGATTAGTTACCTCGGTCATCGTCGGTTTGCGGGTGATGTGAAATCTTGAATAGGAGTTTAGTACCGACTTTCCTCCATAAAGTATTCCGAGTAACTTAGAAATTTGGAATCTCGATCCGACACGATAGTTTTGGCACCGTGTAAACGAACTATTTCCCGGAAATACAAGTCCGCCACATTGCTTGCGTCATCGGTTTTGTGGCACGCGACAAAGTGAGCCATTTTCGAAAAGCGGTCGACGACCACCATGATCGAGTCCTTGCCTCATTGAGTACGAGGTAAAGCCACAATAAAATCCATCGAGACATCCTCCCACGGTCGTAACGGTATTGGCAACGGCATGTATGTACTTGACTTGAACGAACTTTTCATCATATGACAAGTTACGCATTTGCTCACGATTGTGCGACGTCACCATACATCTTCGGCCAAAGAAATGTTCTTTTAGCACCTCTGATTTTGGTCGAGCCAAGTGACCGCTAGTCCTCCTCCGTGCGCCTCCCGAACCAGCAATTCCCGAATTGTATGTCTCGGCACACATAATTTATTCCCCTTGAAGAGAAAGCCATCTTGTAAAACGAATTCCTCGTGCGGGGCCGTTTTACAACGGTTAAAAATTTCCCGAAATCCAAATCGTCGTTGTAATGATCTTTCAAAGTCTCGAATCCCAACAAACGAACATCTAGCATCGGCGATGAAGGCATACCGTCTCGACGGCATCCGCCACTACATTACTCTTCCCGTCTTTGTACTTGGATGAAAAATGAAAAGATTGTAAAAATTCCACCCATTTTGCATGTCTCGGGCTTAGCTTACTCGTCTCGTTGATGTATTTCAACGACTCGTGATCCGAGTGCGGCACGAAATGTTTGACGCAGATAATGACTCAATGATCGAGTGCTCTTACGATAGCATAGAACTCCTTGTCGTAAGTACAATAATTCACTCGGCGCCACTTAACTTCTCCGAAAAATAGGCAATGGGACGGCCTCTCGAATGAGCACCGCCCGATTCCAACTCCGCTAGCATCGCATTCTACCTCAAACGGTTGTGAAAAATCGGGCAACGTCAAAATCGGCGCTTCACATAATTTTCCTTTTAAGTTTTCAAAAGCCTTTTGGGCCGTCTCGTTCCAAGCAAAGGTTCCCTTTTTCAGACACTCCGTGATAGGACTGGATATAGTCTTTGAAGTCCCGTATGAATCGTCGGTAAAAGAAGCGAGGCCATGAAATGACCGTACCTCCGTGATTGTCTTTGGGGTCGGCCACGACTTGATTGCCGCGATCTTCTCTTGATCGACCGAAACTCCGTCTTTTGAAACAACATAGCCGAGAAAGACAAGACTCTCGACTAGAAAAGTACACTTCTCCCGTTTTCCATAAAGCTTTTGTTCCCTTAGCGTCTCAAACACGTACCGCAAATGTTCGAGATGTTCTTCTACGGACCGACTGTAGATCAAAATGTCGTCTAAGTACACGACAACAAACTTTCCCAAGAAAGGTTTTAGAACCTCGTTCATCAACCTCATAAAGGTGCTCGGGGCGTTGGTGAGGCCGAATGGCATCACAACCCATTCGTAAAGTCCATTCTTCGTTTTAAACGCCGTTTTCCATTCGTCTCCCTCTCGCATGCGGATTTGATGGTATCCGCTCCGTAAATCAACTTTGGAAAATATAACCGAGCCATGTAACTCGTCCAGCATGTCGTCTAGTCTCGGGATGGGAAACCGATACTTGACGGTGATGTTATTCACGGCTCTACTGTCAATACACATCCGCCATGTTCCGTCTTTTTTGGTACGAGTAGAACTGGAACCGCACACGGACTTAAACTTTCTCGGACATATCCGTGATTCATGAGTTCATCAATTTGACGTTGTAGTTCTTTTGTTTCTTCGGGATTACAACGTCTGTTGCTTTGTTTGGTAATGGAGCTCCGGTATAAGATCAATCGGTGTTCAATCCGCGGAGAGGTGGTAATCCTACCGGCAAGTCTTCAGGAAATACGTCCGAAAACTCGTGTAAGAGTGCCTCGATCTCCTCCTCATTTTGCGATTTGGTGGCAAGATTTCGGACCTCCTTGATCATCATCAAATAAACCCGTTCGCCATCGTCAATGGCGTGTTCGACTTCTTTCGTTTGCAAACATCGTAAGTTTCGGTCCTTCGACTTTTTCGAACTCATCGTCCGGATAGATTGAGGTGACATAGGCTTAAGAACAATTTTTTACCTTTGTCACGTAGCTCATATTCATTACTCCTCCCTCGATGGAGTACGTCCCGATCAAATAGCCAAGGTCTTCCTAATAACACGTGACATGCGTCCATCGGTAGTACATCGCATGTAATGTCATCGCCATACGAACCCATGGTGAGTCCGACCTTTACTTGTCTTGAAACCTTCACTTTGTTTCCATCATCGAGCCAATGGAGTGCATATGGCTTCGGATGGGCCGTGGTGACCAAGCCGAGTTTTGAAACCATCTCGCTTGATGCCACGTTTGTACAACTTCCACCGTCAATGATCAAGCTACACCATTTCTCTCCGACACGACACTTCGTGTGAAAGATTTGGTCTCGTTGTTCTTCGTCACTGGCCGCTTCGTTTGCAACATGCGAAGGACAAGGTTCGTGTCATAGTTCGGGCATCGTATGCCTCGCATTCTTCTTCTTTCACTTCTAAGTTAAAAACGTCTCCAACTCTTTCTTCTTCGGCTAATAATTCCTCTCGGGCGGCTAGGGCTTCTCGTAACGTCACAATCCTCCGATTCGGACAAGCACTTTGATAGTGTCCAAATCCTTGACATTTGAAACATCGGACTTTAGATAGGCTCGTCTCTTTTGGTGTGGTAGGGTTTTGGAATGGTAGTAATTTGGATTGTGGTGACAGTTTTGGAAACGAGCTAGAACTCGCGCCAAAGTTGGTATTTCCGTATTTAGGTGGGAATTCGGGTTTAGAGAGTTTGGTTTTGTTTTGATTTTCCAACTTTATGCAAAGTCCGCATAAAGTATCAAGTCGAATAGGGGTAGAGTTCCACGGAATTAGCAATGTTTTTGTTCAAGCCTCGTAGGAAACAGGACATCCGCAATTCTTCGCTTTCTTCAAGTTCTCCCATCAAGGATAAGTTTTCAAACTCCTCGATGTACTCCTCGACACCGAGCTTTCCTTGCGTGAGGTCGAAATTTTTGATGAGCTCGGTTTGTGTGTAGCCGGGACATATCTTTTCGTAGTTTCCTTTTAGGGAATCCCACGACGTATCTTCTCTTTTCCACGACTTCTCTGCGTCTTCATTCGCTCAAACCAAAGGGAAGCTCCTTTCCAAGTTTGAGGATCGCGTACTTGCAACGTACCTCGTCATTGAGTTCCTTGAACTCAAACATTCGCTCAATTTTTCTTTCCCACCTGCATAAACTTCAGGATCGGTGCCGCCTACGAACTCTGGAAGGGCGCTGGTCTGGTACTCATCCGCATGGCGTGGTGCAGGCATGGGGTCGTGTCCTCGTCGTGCCTGGATTCTGGGCTCCGGCAAGCCACGCCGAACGTCACGTAGTTGTGCTACTTCTTCAGCGGTGAATGCCATTTTCTTGATGATGTCGAGAACTGTGAGACAAGTGTCTCGATACCACTTATGATACGAATTACGTAAGTAATGCGTATAAAACACAACGGAAGATTATTATGTTTACAATATGGATTGAAACTACAAAGGTGGTGGACGAATATTATGGAATTCGGCCGTGATATAGTAAGAATTACGGAGTTTGGTGTGTTTTTATCGAACTAGACCTATAACTCGATAAAAGGGTAATCTTTTCCCAAGACCTTTTGAGAATTGATTAAAGTTAAAATCTCGAAACTCGTCGAAACAATAACTAAGGTTTGTCTAACTCGTTAAACGTATATTTAAAAGTAAATACAAAGTTTATTATGATTCTCGATGATTTACAAGTACAACGAACACTACTATATATAGTAGTTTACAACCGTACGAAAATACAACAAAACGAAAAAGGAAACTTCCTAACACAACATTTCGGCCGAAAATCACAAGAAGATGCCAAGCAATCTTGGTGTTATTTGGATGAAAGAGACATGAAGCATCCTTTGGTCTTGATGGTGACATGAAGTAGAATCAACACATTATCCTCCTTCCATTTCGGCCGAGCATGCTTCAAGATATCTCCCTCCTTGGAATTATATGGATGATAAAGAAATGAGTGACAATGACATGAAGAAGAAAATCTTCCCTCCATCTCTTGGTTCGGCCGTATGTGACAAAGGTGGGGAAGGAGGGAATCACCTCTTTATTTTGTAAGGATATGAAGTCAAGATGTCCCTTTCAAGCATGATATGGCCGATCCATCATGCTTTCGGACCGATCCCGTCGTCGAATTCTACGTCACTCCGATTCCGATTAACAACGTAACTCCAAGCCGTTTAACATTTTCTCCTAAGTATAACGATGCATCATCATGAATGTCGATTTTTATCGGAGTTTCTTCGACTGGAATATTAGATATCGTATCAAAGACCCTTCCACGCCGACAGAAAGTAATTCTTGATCAAATTGAGAGAATGGGGCTTTCCCCGAAAAATAACCAACTAACGTGCAATGCCACCTCTTAGCACCTTCAATACCAACACTAACACCCGGTTTTACAATAAACTCGCCATTTTGAATTTCCGGTTTAACATACTTAAGCCCCCTACGCTTACCAAAAATATTACCATTTGTTACAATAGGGACCGCCTGGTTCAAAGAAATTGGAGTAGAAAAAGAACCAAATTTCATAGAAACATTAGCTTTTCCTTTATCAGTAGAATTAGCATTCATAGAACAAGGCATATCCAAAACATCCTCAATTCAACTAGAAACACCATAAGAAGGCTCAACTGCCTCAAAAGTAACTAGAGAATCATGTGAATTACAATTGTCCTTAGCTGAGGATGAACAGGACATCTGCATAAGGGCAGTAGGAACAACATCATCCAAAGAAGGGATGTGCCCACCAGCTATAGGACTTGAAACAGCAGGGGGAAAGCCCGGGCCAGAAACTGGACCCACTGAGCACAACATACCACCCGGGTTGACAAACGGGTCAACGACCTGGTCCAGACGAGGATCACGCCTAGGCCGCACAGGAGCCCCAATTGGCAATAACCGTGTAACACCACCACCAGGAGCCATGGCTGCCGCCGCCTGAAGATTAACCGGATGAGAATCAGCACAAGAACGACCAAGGATTTTGTCAATTTGAACCTTTAGGAGCTCCGAATCAGAATAACCAAGTACTTTCATCCCTAACTCACAAAAGCCTTGAGCATCAAAGGCCTGAGATAGGTTGCCTGCCTCCCCAAATGCAGGCGAGCTTTCCACCGGCCGAGAGGAAGAGGAGAACAGCCCTCACGCTGTAGACGAAGACATAAGAACCAAGCAGGCCCCAATTCGCGAACAAATCCCAGAAAAAGGTTCAACCCGAGAGCAGGGCGCCTGAATCCGGAGACGAAATCGCGAAAACAATACGCACCACAATCCACCCAGCAAGAACAAAATCACGAAAGATGAATCACAACGGGAGAATACAGCCGCCAAACCTCAAACAGCAAACCTTACTCAAAAATTCGAATAAAAATATGGATAGGAAGGAATTGAGAATCCGAATAAATAACTTGAAGGCAGTTTATCTGGAAAATTCACAAGATTAAGGGAGGAGATGTGAATCGGACGAGGGGAAAAGGGGATCTAAGACATATCGGGGTCGCACCTTCAGTGCGTGTAAATCGCCCGCACATGTTAATCCATTGGTGTTCTATAACTTTAAGTTCGAATGATAAATGTCTTGTTGTGCTCATCTTTTATCCACTTCTCGTCTCTCTTTCCTTGGCTACATCAACTTCAAGGATGCTTTGTGTTCACTGTAGATTGTTTATAGAGGTAAACAAACAAATTCAAGTCAGCACACATGTTTGACACCTAAAACAAGATATACACATGCAGAATTTGATAGAGAATAAATTAGCTTACATTATGTAGGGAGAAACTAGCTCGCTATTTACTAACACATTCATGTGTCCTCTTTGGTGATCAACTTTTGGCACTACAACAGCTGTTGTGCAAGATAGGAAATCGGGTGTGGTATCTTCAAGATCTCTAAGTGGAATAGGGATCCCAACAGCATCTACAAAATTCTACTGCCTTTTCGCCGAATATTGTTGCACAATGCACCATTCGGGATGTTTTCAACTTTGCCTACGTAGCCTTTGTACACTTTCATGCATCGTGGGATACATCCATCTTAAACACACTGGCCCACACAATCGGACTTCTCGAATGAGATGGACTATTAAGTGAACCATTATATCAGAGAACGAAGGAGTAAAATACTGCTCTAACAGGCAAAGTGTAATCACCAGGTCTGATTGCAACTTATCCAACTTGGGTACCTCTATGACCTTGGAGCAAATATCTCTGAAGAAGAAGCACAACCTCTGATACGAAATTAACTAGTCAAAATGAAGAAAACGAAGCAAGGATCGACGTAAATGGCCTTACAACGCGTCATGCACATACGGCGACATTTTTAGGAGAGAAAACGGACATAAGACGTAAAAGTAATGTCCAACCTGTCGGAAAATGTCCAACCGGCCGGAAAATATCCAACCTGCCGGAAAAAGTCACGCCTGCCGAAAAATGCCGAGCGCTGCCGGCCGAACTCGGCCGTGTCGTCCGACACGGCCCGTGCTGAGATGTCCCAGAATTGTGAAACTGACTGCCGGCCAGACTCGATCGTGTCCCGAGACACGGCTGATACGATATCTATTATTCCAGTCGAAGAAACTCCGATAAAAATCGACATCCATGATGATGCAAATTCGCATAGCCATGCATCGTTATACTTAGGAGAAAATGTTAAACGGATTGGAGTTACGTTGTTAATCGGAATCGGAGTAACGTAGAATTCGACGACGGGATCGGGCCGAAAGCATGATGGATCGGCCATATCATGCTTGAAAGGGACATATCTTGACCTCATATCTTTACAAAATAAAGAAGTGATTCCCTCCTTCCCCACCTTGTCACATACGGCCGAACCAAATGGATGGAGTGAAGATTTTCTTCATCATGTCACTATCCCTCATTTCATTGTCACCATGTAGTTCCAAGGAGGAGAATATCACAAATCTTCACCAAATAAGGTGGGATCGGCCGAACCAAAGGCATGGGAAGAGTGGTGTCTTGTTCTACTTCATATCACCATCAAAGACCAAAACAACTTCATGTCCCTTTCACCTAATAACACCAAGAGATTTGATATCTCAATCCTTGTGATTTTCGGCCGATTAGGTGTGGTTAGGAAGTTTCCTTTTTTTCGTTTTGTTGTATTTTCTTTCGGTTGTAAACTACTATATATAGTAGTGTTCGTTGTACTTGTAAAGCATCGAGAATCATAATAAACTTTGTATTTCCTTTGAAATATACGTTGAACGAGTTCGACAAACCTTAAGTTATTGTTTCGACGAGTTTCGAGATTTTAACTTTGATCAATTCTCAAAAGGTCTTGGGAAGAGATTACCCTTTTATCGAGTTATAGGTCTAGTTCGATAAAAACACGCCAAACTCCGTACATCATACTCATCACGGCCGAATCCCACATAAAATTCGTCCATCACCTTTGTAATTTCGATCCATATTGTAAACGTATTAATCTTCCGTTGTGTTTTATACGTATTACTTACGAAATTCGTATCATAAGTGGTATCGGAGCTTCTTGTCTCACAGTTCATCAACATCACTGAAGAAGATGGCATTCACCGATGAAGAAGTAGCACAACTACGTGACGTTCTTCGTGGCTTGCCGGAGCCCAGAATCCATGCACGACGAGGACATGACACCATGCATGCACCACGACATGCGGATGAATACAAGACGGCGAACTTAGGAGTTCGTAGGCGGCACCGATCCTGAAGTTTATCTGGAGTGGGAAAGAAAAATTGAACGAATGTTTGAGTTCAAGGAGCTCAATGACGAAGTACGTTGCAAGTACGCGATTCTCAAACTTGGAAAGGGAGCTTCCCTTTGGTTTGAGCGAATGAAGACGCAAAGAAGTCGTGCCGGAAAAGAGAAGATACGTTCGTGGGATTCCCTAAAAAGGAAACTACGAAAAAGATATGTCCCGGCTACACACAAGCTAAGTCTGTACCGAAAAATTTCTGACCTCACGCAAGGAAAGCTAAGTGTCGAGGAGTACATCGAGGAGTTTGAAAACTTATCCTTGATGGGAGAACTTGAAGAGAGCGAAGAATTGCGCATGTCCCGTTTCCTACGAGGTTTGAACAAAAATATTGCTAATTCCGTGGAACTCTACCCCTATTCAGACTTCGATACTTTATGCGGGCTTTGCATAAAGTTGGAAAATCAAAACAAAACAAAATTCTCTAAACCCGAATTCCCACCTAAATACGGAAATACCAACTTTGGCGCGAGTTCTAGCTCGTTTCCAAAACCTGTCACCACAAGCCAGCCCGTTACTACCCTTCCAAAAACTCCTATCACACCGAAAGAAACAAGCCTATCTAAAGTCCGGTGTTTCAAATGTCAAGGATTTGGACACTATCAAAGTGCTTGTCCAAATCGGAGGATTGTAACGTTGCGAGAAGCCATAGCCGCCCGAGAGGAATTATTAGCCGAAGAAGAAAGAGTTGAGACGTTTTTAACTTAGAAGTCGACGAAGAAGAAGAAGAATGCGAGGCATACGATGCCCGAACTATGACACGAACCTTGTCCTTCACATGTTACAAACGAAGGCCGCCCAAGTGACGAAGAACAACGGGACTAAATCTTCCACACGAAGTGTCGTGGTCGAGATAAATGGTGTAGCTTGATCATTGACGGTGGAAGTTGTACAAACGTGGCATCAAGCGAGATGGTTTCAAAACTCGGTTTGATCACCACGGCCCATCCTAAGCCGTATGCACTCCATTGGCTCGATGATGGGAACAAAGTGAAGGTATCAAGACAAGTGAAGGTCGGACTCACCATGGGTTCGTATGGCGATGACATTACATGCGATGTACTTAGATGGACGCGTGTCACGTGTTATTAGGAAGACCTTGGTTATTTGATCGGGACGTACTACATCGAGGAGGAGTAATGAGTATGAGTTACGTGACAAAGGTAAAAATTGTTCTTAAACCTATGTCACCTCAAGCTATCCGGACGATGAGTTCGAAAAAGTCGAAGGACCAAAGCTTACGATGTTTGCAAACGAGAAAGAAGTCGAGCACGCCATTGACGATGGCGAGCGTGTTTATTTGATGATGATCAAGGAGGTCCAAATCTTGCCACCAAATCGCAACATGAGGAAGAGATAGACGTACTATTACACGAGTTTTGGACGTATTTCCGAAGACTTGCCGATAGGATTACCACCTATCCGCGGGATTGAACACCGATTGATCTTATACCGGAGCTCCATTACCGAACAAAGCGGCGACGTTGTAATCCCGAAGAAACTAAAGAACTACAACGTCAAATTGATGAACTCATGAATCACGGATATGTCCGAGAAAGTTTAAGTCCGTGTGCGGTTCCAGTTCTACTCGTGCCAAAAAAGACGGAACATGGCGAATGTGTATTGTGAAGAGAGCCGTGAATAACATCACCGTCAAGTATCGGTTTCCCATCCCGAGACTAGACGACATGCCGGACGAGTTACATGGCTCGGTTATATTTTCCAAAGTTGATTTACGGAGCGGATACCATCAAATCCGCATGCGAGAGAGACGAATGGAAAACGGCGTTTAAAACGAAGAATGGACTTTACGAATGGGTTGTGATGCCATTCGGCCTCACCAACGCCCGAGCACCTTTATGAGGTTGATGAACGAGGTTCTTAAACCTTTCTTGGGAAAGTTTGTTGTCGTGTACTTAGACGACATTTTGATCTACAATGGTCCGTAGAAGAACATCTCGAACATTTGCGTACGTGTTTGAGACGCTAAGGGAACAAAAACTTTATGGAAAACGGAGAAGTGTACTTTCCTAGTCGAGAGTCTTGTCTTTCTCGGCTATGTTGTTTCGAAGACGGAGTTTTGTCGACCAAGAGAAGATCGCGGCAATCAAATCGTGGCCGACCCCAAAGACAATCACGGAGGTACGGTCATTTCATGGCCTCGCTTCTTTTTACCGACGATTCATACGGGACTTCAAAGACTATCTCCATCCGATCACGGAGTGTCCAAAAGGGAACCTTTGCTTGGAACGAAACGGCCCAAAAGGCTTTTGAAAACTTAAAGGGAAAATTATGTGAAGCGCCGATTTTGACGTTACCCGATTTTTCACAACCGCTTGAGGTAGAATGTGGCTAGCGGAGTTGGAATCGGGCGTGCTTATTCAAAGAGGCCGTCCCATTGCCTATTTTCGGAGAAGTTAAGTGGCGCCGAGTGAATTATTGTACTTACGACAAGGAGTTCTATGCTATCGTAAGAGCACTCGATCATTGAGTCATTATCTGCGTTGAAACATTTCGTCTTGCATTCGGATCACGAGTCGTTGAAATACATCAACGGACAGAGTAAGCTAAGCCCGAGACATGCAAAATGGGTGGAATTTTTACAATCTTTTCACTTTTCATCCAAGTACAAAGACGAGAAGAGTAATGTAGTGGCGGATGCACTATCGAGACGGTATGCCTTACTGTCGATGCTAGATGTTCGTTTGTTGGGGTTTGAGACTTTGAAAGATCACTACAACGACGATTTGGACTTCGGGGAAATTTTTAACCGTTGTAAAACGGCCCCGTACGAGGAATTTGTTTTACAGGATGGCTTTCTCTTCAAGGGGAATAAATTATGTGTGCCGAGACATACGATTCGGGAATTGCTGGTTCGGGAGGCGCACGGAGGAGGACTAGCCGGCCACTTCGGCTCGACCAAGACTGTAGAAGTGCTAAAAGAACATTTCTTTTGGCCGAAGATGTATGGTGACGTCAGCACAATCGTGAGCAAATGCGTAACTTGTCACATGATGAAAAGTTCGTTCAAGTCGAGTACATACATGCCGTTGCCGATACCGTTACGACCGTGGGAGGATGTCTCGATGGATTTTATTGTGGCTTTACCTCGTACTCAACGAGGCAAGGACTCGATCATGGTGGTCGTCGACCGTTTTTCGAAAATGGCTCACTTTGTCGCGTGCCACAAAACCGATGATGCAAGCAACGTGGCGGACTTGTACTTCCGGGAAGTAGTTCGTTTACACGGAGTCCCAAAAACTATCGTGTCGGATCGAGATTCCAAATTTCTGAGTTACTTCGGAATACTTTATGGAGGAAAGTAGGTACTAAACTCCTATTCAAGACTTCACATCACCCGCAAACCGACGGACAGATCGAGGTGACTAATCGAACCTTGGGAGCATTGTTACGAGGATTGGTAAATAAAACACGAAGGATTGGGACGTTAAACTTGCTCATGCGGAATTCGCATACAACCGATCACCGGTTATGCCACGGCCCATTCACCTTTCAAGTGGTATACGGATTAAATCCGCACTTGCCATTGGACTTGATTCCCTTACCGAGCAACGAGTTGGTTCACAAAGACGCCGAAGCAAAACTCAAATCAATGGTGAAGTTACATGAAAAGATACGGGAACGGATTAAAGAAGTAAATGAAATATACAAACTAAGTCGAACAAAAATAAAAAGGCGAGATTATTTGATGTTGGCGACTTGGTTTGGATACATTTGAGAAAAGAAAGATTCCCAAGCAAACGGAAGAACAAATTGATGCCGAGAGCCGAGGGTCCGTACAAAATTGTGGAAAAGGTGAACGACAACGCATACAAAGTCGAACTCCCGGGCGAATACGGAGTACACGCGACATTCAACGTAGGTGATCTCTCACCTTATCTTGACGACGATGGCATTGCGGAATTGAGGTCAATTCCTTTCAAAGACGGAGGGAATGATACGATATCTAATATTCCAGTCGAAGAAACTCCGATAAAAATCGACATCCATGATGATGCAAATTCGCATGGCCATGCATCGTTATACTTAGGAGAAAATGTTAAACGGATTGGAGTTACGTTGTTAATCGGAATCGGAGTAACGTAGAATTCGACGACGGATCGACCCGAAAGCATGAAGATCGGCCGAAACATGCTTGAAAGGGACACTTTGTCTTCATATCTTTCACAAAATAAATGAAGATCACCTCCTTCCCCACCATGACACAAACGGCCGAAGCTTGTAGATGGAGTGAAGACTTTCTTCTTCATGTCACCATCAAGATATATTCATCAAATCAACACCAAATCCTCCTAAGTTCGGCCGATTGGAAGCAAGTGCAAGGGAGGATATTTTGTTCTACTTCATGTCACCATCAAAGACCAAGAGTGCTTCATGTCCCTTTCACCTAATAACACCAAGAGACTTGATATCTCATCCTTGGATTTTCGGCCGAAATGATGTTGCTAGGAAGTTCGTTTTTTCGTTTTGTTGTATTTTCTTTCGGTTATAAACTACTATATATAGTAGTGTTCGTTGTACTTGTAAATCATCCTGAATCATAATAAACCTTGTATTTCCTTTGAAATATACGTTGAACGAGTTCGACAAACTTTAGTTATTGTTTCGACGCGTCTCGAGATATTAACTTGATCGATTCTCAAAAGGTCTTGGGAAGAGATTACCCTTTTATCGAGTTATAGGTCTAGTTCGATAAAAACACACCAAACTCCGTACATCATACTATATCACGGCCGAATCCCATTAAATTCGTCCATCACCTTTGTAATTTTTGATCCATATTGTAAACTTGTTAATCTTCCGTTGTGTTTATACGCATTACTTACGTAATTCGTATCACGAAGATAGTGACTCCAATGATCTAGAGCCCTCACAATAGCATAAAACTCCTTGTCGTATGTACAATAATTTAGACGAGCACCATTTAACTTCTCGAAAAAATAAGCAATAGGCCGCTTTCCCTGAATGAGAACCGCTCCAATGCCAAATCCGCTAGCATCACATTCTACCTCGAATGGTTGCGAAAAATCAGGTAATGCTAAGATTGGTGCTTCGCACAACTTCGCCTTCAAATTTGCAAATGACTCCTGAGCAGCTCAGCTCCAATTAAACGTACCCTTCTTCAAACATTCGGTTATTGGGCTTGCAATGGTACTGAAATCTCGAATGAACCTCCGGTAAAATGAAGCTAGTCCATGGAACGATCTAACTTCCGTCACTGTAGTGGGAATTGGCCAGGACTTAATTGCTTCGATCTTTGCTTGATCGACCGACACTCCATCCCTTGAAACAATATAGCCAAGAAAGACTATACTTTCGACCAAAAATGAGCACTTCTCCCTTTTTCCATACAGCTTCTGGTCTCTAAGGGTTTCGAAGACTTGCCTCAAGTGTTCGAAATGTTCTTGCAACGATCGGCTGTAGATCAAAATATCATCTAAGTATACAACCACAAATTTCCCTAAAAATGGCTTAAGTACCTCATTCATCAAGCGCATGAAAGTACTCGGCGCATTTGTAAGGCCGAACGGCATAACGGTTCATTCGTACAGTCCGTGTTTAGTTTTGAAGGCCGTCTTCCACTCATCTCCTTCTCTCATCCGGATTTGGTGATACCCACTCCGTAGGTCAACCTTTGAAAAGATTACAGAACCGTGTAATTCATCCAACATGTCATCAATCCTTGGAATCGGAAATCGATACTTGATGGTTATATTATTCACAGCTCGACTGTCAATACACATCCTCCAAGATCCGTCTTTCTTAGGAACCAGTAATACTGGAACCGCACAAGGACTTAGGCTTTCTCGAACATACCCGCGATCCATTAGTTCCTCGATTTGGTTTTGTAATTCCTTCGTCTCCTCGGGATTACATCTATAGGCAGCTTTGTTAGGGAGCGACACACCCGGTATAAGGTCGATCTGATGTTCAATCCCACGAATAGGTGGCAATCCTGACGGTAATTCTTCGGGAAAAACATCCGCAAATTCGTGTAATAAGGCATCCATCCTTTCGTTCCGCACAACCATGTTACCATTCCGTGTCTCCTTTATAACCAACAAGTACACGCACTTGCCATCATTAATAGCATGTTCCACATCTCGTTCGCTAGCAAACATGGCCAGTTTTTGTTTTTCACTCCTACTAGAACTCATAGAGTGAATAGCTTGAGGTGACATGGGTTTAAGCACAATCTTCTTGCCCTTATCCCGTAACTCGTACTCATTGCTTCTTCCTCGGTGTAAAACGTCCCTATCAAACATCCATGGCCTTCCCAACAAAGACATGACATGCATCCATCGGGAGTACATCACATAATACGTTGTCTTCGTATGAACCCATGGCTAGTCCAATCCTCACTTGTTTAGTCACCCTTATTTTGCTCCCATCATCGAGCCAATGCAAAGTGTAAGGTTTCGGGTGAGCCGTAGTGGTCGGCCCGAGTTTAGTCACCATATCGCTGGAAGCGACGTTGGTGCAACTCCCTCCATCAACGATCAAACTACACCATTTATTTCCAACTTGACACTTCGTGTGAAATATTTGCTTCCGCTGTTCCGAATCATTCGAAACAGTTTTCGCTTGTAGCGTCCGCAGAACTAAAGCCGTGTCATAGCTTGGAGCATCGTAAGTCTCACATTCTTCTCCTTCTTCGTCCTTCATGTCGAAATCAAATACGTCACCCAGTCTCTCTTCCTCAACCAACAACTCGTCTCGGATCGTGACAGCTTCCCTTAGTGTCACCACTCGCTTGTTCGGACAAGCATTTTGATAATGTCCGAATCCTTGGCATTTGAAACATCTCACTTTAGCCAAACTCGTCTCCTTGGCACGTAGGATACACGCTTTAGCCGAATCGCAACAGAACCGGATTCAATACAGCTTGCCTTAGCAGTGAACTAGATCCGACGCTGGGTTTCCAAATTTGACTGAAACTCGGGTTTGTATAGCTTCATCCTCGTTTCGAGCTTCTAACTTCGCACATAACCCACATAATGTATCGAACTCCTCGTATGGATACAGCCCACCGAGTTAGCTATGCTTCGGTTTAAGCCACGCAAGAATCGCGACATCTTCTCGCTCCTCATTCTCCTCTATCTCTCCCATTAAGGTTAGATTCTCAAACTCCTCAATGTATTCACCGACATTCAACTTTCCTTGCATGAGATCCGCAATCTTTACGTATAAGGATAACCGGTGTGATGTTGGCACATATCTCTTACGAAGTTTTCTTTTTAATGAATCCCACGAACGGATCTTTTCCTTCCCCGCACGAGCTCTTCGTGTTTTAATTCCTTCGTACCAAAGTGAAGCTCCTTTTCCCAACTTGTGAATTGCACACTTACACCTTTTCTCATCGTCAAGGTCTTTAAATTCAAACATACGATCAATTTTTCGTTCCCATTCCGTAAACTTCGTGGTTCTGCCCTCCAACGAACTCCTAAGTTCGCTCACCTTGAATTCTTCGACATGGCGTGAGGGTCGCTCATAGTCACCACGCCTAGGTTGCCAACGATGGTCGCTACGATGCACGTCACGCACGCGTCACGAAGTTTTGCCAAGAAGTCGGCCATTGAGATCCATAATGCCAAAGATCAAGAACTTGGTCTCCGATACCACTTATGATACGAATTCTCGCTGGTTATGTGAATTCGCTATCGATACAACGGAAGGCCTTTTGACGAGCGGAAGCTATCAACAAGAAACTGTCGAATCGGTAACAACCACTCGCTACAGAACAATACTGACGAGTGATGAAGACGGTAATTCGATACAAAGAACAAGATAGGAATTTGGCCAATCGGAGAATGACTCAAACAAAGCCACCTCCAAACAATGACACTAAACAAAGACGTTTGGTAGGAAGCGAATTTAAAATACGAAACAAGTTCGAAGGATCGAACAACACTTATGCGAAATATCGGGCAAGTATAAAACTGTATCGAAAAATGAACAGAATATCGAAACAGGGTATAAACAGATGTTTTTATCAAATTAGACCTATAATTTGATAAAGTGATTTCTCCTCAAGACCTATTGAGAATCAATCAGATTAATACTCGAAACGCGTCGAATAAAAACCAAGTTTTGATGAAAAGCATTCACTAGGGAATAACACCAAGTGTTCTTATTTCTTCAAAATTCAATAATCCCCCATTACAACTCTACTG
This sequence comes from Orobanche coerulescens, assembly GCA_033398695.1. Taxonomy (NCBI): domain Eukaryota; kingdom Viridiplantae; phylum Streptophyta; class Magnoliopsida; order Lamiales; family Orobanchaceae; genus Orobanche; species Orobanche coerulescens. The sequence continues at coordinate 57,637,598 of CM065812.1, read as the reverse complement.
CCACTATTTATAGGCAAAAGTGGCCCGACAAAATAACTTAAACTATTACGAGTTGTTCGTTAAAATAATGAAAGGATAATAAAAGGTTCTTCATGTCACTTGTTGACAAAAGTAAAAGCTGGGTCTTTGTCTCCAAGTTGTTTGCTGACAGCCGCCCTTTTGCCAAGAATCCTGCTGCTTTATAAGAGAAAGTTGAATATTCTTTTATTGTTTAGTTGCCACTTGAATCTCCTCCCCTCCCCAAGATGCAAGTTGTATTTTGTTTAAGTTATTCCAATTCCAATTATCAAGGTAACTCCATGCCTCGTTTCAGTTTTCTCGCCCAAGTACGTTGGAGTATGGTCGAGGTGTTTTACGTCAATTCTTACTTCATCTTCTTCGCTTGGAGTAGTCGGTTTCGTATCACCCCCTTAGAGGAGAACACCTCCTTAAGACCCTTCCACGCCGACAGAAAGTAATTCTTGATCAAATTGAGAGAATGGGGCTTTCCCCGAAAAATAACCAACTAACGTGCAATGCCACCTCTTAGCACCTTCAATACCAACACTAACACCCGGTTTTACAATAAACTCGCCATTTTGAATTTCCGGTTTAACATACTTAAGCCCCCTACGCTTACCAAAAATATTACCATTTGTTACAATAGGGACCGCCTGGTTCAAAGAAATTGGAGTAGAAAAAGAACCAAATTTCATAGAAACATTAGCTTTTCCTTTATCAGTAGAATTAGCATTCATAGAACAAGGCATATCCAAAACATCCTCAATTCAACTAGAAACACCATAAGAAGGCTCAACTGCCTCAAAAGTAACTAGAGAATCATGTGAATTACAATTGTCCTTAGCTGAGGATGAACAGGACATCTGCATAAGGGCAGTAGGAACAACATCATCCAAAGAAGGGATGTGCCCACCAGCTATAGGACTTGAAACAGCAGGGGGAAAGCCCGGGCCAGAAACTGGACCCACTGAGCACAACATACCACCCGGGTTGACAAACGGGTCAACGACCTGGTCCAGACGAGGATCACGCCTAGGCCGCACAGGAGCCCCAATTGGCAATAACTGTAACACCACCACTGGGAGCCATACGCCGCCGCCTGAAGATTAACCGGATGAGAATCAGCACAAGAACGACCAAGGATTTTGTCAATTTGAACCTTTAGGAGCTCCGAATCAGAATAACCAAGTACTTTCATCCCTAACTCACAAAAGCCTTGAGCATCAAAGGCCTGAGATAGGTTGCCTGCCTCCCCAAATGCAAAGCGAGCTTTCCACCGGCCGAGAGGAAGAGGAGAATGCCCTCACGCTGTAGACGAAGACATAAGAACCAAGCAGGCCCCAATTCGCGAACAAATCCCAGAAAAAGGTTCAACCCGAGAGCAGGGCGCCTGAATCCGGAGACGAAATCGCGAAAACAATACGCACCACAATCCACCCAGCAAGAACAAAATCACGAAAGATGAATCACAACGGGAGAATACAGCCGCCAAACCTCAAACAGCAAACCTTACTCAAAAATTCGAATAAAAATATGGATAGGAAGGAATTGAGAATCCGAATAAATAACTTGAAGGCAGTTTATCTGGAAAATTCACAAGATTAAGGGAGGAGATGTGAATCGGACGAGGGGAAAAGGGGATCTAAGACATATCGGGGTCGCACCTTCAGTGCGTGTAAATCGCCCGCACATGTTAATCCATTGGTGTTCTATAACTTTAAGTTCGAATGATAAATGTCTTGTTGTGCTCATCTTTTATCCACTTCTCGTCTCTCTTTCCTTGGCTACATCAACTTCAAGGATGCTTTGTGTTCACTGTAGATTGTTTATAGAGGTAAACAAACAAATTCAAGTCAGCACACATGTTTGACACCTAAAACAAGATATACACATGCAGAATTTGATAGAGAATAAATTAGCTTACATTATGTAGGGAGAAACTAGCTCGCTATTTACTAACACATTCATGTGTCCTCTTTGGTGATCAACTTTTGGCACTACAACAGCTGTTGTGCAAGATAGGAAATCGGGTGTGGTATCTTCAAGATCTCTAAGTGGAATAGGGATCCCAACAGCATCTACAAAATTCTACTGCCTTTTCGCCGAATATTGTTGCACAATGCACCATTCGGGATGTTTTCAACTTTGCCTACGTAGCCTTTGTACACTTTCATGCATCGTGGGATACATCCATCTTAAACACACTGGCCCACACAATCGGACTTCTCGAATGAGATGGACTATTAAGTGAACCATTATATCAGAGAACGAAGGAGTAAAATACTGCTCTAACAGGCAAAGGGTAATCACCAGGTCTGATTGCAACTTATCCAACTTGGGTACCTCTATGACCTTGGAGCAAATATCTCTGAAGAAGAAGCACAACCTCTGATACGAAATTAACTAGTCAAAATGAAGAAAACGAAGCAAGGATCGACGTAAATGGCCTTACAACGCGTCATGCACATACGGCGACATTTTTAGGAGAGAAAACGGACATAAGACGTAAAAGTAATGTCCAACCTGTCGGAAAATGTCCAACCGGCCGGAAAATATCCAACCTGCCGGAAAAAGTCACGCCTGCCGAAAAATGCCGAGCGCTGCCGGCCGAACTGGCTGCAGCCGTCGACACGGCCTTGGCCGAGATGTCCTGCACTGTGAAACCGATCACGGCCAGACTCGATCGTGTCCCGAGACACGGCTGATACGATATCTATTATTCCAGTCGAAGAAACTCCGATAAAAATCGACATCCATGATGATGCAAATTCGCATAGCCATGCATCGTTATACTTAGGAGAAAATGTTAAACGGATTGGAGTTACGTTGTTAATCGGAATCGGAGTAACGTAGAATTCGACGACGGGATCGGGCCGAAAGCATGATGGATCGGCCATATCATGCTTGAAAGGGACATATCTTGACCTCATATCTTTACAAAATAAAGAAGTGATTCCCTCCTTCCCCACCTTGTCACATACGGCCGAACCAAATGGATGGAGTGAAGATTTTCTTCATCATGTCACTATCCCTCATTTCATTGTCACCATGTAACCAAGGAGGAGAATATCACAAATCTTCACCAAATAAGGTGGGATCGGCCGAACCAAAGGCATGGGAAGAGTGGTGTCTTGTTCTACTTCATATCACCATCAAAGACCAAAACAACTTCATGTCCCTTTCACCTAATAACACCAAGAGATTTGATATCTCAATCCTTGTGATTTTCGGCCGATTAGGTGTGGTTAGGAAGTTTCCTTTTTTTCGTTTTGTTGTATTTTCTTTCGGTTGTAAACTACTATATATAGTAGTGTTCGTTGTACTTGTAAAGCATCGAGAATCATAATAAACTTTGTATTTCCTTTGAAATATACGTTGAACGAGTTCGACAAACCTTAAGTTATTGTTTCGACGAGTTTCGAGATTTTAACTTTGATCAATTCTCAAAAGGTCTTGGGAAGAGATTACCCTTTTATCGAGTTATAGGTCTAGTTCGATAAAAACACGCCAAACTCCGTACATCATACTCATCACGGCCGAATCCCACATAAAATTCGTCCATCACCTTTGTAATTTCGATCCATATTGTAAACGTATTAATCTTCCGTTGTGTTTTATACGTATTACTTACGAAATTCGTATCATAAGTGGTATCGGAGCTTCTTGTCTCACAGTTCATCGACATCACTGAAGAAGATGGCATTCACCGATGAAGAAGTAGCACAACTACGTGACGTTCTTCGTGGCTTGCCGGAGCCCAGAATCCATGCACGACGAGGACATGACACCATGCATGCACCACGACATGCGGATGAATACAAGACCGAACTTAGAGTTCGTAGGCGGCACCGATCCGAAGTTTATCCGAGTGGGAAAGAAAAATTGAACGAATGTTTGAGTTCAAGGAGCTCAATGACGAAGTACGTTGCAAGTACGCGATTCTCAAACTTGGAAAGGAGCTTCCTTTGGTTTGAGCGAATGAAGACGCAAAGAAGCCGTGCGGAAAAGAGAAGATACGTCGTGGGATTCCTAAAAAGGAAGCTACGAAAAGATATGTCCCGGCTACACACAAGCTAAGTCTCAGATCAAAAATTTCGACCTCACGCAAGGAAAGTTAAGTGTCGAGGAGTACATCGAGGAGTTTGAAAACTTATCCTTGATGGGAGAACTTGAAGAAAGCGAAGAATTGCGCATGTCCTGTTTCCTACGAGGTTTGAACAAAAACATTGCTAATTCCGTGGAACTCTACCCCTATTCTGACTTCGATACTTTATGCGGACTTTGCATAAAGTTAGAAAATCAAAACAAAACCAAACTCTCTAAACCCGAATTCCCACCTAAATACGGAAATACCAACTTTGGCGCGAGTTCTAGCTCGTTTCCAAAACCTGTCACCACAAGCCATCAGTTACTACCATTCCAAAAACCCCTACCACACCAAAAGAAACGAGCCTATCTAAAGTCCGATGTTTCAAATGTCAAGGATTTGGACACTATCAAAGTGCTTGTCCGAATCGGAGGATTGTGACGTTACGAGAAGCCATAGCCGCCCGAGAGGAATTATTAGCCGAAGAAGAAAGAGTTGGAGACGTTTTTAACTTAGAAGCTGACGAAGAAGAAGAATGCGAGGCATACGATGCCCCGAACTATGACACGAACCTTGTCCTTCGCATGTTGCAAACGAAGGCCGCCCCGAGTGACGAAGAACAACGAGACCAAATCTTTCACACGAAGTGTCGTGTCGGAGAGAAATGGTGTAGCTTGATCATTGACGGTGGAAGTTGTACAAACGTGGCATCGAGCGAGATGGTCTCAAAACTCGGCTTGATCACCACGGCCCATCCTAAGCCGTATGCACTCCATTGGCTCGATGATGGGAACAAAGTGAAGGTTTCAAGACAAGTGAAGGTCGGACTCACCATGGGTTCGTATGACGATGATATTACATGCGATGTATTACCGATGGACGCATGTCACGTGTTATTAGGAAGACCTTGGTTATTTGATCGGGACGTACACCGAGGGAGGAGTAATGAGTATGAGCTACGTGACAAAGGTAAAAAATTGTCCTTAAACCTATGTCACCTCAAGCTATCCGGACGATGAGTTCGAAAAAAGTCGAAGGGCCGAAACTTACGATGTTTGCAAACGAGAAAGAGGTCGAACACGCCATTGACGATGGCGAACGTGTTTATTTGATGATGATAAAGGAGGTCCGAAATCTTGCCACCAAATCGCAAAATGAGGAGGAGATAGAAGCACTATTACACGAGTTTTCGGACGTATTTCAAGACTTGCTTAGGATTACCACCTATCCGCGGGATTGAACACCGATTGATCTTATACCGAGCTCCATTACCGAACAAAGCGGCGTATCGTTGTAATCCCGAAGAAACTAAAGAACTACAACGCCAAATTGATGAACTCATGAATCACGGATATGTCCGAGAAAGTTTAAGTCCGTGTGCGGTTCCAGTTCTACTTGTGCCAAAAAAAGACGGAACATGGCGAATGTGTATTGACAGTAGAGCCGTGAATAACATCACCGTCAAGTATCGGTTTCCCATCCCGAGACTAGACGACATGCTGGACGAGTTACATGGCTCGGTTATATTTTCCAAAGTTGATTTACGGAGCGGATACCATCAAATCCGCATGCGAGAGGGAGACGAATGGAAAACGGCGTTTAAAACGAAGAATGGACTTTACGAATGGGTTGTGATGCCATTCGGCCTCACCAACGCCCCGAGCACCTTTATGAGGTTGATGAACGAGGTTCTAAAGCCTTTCTTGGGAAAGTTTGTTGTCGTGTACTTAGACGACATTTTGATCTACAGTCGGTCCGTAGAAGAACATCTCGAACATTTGCGGTACGTGTTTGAGACGCTAAGGGAACAAAAGCTTTATGGAAAACGGGAGAAGTGTACTTTCCTAGTCGAGAGTCTTGTCTTTCTCGGCTATGTTGTTTCAAAAGACGGAGTTTCGGTCGACCAAGAGAAGATCGCGGCAATCAAGTCGTGGCCGACCCCAAAAACAATCACGGAGGTACGGTCATTTCATGGCCTCGCTTCTTTTTACCGACGATTCATACGGGACTTCAAAGACTATATCCAAATCCTATCACGAGTGTCCGAAAAGGGAACCTTTGCTTGAACGAGACCCCAAAAGGCTTTTGAAAACTTAAAAGGAAAATTATGTGAAGCGCCGATTTTGACGCGTTGCCCGATTTTTCACAACCGTTTGAGGTAGAATGCGACGCTAGCGGAGTTGGAATCGGCAAGGTTGCTCATTCGTAGAGGCCGTCCCATTGCCTATTTTTCTGAGAAGTTAAGTGGCGCCCGAGTGAATTATTGTACTTACGACAAGGAGTTCTATGCGATCGTAAGAGCACTCGATCATTGAGTCATTATCTCATGCTCAAACATTTCGTCCGCATTCGGATCACGAGTCGTTGAAATACATCAACTGACAGAGTAAGCTAAGTCCGAGACATGCAAAATGGGTGGAATTTTTACAATCTTTTCACTTTTCCTCCAAGTACAAAGACGGAAGAGTAATGTAGTGGCGGATGCACTATCGAGACGGTATGCCTTATGCCGATGCTAGATGTTCGCTTGTTGGGGTTCGAGACTTTGAAAGATCACTACAACGACGATTTGACTTCGGGGAAATTTTTAACCGTTGTAAAACGGCCCCGCATTTAGGAATTTGTTTTACAGGATGGCTTTCTTCAAGGGGAATAAATTATGTGTGCCGAGACATACACCGGGAATTGCCGTTCGGGAGGCGCACGGAGGAGGACTAGCCGGCCACTTCGGTCGACCAAAATCAGAGGTGCTAAAAGAACATTTCTTTTGGCCGAAGATGTATGGTGACGTCAAGACAATCGTGAGCAAATGCGTAACTTGTCATATGATGAAAAGTTCGCTCAAGTCGAGTACATACATGCCGCTGCCGATACCGCTACGCACCGTGGGAGGATGTCTCGATGGATTTTATTGTGGCTTTACCTCGTACTCAACGAGGCAAGGACTCGATCATGGTAGTCGCCGACCGCTTTTGAAAATGGCTCACTTTGTCGCGTGCCACAAAACCGATGATGCAAGCAATGTGGCGGACTTGTATTTCCGTGAAATAGTTCGCTTACACGGAGTTCCAAAACTATCGTGTCGGATCGAGATTCCAAATTTCGAGTTACTTCGAATACTTTATGGAGGAAAGTCGACTAAACTCCTATTCAAGACTTCACATCACCCGCAAACCGAGACGTACCAAGGTAACTAATCGAACCTTGGGAGCATTATTACGAGGGTTGGTAAATAAAACTCAGAAAGATTGGGACGTTAAACTTGCTCATGCTGAATTCGCATACAACCGATCACCCGGTTATGCCACGGCCCATTCACCTTTTGAAGTGGTATACGGATTAAATCCGCACTTGCCATTGGACTTGATTCCCTTACCGAGCAACGAGTTGGTTCACAAAGACGCCGAAGCAAAACTCAAATCAATGGTGAAGTTACACGAAAAGATACGGGAACGGATTAAAGAAGTGAATGAAATGTACAAACGGAAGTCGAACAAAAATAAAAAAGTGAGATTATTTGATGTTGGCGACTTAGTTTGGATACATTTGAGAAAAGAAAGATTCCCGAGCAAACGGAAGAACAAATTGATGCCGAGAGCCGAAGGACCGTACAAGATTGTGGAAAAAGTGAACGACAACGCATACAAAGTCGAACTTCCGGGCGAATACGGAGTACACGCGACATTCAACATAGGTGATCTCTCACCTTATCTTGACGACGATGGCATTGCACTGAGGTCAATTCCTTTCAAAGACGGAGGGAATGATACGATATCTATTATTCCATCAAGAAACTCCGATAAAAATCGACATCCATGATGATGCAAATTCGCATAGCCATGCATCGTTATACTTAGGAGAAAATGTTAAACGGATTGGAGTTACGTTGTTAATCGGAATCGAGTAACGAGAATTCGACGACGGATCGGGCCGAAGCATGATGGATCGGCCATATCATGCTTGAAAGGGACATATCTTGACCTCATATCTTTACAAAATAAAGAAGTGATTCCCTCCTTCCCCACCTTGTCACATACCGAACCAAATGGATGGAGTGAAGATTTTCTTCATCATGTCACTATCCCTCATTTCATTGTCACCATGTAGTTCCAAGGAGGAGAATATCACAAATCTTCACCAAATAAGGTGGGATCGGCCGAACCAAAGGCATGGGAAGAGTGGTGTCTTGTTCTACTTCATATCACCATCAAAGACCAAAACAACTTCATGTCCCTTTCACCTAATAACACCAAGAGATTTGATATCTCAATCCTTGTGATTTTCGGCCGATAAGGTGTGGTTAGTAAGTTTCATTTTTCGCTTTGTTGTATTTTCTTTCGGTTGTAAACTACTATATATAGTAGTGTTCGTTGTACTTGTAAAGCATCGAGAATCATAATAAACTTTGTATTTCCTTTGAAATATACGTTGAACGAGTTCGACAAACCTTAAGTTATTGTTTCGACGAGTTTCGAGATTTTAACTTTGATCAATTCTCAAAAGGTCTTGGGAAGAGATTACCCTTTTATCGAGTTATAGGTCTAGTTCGATAAAAACACGCCAAACTCCGTACATCATACTCATCACGGCCGAATCCCACATAAAATTCGTCCATCACCTTTGTAATTTCGATCCATATTGTAAACGTATTAATCTTCCGTTGTGTTTTATACGTATTACTTACGAAATTCGTATCAACGGCCGAGTCGAACTCTTCCGGATAAGCCAAAACCGACTGCCCAGATGCCCGATCGTGTTCCAGGACACGGTCGAGTCAATGTCGAACGTCCTTGTCGCGCCACGCCCGTGTCGAGTCACTGTCGGACGAGTCACTATCGGACATCCTTGTCACGCCGCAACCGTGTCAAGCGGACACGGTCGAGTCCCTGCCGGCGCCTGTCGACCGTGCCGCGGCCGTATCACGGGACACGGTCGAGTCCCTGCCGGCAGCCCCCTTATTTTATACACTTTTGTGTATTTTTGACTTCTCTTTTCCTTTTTACTTATTTTAGGGATTATGTTTCCCCCATTTTGTGATTTATGTTTCTTGTTTGTATTTTATTTGATTTGTTTTGATTATTCAAAGATTTTGTAATCTTTGAATTATTTTATTCTTTTGTTGTTTGATTCCTTAGGAGAAGACTTCACTTCCTATAAGTAGTCCTCACTTAGCCATGTAATAGACAAATTATGAATTTGAATGTGAAAGAATACACTATTGTATTTCTATCCTTGGTAAATGATTTTTACCGAAACTTGATTTTTATTCGACGCGTTTTCGAATATTAATCCGATTGATTCTCAATAGGTCTTGAGAAGAAATCACCTTATCGAATTATAGGTCTAATTCGATAAACCTTTGTTCTTGTTCGATCGAATCACTTTGATCGATATTATCACCTTTTCCAATATTACTTCCATTTTCATTTGTTTGAATTTTCATTGTCATATTCAATATTACGTCCAAAAATACATCCAAAAATACCCTACTCGTAAAAATACTTCCGCTATCATACACTTACGTATACTCCGACCGATACGTATCCACCTTTCCGGGATAATTCGTATCATAAGTGGTATCGGAGCCCAAGGTCATCTCCTTGGGCGACTTCTTCAACGATTTCTTGTGCAGAACTATCTCTTGACACTTGTTATGGATTTCTCCGATCTCAATTTCTTGATGAAACTCCGTGACGCACTAAACTGCTTACCGGAGCAACGTATGCAAGCAAGACGCAGAGACGACACCAATGATATTGATTTCTTGGCTAAAGTCCGCAGCATACCAGAGTTTCACGGATATAGTAATCCAGATGTGTGCATAGATTGGCTCCGTGCTTGTGAGGAGCACTTGGATTTCAAGGCTGCCCCAATCAACCGCCGCGTTTCGCTGGTGACAAAGCGCCTCCGCGGTAGCGCCGCCGTCTGGTGGCAAAAACTGAAACAGTCCCGTTCACTACAATGTAAGCAAAAAATCAGAGATTGGCAAAAATTCATAAAACATTTCAATCGAAGGTTCAAATCATACCACCAATCCTTTGACGCCCCGCCACCGACCTTCGATCTAAAGCTTTTCCCCATCAAAGAATTTCCAGCAAAGCCTTTTGTCGATGAAGACGATGTTCCTACCACCATTTTCAATGAGGTAGACGAGACAGAGGTTTCAACAGCGCAATTCAACGAAGAAGATGAGTTGAGCCGTGTTTCCCTAATTGATGAACCTGGATCTTGCTACTTTGAGCATGGGCCAGTTGGTTATGTTGGCCAAAGTGATCAAAACGGATCAAATTATTTTAATGATGAGGAGCATTTTAGTGTCATGGAAATTGGGCCGGATTATGAAGGGCCACCAGTATTTGATACCGAACCAGTTGACGAAGTGGAACCCATAATGATTCCGTGTTTCCCATTTTTGATGGTGCACCCAACGTGAAATCATTAATGCTTCACATTTTAGATGTTGTGCCCGACGGCGATCCATGTCTCGATGTAAGTTGTTTTGAAGATTTTTGTCCAAACTCCAATGAGGTGTTTTCAGTTTTTGATACGGAGCAAGAAGATGTTATGATTCCGGAACATCTATATCTTGAGCCTTACTAAGATTTTGATATGAAAGTCGACGACGAAGCGTTTTTCCCAGGGCTTGAAGTGGCATCCGATGAAGAGCGACCTATTATTATTGTCGTGCTTCCCATTTTAGATGTCCGGTTATATGATGATTCATATCGTGATATCGGTATTACCTCGCAGAATAATTATTATTATTTCATTAATAATGATAGTTATTTGTTTGGTGATTCCCGGAGATCCCATATTACCTACCGTCTCAAGATTATGGGCCATATACGCACTGCGGATATTTTCGAATTCAAGTACGTAGAGGTTTTAGATATTTCATCTGGAAACGACGGGATTTCGTAATTGAGGACAATTCCTTTTAGCTATGTCACCCTACCGAAATTAACTGCCGACCGAACTCGGACTCACTTGGCTACCGCCATTGATGGAGTTTTTGACAGTTCTTGTCAATGGGATGACGACAATTTACCTGTGCCGCCACCGCCATCTTCCCCAGTTTTGGAGCCCTGATTGTCGCTATAACAGAAGTACCGGATTGAGATCCAACTTCCCATGTCTCACAACCACCATGCCACACGACCGCCGCCACGATGGACCACCAGTCATCCACCATAATCCACAGCCCCACGACCATGCTTCATGAAATCCATGATTATGATGGGCCACCTATTTTTGATAAAGATGAAGAACGGTGCTATATTTACCCAGTGGTTCCTGTTTATGATACCGAGCCTAAAGACGATCCTTCCCAATATTTTCATGTGAAAGGTGATTCCGAGGCAATTTTCTTGGCTCTTGAAATTGCATCCAATGAGTTCAACCACGATGATAAAGATTTTGCCTCACAGAATAATTATTATTATTTTATTAATAATGATAGTTATTTTGTTAGTAATTCTCTGGGAACCCCTACTACCTACCGTCTCAAGATTCTGAACCAGATACACACCGCAGATATTTTTGAGGTAAATATATTAATTATTTCATCTGGAAACGACGGGATTACGGAATTGAGGACAATTCTTTTTAAAGGGGGAGGGAATGATACGAAATTAACTAGTCAAAATGAAGAAAACGAAGCAAGGATCGACGTAAATGGCCTTACGACGCGTCATGCACATACGACGATATTTTTAGGCGAGAAAACGGACATAAGACGTAAAATGAATGTCCAACCTGTCGGCAATTGTCCAACCTGCCGGAAAATGTCCAACCGACCGGAAAATATCCAACCTGCCGGAAAAAGTGATACGAATTACGTAAGTAATACGTATAAATTGCAACGGAAGATTAATAAGTATCAAAGTGTCACTTGAATTTTACTAAGGGTGGCCGAAGTTTGATGGTGTTCGGCCGTGATGTAGTATGATGTTCGGAGTTTGGTGTGTTTTATCGAACTAGACCTATAACCCGATAAAAGGTAATCTCTTCCCAAGACCTTTTGAGAATTGATCAAGTTAAAATCTCGAGACGCGTCGAAACAATAACTAAAGTTTGTTGAACTCGTTCAACGTATATTTCAAAGGAAATACAAGGTTTATTATGATTCAAGATGAATTACAAGTACAACGAACACTACTATATATATAGTAGTTTACAACCGCATTTAAAATACAACAAAACGAGAAAACGAACTTCCTAGCACCTTCATTTCGGCCGAAAATCTAAGGCAAGATACCAAGTATCTTGGTGTTATTAGGTGAAAGAGACATGAAGTAATTTTGGTCTTTGATGGTGACATGAAGTAGAACAAAATACCATTCTTCCCATGCATGCATTCGCCGATCACACTTTAGGAGGATTTGGTGTAGATTTGTGATATCCTCCTTCTTGAACTACATAGGTGATAAATAAAAGAAGGATAGTGACATGATGAAGAAAGTCTTCACTCCATCCATAGGTTCGGCCGTTTGTGACAAGGTGGGGAAGGAGGGAATCACTTCTTTATTTTGTAAGGATATGAAGTCAAGATATGTCCCTTTCAAGCATGATATGGCCGATTTTCTCATGCTTTGGACCGATTCCGCTGCCGAATTCTACGTTACTCGATTCCGATTAACAACGTAACTCCAATCCGCGTATTCTTTTCTCCCAAATATAATGATGCATGGCCATGCGAATTTGCATCATCATGGATGTCGATTTTTATTGAGTTTCTCCGATCGGAATATTAGATATCGTATCATTCCTTCCGTCTTTGAAAGGAATTGACCTCAATTCCACAATGCCATCGTCGTCAAGATAAGGTGAGAGATCACCTACGTTGAATGTCGCGTGTACTCCGTATTCGCCCGGAAGTTCGACTTTGTATGCGTTGTCGCTCACCCTTTCCACAATTTTGTACGGACTCGGCCTCGCATCAATTTGTTCTTCCGCTTGCTTGGGAATCTTTCTTTTCTCAAATGTATCCAAACCAAGTCGCCAACATCAAATAATCTCGCTTTTTATTTTTGTTCGACTTCTGTTTGTACATTTCATTTACTTCTTTAATCCGTTCTCGTATCTTTTCATGTAACTTCACCATTGATTTGAGTTTTGCTTCGGCGTCTTTGTGAACCAACTCGTTGCTCGGTAAGGGAATCAAGTCCAATGGCAAGTGCGGATTTAATCCGTATACCACTTCAAAAGGTGAATGGGCCGTGGCATAACCGGTGATCGCCAGGCGAATTCCGCATGAGCAAGTTTAACGTCCCAATCCTTCCGTGTTTTATTTACCAACCTCGTAATAATGCTCCCAAGGTTCGATTAGTTACCTCTTGGCCTGTCTCGGCTTGCGGGTGATGTGAAGTACTGAATAGGAGTTTAGTACCGACTTTCCTCCATAAAGTATTCCAGAAGTAACTCAGAAATTTGGAATCTCGATCCGACACGATAGTTTTTGGAACTCCGTGTAAACGAACTACTTCCCGGAAGTACAAGTCTGCCACATTGCTTGCATCATCGGTTTTGTGGCACGCGACAAAGTGAGACATTTTCGAAAAATGTTCGACGACCACCATGATCGAGTCCTTGCCTCGTTGAGTACGAGGTAAAGCCACAATAAAATCCATCGAGATATCCTCCCACGGTCGTAACGGTATTGGCAACGGCATGTATGTACTCGACTTGAACGAACTTTTCATCATGTGACAAGTTACGCATTTGCTCACGATTGTGCTTACGTCACCATACATTTTCGGCCAAAAGAAATGTTCTTTTAGCACCTCTACAGTCTTGGTCGAGCCGAAGTGACCGGCTAGCCCTCCTCCGTGCGCCTCCCGAACTAGCAATTCCCGAATTGTATGTCTCGGCACACATAATTTATTCCCCTTGAAGAGAAAGCCATCCTGTAACACAAATTCCTCGTACGGGGTTGTTTTACAACGGTTAAAAATTTCCCCGAAGTCCAAATCGTCGTTGTAATGATCTTTCAAAGTCTCGAACCCCAACAAACGAACATCTAGCATCGACAGTAAGGCATACCGTCTTGATAGTGCATCCGCCACTACATTACTCTTCCCGTCTTTGTACTTGGATGAAAAGTGAAAAGATTGTAAAAATTTGATACGATATCTAATATTCCAGTCGAAGAAACTCCGATAAAAATCGACATCCATGATGATGCAAATTCGCATGGCCATGCATCGTTATACTTAGGAGAAAATGTTAAACGGATTGGAGTTACGTTGTTAATCGGAATCGGAGTAACGTAGAATTCGACGACGGATCGGCCCGAAATGATACGATATCTAATATTCCAGTCGGAGAATCTCCAATAAAAATCGACATCCAGGATGATGCAAATTCGCATGGCCATGCATCATTATATTTGGGAGAAAAGAATACGCGACTTGGAGTTACGTTGTTAATCGGAATCGGAATAACGTAGAATTCGACGACGGAATCGGTCCGAAAGCATGAGAAAATCGGCCATATCATGCTTGAAAGGGACATATCTTGACTTCATATCTTTACAAAATAAAGAAGTGATTCCCTCCTTCCCCACCTTGTCACAAACGGCCGAACCAAATGGATGGAGTGAAGATTTTCTTCATCATGTCACTATCCCTCATTTCATTATCACCATGTAGTTCCAAGAAGGAGGATATCACAAATCTACACCAAATCCCCCTAAAATGTGATCGGCCGAATGCATGCATGGGAAGGAGGATTTTGTTCTACTTCATGTCACCATCAAAGACCAAGAGTGCTTCATGTCCCTTTCACCTAATAACACCAAGAGACTTGATATCTCACCCTTGGATTTCGGCCGAAATGATGTTAGGAAGTTCGTTTTTTTCGTTTTGTTGTATTTTCGTACGGTTGTAAACTACTATATATAGTAGTGTTCGTTGTACTTGTAATTCATCGAGAATCATAATAAACTTTGTATTTCCTTTGAAATATACATTGAACGAGTTCGACAAACCTTAGTTATTGTTTCGACGAGTCTCGAGATTTTAACTTGATCAATTCTCAAAAGGTCTTGGGAAGAGATTACCCTTTTATCGAGTTATAGGTCTAGTTCGATAAAAACACACCAAACTCCGTACATCCTACTATATCACGGCCGAATCCCATTAAATTCGTCCATCACCTTTGTAATTTTTGATCCATATTGCAAACTTGTTAATCTTCCGTTGTGTTTATACGCATTACTTACGTAATTCGTATCATAAGTGGTATCAGAGCATTTGTCTCACAGTTCTCGACATCACTGAAGAAGATGGCGTTCACCGATGAAGAAGTAGCACAACTACGTGACGTTCTTCGTGGCTTGCCGGAGCCCAGAATTGATACGAATTATCCAGGAGAGGTGGATACGTATCGGTCGGAGTATATGTAAGTGTATGATAGCGGAAGGCTTTTACGAATATGGAGTTTTCGGATGTATTTTGTATGTGAATAATATCGGATATAACAATAAAAATATCGAACAAGAAGATGATACGAATTACGTACGTAATGCGTATGAAATACAACGGAAGATTATTATGTCTTGACGATTATCAAAGTGTCACTCGAAAATACAAGGGGTGGCCGAACTTAAATGGATTTCGGCCGTGAGGTAGTAGTGTATACGGATTTGGATGTGTTTTATCGAACTAGACCTATAACTCGATAAAAATAATCTCTTCCCAAGACCTATTGAGAATTGATCAAGTTAAAATCTCGAGACGCGTCGAAACAATAACTAAAGTTTGTTGAACTCGTTCAACGTATATTTCAAAGAAATACAAGGTTTTTTTACTTTCAAGATTCAAGATTTTTATTACAACTACAACGAGCACTACTATATATAGTAGTTTCCAACCGAAAGAAAATACAACAAAACGAGAAAAGGAAACTTCCTAGCACTAACATTTCGGCCGAAAATCAAAGGTGAGATATCAAGTATCTTGGTGTTATTAGGTGAAAGAGACATGAAGCAATCTTGGTCTTGATGGTGACATGATGAAGCAATCTTGGTCTTTGATGGTGACATGATGAAAGTCTTTCTCAAGGTGGGGAATATGGCCGATTTTCTAATAAGGTGGGGAAGGAGGTGATCTTCACTTATCTTGTGAAAGATATGAAGACAAAGGGTCCCTTTCAAGCATGATATGGCCGATTTTGTGGGGAAGGAAAATATGATGAACCTTGGTTTTATTAGGTGATGGTGACTTGATGGAAGATGACATGAAGAAGACATTTGATGAAAGTCTTCATCAAATCTCAAGCTTGGATCGTTTTTTAGTGAGGTGGGGAAGGAAAAAATATCTTCATTATCTTGGACCAAATATGATGCTGTCGGTTTTGTCATTTCCGAGATACAATGGGTCCGAATTTGGTCCTATGGTCTTCATAAGATTTGTAGCTCTCTTTCTTAGCTTTCCATGGCCACTTGAATCACCTGAATCGGATTTCGGACGAGAAAGTTATGGGCAAAATACTAAAACTGCTACGAAGTCGTCGTGCGCGCGAGAATTGGTAATTTGTATTTGATGATGTTGACCGATTCGTATCAAGAATCCATGCACGACGAGGACATGACACCATGCATGCACCACGACATGCGGATGAATACAAGACCAGCGAACTTCCGGAGTTCGTAGGCGGCACCGATCCTGAGGTTTATTTGGAGTGGGAAAGAAAAATTGAACGAATGTTTGAGTTCAAGGAGCTCAATGACGAGGTACGTTGCAAGTACGCGATTCTCAAACTTGGAAAGGGAGCTTCCCTTTGGTTTGAGCGAATGAAGACGCAAAGAAGTCGTGTTTAAAAGAGAAGATACGTTCGTGGGATTCCCTAAAAAGGAAACTACGAAAAGATATGTCCCGCTACACACAAGCTAAGTCTCAGACAAAAATTTCGACCTCACGCAAGGAAAGCTAAGTGTCGAGGAGTACATCGAGGAGTTTGAAAACTTATCCTTGATGGGAGAACTTGAAGAAAGCGAAGAATTGCGCATGTCCCGTTTCCTACGAGGTTTGAACAAAAATATTGCTAATTCCGTGGAACTCTACCCCTATTCAGACTTCGTTACTTTATGCGGGCTTTGCATAAAGTTGGAAAATCAAAACAAAACCAAATTCTCTAAACCCGAATTCCCACCTAAATACGGAAATACCAACTTTGGCGCGAGTTCTAGCTCGTTTCCAAAACCTGTCACCACAAGCCACCTACATTACCCTTCCAAAAACTCCTATCACACCAAAAGAAACAAGCCTATCTAAAGTCCGGTGTTTCAAATGTCAAGGATTTGGACACTATCAAAGTGCTTGTCCAAATCGGAGGATTGTAACGTTGCGAGAAGCCATAGCCGCCCGAGAGGAATTATTAGCCAAGAAGAAAGAGTTGAGACGTTTTTAACTTAGAAGTCGACGAAGAAGAAGAAGAATGCGAGGCATACGATGCCCGAACTATGACACGAACCTTGTCCTTCGCATGTTACAAACGAAGGCCGCCCCAAGTGACGAAGAACAACGGGACCAAATCTTCCACACGAAGTGTCGTGTCGGAGATAAATGGTGTAGCTTGATCATTGACGGTGGAAGTTGTACAAACGTGGCATCAAGCGAGATGGTTTCAAAACTCGGTTTGATCACCACGGCCCATCCTAAACCGTATGCACTCCATTGGCTCGATGATGGAAACAAGGTGAAAGTATCAAGGCAAGTGAAGGTCTGTCTCACCATGGGTTCGTATGGCGATGACATTACATGCGATATACTACCGATGGACGCATGTCACGTGTTATTAGGAAGACCTTGGTTATTTGATCGGGACGTACTACATCGAGGGAGGAGTAATGAGTATGAGCTACGTGACAAAGGTAAAAAAATTGTTCTTAAACCTATGTCACCTCAAGCTATCCTGGACGATGAGTTCAAAAAGTCGAAGGACCGAAACTTACGATGTTTGCAAACGAGAAAGAAGTCGAACACGCCATTGACGATGGCGAACGTGTTTATTTGATGATGATCAAAGAGGTCCAAATCTTGCCACAAAATCGCAACATGAGGAAGAGATAGACGTATTATTACACGAGTTTTGGACGTATTTCGAAGACTTGCGGTAGGATTACCACCTATCCGCTGGATTGAACACCGATTGATCTTATACCGGAGCTCCATTACCGAACAAAGCGGCGTATCGTTGTAATCCCGAAGAAACTAAAGAACTACAACGTCAAATTGATGAACTCATGAATCACGGATATGTCCGAGAAAGTTTAAGTCCGTGTGCGGTTCCGCCTACTCGTACTCAAAAAGACGGAACAATCCGAGTGTGTATTGACAGTAGAGCCGTGAATAACATCACCGTCAAGTATCGGTTTCCCATCCCGAGACTAGACGACATGCTGGACGAGTTACATGGCTCGGTTATATTTTCCAAAGTTGATTTACGGAGCGGATACCATCAAATCCGCATGCGAGAGGGAGACGAATGGAAAACGGCGTTTAAAACGAAGAATGGACTTTACGAATGGGTTGTGATGCCATTCGGCCTCACCAACGCCCCGAGCACCTTTATGAGGTTGATGAACAAGGTTCTTAAACCTTTCTTGGGAAAGTTTGTTGTCGTGTACTTAGACGACATTTTGATCTACAGTCGGTCCGTAGAAGAACATCTCGAACATTTGCGGTACGTGTTTGAGACGCTAAGGAAACAAAAACTTTATGGAAAACGGGAGAAGTGTACTTTCCTAGTCGAGAGTCTTGTCTTTCTCGGCTATGTTGTTTCGAAAGACGGAGTTTCGGTCGACCAAGAGAAGATCGCGGCAATCAAGTCGTGGCCGACCCCAAAGACAATCACGGAGGTACGGTCATTTCATGGCCTCGCTTCGTTTTACCGACGATTCATACGGGACTTTAGCACTATATCCAGCCCGATCACGGAGTGTCTGAAAAAGGGAACCTTTGCTTGGAACGAAACGCCCAAAAGGCTTTTGAAAACTTAAAGGGAAAATTATGTGAAGCGCCGATTTTGACGTTACCCGATTTTTCACAACCGTTTGAGGTAGAATGCGACGCTAGCGAGTTGGAATCGGGCGTTGCTTATTCAAAGAGGCCGTCCCATTGCCTATTTTTCGGAGAAGTTAAGTGGCGCCCGAGTGAATTATTGTACTTACGACAAGGAGTTCTATGCTATCGTAAGAGCACTCGACCATTGGAGTCATTATCTACGTCAAACATTTCGTGGCCGCATTCGGATCATGAGTCGTTGAAATACATCAACGGACAAAGTAAGCTAAGCCCGAGGCATGCAAAATGGGTGGAATTTTTACAATCTTTTCACTTTTCATCCAAGTACAAAGACGGAAGAGTAATGTAGTGGCGGATGCACTATCGAGACGGTATGCTTTATCGTCGATGCTAGATGTTCGTTTGTTGGGGTTCGAGACTTTGAAAGATCATTACAACGACGATTTGGACTTCGGGAAATTTTTAACCGTTGTAAAACGGCCCCGTCTGAGGAATTTGTTTTACAGATGGCTTTCTTTTCAAGGGAAATAAATTATGTGTGCCGAGACATACAATTCGGAATTCTGGGTTCTGGAGGCGCACGAGGGGGATTAGCGGTCATTTCGGCTCGACCAAAATCAGAGGTGCTAAAAGAACATTTCTTTAGGCCGAAAATGTATGGTGACGTCAGCACAATCGTGAGCAAATGCGTAACTTGTCACATGATGAAAAGTTCGTTCAAGTCGAGTACATACATGTCGTTGCCGATACCGTTACGACCGTGGGAGGATGTCTCGATGGATTTTATTGTGGCTTTACCTCGTACTCAACGAGGCAAGGACTCGATCATGGTGGTCGTCGACCGTTTTTCGAAAATGGCTCACTTTGTCGCGTGCCACAAAACCGATGATGCAAGCAACGTGGCAGACTTGTACTTCCGAGAAGTAGTTCGTTTACACGGAGTTCCAAAAACTATCGTGTCGGATCGAGATTCCAAATTTCTGAGTTACTTCTGGAATACTTTATGGAGGAAAGTAGGTACTAAACTCCTATTCAGTACTTCACATCACCCGCTGATACGAATCGGTCAACATCATCAAATACAAATTACCAATTCTCGCGCGCACGACTACTTCGTAGCAGTTTTAGTATTTTGCCCATAACTTTCTCGTCCGAAATCCGATTCAGGTGATTCAAGTGGCCATGGAAAGCTAAGAAAGAGAGCTACAAATCTTATGAGATCATAGGATCGAATTCGGACCCATTGGACCCCAGAAATGACAAACGGCCAAAGACACAAAGATTTGATGAAGACTTTCATCAAATGTCTTCTTCATGTCATCTTCCATCAAGTCACCATCACCTAAACATGCTTGAAAGGGACCCTTTGTCTTCATATCTTTCACAAGATAAGTGAAGATCACCTCTTTCCCCACCTTATTTGAAAATCGGCCATATTCCCCACCTTGAGAAAGACTTTCATCAAGTCACCATCACCTAAGACTTTCATCAAGTCACCATCACCTAATAAAACCAAAACTCACCATGATCTCCTTCCCCACAAAATCGGCCATATCAAGAGATTGAGGAAGACTTTCTTCAAGCATGCTCTTCATGTCACCATCAAGATATCTTCATCAAATCTACACCAAATCATCCTCACAAGTTCGGCCGAATTGATGCATGGAGGAATGATATTTTGTTCTACTTCATGTCACCATCAAAGACCAAGATTGCTTCATCATGTCACCATCAAGACCAAGATTGCTTCATGTCTCTTTCACCTAATAACACCAAGATACTTGATATCTCACCTTTGATTTTCGGCCGAAATGTTAGTGCTAGGAAGTTTCCTTTTCTCGTTTTGTTGTATTTTCTTTCGGTTGGAAACTACTATATATAGTAGTGCTCGTTGTAGTTGTAAAATGAATCTTGAAGCTGGAAGTTTAATAAACCTTGTATTTCTTTGAAATATACGTTGAACGAGTTCAACAAACCTTTAGTTATTGTTTCGACGCGTCTCGAGATTTTAACTTGATCAATTCTCAATAGGTCTTGGGAAGAGATTACTTTTATCGAGTTATAGGTCTAGTTCGATAAAACACATCCAAATCCGTATACACTACTACCTCACGGCCGAAATCCATTTAAGTTCGGCCACCCCTTGTAATCGTCAAGACATAATAATCTTCCGTTGTCTTTCATACGCTTTACGTACGTAATTCGTATCATCTTCTTGTTCGATATTTTTTATTGTTATATCCGATATTATTCACATACAAAATACATCCGAAAACTCCATATTTGTAAAAGCCTTCCGCTATCATACACTTACATATACTCCGACCGATACGTATCCACCTCTCCCGGATAATTCGTATCATAAGTGGTATCGAGCCCAAGGTCATCTCCTTGGGCGATCAACTATATTCACCGATTTTTTTTTGTTGTTGAAACCTTCTTGGGTTGTTCTTCACGGTTAGAAGAATTTTCGCATAACATTGGCAGATTAGCGCAATCGGAAGAAAACAAAGTTTCCGTGGATTCGACCGTTGGATCATCACGAAATTTTGACAAAGGTAAGCCAACTCATTGAACTACAGTCTGAACGGTGGAGATCAGATTCTTTGATCATCTTCTTGGTTCATTCTTCACGGATTTCTTGGAAAATTTTCTGTCCGATTTCTTGTCAAGAACTATCTCTTGATTCTTGTTATGGAATTCTCCGAGCTCGATTTCTTGATGACACTCCGTGACGCACTAAACGGCTTACCGGAGCGACGTATGCAAGAAAGACGCAGAGACGATGCCAACGATATTGATTTCTTGGCCAAATTCCGCAAAGATACCTAATTTCACGGAGATAGTAATCCAAATGCGTGCATAGATTGGCTTCGTGCTTGTGAGGAGCACTCGGACTTCAAGGCTGCCCCGATCAACCGCCGTTTCGTTGGTGGCAAGGCGCCCGCGGTAGCGCCGCCGTCCGGTGGCAAAATCAAACGATCTGTTCACAACAACGTAAGCCTAAAATCCAAGATTGGCTTAAATTCAAAAAATATTTCAATCGAAGGTTCAAGTCCCCATCTTACCACCAATCCTTCGACGCCCCACCACCGGCATTCGATCTAAGGTCTTCCTCCATCAAGGAATTCCCAACAGAATCTTTTTTCGATGAAGACAATGTCCCTACGGTCATTTTCAATGAAGTAGACGAGACAGAATTTTCAACGGAGCAATTCAACGAAGAAGGTGAGTTGAGCCGTGTATCCCTAGTTGACGAACCCGGATCTTGCTACCTTGATCATGGGCCAGTTGGTTGTGTTGGCCAAATTGACCAAAACGGACCAAATTATTTTAATGGTGAGGAGCCTTTTTGTGTCATGGAAATTGGGTCGGGTTATGATGGACCGCCAATATTTGATACAGAGTCGGATGACAAAGAGGACCCCATGATTGATCTCGAGCTTCCCATTTTTGAAGAATCTCCTGCTCCATTTTTTGATGACAAAGAAGACGATGGTTGGAGTCGAGCTGCCCTATCGGAGCAAAGTGGGTCGTATGACTTTGTTGCGGTACGAAACGAGCCTAGTGGATTAAATTTTGATGAGACATTATTGGAGGAGCCGAATAATTTTGAAACGGAGAGTTGATCAGATTGCGACGGACCGCCAACATTTGATAAGGAACCAGTTGATGAAGAGGACTCCGCAATAAATTCTGTATTGGCCATTTTCGATGGTGAACCCGATATGGAATTATCGGTTTCCACTCGAGGAGGAACCCGATGTGGAGTTAACCGTGTGTCCCATTTCGTATATCCACTCATGTCATGATATCGGTATTACTCGCGAGTAATTATTATTTTATTAATAATGATAGTTATTTTGTTGGTGATTCTCGAGGGGGCCCCACTACCTATCGTCTCAAGATTTTGGGTCATGTACGTACTGCGGACATCTTCGAGATCAAATACTTAGAGGCTTTAGTTAATTATCTTGGTGAAGGAGTTCGGAATTGAGGACAATTCCCTTTAAAGAGAGAGGGTATGATACGAATCGGTCAACATCATCAAATACAAATTACCAATTCTCGCACGACTACTTCATAGCTTTAGTATTTTGCCCATAACTTTCTCGTCCGAAATCCGATTCAGGTGATTCAAGTGGCCATGGAAAGCTAAGAAAGAGAGCTACAAATCTTATGAGATCATAGGATCGAATTCGGACCCATTGGACCCCAGAAATGACAAACGGCCAAAGACACAAAGATTTGATGAAGACTTTCATCAAATGTCTTCTTCATGTCATCTTCCATCAAGTCACCATCACCTAAACATGCTTGAAAGGGACCCTTTGTCTTCATATCTTTCACAAGATAAGTGAAGATCACCTCTTTCCCCACCTTATTTGAAAATCGGCCATATTCCCCACCTTGAGAAAGACTTTCATCAAGTCACCATCACCTAAGACTTTCATCAAGTCACCATCACCTAATAAAACCAAAACTCACCATGATCTCCTTCCCCCACAAAAATCGGCCATATCAAGAGATTGAGGAAGACTTTCTTCAAGCATGCTCTTCATGTCACCATCAAGATATCTTCATCAAATCTACACCAAATCATCCTCACAAGTTCGGCCGAATTGATGCATGGAGGAATGATATTTTGTTCTACTTCATGTCACCATCAAAGACCAAGATTGCTTCATCATGTCACCATCAAGACCAAGATTGCTTCATGTCTCTTTCTCCTAATAACACCACGATACTTGATATCTCACCTTTGATTTTCTAAATGTTAGTGCTAGGAAGTTTCCTTTTCTCGTTTTGCTGTATTTTCTTTCGGTTGGAAACTACTATATATAGTAGTGCTCGTTGTAGTTGTAAAATGAATCTTGAAGCTGGAAGTTTAATAAACCTTGTATTTCTTTGAAATATACGTTGAACGAGTTCAACAAACCTTTAGTTATTGTTTCGACGCGTCTCGAGATTTTAACTTGATCAATTCTCAATAGGTCTTGGGAAGAGATTACTTTTATCGAGTTATAGGTCTAGTTCGATAAAACACATCCAAATCCGTATACACTACTACCTCACGGCCGAAATCCATTTAAGTTCGGCCACCCCTTGTAATCGTCAAGACATAATAATCTTCCGTTGTCTTTCATACGCTTTACGTACGTAATTCGTATCATCTTCTTGTTCGATATTTTTTATTGTTATATCCGATATTATTCACATACAAAATACATCCGAAAAACTCCATATTTGTAAAAGCCTTCCGCTATCATACACTTACATATACTCCGACCGATACGTATCCACCTCTCCCCGGATAATTCGTATCATAAGTGGTATCGGAGCCCAAGGTCATCTCCTTGGGCGATCAACTATATTCACCGATTTTTTTTTTTTGTTGTTGAAACCTTCTTGGGTTGTTCTTCACGGTTAGAAGAATTTTCGCATAACATTGGCAGATTAGCGCAGTCGGAAGAAAACAAAGTTTCCCGTGGATTCGACCGTTGGATCATCACGAAATTTTGACAAAGGTAAGCCAACTCATTGAACTACAGTCTGAACGGTGGAGATCAGATTCTTTGATCATCTTCTTGGTTCATTCTTCACGGATTTCTTGGAAAATTTTCTGTCCGATTTCTTGTCAAGAACTATCTCTTGATTCTTGTTATGGAATTCTCCGAGCTCGATTTCTTGATGACACTCCGTGACGCACTAAACGGCTTACCGGAGCGACGTATGCAAGAAAGACGCAGAGACGATGCCAACGATATTGATTTCTTGGCCAAATTCCGCAAAGATACCGGAATTTCACGAGATAGTAATCCAAATGCGTGCATAGATTGGCTTCGTGCTTGTGAGGAGCACTCGACTTCAAGGCCGCCCGATCAACCGCCGCGTTTCACAGGTGGCAAGGCGCCCGCGGTAGCGCCGCCGTCTGGTGGCAAAATCAAATCCGTTCACAACAACGTAAGCCTAAAATCCAAGATTGGCTTAAATTCAAAAATATTTCAATCGAAGGTTCAAGTCCCCATCTTACCACCAATCCTTCGACGCCCCACCACCGGCATTCGATCTAAGGTCTTCCTCCATCAAGGAATTCCCAACAGAATCTTTTTTCGATGAAGACAATGTCCCTACGGTCATTTTCAATGAAGTAGACGAGACAGAATTTTCAACGGAGCAATTCAACGAAGAAGGTGAGTTGAGCCGTGTATCCCTAGTTGACGAACCCGGATCTTGCTACCTTGATCATGGGCGATTGGTTGTGTTGGCCAAATTGACCAAAACGGACCAAATTATTTTAATGGTGAGGAGCCTTTTTGTGTCATGGAAATTGGGTCGGGTTATGATGGACCGCCAATATTTGATACAGAGTCGGATGACAAAGAGGACCCCATGATTGATCTCGAGCTTCCCATTTTTGAAGAATCTCCTGCTCCATTTTTTGATGACAAAGAAGACGATGGTTGGAGTCGAGCTGCCCTATCGGAGCAAAGTGGGTCGTATGACTTTGTTGCATGCAAACGAGCCTAGTGGATTAAATTTTGATGAGACATTATTGGAGGAGCCGAATAATTTTGAAACGGAGAGTTGGTCAGATTGCGACGGACCGCCAACATTTGATAAGGAACCAGTTGATGAAGAGGACTCCGCAATAAATTCTGTATTGGCCATTTTCGATGGTGAACCCGATATGGAATTATCGGTGTTTCCACTGGAGGAGGAACCCGATGTGGAGTTAACCGTGTGTCCCATTTCGTATATCCACTCATGTCATGATATCGGTATTACAGCGGAGTAATTATTATTTTATTAATAATGATAGTTATTTTGTTGGTGATTCTCGAGGGGGCCCCACTACCTATCGTCTCAAGATTTTGGGTCATGTACGTACTGCGGACATCTTCGAGATCAAATACTTAGAGGCTTTAGTTAATTATCTTGGTGACGAAGGGAGTTCGGAATTGAGGACAATTCCCTTTAAAGAGAGAGGGTATGATACGAATCGGTCAACATCATCAAATACAAATTACCAATTCTCGCGCGCACGACTACTTCGTAGCAGTTTTAGTATTTTGCCCATAACTTTCTCGTCCGAAATCCGATTCAGGTGATTCAAGTGGCCATGGAAAGCTAAGAAAGAGAGCTACAAATCTTATGAGATCATAGGATCGAATTCGGACCCATTGGACCCCAGAAATGACAAACGGCCAAAGACACAAAGATTTGATGAAGACTTTCATCAAATGTCTTCTTCATGTCATCTTCCATCAAGTCACCATCACCTAAACATGCTTGAAAGGGACCCTTTGTCTTCATATCTTTCACAAGATAAGTGAAGATCACCTCTTTCCCCACCTTATTTGAAAATCGGCCATATTCCCCACCTTGAGAAAGACTTTCATCAAGTCACCATCACCTAAGACTTTCATCAAGTCACCATCACCTAATAAAACCAAAACTCACCATGATCTCCTTCCCCCACAAAAATCGGCCATATCAAGAGATTGAGGAAGACTTTCTTCAAGCATGCTCTTCATGTCACCATCAAGATATCTTCATCAAATCTACACCAAATCATCCTCACAAGTTCGGCCGAATTGATGCATGGAGGAATGATATTTTGTTCTACTTCATGTCACCATCAAAGACCAAGATTGCTTCATCATGTCACCATCAAGACCAAGATTGCTTCATGTCTCTTTCACCTAATAACACCAAGATACTTGATATCTCACCTTTGATTTTCGGCCGAAATGTTAGTGCTAGGAAGTTTCCTTTTCTCGTTTTGTTGTATTTTCTTTCGGTTGGAAACTACTATATATAGTAGTGCTCGTTGTAGTTGTAAAATGAATCTTGAAGCTGGAAGTTTAATAAACCTTGTATTTCTTTGAAATATACGTTGAACGAGTTCAACAAACCTTTAGTTATTGTTTCGACGCGTCTCGAGATTTTAACTTGATCAATTCTCAATAGGTCTTGGGAAGAGATTACTTTTATCGAGTTATAGGTCTAGTTCGATAAAACACATCCAAATCCGTATACACTACTACCTCACGGCCGAAATCCATTTAAGTTCGGCCACCCCTTGTAATCGTCAAGACATAATAATCTTCCGTTGTCTTTCATACGCTTTACGTACGTAATTCGTATCATCTTCTTGTTCGATATTTTTTATTGTTATATCCGATATTATTCACATACAAAATACATCCGAAAAACTCCATATTTGTAAAAGCCTTCCGCTATCATACACTTACATATACTCCGACCGATACGTATCCACCTCTCCCCGGATAATTCGTATCACCCGCAAACCGACGGACAGACCGAGGTAACTAATCGAACCTTGGGAGCATTATTACGAGGGTTGGTAAATAAAACTCAGAAAGATTGGGACGTTAAACTTGCTCATGCTGAATTCGCATACAACCGATCACCCGGTTATGCCACGGCCCATTCACCTTTTGAAGTGGTATACGGAATAAATCCGCACTTGCCATTGGACTTGATTCCCTTACCGAGCAACGAGTTGGTTCACAAAGACGCCGAAGCAAAACTCAAATCAATGGTGAAGTTACATGAAAAGATACGGGAACGGATTAAAGAAGTAAATGAAATATACAAACGGAAGTCGAACAAAAATAAAAAGGCGAGATTATTTGATGTTGGCGACTTGGTTTGGATACATTTGAGAAAAGAAAGATTCCCAAGCAAACGGAAGAACAAATTGATGCCGAGAGCCGAGGGTCCGTACAAAATTGTGGAAAAGGTGAACGACAACGCATACAAAGTCGAACTCCCGGGCGAATACGGAGTACACGCGACATTCAACGTAGGTGATCTCTCACCTTATCTTGACGACGATGGCATTGCAGAATTGAGGTCAATTCCTTTCAAAGACGGAGGGAATGATACGATATCTAATATTCCAGTCGGAGAATCTCCAATAAAAATCGACATCCAGGATGATGCAAATTCGCATGGCCATGCATCATTATATTTGGGAGAAAAGAATACGCGACTTGGAGTTACGTTGTTAATCGGAATCGGAATAACGTAGAATTCGACGACGGAATCGGTCAAAGCATGAGAAAATCGCCATATCATGCTTGAAAGGGACATATCTTGACTTCATATCTTTACAAAATAAAGAAGTGATTCCCTCCTTCCCCACCTTGTCACAAACGGCCGAACCAAATGGATGGAGTGAAGATTTTCTTCATCATGTCACTATCCCTCATTTCATTATCACCATGTAGTTCCAAGAAGGAGGATATCACAAATCTACACCAAATCCCCCTAAAATGTGATCGGCCGAATGCATGCATGGGAAGGAGGATTTTGTTCTACTTCATGTCACCATCAAAGACCAAGAGTGCTTCATGTCCCTTTCACCTAATAACACCAAGAGACTTGATATCTCACCCTTGGATTTCGGCCGAAATGATGTTAGGAAGTTCGTTTTTTTCGTTTTGTTGTATTTTCGTACGGTTGTAAACTACTATATATAGTAGTGTTCGTTGTACTTGTAATTCATCGAGAATCATAATAAACTTTGTATTTCCTTTGAAATATACGTTGAACGAGTTCGACAAACCTTAGTTATTGTTTCGACGAGTCTCGAGATTTTAACTTGATCAATTCTCAAAAGGTCTTGGGAAGAGATTACCCTTTTATCGAGTTATAGGTCTAGTTCGATAAAAACACACCAAACTCCGTACATCCTACTATATCACGGCCGAATCCCATTAAATTCGTCCATCACCTTTGTAATTTTTGATCCATATTGCAAACTTGTTAATCTTCCGTTGTGTTTATACGCATTACTTACGTAATTCGTATCATAAGTGGTATCAGAGCATTTGTCTCACAGTTCTCGACATCACTGAAGAAGATGGCGTTCACCGATGAAGAAGTAGCACAACTACGTGACGTTCTTCGTGGCTTGCCGGAGCCCAGAATCCATGCACGACGAGGACATGACACCATGCATGCACCACGACATGCGGATGAATACAAGACCAGCGAACTTCCGGAGTTCGTAGGCGGCACCGATCCTGAGGTTTATTTGGAGTGGGAAAGAAAAATTGAACGAATGTTTGAGTTCAAGGAGCTCAATGACGAGGTACGTTGCAAGTACGCGATTCTCAAACTTGGAAAGGAGCTTCCTTTGGTTTGAGCGAATGAAGACGCAAAGAAGTCGTGGCTTTAAAAGAGAAGATACGTCGTGGGATTCCCTAAAAAGGAAACTACGAAAAGATATGTCCCGGCTACACACAAGCTAAGTCTCAGACCGAAAATTTCTGACCTCACGCAAGGAAAGCTAAGTGTCGAGGAGTACATCGAGGAGTTTGAAAACTTATCCTTGATGGGAGAACTTGAAGAAAGCGAAGAATTGCGCATGTCCCGTTTCCTACGAGGTTTGAACAAAAATATTGCTAATTCCGTGGAACTCTACCCCTATTCAGACTTCGTTACTTTATGCGGGCTTTGCATAAAGTTGGAAAATCAAAACAAAACCAAATTCTCTAAACCCGAATTCCCACCTAAATAC
Organism: Orobanche coerulescens; assembly: GCA_033398695.1. Classification (NCBI taxonomy): domain Eukaryota; kingdom Viridiplantae; phylum Streptophyta; class Magnoliopsida; order Lamiales; family Orobanchaceae; genus Orobanche; species Orobanche coerulescens. The sequence continues at coordinate 57,607,930 of CM065812.1, read as the reverse complement.
GGAAATACCAACTTTGGCGCGAGTTCTAGCTCGTTTCCAAAACCTGTCACCACAAGCCAGCCCGTTACTACCCTTCCAAAAACTCCTATCACACCAAAAGAAACAAGCCTATCTAAAGTCCGGTGTTTCAAATGTCAAGGATTTGGACACTATCAAAGTGCTTGTCCAAATCGGAGGATTGTAACGTTGCGAGAAGCCATAGCCGCCCGAGAGGAATTATTAGCCGAAGAAGAAAGAGTTGGAGACGTTTTTAACTTAGAAGCTGACGAAGAAGAAGAAGAATGCGAGGCATACGATGCCCCGAACTATGACACGAACCTTGTCCTTCGCATGTTACAAACGAAGGCCGCCCCAAGTGACGAAGAACAACGGGACCAAATCTTCCACACGAAGTGTCGTGGTCGGGAGATAAATGGTGTAGCTTGATCATTGACGGTGGAAGTTGTACAAACGTGGCATCAAGCGAGATGGTTTCAAAACTCGGTTTGATCACCACGGCCCATCCTAAACCGTATGCACTCCATTGGCTCGATGATGGAAACAAGGTGAAAGTATCAAGGCAAGTGAAGGTCGGACTCACCATGGGTTCGTATGGCGATGACATTACATGCGATATACTACCGATGGACGCATGTCACGTGTTATTAGGAAGACCTTGGTTATTTGATCGGGACGTACTACATCGAGGGAGGAGTAATGAGTATGAGCTACGTGACAAAGGTAAAAAAATTGTTCTTAAACCTATGTCACCTCAAGCTATCCGGACGATGAGTTCGAAAAAAGTCGAAGGACCGAAACTTACGATGTTTGCAAACGAGAAAGAAGTCGAACACGCCATTGACGATGGCGAACGTGTTTATTTGATGATGATCAAAGAGGTCCAGATCTTGCCACAAAATCGCAACATGAGGAAGAGATAGACGTATTATTACACGAGTTTTGGACGTATTTCGAAGACTTGCCGGTAGGATTACCACCTATCCGCGGGATTGAACACCGATTGATCTTATACCGAGCTCCATTACCGAACAAAGCGGCGATCGTTGTAATCCCGAAGAAACTAAAGAACTACAACGTCAAATTGATGAACTCATGAATCACGGATATGTCCGAGAAAGTTTAAGTCCGTGTGCGGTTCCGTTCTACTCGTACTCCAAAAAGACGGAACATGGCGAATGTGTATTGACAAGAGAGCCGTGAATAACATCACCGTCAAGTATCGGTTTCCCATCCCGAGACTAGACGACATCCGGATGAGTTACATGGCTCGGTTATATTTTCCAAAGTTGATTTACGAGCGGATACCATCAAATCCGCATGCGAGAGGGAGACGAATGGAAAACGGCGTTTAAAACGAAGAATGGACTTTACGAATGGGTTGTGATGCCATTCGGCCTCACCAACGCCCGAGCACCTTTATGAGGTTGATGAACGAGGTTCTTAAACCTTTCTTGGGAAAGTTTGTTGTCGTGTACTTAGACGACATTTTGATCTACAGTCGGTCCGTAGAAGAACATCTCGAACATTTGCGGTACGTGTTTGAGACGCTAAGGAAACAAAAACTTTATGGAAAACGGGAGAAGTGTACTTTCCTAGTCGAGAGTCTTGTCTTTCTCGGCTATGTTGTTTCGAAAGACGGAGTTTCGGTCGACCAAGAGAAGATCGCGGCAATCAAGTCGTGGCCGACCCCAAAGACAATCACGGAGGTACGGTCATTTCATGGCCTCGCTTCGTTTTACCGACGATTCATACGGGACTTTAGCACTATATCCAGCCCGATCACGGAGTGTCTGAAAAAGGGAACCTTTGCTTGGAACGAAACGGCCCAAAAGGCTTTTGAAAACTTAAAGGGAAAATTATGTGAAGCGCCGATTTTGACGTTACCCGATTTTTCACAACCGTTTGAGGTAGAATGCGACGCTAGCGGAGTTGGAATCGGGGCAGTGCTTATTCAAAGAGGCCGTCCCATTGCCTATTTTTCGGAGAAGTTAAGTGGCGCCCGAGTGAATTATTGTACTTACGACAAGGAGTTCTATGCTATCGTAAGAGCACTCGACCATTGGAGTCATTATCTACGTTCAAACATTTCGTGCCGCATTCGGATCATGAGTCGTTGAAATACATCAACGGACAAAGTAAGCTAAGCCCGAGGCATGCAAAATGGGTGGAATTTTTACAATCTTTTCACTTTTCATCCAAGTACAAAGACGGAAGAGTAATGTAGTGGCGGATGCACTATCGAGACGGTATGCTTTACGTCCGATGCTAGATGTTCGTTTGTTGGGGTTCGAGACTTTGAAAGATCATTACAACGACGATTTGGACTTGGGAAATTCTTAACCGTTGTAAAACGGCCCGCACGAGGAATTTGTTTTACAGATGGCTTTCTTTTCAAGGGAAATAAATTATGTGTGCCGAGACATACAATTCGGGAATTCTTTGGTTCGGGAGGCGCACGGAGGGGGATTAGCCGGTCATTTCGGCTCGACCAAAATGTAGAGGTGCTAAAAGAACATTTCTTTAGGCCGAAAATGTATGGTGACGTAAGACAATCGTGAGCAAATGCGTAACTTGTCACATGATGAAAAGTTCGCTCAAGTCGAGTACATACATGCCGCTGCCGATACTGCTACGACCGTGGGAGGATGTCTCGATGGATTTTATTGTGGCTTTACCTCGTACTCAACGAGGCAAGGACTCGATCATGGTGGTCGCCGACCGCTTTTCGAAAATGGCTCACTTTGTCGCGTGCCACAAAACCGATGATGCAAGCAACGTGGGCGGACTTGTACTTCCGAGAAGTAGTTCGCTTACACGAGTTCCAAAACTATCGTGTCGGATCGAGAATCCAAATTTCTGAGGAACTTCTCGAATACATTATGGAGGAAAGTAGGAACTAAAATCCAATTCAGTACTTCACAACACCCGCAAACCTAAGGACAGACAGAGGTACCTAATCTAACCTTGGGCGCATAATTACGAGGGTTGGTAAATAAAACTCGAAAGATTGGGACGTTAAACTTGCTCATGCTGAATTCGCATACAACCGATCACCCGGTTATGCCACGGCCCATTCACCTTTTGAAGTGGTATACGGAATAAATCCGCACTTGCCATTGGACTTGATTCCCTTACCGAGCAACGAGTTGGTTCACAAAGACGCCGAAGCAAAACTCAAATCAATGGTGAAGTTACATGAAAAGATACGGGAACGGATTAAAGAAGTAAATGAAATATACAAACGGAAGTCGAACAAAAATAAAAAGGCGAGATTATTTGATGTTGGCGACTTGGTTTGGATACATTTGAGAAAAGAAAGATTCCCAAGCAAACGGAAGAACAAATTGATGCCGAGAGCCGAGGGTCCGTACAAAATTGTGGAAAAGGTGAACGACAACGCATACAAAGTTGAACTCCCGGGCGAATACGGAGTACACACGACATTCAACGTAGGTGATCTCTCACCTTATCTTGACGACGATGGCATTGCAGAATTGAGGTCAATTCCTTTCAAAGACGGAGGGAATGATACGATATCTAATATTCCAGTTGGAGAATCTCCAATAAAAATCGACATCCAGGATGATGCAAATTCGCATGGCCATGCATCATTATATTTGGGAGAAAAGAATACGCGACTTGGAGTTACGTTGTTAATCGGAATCGGAATAACGTAGAATTCGACGACGGAATCGGTCCGAAAGCATGAGAAAATCGGCCATATCATGCTTGAAAGGGACATATCTTGACTTCATATCTTTACAAAATAAAGAAGTGATTCCCTCCTTCCCCACCTTGTCACAAACGGCCGAACCAAATGGATGGAGTGAAGATTTTCTTCATCATGTCACTATCCCTCATTTCATTATCACCATGTAGTTCCAAGAAGGAGGATATCACAAATCTACACCAAATCCACCTAAAATGTGATCGGCCGAATGCATGCATGGGAAGGAGGATTTTGTTCTACTTCATGTCACCATCAAAGACCAAGAGTGCTTCATGTCCCTTTCACCTAATAACACCAAGAGACTTGATATCTCACCCTTGATTTCGCCGAAATGATGTTAGGAAGTTCGCTTTTTTCGTTTTGTTGTATTTTCAGACGTTGTAAACTACTATATATAGTAGTGTTCGTTGTACTTGTAATTCATCGAGAATCATAATAAACTTTGTATTTCCTTTGAAATATACGTTGAACGAGTTCGACAAACCTTAGTTATTGTTTCGACGAGTCTCGAGATTTTAACTTGATCAATTCTCAAAAGGTCTTGGGAAGAGATTACCCTTTTATCGAGTTATAGGTCTAGTTCGATAAAAACACACCAAACTCCGTACATCCTACTATATCACGGCCGAATCCCATTAAATTCGTCCATCACCTTTGTAATTTTTGATCCATATTGCAAACTTGTTAATCTTCCGTTGTGTTTATACGCATTACTTACGTAATTCGTATCACGAAAGCATGAAGATCGGCCAAAACATGCTTGAAAGGGACACTTTGTCTTCATATCTTTCACAAAATAAATGAAGATCACCTCCTTCCCCACCATGACACAAACGGCCGAAGCTTATAGATGGAGTGAAGACTTTCTTCTTCATGTCACCATCAAGATATCTTCATCAAATCAACACCAAATCCTCCTAAAGTTCGGCCGATTGGAAGCAAGTGCAAGGGAGGATATTTTGTTCTACTTCATGTCACCATCAAGACCAAAGTTTGCCTCATGTCTCTTTCACCTAATAACACCAAGATTGCTTGGTATCTACTTGGAGATTTCGGCCGAAATAGGAAGTTGCTAGGAAGTTCGTTTTCTCGTTTTGTTGTTATTTTCTTACGGTTGGAAACTACTATATATAGTAGTGTTCGTTGTATTTGTAAATCATCGAGAATCATAATAAACATTGTATTTCCTTTGAAATATACGTTGAACGAGTTCGACAAACTTTAGTTATTGTTTCGACGAGTCTCGAGATTCTAACTTTGATCAATTCTCAAAAGGTCTTGGGAAGAGATTATCCTTTTATCGAGTTATAGGTCTAGTTCGATAAAAACACACCAAACTCCGTACATCACACTACCTCACGGCCGAATCCCATTAAATTCGTCCATCACCTTTGTAATTTTTGATCCATATTGTAAACTTGTTAATCTTCCGTTGTGTTTATACGCATTACTTACGTAATTCGTATCATAAGTGGTATCAGAGACATTTGTCTCACGCTTCGACATCATCGAAGAAGATGGCATTCACCGATGAAGAAGTAGCACAACTACGTGACGTTCTTCGTGGCTTACCGGAGCCTGTAATCCATGCACGACGAGGACATGACACCATGCATGCACCACGACATGCGGATGAATACAAGACCCGAACTTCCGAGTTCGTAGGCGGCACCGATCCTGAGGTTTATTTGGAGTGGGAAAGAAAAATTGAACGAATGTTTGAGTTCAAGGAGCTCAATGACGAGGTACGTTGCAAGTACGCGATTCTCAAACTTGGAAAGGGAGCTTCCCTTTGGTTTGAGCGAATGAAGACACAAAGAAGTCGTGTTTAAAAGAGAAGATACGTTCGTGGGATTCCCTAAAAAGGAAACTACGAAAAAGATATGTCCCGGCTACACACAAGCTAAGTCTGTACCGAAAAATTTCTGACCTCACGCAAGGAAAGCTAAGTGTCGAGGAGTACATCGAGGAGTACACACAACCGTTTGACGTTACCCGATTTTTCACAATCGGGGCAGTGCTTATTCAAAGAGGCCGTCCCATCGCCTATTTTTCGGAAAAGTTAAGTGGCGCCCGAGTGAATTATTGTACTTACGACAAGGAGTTCTATGCTATCGTAAGAGCACTCGATCATTGGAGTCATTATCTGCGTTCGAAACATTTCGTGCTGCATTCGGATCACGAGTCGTTGAAATACATCAACGGGCAGAGTAAGCTAAGCCCGAGACATGCAAAATGGGTGGAATTTTGATACGAATTACGTAAGTAATGCGTATAAACACAACGGAAGATTAACAAGTTTACAATATGGATCAAAAATTACAAAGGTGATGGACGAATTTAATGGGATTCGGCCGTGATATAGTATGATGTACGGAGTTTGGTGTGTTTTTATCGAACTAGACCTATAACTCGATAAAAGGGTAAGTTTTCAAACTCCTCGATGTACTCCTCGACACTTAGCTTCCCTTGCGTGAGGTCAGAAATTTTTCGGTACAGACTTAGCTTGTGTGTAGCCGGGACATATCTTTTTCGTAGTTTCCTTTTTAGGGAATCCCACGAACGTATCTTCTCTTTTCCGGCACGACTTCTTTGTGTCTTCATTCGCTCAAACCAAAGGGAAGCTCCCTTTCCAAGTTTGAGAATCGCGTACTTGCAACGTACCTCGTCATTGAGCTCCTTGAACTCAAACATTCGTTCAATTTTTCTTTCCCACTCTGCATAAACTTCAGATCGGTGCCGCCTACGAACTCCTAAGTTCGCTGGTCTTGTATTCATCCGCATGCCGTGGTGCATGCATGGTGTCATGTCCTCGTCGTGCATGGATTCTGGGCTCCGGTAAGCCGCGAAGAACGTCACGTAGTTGTGCTACTTCTTCATCGGTGAATGCCATCTTCGTGAGTAACGTTGAGACTGTGAGACAAGTGTCTCTGATACCACTTATGATACGAATTACGTAAGTAATACGTATAAAACACAACGGAAGGTTAACCAGAAACAAAGTATCACTTGAATTTTGCTAAGGGTGGCCGAAAGTTGATGGTGTTCGGCCGTGAGGTAGTGTGATGTACGGAGTTTGGTGTGTTTTTATCGAACTAGACCTATAACTCGATAAAAGGATAATCTCTTCCCAAGACCTTTTGAGAATTGATCAAAGTTAGAATCTCGAAACTCGTCGAAACAATAACTAAGGTTTGTCGAACTCGTTCAACGTATATTTCAAAGGAAATACAAAGTTTATTATGATTCTCGATGATTTACAAGTACAACGAACACTACTATATATAGTAGTTTACAACCGAAAGAAAATACAACAAAACGAAAAACGAACTTCCTAGCAACATCATTTCCGAAATCCAAGGATTGAGATATCAAATCTCTTGGTGTTATTAGGTGAAAGGGACATGAAGTTTATTTTGGTCTTTGATGGTGACATGAAGTAGAACAACACACCATCCTTCCCAAGCATGCATTTCGGCCGATCCCACCTTATTTGGTGTAGATTTGTGATAGTGACATGATGAAGAAAGTCTTCACTCCATCCATATGCATTTCGGCCGTTTGTGACTTTGTTTTGTAAGGAGGGAATCACTTTTTTTATTTTGTAGAGATTGTAAAGATATGAAGTCAAAATATGTCCCTTTCAAGCATGATATGGCCGATTTTCTCATGCTTTCGGACCGATTCCGTCGTCGAATTCTACGTTACTCCGATTCCGATTAACAACGTAACTCCAAGCCGCGTATTCTTTTCTCCCAAATATAATGATGTATGGCCATGCGAATTTGCATCATCATGGATGTCGATTTTTATTGGAGATTCTCCGACTGGAATATTAGATATCGTATCACCTTTGGTCCCTAAGGGTTTCGAAGACTTGTCTCAAGTGTCCGAAATGTTCTTGCAACGATCGGCTATAAATCAAAATATCGTCTAGATATACAACCACAAATTTCCCCAAGAATGGCTTAAGAACCTCATTCATCAAGCGCATGAAGGTGCTCGGCGCATTTGTAAGGTCGAACGGCATAACAGTCCATTCATAAAGTCCGTGTTTAGTTTTGAAGGCCGTCTGATATGGAATTGACTAGTCCGAATAAAGAAAACGAAGCAAGGATCGATGTAATTGGCCTTACAACGCGTCATGCACGTACGACGACATTTTTTGGTGAGAAAACGGACACAAGACGTAAAAGGACCAATTTGCCGAGCTCGATCGTGTCACAACCTGCCGAAAAATGTCCAACCTGCTGTAAAATGTCCAATCGGCCGGAAATATCACCACCTGCCGGAAAATGCCGAGCGCTGCCGGCTGAACTCGGTCATGTCGTCCGACACGGCCCGTGCCGAGATGTCCCAGAATTGTGAAACTGACTGCCGGCCAGACTCGACCGTGTCCCGAGACACGGCCGAGTCGAACTCTTCTGGATAAGCTAAAACCGACTGCCCAGACGCCCGACTGTGTTCCTGGACACAGTCGAGTCAATGCCGAACGTCCTTGTCGCGCCGCGCCCATGCCAAGTCACTGTCGGACGAGTCTCTGTCGGACGTCCTTGTCGCGCCGCGACCGTGTCAAGCGGACACGGTGGAGTCTCGCCGGCGCTTGCCGATCAAGGCCACAGCCGTGTCACGGACACGGTCGAGTCCCCGCCGACACTTCTTATTTTATACACTTTTGTGTATTTTTTACTTCTCTTTTCCTTTTTACTTATTTTAGGGATTATGTTTCCCCCATTTTGTGATTTATGTTTCTTGTTTGTATTTTATTTGATTTGTTTTGATTATTCAAAGATTTTGTAATCTTTGAATTATTTTATTTTTTTTGTTTGATTCCTTAGTAGAAGACTTCACCTCCTATAAGTACTCTTCACTTAGCCTTGTAATATATAGATTATGAATTTGAATGTTGTTGTGAAAGAATACAGTTTGTATTTCTATCCTTGGTAAATAATTTTTACCGAAACTTGATTTTTATTCGACGCGTTTTCGAGCATTAATCTGATTGATTCTCAATAGGTCTTGAGAAGAAATCACCTTATCGAATTATAGGTCTAATTCGATAAACCCTTGTCCTTGTTCGAAATTTTCATTGTCATTTCTAATCTTACTCCCATAAAAATACACTCAAAACACCCTACTCGTAAAAAGCCTTCTGCTATCACACACTCACGTATACTCCGACCGATACGTATCCACTTTTCCAGGATAATTCGTATCATAAGTGGTATCGGAGCCCAAGGTCATCTCCTTGGGCGATTTCTTCAACGATTTCTTGTGAAGAACTATCTCTTGACTCTTGTTATAGATTTCTCTGATCTCGATTTCTTGATGAAACTCCATGACGCACTAAACGGCTTACCGGAGCAACGTATGTAAGCAAGACGCAGAGACGGCGCCAACGATATTGATTTCTTGGCTAAATTCCGCAGCATACCGGAGTTTCACGGATCTAGTAATCCAGATGCGTGCATAGATTGGCTCCATGCTTGTGAGGAGCACTCGGACTTCAAGGCTGCCCCGATCAACCGCCGCATTTCGTTGGTGGCAAGGCGCCTCCGCGGTAGCGCCGCCGTCTGGTGGCAAAAACTGAAACAGTCCCATTCACAACAACGTAAGCCAAAAATCAGAGATTAACAAAAATTCATAAAATATTTCAATCGAAGGTTCAAACCATACCACCACTCATTGTTCCCCCACCACCAGTCCTTCGACGCCCCACCGCCGACATTCGATCAAAGGTTTTTCCCCACCAAGGAATTCCCAGCAGAGTCCTCTCTCGATAAAGATGATTTCCCTACTATCACTTTTAATGAAGTAGATGAGACAGAGGTTTCAACGGCGCCATACAACGAAGAAGATGAGTTGAGCCGTATTTCCCTAATTGACGAACTTGGATCTTACTATTATGAGCATGATCCAATTAGTTGTGTTGGCCAAATTGATCAAAACGGATCAAATTATTTTAATGATGAGGAGCCGGTTAGTGTCATGGAAATCGGGCCAGATTATGAAGGGCCACTAGTATTTGATACCGAACCAGTTGACGAAGAGGAACCCATAATTGATTTCGTGTTTCCCATTTTTGATGGTGCACCCGACGTGAAATCATTAATACTTCCCATTTTTGATGTTGTGCCCGACGATGATCCATATCTCGATGAAAGTTGTTTTAAAGATTTTCGTCCAATTAATGATACAGACTCCAATGAGGTGTTTTCGGTTCTTGATACGGAGCAAGAAGATGTTATGATTCCAGAACGTCTTTATCTTGAGCCTTACCAAGATTTTGATATGAAAGTCGATGACGAAACATTTTTCCCAGGTCTTGAAATGGCATCCGATGAAGAGCGACCTATTATTACTGTCGTGCTTCCCATTTCAGATGTCCGGTTATATGATGATTCATATCGTGATATCGGTATTACCTCGCAGAATAATTATTATTATTTCATTAATAATGATAGTTATTTGTTTGGTGATTCCCTCAGATCCCCTAGTACCTACCGTCTCAAGATTTTGGGCTATATACGTACTGCGGATATTTTCGAAATCAAGTACATAGAGGTTTTAGCTATTTCTTCTAGAAACGATGGGAGTTCGGAATTGAGGACAATTCCCTTTAAAGGGGGAGGGAATGATACGGAATTGACTAGTCCGAATAAAGAAAATGAAGCAAGGATCGGCGTAATTGGCCTTACAACGTGTCATGCACGTACGACGACATTTTTTGGCAAGAAAACGGACACAAGACGTAAAAGGACCAAGTTGCCGAGCTCGACCGTGTCACAACCTGCCGGAAAATGTCCAACCGGCCGGAAATATCACCACCTGCTGGAAAATGCCGAGCGCTGCCGGCCGAACTCGGCCGTGTCGTCCGACACGGCACGTGCCGAGATGTCCCAGAATTGTGAAACTGACTACCGGCCAGACTCGACCGTGTCCCGAGACACGGCCGAGTCGAACTCTTCCGGATAAGCCAAAACCGACTGCCCAGATGCCCGACCGTGTTCCTGGACACAGTCGAGTCAATGCCGAACGTCCTTGTCGCGCCGCGCCCGTGTCGAGTCACTGTCGGACGAGTCGCTGTCGTACGTCCTTGTCGCGCCGCGACCGCGTCAAGCGGACACGGTCGAGTCTCTGCCGGCGCATGTCGACCGCGCCGCGGCCGTGTCACGGGACATGGTCGAGTCCCTGCCGACAGCCCCCTTATTTTATACACTTTTGTGTATTTTTGACTTCTCTTTTCCTTTTTACTTATTTTAGGGATTATGTTTCCCCCATTTTGTGATTTATGTTTCTTGTTTGTATTTTATTTGATTTGTTTTGGTTATTCAAAGATTTTGTAATCTTTGAATTATTTTAATTTTTTTTATTTGATTCCTTAGTAGAAGACTTCACCTCCTATAAGTAGTCTTCACTTAGCCTTGTAATATATAGATTATGAATTTAAATGTTGTTGTGAAAGAATACAGTTTGTATTTCAATCCTTGGTAAATGATTTTTACCGAAACTTGATTTTTATTCGACGCGTTTTCGAGTATTAATCCGATTGATTCTCAATAGGTCTTGAGAAGAAATTACCTTATCGAATTATAGGTCTAATTCGATAAACCCTTGTCCTTGTTCGAAATTTTCATTGTCATTTCCAATCTTACTCCCATAAAAATACACTCAAAACACCCTACTCGTAAAAAGCCTTCCGCTAGCATACACTTACGTATACTCCGACCGATACGTATCTACTTTTCCGAGATAATTCGTATCACCGTCTTCCACTCATCTCCTTCTCGCATCCGGATTTGGTGATAACCACTTCGTAGGTCATGGATCCGTGTAATTCGTCCAACATGTCATCAAGCCTCGGAATCGGAAATCGATACTTGATGGTTATATTATTCATGGCTCGACTGTCAATACACATTCACCAAGATCCGTCTTTCTTAGGAACCAGTAATACCGGAACTGCACAAGGACTCAGGCTTTCTCGAACATACCAGCGGTTCATTAATTCTTCGATTTGGTTTTGTAATTCCTTCGTCTCCTCGGGATTACATCTATAGGCAGCTTTGTTAGGGAGTGACGCACCCGGTATGAGGTCTATCTGATGTTCAATCCCACGAATAGGTGGCAAACCCGACGGTAATTCTTCGAGAAAAACATTCGCAAATTCGTGCAATAAGGCATCCATCCTTTTGTCGTTCCGCACAACCATGTTATCATTCTGTGTCTCCTTCAGAATCAACAAGTACACGCACTCGCCATCTTTAATAGCATGTTCCACATCCTGTTCACTAGCAAACATGGCCAGTTTTCGTTTTTCACTCCGACTAGAACTCATAGAGTGAATAGCTTGAGGTGACATTAGTTTAAGCACAATCTTTTTGCCCTTATCCCGTAACTTGTACTCATTGCTTCTTCCTCAGTGTAAAACGTCTCTATCAAACATCCATGCTGAAATCAAATACATCACCCAGTCTCCCCTTTTCGTCCTCGACCAACAATTCGTCTCGGATCGTGACAGCTTCTCTTAGTGTTACCACTCGTTTGTTCGGACAAGCATTTTGATAATGTCCGAACCCTCAACATTTGAAACAACTTACTTTAGCCAAACTCGTCTCCTTCGGTACGTAGGGGGCCTTAGGAATCGCAACAGTTGCTGTAGTAGTTGGAGTAGAACCGACACTTGGGTTTCCAAATTTGGCTGGAAACTCGAGTTTATACAACTTCATCCTGTTTTGAGCTTCCAACTTCACATATAACCCACATAATGTATCAAAGTCCTCGTATGGATATAATTCCACCGAGTTAGCTATGCTTCAGTTCAAGCCACGCAAAAACCGCGAGATCTTCTGCCCCTCATTCTCCTCTATTTCTCCCATTAAGGTCAGATTCTCAAACTCCTCAATGTATTCACTGACATTCAACTTTCCTAGCATGAGATCTGCAATCTTCCGGTACAAGGACAATCGATGCGACGTTGGTACATATCTCTTACGAAGTTTTCTTTTTAACGAATCCCACGAACGGATCTTTTCCTTCCCCGCACGAGCTATTCGTGTTTTCACTGCTTCGTACCAAAGTGAAGCGCCTTTTCCCAACTTGGGAATTGCATACTTGCACCGTTTCTCATCGTCGAGGTCTTTAAACTCGAACATGCGGTCAATCTTACGTTCCCATTCTAGGTAAATTTCAAGGTTTGTCCTGCCAACGAACTCCAGAAGCTCATTAACCTTGAACTCTTCGACATGGCGTGAGGGTCGCTCATAGTCACCACGCCTAGGTTGCCAACGCTGGTCACATTGTTCAGGTATGTCACATAATGCATCGCGAAGTTTTGCCAATAAATCAGCGTCGTTGAGATCCATAATGCCAAAGATCAAGAGCTTGGGGTCTCCGATACCACTTATGATACGGATTTTCTATCGATACAACGACAAGCTGTTTTGACGAGCGGAAGCGAACAGCAAGAAACTGTCAGGAATTGATAACAATAGTTCGCTACAGCAATAATACTGGCGAGAGTTACGCGCACGCGACAGGAAATGATGACAGCAGCTCGATACAGCTACAAGACATGAACTGGCCGAATGGAAATGACTTCGAATAGGCAAACCTCCAAATAGCGGCACTCGAAACAGCAAGTTTCGGTCGGATGCTAATTGAAAACAGGAAACAAGTTCGAACGATCGAACAACACTTGATGCAGAATCCCGAACAAGTATAACCCTATATCGAAAACAAGAAGAATATCGAAACAGGACAGGAAACAGTTGTTTTATCGAACTAGACCTATAATTCGATAAAGTGATTTCTTCTCAAGACTTATTGAGAATCAATCAGATTATGATTCGAAAACGCGTCGAATAATAATCAAAGTTTTGAAGGAAACTCGTCCAACACTTAAACAATACACAAGGTATGTTGTTTTATCATTCAATAATAATCTCCCTCAATACAACTCCATCGCCACTATTTATAGGTAAAAGTAGCCTGACAAGATAATCTAAACTATTACAAGCTGGTCTTAAAATAAGGAAAAAAATACAAGGTTCCCCACGTCACTTGCAAACAAGAGTAAAAGATGGGTTTTGTCTCCAAGGTGATAGCCGCCTTTCACAAAGCATGCTGCCGAGAATCCTGCTGCTTTTATAATAAAGAAAGTGCTGAAATTCTTTTATTGTTTTGCCTTTACCACTTGGACCCCTTCCCCAAGATGCAAGTTGCCTATGTTTAAGTTACTCCAAGTCCAAGGTAACTCCGAATCTCGTATCCGTTTTCTCGCCTAAGTATGTTGGAGAATGGTCGAGGTGTTTTACGTCAATCCTTACTTCATCTTCTTCACATGGAGCAGTCGGTTTCGTATCATCATCTGTGTGCGGACTTCAAAAAATAGCCGAGAAACATAAGGCTAGCTCTTGCCGCTGATGGGATAAATCCTCACAGTAATCAAAGTACTCAACACAGTTGTTGGCCCGTCATGTTACTAACATATAACCTACCTCCTTCGATGTGTATGAAGCGGAAGTTTATCATGCTGACCATGCTTATTTCTGGCCCCAAGCAACTGAGAAACGACATAGATGTATATCTTCAATTGTTAATTGAAGACTTGCAACGCATGTGGAAAAGAATAGATGGAGTATACGATGCTTATGGAAAAGAGCATTTCTGCTTAAAGACAGTACTCTTATGGATCATTAGTGACTTCCCAGCATATGGTAACCTTAGTAGATGCACTACACATGGTTACTTCGCGTGTCCAATCTTTGGTGAAAATACGCATGCCATTCACTGGGAGAATGAGAAGAAAAAGTCGTACGCTGGCCATAGACGATATTTGAAAAGGGTCCATCCGTATCAATTCCAATCAAAGGATTTCAATGGTGCAGAGGAACTTGAAGAAGCACCAAGACCATTATCGTGAATAAAGCTATGCGAGAAGCTTTCGTTCATAAAGTATGAGATGGGTAGGAAGGTCATTGTTAGAGGTCAGAAAAGAAAAAGAACAACTAAGAAGAAGGAAATGTGTCCAGAAGAAGATGATGAAGAAGAAGAAAATGATGATGAATTAAAAAAATTCAGAAAATGTTGGAAGAAGTCGATATTTTTTCGATCTTCCATACTGAAACATCTATATGTAAGGCATTGTCTCGATGTGATGCACATCGAGAAAAATGTTTTTGAATCCTTGATCAATACAATGATGACTGTTAAAGGGAAGACCAAAGACAATGTGGCAACAAGGTTAGACTGTGTGAAGATGGGAATACGTCCAGAATTGGCACCTGAAGTAGGGGATAAAAGGACATACATTCCTCTTGTTGCGTGCTCTTTCACCAAAAAAGAAAAGCAGCAAGTTTGCGAATCTTTGATGAATATTAAAGTACCCGAGGGTTTCTCTTCCAACATGAAGAATATTGTTTGCATTGATAAGCTGAAGTTCACAAGTTTGAAGTAACATGATTGTCATGTACTAATTCAACATTTTCTTCACATAGTTATTCGTGCTGCTCTACCAAAACACGTGAGAGACGCGGTCATGAGGTTGATACGAATTATCCCGAAAAGGTGGATACGTATCGGTCAGAGTATACGTAAGTGTGTGATAGCGGAAGTCTTTTTACGAGTAGGGTGTTTTTGGATGTATTTTTGGACGTAATATCGAATATGACAATGAAAATTCGAACAAATGAAAATGGAAGTAATATTGGAAAAGGTGATAATATCGATCAAAGTGATTCGATCGAATAAGAACAAAGGTTTATTGAATTAGACCTATAATTCGATAAGGTGATTTCTTCTCAAGACCTATTGAGAATCAATCGGATTAATACTCGAAAACGCGTCGAATAAAAATCAAGTTTTGGTAAAAATCATTTACCAAGGATAGAAATACAAAAGTGTATTCTTTCACATTCAAATTCATAATCTGTTTATTACAAGGCTAAGTGAAGACTACTTATAGGAGGTGAAGTCTTCTCCTAAGGAATCAAACAACAAAAAAATAAAATAATTCAAAGATTACAAAATCTTTGAATAATCAAAACAAATCAAATAAAATACAAAAAAGAAACATAAATCACAAAATGGGGGAAACATAATCCCTTAAATAAGTAAAAAGGAAAAGAGAAGTCAAAAATACACAAAAGTGTATAAAATAAGGGGGCTGCCGGTAGGGACTCAACTGTGTCCCGTGACACGGCCGCGGAGCGGTCGACAGGCGCCGGCAGGGACTCGACCGTGTCCGCTTGACACGGTCGCGGCGCGACAAGGACGTCCGAGAGTGACTCGTCCGACAGTGACTCGGCACGGGCGTGGCACAACAAGGACATTCGGCATTGACTCGACCGTGTCCTGGAACACGGTCGGGCGTCTGGGCAGTCGGTTTTGGCTTATCCGGAAGAGTTCGACTCGGCCGTGTCTCGGGACACGGTCGAGTCTGGCCGGCAGTCAGTTTCACAATTCTGGGACATCTCGGCACGGGCCGTGTCGGACGATATGGTCGAGTTCGGCCGGCAGCGCTCGGCATTTTCCAGCAGGCGTGACTTTTTGATACGATATCTAATATTCCAGTCGGAGAAACTCCAATAAAAATCGACATCCATGATGATGCAAATTCGTATGGCCATGCATCATTATATTTGGGAGAAAAGAATACGCGGATTGGAGTTACGTTGTTAATCGGAATCGGAGTAACATAGAATTCGACGACGGAATCGGTCCGAAAGCATGAGAAAATCGGCCATATCATGCTTGAAAGGGACATATCTTGACTTCATATCCTTACAAAATAAAGAAGTGATTCCCTCCTTCCCCACCTTGTCACAAACGGCCGAACCTATGGATGGAGTGAAGACTTTCTTCATCATGTCACTATCCCTCATTTCATTATCACCTATGTAGTTCCAAGAAGGAGGATATCACAAATCTACACCAAATCCTCCTAAAGTGTGATCGGCCGAATGCATGCATGGGAAGAATGGTATTTTGTTCTACTTCATGTCACCATCAAAGACCAAAATTACTTCATGTCTCTTTCACCTAATAACACCAAGATACTTGGTATCTTGCCTTAGATTTTCGGCCGAAATGAAGGTGCTAGGAAGTTCGTTTTCTCGTTTTGTTGTATTTTCGTACGGTTGTAAACTACTATATATAGTAGTGTTCGTTGTACTTGTAATTCATCTTGAATCATAATAAACCTTGTATTTCCTTTGAAATATACGTTGAACGAGTTCAACAAACTTTAGTTATTGTTTCGACGCGTCTCGAGATTTTAACTTGATCAATTCTCAAAAGGTCTTGGGAAGAGATTACCTTTTATCGAGTTATAGGTCTAGTTCGATAAAACACACCAAACTCCGAACATCATACTACATCACGGCCGAACACCATCAAACTTCGGCCACCCTTAGTAAAATTCAAGTGACACTTTGATACTTATTAATCTTCCGTTGCAATTTATACGTATTACTTACGTAATTCGTATCATAAGTGGTATCAGAGACATTTGTCTCACAGTTCTCGACATCACTGAAGAAGATGGCATTCACCGATGAAGAAGTAGCACAACTACGTGACGTTCTTCGTGGCTTGCCGGAGCCCAGAATCCAAGCACGACGAGGATACGACACCATGCATGCACCACGACATGCTGATGAATACAAGACAAGCGAACTTCCGGAGTTCGTAGGCGGCACCGATCCTGAGGTTTATTTGGAGTGGGAAAGAAAAATTGAACGAATGTTTGAGTTCAAGGAGCTCAATGACGAGGTACGTTGCAAGTACGCGATTCTCAAACTTGGAAAGGGAGCTTCCCTTTGGTTTGAGCGAATGAAGACACAAAGAAGTCGTGGTTTAAAAGAGAAGATACGTTCGTGGGATTCCCTAAAAGGAAACTACGAAAAGATATGTCCCGGCTACACACAAGCTAAGTCTCAGACCGAAAAATTTCGACCTCACGCAAGGAAAGCTAAGTGTCGAGGAGTACATCGAGGAGTTTGAAAACTTATCCTTGATGGGAGAACTTGAAGAAAGCGAAGAATTGCGCATGTCCCGTTTCCTACGAGGTTTGAACAAAAATATTGCTAATTCCGTGGAACTCTACCCCTATTCCGACTTCGATACTTTATGCGGGCTTTGCATAAAGTTGGAAAATCAAAACAAAACAAAACTCTCTAAACCCGAATTCCCACCTAAATACGGAAATACCAACTTTGGCGCGAGTTCTAGCTCGTTTCCAAAACCTGTCACCACAAGCCAACCCGTTACTACCCTTCCAAAAACTCCTATCACACCAAAAGAAACAAGCCTATCTAAAGTCCGGTGTTTCAAATGTCAAGGATTTGGACACTATCAAAGTGCTTGTCCAAATCGGAGGATTGTAACGTTGCGAGAAGCCATAGCCGCCCGAGAGCAATTATTAGCCGAAGAAGAAAGAGTTGGAGACGTTTTTAACTTAGAACTGACGACGAAGAAGAAGAATGCGAGGCATACGATGCCCCGAACTATGACACGAACCTTGTCCTTCGCATGTTACAAACGAAGGCCGCCCCAAGTGACGAAGAACAACGGGACCAAATCTTCCACACGAAGTGTCGTGTCGGAGATAAATGGTGTAGCTTGATCATTGACGGTGGAAGTTGTACAAACGTGGCATCAAGCGAGATGGTTTCAAAACTCGGTTTGATCACCACGGCCCATCCTAAGCCGTATGCACTCCATTGGCTCGATGATGGGAACAAAGTGAAGGTATCAAGACAAGTGAAGGTCGGACTCACCATGGGTTCGTATGGCGATGACATTACATGCGATGTACTACCGATGGACGCATGTCACGTGTTATTAGGAAGACCTTGGTTATTTGATCGGGACGTACTACATCGAGGGAGGAGTAATGAGTATGAGTTACGTGACAAAGGTAAAAAAATTGTTCTTAAACCTATGTCACCTCAAGCTATCCGGACGATGAGTTCGAAAAAAGTCGAAGGACCGAAACTTACGATGTTTGCAAACGAGAAAGAAGTCGAACACGCCATTGACGATGGCGAACGTGTTTATTTGATGATGATCAAGGAGGTCCGAAATCTTGCCACCAAATCGCAAAATGAGGAGGAGATAGATGCACTATTACACGAGTTTTCGGACGTATTTCCCGAAGACTTGCCGGTAGGATTACCACCTATCCGCGGGATTGAACACCAGATTGATCTTATACCGGGAGCTCCATTACCGAACAAAGCGGCGTATCGTTGTAATCCCGAAGAAACCAAAGAACTACAACGTCAAATCGATGAACTCATGAATCACGGATATGTCCGAGAAAGTTTAAGTCCGTGTGCGGTTCCAGTTCTACTTGTGCCAAAAAAAGACGGAACATGGCGAATGTGTATTGATGAGAGCCGTGAATAACATCACCGTCAAGTATCGGTTTCCCATCCCGAGACTAGACGACATGCTGGACGAGTTACATGGCTCGGTTATATTTTCCAAAGTTGATTTACGGAGCGGATACCATCAAATCCGCATGCGAGAGGGAGACGAATGGAAAACGGCGTTTAAACGAAGAATGGACTTTACGAATGGGTTGTGATGCCATTCGGCCTCACCAACGCCCGAGCACCTTTATGAGGTTGATGAACGAGGTTCTTAAACCTTTCTTGGGAAAGTTTGTTGTCGTGTACTTAGACGACATTTTGATCTGATCGGTCCGTAGAAGAACATCTCGAACATTTGCGTACGTGTTTGAGACGCTAAGAGAACAAAAAATTTATGGAAAACGGGAGAAGTGTACTTTCCTAGTCGAGAGTCTTGTCTTTCTCGGCTATGTTGTTTCGAAAGACGGAGTTTCGGTCGACCAAGAGAAGATCGCGGCAATCAAGTCGTGGCCGACCCCAAAGACAATCACGGAGGTACGGCCATTTCATGGCCTCGCTTCGTTTTACCGACGATTCATACGGGACTTTAGCACTATATCCAGTCCGATCACGGAGTGTCTGAAAAAGGGAACCTTTGCTTGGAACGAAACGGCCCAAAAGGCTTTTGAAAACTTAAAGGGAAAATTATGTGAAGCACCGATTTTGACGTTACCCGATTTTTCACAACCGTTTGAGGTAGAATGCGACGCTAGCGGAGTTGGAATCGGGGCAGTGCTTATTCAAAGAGGCCGTCCCATTGCCTATTTTTCGGAGAAGTTAAGTGGCGCCCGAGTGAATTATTGTACTTACGATAAGGAGTTCTATGCTATCGTAAGAGCACTCGACCATTGGAGTCATTATCTACGTTCGAAACATTTCGTGCTGCATTCGGATCATGAGTCGTTGAAATACATCAACGGACAAAGTAAGCTAAGCCCGAGGCATGCAAAATGGGTGGAATTTTTACAATCTTTTCACTTTTCATCCAAGTACAAAGACGGGAAGAGTAATGTAGTGGCGGATGCACTATCGAGACGGTATGCTTTCATCGATGCTAGATGTTCGTTTGTTGGGGTTCGAGACTTTGAAAGATCATTACAACGATTTGGACTTGGGAAATTTTTAACCGTTGTAAAACGGCCCCGCATAAGGAATTTGTTTTACAGGATGGCTTTCTTTTCAAGGGAAATAAATTATGTGTGCGAAACATACAATTCGGGAATTCTTTGGTTCGGGAGGCGCACGGAGGGGGATTAGCCGGTCATTTCGGCTCGACCAAAACTGTAGAGGTGCTAAAAGAACATTTCTTTTGGCCGAAAATGTATGGTGACGTCAGCACAATCGTGAGCAAATGCGTAACTTGTCACATGATGAAAAGTTCGTTCAAGTCGAGTACATACATGCCGTTGCCGATACCGTTACGACCGTGGGAGGATGTCTCGATGGATTTTATTGTGGCTTTACCTCGTACTCAACGAGGCAAGGACTCGATCATGGTGGTCGTCGACCGTTTTTCGAAAATGGCTCACTTTGTCGCGTGCCACAAAACCGATGATGCAAGCAACGTGGCAGACTTGTACTTCCGAGAAGTAGTTCGTTTACACGGAGTTCCAAAAACTATCGTGTCGGATCGAGATTCCAAATTTCTGAGTTACTTCTGGAATACTTTATGGAGGAAAATAGGTACTAAACTCCTATTCAGTACTTCACATCACCCGCAAACCGACGGACAGACCGAGGTAACTAATCGAACCTTGGGAGCATTATTACGAGGGTTGGTAAATAAAACTCAGAAAGATTGGGACGTTAAACTTGCTCATGCCGTCGCATACAACCGATCACCGGTTATGCCACGGCCCATTCACCTTTTGAAGTGGTATACGGATTAAATCCGCACTTGCCATTGGACTTGATTCCCTTACCGAGCAACGAGTTGGTTCACAAAGACGCCAAGCAAAACTCAAATCAATGGTGAAGTTACATGAAAAGATACGGAACGGATTAAAGAAGTAAATGAAATATACAAACGGAAGTCGAACAAAAATAAAAAGGCGAGATTATTTGATGTTGGCGACTTGGTTTGGATACATTTGAGAAAAGAAAGATTCCCAAGCAAACGGAAGAACAAATTGATGCCGAGAGCCGAGGGTCCGTACAAAATTGTGGAAAAGGTGAACGACAACGCATACAAAGTCGAACTCCCGGGCGAATACGGAGTACACGCGACATTCAACGTAGGTGATCTCTCACCTTATCTTGACGACGATGGCATTGCAGAATTGAGGTCAATTCCTTTCAAAGACGGAGGGAATGATACGATATCTAATATTCCAGTCGGAGAATCTCCAATAAAAATCGACATCCATGATGATGCAAATTCGCATGGCCATACATCATTATATTTGGGAGAAAAGAATACGCGGCTTGGAGTTACGTTGTTAATCGGAATCGGAGTAACGTAGAATTCGACGACGGAATCGGTCCGAAAGCATGAGAAAATCGGCCATATCATGCTTGAAAGGGACATATTTTGACTTCATATCTTTACAATCTCTACAAAATAAAAAAAGTGATTCCCTCCTTACAAAACAAAGTCACAAACGGCCGAAATGCATATGGATGGAGTGAAGACTTTCTTCATCATGTCACTATCACAAATCTACACCAAATAAGGTGGGATCGGCCGAAATGCATGCTTGGGAAGGATGGTGTGTTGTTCTACTTCATGTCACCATCAAAGACCAAAATAAACTTCATGTCCCTTTCACCTAATAACACCAAGAGATTTGATATCTCAATCCTTGGATTTCGGCCGAAATGATGTTGCTAGGAAGTTCGTTTTTTTCGTTTTGTTGTATTTTCTTTCGGTTGTAAACTACTATATATAGTAGTGTTCGTTGTACTTGTAAATCATCGAGAATCATAATAAACTTTGTATTTCCTTTGAAATATACGTTGAACGAGTTCGACAAACCTTAGTTATTGTTTCGACGAGTTTCGAGATTCTAACTTTGATCAATTCTCAAAAGGTCTTGGGAAGAGATTATCCTTTTATCGAGTTATAGGTCTAGTTCGATAAAAACACACCAAACTCCGTACATCACACTACCTCACGGCCGAACACCATCAACTTTCGGCCACCCTTAGCAAAATTCAAGTGATACTTTGTTTCTGGTTAACCTTCCGTTGTGTTTTATACGTATTACTTACGTAATTCG
This sequence comes from Orobanche coerulescens, assembly GCA_033398695.1. Taxonomy (NCBI): domain Eukaryota; kingdom Viridiplantae; phylum Streptophyta; class Magnoliopsida; order Lamiales; family Orobanchaceae; genus Orobanche; species Orobanche coerulescens. The sequence goes on along the minus strand of CM065812.1, from coordinate 57,585,566 downwards.
TATCAAAAGGCTATATGGAAAAAAGGAGAAGTGCTCATTTTTGGTCGAAAGTATAATCTTTCTTGGCTATGTTGTTTCGAAGGATGGAGTGTCGGTCGATCAAGCAGAGATAGAAGCAATTAAGTCCTGGCTAGTTCCCACTACAGTGACGGAAGTTAGCTTGCTCCACGGACTGGCTTCATTTTACCGAAGATTCATTCGATATTTCAGCACCATTGCAAGCCCAATAACCGAATTTTTGAAGAAAGGTACGTTTATTATAGCCGGGCTACCCAGGAGTCGTTCGCAAATTTGAAGGCCAAGTTGTGCGAAGCACTAATCTTAGCATTACTCGATTTTTCACAACCGTTCGAGGTAGAATGTGATGCTAGCGGAGTTGGCATTGGAGCGGTTCTCATTCAAGGAAAGCGGCCTATTGCTTATTTTTCAGAAAAGTTAAACGGTGCTCGTCTCAATTATTGTACATACGATAAGGAGTTTTATGCTATTGTGAGGGCTCTAGATCATTGGAGTCACTATCTTCGTCCGAAGCATTTCATCATAGATTCGGACCATGAATCATTGAAGTATATTAACGGACAACACAAGTTAAGTCCCAGGCATGCGAAGTGGGTGGAATTCTTACAATCATTTCACTTCTCATCAAGGTATAAGGATGGCAAGAGCAATATTGTAGCAGATACATTGTCTAGGCGTTATGCCTTACTCTCTACTCTTGATGTTCGTTTGCTTGGATTCGAGACAGTAAAGGAATATTACGACGGTGATGCGGATTTTGGCGAGACCTTCGCCCTTTGCAAATCTGGACCGATGGGAGAATTTTCGATGCAGGAAGGCTTCCTTTTTAAGGGAAATCGTCTTTGCCTACCCAAGCACACGATCCGAGAATTGCTGGTTTGGGAGGCTCACGGGGGAGGTTTAGCTGGCCACTTTGGTTTGACTAAGACATTAGATGTGCTGAAGGAGCATTTTTATTGGCCAAAGATGCAGGGCGTGTTGCTTTTGCCGATGACCTCCTCCTTTTCTGTAATCCTGATGTTGTCTCTGTCGGTGTTCTTAAGAAAAGTATTGAGATCTTTGCTTCCCTTTCTGGGCTACGGGCCAACCCGAGTAAGAGTAATATCTTTCTTTCAGCTAGTGCTCAGGTGCAGGGGGCCCAGTTCCAGCAGTTGTTAGGGTTTCAGCTAGGTCAGCTTCCTGTGAGGTATTTGGGAGTTCCCTTGATTACTTCAAAGCTGACAATTGCTATGTGTTCCCCTTTGATTGATTCGATTGATGGTCGTGCGAGTTCGTGGGCTAATCTTGCTCTTTCCATGGCAGTCGGTGCCGGCTTATTCGCTCTGTCTTATCTTCTTTACATATTTATTGGTGGTAGTTTTATTTTGCCTAAGGGCGTTCTCTCTTTGATTGAGAAACGTATCAGGCGGTTCCTCCGGCGAGGTTCTCATGATTCGGGCCGCCAAGGTGGCCTGGGCTAAGGTTTGCTTGGATGTGGATTGTGGGGGCCGTGGCATCATTCCGTTGAGGCTCCAGAATCGGGCGCCGATGGCTCGTCATATCCGGGCTCTTATCACGGGCTCTAATCGTTGCATGCAGGTTAATTGGGTTCGGACTTTTAGGTTGCAGCAGTGTTCTTTCTGGGACCTTAGTGTTTCTCCAGCTTCAGCTTGGTATTGGCGTCAGCTTCTGAAACTGCGTCCCCTTGTTATGGGAGCATTTCAGTATTCCATTGGAGATGGCTCATCCTTCTTCTTGTGGTCGGACCCCTGGCATTTTATGGGTGTGATTAGGCATTCCGTTCCTAGAGCTCCTCTGTGGTCCGGCATCGACGTGGGTGCTAGGCTTGATTCGGTTATTGTTGAGGGTTCTTGGGAGTGGCCGGTGGTGGATAGGCCCGAGCTTTTGCAGATTACTTCTGCTTTGCCACATATTAATGGGGGTCAGGATCGCGTTTTATGGAGTCCGCTTAGTTCGGGAATTTTTTCATCCTCTTCTGCTCTTCGGTTCCTTAGAGGTTATTCGCCCCCTGTTCCTTGGGCTCCGCTCTTGCACGGACCGGGAAAGATCCCGAGACACTCTTTCATCCTCTGGTTGGCTATTCAGGAGCGGTTATCGACTATGGATAAGCCTTGGCTTCAGCATATTGATAGGATTTGTGTCCTTTGTGGTATGGAGGTAGAGACGCACTCCCACCTATTCTTTCAGTGCCCTTATTCTAGGAGGTGTATTTCTATTGCTAGGAGGGTCGTCCGCTTTCGTTGGCCTCACTCTGTGTGGAGCTCGGGGGTATTGTGGGCTGCTAGGAGGTGGAGAGGTAAGCACGTGGTCAACGTGGCTTACCGTATTCTTCTTGCTGCGTTGGTCTATTTGATTTGGCAGGAGAGGAACGAGAGGAGGTTTGGCCAGAGCCGTCGAGATCCTCATTCGGTTACTTTCCAGGGGATAGGTCTTGTTCGTGATATTATCTCTCATAGATGGCCCGCTCGTTCTCTATCTACTGTGGCTCTTCGTCGTATTTGGAGGATAGCTTGGTAGTTCCTCTTTTGTTTGTATCTTTCTAGGCTTTGTAGCTTTGGTAGCCATTTGTTCGTAGGCTTTGTTTTCCTACTTTTGCTCTTTGTTACGTTGTTTGGTGCACCATTCTATATGGTTGTCGGGTATTGGCCAGCCTTTCTTGGCCACTCTTATTTTATTTATGCAATTGACTTTTCCCAAAAAAACATAATTAGTAAGTGTGTGACATGCCATGTTACGAAGAGTTCGTTCAAACCAGGAATATACACACCCTTACCGACTCCGGAGAGGCCATAGGAAGATGTCTCTTTTATTGTGGCTTTTCCTCGTACTCAACGAGGGAGGGATGCGATTATGGTGGTTGTCGATCGTTTTTCAAAAATGGCTCATTTTGTTCCTTGTCACAAAACCGATGATGCGAGTAATGTTGCTGACTTGTATTTCCGAGAGGTAGTGCGATTACATGGAGTTCCGAAAACTATTGTTTCGGACCGGGACTCAAAGTTTCTAAGCTACTTTTGGAACACCTTGTAGAGAAAGGTGGGAACAAAGCTTTTATTTAGTACTACATGCGGAGTTTGCTTATAATCGTTCTCCTACTCATGCCACAGCGCATTCTCCATTCGAAGTAGTTTACGGCCTAAATCCTTACATACCGTTAGACTTAATTCCGTTACCAAGTGACGAATTGGTGCATAGGGATGCAGAGTCGAAGCTGAAATCAATGATGAAATTACACGAACAGGTGCGGGATCAAATCAAGGAGATAAATGAGGCGTACAAAAGAAAATCAAACAAACAAAGGAAACCAAGAGTGTTCGAAGTCGGGGAATTAGTTTGGTTGCATTTGAGGAAGGAAAGATTCCCGAATAAGCGTAAGAACAAGTTAATGCCACGAGCTGAGGGACCCTTTAAGATAATTGCGAAGGTGAATGACAATGCTTACAAGTTGGAGCTTCCGGGTGATTACGGAGTGCATGCTACTTTCAACATAGGCGATCTATCTCCTTACCTTGACGACAATGGGATTGCGGAATTGAGGACAATTCCTTTTAAAGAAGGAGGGAATGATACGAAGCCGACTACTCCAAGCAAAGAAGACGAAGTAAGAATTGACGTAAAACACCTCGACCGCACTACAACCTACTTAGGCGAGAAAACAAAAACGAGGCACGGAGTTACCTTGATAGTCGGAATTGGAATAACTTAAACAAAAGACAAGCAGCACCTTGGGGAGGGGAAAGAGATCAAGTGGCAACTAAACAAATAAAAGAATGTTCAGCTTTCTCTTACAAAAGCAGCAGGATTCTTGGCAAAAGGCGGCTGTCAGCATGCAACTTGGAGACAAAGACCCAGCTTTTACTTTTGTCCACAAGTGACATGAGGAACCTTTTTATTATCTTTTCTTATTCTAAGCTCAGCTTGTATTAGTTTAAATTATCTTGTCAGGCTGTTGTTGCCTATAAATAGTGGCAGTAGAGTTGTAATGAAGGATTATTGAATATTGAAGAATTAAGAACACTTTGTGTTTTTCTCTGGTGAATGCTTTTCATCAAAACTTGGTTTTTATTCGACGCGTTTCGAGTATTAATCTGATTGATTCTCAATAGGTCTTGAGGAGAAATCACTTTATCAAATTATAGGTCTAATTTGATAATAACATCTGTTTATATCTTGTTTCGATATTCTGTTTGTTATTCGATACAGTTGTATACTTGTCCGATATTTCGCATAAAGTGTCGTTCGATCCTGTGAACTTGTTTCCTGTTTTAACTTCGCTTCCGTCCAAAATGTCCTGTTTCGAGTGTCGCTGTTTGGAGGTGTCCTGTTTCGAGTCATTTTCCAGTTGGCTAAATTCCTATCTTGTTGCTGTATCGAATTGCCATCTTTATCACTCGTCAGTATTGTTGCTGTAGCGAGCTGTCGTCACCAGTTCCCGACAGTTTCTTGCCGATAACTTCCGCTCGTCAAAAGCCTTCCGCTGTATCGATAGCGAATTCGCATCACAAGGGAGAATTCGTATCACTTACCACCGGGTTTGCCACCCTTACGTGGGATTGAACACCAAGTCGACCTTGTACCGGGTGCATCACTCCCTAACAAGGCCGCCTATCGATGTAACCCTGAGGAGACAAAGGAGTTGCAAAAACAAATCGAGGAGCTAATGAATCGCGGGTACGTTAGAGAAAGTTTGAGCCCTTGTTCGGTTCCGGTTTTACTTGTTCCAAAGAAGGATGGGTCATGGCGGATGTGTATAGATAGTAGAGCCGTGAACAACATAACCATCAAATATCGGTTCCCAATTCCGAGACTTGATGACATGTTGAACGAGTTGCATGGTTCGGTGATTTTTTCGAAGGTTGATTTTTTTTTGGGGGTGGGGGAAAAGTCAATTGCATTAATAAAATAAGAGTGGCCAAAAAAGGCTGGCCAATACCCGGCAACCATATAGAATGGTGCACCAAACAACATAACAAAGAGCAAGATGTAGGAATACAAAGCCTACATACAAATGGCTACATAAGCTACAAAGCCTAGAAAAGCTACAAAAAAAAAGAGAACTACCAAGCTATCCTCCAAATACGACGAACAGCCACAGTAGATAGAGAATGAGCAGGCCATCTATGAGAGATAATATCACGAACAAGACCTATCCCCTGGAAAGCAACCGAATGAGGATCTCGACGCCTCTGACCAAACCTCCTTTCATTCCTCTCCTGCCAAATCAAATAGACCAACGCATCTAGGAGAATACGGTAAGCCACGTTGACCACATGCTTATCTCTCCACCTCCTAGCTGCCCACAGCACCCCCGAGCTCCACATAGAGTGAGGCCAACTAAAGCGGACGGCCATCCTAGCAATAGAAATACATCCCCTAGAATAGGGGCACTGAAAGAATAGATGGGAATGAGTCTCTACCGCCATACCACAAAGGACACAAATCCCATCAATATGCTGAAGCCAAGGCTTATCCATAGTCGATAAACGCTCCTGAATAGCCAACCAGAGGATGAAAGAGTGCCTCGGGATCTTCCCCGGACCGTGCAAGAGTGGGGCCCAAGGAACAGGGGGCGAATAACCTCTGAGGAACCGAAGAGCAGAAGAGGATGAATAAATACCCGAACTAAGCGGTCTCCATGAAACGCAATCCTGACCCCATTAATATGTGGCAAAGCAGAAGTAATCTGCAAAATCTCGGGCCTATCCACCACCGACTACTCCCAATAACCCTCAACAATAACCGAATCAAGCCTAGCACCCACATCGATGCCGGACCACAGAGGAGCTCTAGGAACAGAATGCCTAATCACACCCATAGAATGCCAGGGATCCGACCACAGGAAGAAGGATGAGCCATCTCCAATAGAATACTGAAATGCTCCAATAACAAGGGGACGCAGTTTCAGAAGTTGACGCCAATACCAAGCTGAAGCTGGAGAAACACTAAGATCCCAGAAAGAACACTGCTGCAACCTAAAAGTCCGAACCCAATTAACCCAGACAGAGCGATTAGAGCCCGAGAGAAGAGCCCAGATGTGACGGGCCATCAGAGCCTGATTCTGTAGCCTCAACGGAATGATGCCAAGGCCCCCACAATCTACTTCCAATAAAACCTTAGCCCAGGCCACCTTGGCAAGGCCCGAATCATGAGAACCTCGCCAGAAAAACCGCCGGATACATTTCTCAATCAAAGAGAGAACGCCCTTAGGCAAAAGAAAGCTACCAGCCCAATAAATATGTAAAGAAGATAAGACAGAGCATATAAGCTGGCACCGACCTGCCATGGAAAGAGCAGTACTAGCCCACGAACTCAGATGACCATCAATCAAATCAATCAAAGGGGAACACATTGCAATTGTCAGCTTCGAAGAAATCAAGGGAACTCCCAAATACCTCACAGGAATCTGACCTAGCTGAAACCCTAACAACTGCTGGAACTGGACCCCCTGCACCTGAGCACTAGCTGAAAGAAAGATATTACTCTTACTCGGGTTGGCTCGTAGGCCAGAAAGGGAAGCAAAGATCTCAATACTTTTCTTAAGAACACCGACAGAGACAACATCGGGACTACAGAAAAGGAGAATGTCATCGGCAAAAGCAAGCATGAAAGTGCTTGTAGCCATACACTTCTAGTGGAATCTGAACCCCAGAGTCTGAGCGATCTCATGGGCGATAATACCTTGGAGGACCTCCATAACAATAACAAACAGATACGAAGAGATAGGGTCACCCTGCCTCAGCCCCCTACGGCCCCTAAAGATACCCTCAGCATCCCCATTCAAGGAGATCGAGTAAGCCGGAGTGGTAATACACTCTCTGACCCAAGCAATGAACGTCTGGTGGAACCCCATACATTGCAAAGCAATCAAAACAAAATCCCATTCAACGGTGTCGTAAGCTTTCATAAGATCAACCTTAAAGACACACCGACTCGGCATCCCTCTTTGCCCATAACCATGAAGAAGCTCCTGGGCGAGAAGGATATTATCACTAATCCTTCTCCCAGGAATAAAAGCTGTCTGAGCTGGATCAATCAAGGAATCCAGGCTATCTCGCATACGATGGACCATAATATTAGAAATAGCCTTATATAAAAGGTTACAACAAGAAATCGGTCTAAAGTCTGATAAGCTCCTCAGCAAAGCAACTTTTGGAACAAGAGATATTAGGGTAGTATTGATCTGCTTAACGAATTGACCCGAGGAGAAAAAATGTTTAATAGCGTAAGTAATCTCACCCCCGACAATCGGCCAGGCTCGTCGATAAAAAGCAGCATTAAACCCATCAGGGCTTGGAGCCATATTCATATCGAACCCAAAGAAAACAGAACAAACCTCCTCATCAGAAACCGGTCTGATCATATGCAACGCAACATCAGGAAGAAGAGAAGAAAAGAGAAGGGGTCTCACCTGATTGTACGAGACAGGCTGAACCCGATCCGAAGAACCCAATAATCTCTCATAGAACCCAACTACCTCATCCCTAATGAGCCCAGGATCTGACAGATCAATGCCATCCTCAGAAACTAGCCTAAAAATCCGCGAACGAGCCCTCCTAGAGGCAACCCTCCGGAAGAAGAAAGCAGAACACTGGTCCCCATCCTTGAGCCACGCTAGCTTGGCCCGTTGCCTGAGCGAAGACTGCTCCTGGGAAACAGCGGAAGAGAAAACCCATCTGCAATACCCTTCTAACTGTAAAGCTGGGCCTGACAAAGGAAACTCTCTAAGAATAGACTGGTCGGCAGAAAGGAAAGCTGACGCTGAAGCCACATTCATAGCCAAGTCCCCTTTCCTCTTCCTCATAGCGCGAAAAACAGGCTTAAGGGCATCTAACTTCCGGCAAATCGCATAGAAGGGGGCTCCCACAATAAGATGATGCCAAATACCGAAGATAGCAGGCAGAAAGTCCTCAGAATCTGCCAGAAAATTATCAAACCTGAACATCTTACCCCTACGACGGGGCAAGCTACCAATACCAAAGATAAGCGGGCTGTGATTAGAGGTCTGAGGCAAATCACAAGTATAGGAGTAGTCAGAATGAGAAATAAACCACTGCGGATTACCCAGGACTCTATCTAACCGTTTCCACAAGGATCTAGGAGAAGGGCTCTTATTCTGCCAAGAGAACCAGGAGCCCAACATCGGAAGCGTCTCTAGATCAGCACGCTGACAGAACTCCCTGAACTCCAACATAGGAAGCTCATCATCATGATGAGTCACCTATCCACCTAAGATCTCGCTACAGTCCAAAACAGCATTAAAGTCACCCATAATCACCCAAGGCTCGCTAACATGCAGAACAGAAAAATCTGCCAAGTACTGCCAAAGAAGTCTCCTCTGGATAGCATCATTAGAACCATATGCAAAAGAAGTATCCTCTGGATATCATCAAATTAGCATGGGAGAAGGAGACGAATGGAAGACGACTTTCAAGACAAAACATGGATTATATGAATGGCTCGTCATGCCCTTTGGCCTTACAAATGCGCCAAGTACTTTCATGCGATTAATGAATGAGGTACTTAAGCTGTTTTTGGGAAAGTTTGTCGTTGTATACTTGGACGACATCTTGATTTATAGTCGATCATTGCAAGAGCATTCCGGGCACTTGAGGAAAGTCTTCAAGATCCTTAGGGATCAAAAACTTTATGGGAAAAAGGAGAAGTGTTCGTTTCTAGTCGAGAGTGTAGCCTTTCTTGGCTACATTGTTTCTAAAGAAGGAGTGTCGGTTGATCAAACCAAGATCGAGGCGATTAAATCTTGGCCTACGCCCAAAACCATCACGGAAGTCCGATCCTTTCACAGACTTGCTTCATTTTATCGGAGGTTCATACGAGACTTTAGTACCATTTCTAGTCCGATAACGGAATGCTTGAAAAAAGGACCGTTTGTGTGGAACGGGGCTGCCCAAGGGGCGTTTGAAAAATTAAAGACGGAAATGTGTGAAGCACCTATCTTGGTGTTACCCGACTTTTCACAACCTTTTGAGGTAGAATGTGACGCAAGTGGAGTGGGTATTGGGGCGGTCCTCATCCAAGGAAGGCGACCAATTGCATATTTCTCGGAGAAATTGGGTGGGGCTCGACAACTATTGTACTTATGACAAGGAATTCTATGCCATTGTTAGAGCTCTTGATCGTTGGAGCCATTACCTTCGGCCGAAACATTTCATCCTACATTCGGATCATGAGTCTTTAAAATATATTAACGGCCAACAAAAGTTGAGTCCGAGACATGCTAAATGGGTGGAATTCTTGCAATCATTCCACTTTTCATCGAAGTACAAAGATGGCAAGAGCAACGTTATGGCGGATGCTTTATCTAGACGGTATGCCTTGGTCTCTACTCTTGAGATTCGGTTGCTTGGGTTCGAAACATTTTTTTTTTTGGGAAAAGTCAATTGCATAAATAAAATAAGAGTGGCCAAAAAAGGCTGGCCAATACCCGACAACCATATAGGATGGTGCACCAAACAACGTAACAAAGAGAAAAAGTAGGAAAACAAAGCCTACGAACAAATGGCTACAAAACATACAAAGCCTAGAAAGTTACAAACAAAAGAGGAACTACCAAGCTATCCTCCAAATACGACGAAGAGCCACAGTAGAAAGAGAACGAGCGGGCCATCTATGAGAGATAATATCACGAACAAGACCTATCCCCTGGAAAGTAACCGAATGAGGATCTCGACGGCTCTGGCCAAACCTCCTCTCCTTCCTCTCCTGCCAAATCAAATAGACCAACGCAGCAAGAAGAATACGGTAAGCCACGTTGACCACGTGCTTACCTCTCCACCTCTTAGATGACCCACAATACCCCCGAGCTCCACACAGAGTGAGGCCAACGAAAGCGGACGGCCCTCCTAGCAATAGAAATACACCTCCTAGAATAAGGGCACTGAAAGAAAAGGTGGGAGTGCGTCTCGACCGCCATACCACAAAGGACACAAATCCCATCAATATGCTGAAGCCAAGGCTTATCCATAGTCGATAACCGCTCCTGAATAGCCAACCAGAGAATGAAAGAGTGCCTCGGGATCTTTCCAGGCCCGTGCAAGAGCGGAGCCCAAGGAACAGGGGGCGAATAACCTCTGAGGAACCGAAGAGCAGAAGAGGATGAAAAAATTCCCGAACTAAGCGGTCTCCATGAAACGCGATCCTGACCCCCATTAATATGAGGCAAAGCAGAAGTAATCTGCAAAAGCTCGGGCCTATCCACCACCGGCCACTCCCAAGAACCCTCAACAATAACCGAATCAAGCCTAGCACCCACGTCGATGCCGGACCACAGAGGAGCTCTAGGAACAGAATGCCTAATCACACCCATAGAATGCCAGGGGTCCGACCACAAGAAGAAGGATGAGCCATCTCCAATGGAATACTGAAATGCTCCCATAACAAGGGGACGCAGCTTGATTTGAGCCGACGCCAATACCAAGTCAAGCCGGAGAAACACTAAGATCCCGAAAAGAACACCTGCTGCAACCTAAAAGTCCGAACCCAATTAACTTGAGACAGAGCGATTAGAGCCGTGAGAAGAGCCTGAGATATGACGAGCTATCGAGCTGATTACGTAGCCTCAACGGAATGATGCCACGGCCCCCACAATCCACTTCCAAGCAAACCTTAGCCTGAGCCACCTTGGCAGCCCGAATCATGAGAACCTCGCGGAGGAACCGCTGATACATTTCTCAATCAAAGAGAGAACGCCCTTAGGCAAAATAAAACTACTAGCCCAATAAATATGTAAAGAAGATAAGACAGGCGAATAAGCCGGCACCGACTGCCATGGAAAGAGCAAGACTAGCCCACGAACTCGAGACGACCATCAATAGAATCAATCAAATGGGAACACATAGCAATTGTCGGCTTGAAGAAATCAAGGGAACTCCCAAATACCTCACAGAAGTGACCTAGCCGAAACCCTAACAAGCTGGAACTGGACCCCGCACCCGAGCACTAGCCGAAAGAAAGATATTACTCTTACCGGGTTGGCTCGTAGGCCAGAAAGGGAAGCAAAGATCTCAATACTTTTCTTAAGAACACCGACAGAGACAACATCAGGATTACAGAAAAGGAGAAAGTCATCGGCAAAAGCAAGCATGAAGGTGCGAGTAGCCATACACTTCCAGTGGAATCTGAACCCCGGAGTCTGAGCGATCTCATGGGCGATAATACCATGGAGGACCTCCATAACAATAACAAACAGATACGGAGAGATAGGGTCACCTGCCTCGGCCCCTACGGCCCCTAAAGATACCCTCAGCATCCCCATTCAAGGAGATCGAGTAAGCCGGAGTGGTGATACACTCCCTGACCCAAGCAATAAACGTCTGGTGGAACCCCATACATTGCAGAGCAATCAAAACAAAATCCCATTCAACAGTGTCGTAAGCTTTCATAAGATCAACCTTAAAGACACACCGACTCGGCATCCCTCTTTGCCCATAACCATGAAGAAGCTCCTGGGCGAGAAGGATATTATCACTAATCCTTCTCCCAGGAATAAAAGCAGTCTGAGCTGGATCAATCAAGGAATCAAGGCTATCACGCATACGATGGACCATAATCTTAGAAATAGCCTTATATAAAAGGTTACAACAAGAAATCGGTCTAAAATCAGACATGCTCCTCGGCAAAGCAACTTTAGGAACAAGAGATATTAGGGTAGTATTGATTTGCTTAACGAATTGACCCGAGGCGAAAAAATGTTTAATAGCGTAAGTAATCTCACCCCCAACAATCGACCAGGCACGTCGATAAAAAGTGGCATTAAACCCATCAGGGCCTGGAGCCGAATTCATATCGAACCCAAAGAAAGCAGAGCGAACCTCCTCATCAGAAACCGGTCTGATCATATGTAACGCAACATCAGGAGGAAGAGAAGAAGAGACAAAGGGTCTCACCTGATTGTACGAGATAGGTTGAACCCGATCCGAAGAACCCAATAACCTCTCATAGAACCCAACTACCTCATCCCGAATGAGAACAGGATCGCAGATCAATGCCATCCTCGAAACCGGCCTAAAAATCCGCGAACGAGCCCTCCTAGAGGCAACCCTCCGGAAGAAGAAAGCGAACACCGGTCCCCATCCTTGAGCCACGCTAGCTTGGCCCGTTACTGAGCGAGGCGCTCACGGGAAACAATGGAAGAGAACACCCACCGCAACACCCTTCTAAGCGTAAAGCGTAGTCGACAAAGGAAACTCTCTAAGGATAGATAGGCCGCAGAAAGGAAAGCCGAAGCCACCACATTAATAGCCAAGTCCCCTTTCCTCTTCCTCATAGCACGAAAAACATGCTTAAGGGCATCTAACTTCCAAGCAAATCGCAAAGAAGGGGGCTCCTACAATAAGATGATGCCAAATACCAAAGACAAGCAGTGAAAGTCATCGAATGCGCGAAAATTATCAAACCCGAACATCTTACCCCTACGACGGTCAAGCTACCAATACCAAAGATAAGCGGGCTATGATCGGAGGTCCGAGGCAAATCGCAAGTATAGGAGTAGTCGAATGAGAAATAAACCACCGCGGATTACCCAGACTCTATCTAACCGTTTCCACAAGGATCTAGGAGAAGGGCTCTTTTTATGCCAAGAGAACCGGGAGCCCAACATCGGAGCGTCTCTAGATCGGCACGGCGAGAACTCCACGAACTCCAACATAGGAGCTCATCATCATGATGAGTCACCACTCCACCTAAGATCTCGCTACTATCCAAAACAACATTAAAGTCGCCCATAATCACCCAAGGCTCGCTAACATGCGTAATGTAAAAATCACCAAGAACTGCCAAAGAAGTCTCCTCTGGATAGCATCATTAGAACCATAGGCAAAAGTAACTAGGAAACTGGACGAGTCAATAAGCGAAATAATCCGTGAGTGAATAAGTTGAGGATCAATAGCAATAATATCAACAGAGACCACGCCGGAATCCCATTGACCAAATCAGCTTACGGCCCGTTTCCATAATCAAAACCACCGCCACGAAGCATTAACCAGAGAAGCAATATGCCTCGAGTTACCAACCGAGACTTTCGTCTCGATGAAGGCGACACAACAAAGACTAAAAGAAGAAATGACCTCCCGGACCGAGTTCTGATGGTCCGGACGGTTCAGGCCACGGACATTCCACACTGCGAGCGGAATCATCTAACACCCTCGAGAAGGGCTACATCAGATAAAGGGCCCAAAGAAGAAGAACTAGAACAAAGCGACGTGCCGACAAACTCAGGAATCTCAACCTCAATATCATCGGTGAGACCAGAAAGAGCCGCAAACCTGTTGTGAGACGGCTCAAACATACCAGCAGAAGCCCTCCTAGGCGACACGATAGGAGAGCTGGTAGTAACCAAGGAGAAAGTAGAGACACTACTCAACGGGCTCAAACCAGCCACACGACCTCCAGAGCCCCCAGCTAACACCACATCAGGGCCCCCGGAGCAGACATCAGGGCCAACCCCAGCCTGAGCGACCCCCCCCAACCGGAACCAGACCCAACGAGGCCCCCAGACCATGAGCGCCTGAGGGAGCAGGCTTAGCCACATAAATACGAGCACTCGCTTAACACCTTCGAACCGAGGCTTAGAAGTGCTCGGGCAAACGATCACGATGCCCGAAAACTCGACCACCACCACCCCGAGGAGGGAACCCTTCAGACTCAACCTGGATCCTCCTAATGCCAGGACAATCACCATCGATGGAATAACCATAAGGAACGAGCGAATCGGGCTAGTATCGCGTCTAACATGACGCACACTCTAGCATAATCCACTTTCAGACGTTTCGGTGAAAACATCAAGAAAAAGTGGCTCCTATAGCACTAGCGTAATACTAAGCCCCTCGTCAGTCCAATACTCGAGGGGACATCACGAAGTTTCACCCAAACAGGGACATGTTTAGGTTGAACCTTCATAAGGGACATACCAAGCTTCCACCGGGTAAGGAAAATAGGCGGCCTGAATCAGCCACGGCCCACCCTCTAACGCCTCGGACAAAACTCGCTCACTATCAAACTTGAAGAAAAAGAATCCCCCCTCAGAGGAGAACACCTCCTTAAGCCCCTTCCACGCCGACATAAAATAATTCTTGACCAAGCTAAGAGGAGGGGCTTTCCCCAAAAAATAACCAACTAATGTGAAAAGCCACTTCTTAGCACCTTCAATTCCCACACTAGCATATGGTTTGACAATAAACTCGCCAGTTTGAAAATCAGGTTTCACATACCGAAGGCCCCTTTTTTTAACAAAATTATTTCCTAGCACAGCAAAAGGTAGAGGCAATTCCTTCCGAATAAGCACCGGAACCGAACCAAAGTTCAAAGATATAGGTAATTCAGATACACTATTAATAAGGTCGTCATTACCAACATTAACATTATTAACCAGTTTAGGGGCCGAACCATTAAATCCAGGAGAGTCACAATTAAAAGGAGCAGGAGACTCCTGTACAATAGGAACAGAGACCCCAGAAAGGGTGCTAACCACTGCTGGCCAAGGACCCACTTGCTCCGGCCAGAAACGGGCGTAACTCACCCAATAACAGCCAAGAATCAAACAACGGTCACGCTGGGTTTGAGAATTGAACGAAGAACACCTGCGGGCCGATAAAGACGCGCCGCCGGCATGGAGGAGCAATGTGCACGAGTCACCCCAAATTCCATCGAGTTTAAGCTTAAGCTTATTAGAATCAGAAGAACATAACACCTTCTGATACGAATTATCCGGGGAGAGGTGGATACGTATCGGTCGGAGTGTACGTATGAATATGATAGCGGAAGGCTTTTATGAATATGGAGTTTTTCGGATGTATTTTGTGATGTAATATCGAATATGACGATGAAAATTCAAACAAATGGAAAATGGAAGTAATATCGGGAAAATGATAATATCGATCAAGAAGACTTGAACGATCAAGAACAAGGGTTTATCGAATTAGACCTATAACTCGATAAGGTGATTTCTTCCCAAGACCTATTGAGAATCAATCGGATTAATACTCGAAAACGCGTCGAATAAAAATCAAGTTTCGGTAAAAATCATTTACCAATGATAGAAACACAAAGTGTTTTCTTTCTCATTCAACATTCATCATACTCTTCTTACAAGTGATAATCAAAGACTACTTATAGGGGATGTAGTCTTAAGTCTAAGGAATCAAACAAAAAGAAAATAATTCAAAGATTTATAAAGTCTTTGAATAATCAAAACAAATAAAATAAAATACAAACAAGGAACATAAAATCACAAAATGGGGAAAACATAATCCCTAAAATATGTAAAAAGGAAAAGAGAAGTCAAAAATACACAAAAGTGTATAAAATATGTGGGTCGGCGGAGACTCGACCGTGTCCCGTGACACGGCCATACAGCGCGGCGCGGCAGGGACTCGACCGTGTCCGCTTGACACGGTCGCGGCGCGACAACGACGTCCGACAGTGACTCGTCCGACAGTGACTCGGCACGGGCGCGGCGTGACAGGGACCTTCGGCAATGACTCGACCGTGCTAGGCGACACGGTCGCGGCGTGACAAGGACGTCGCGGCTGACTGACCGTGAAGTGACTCGGCATTGACTCGAACGTGTCCTGGAGCACGGTCGGGCGTCTGGACAGTGGGTTTCGGTAGTTGTGGGCGAGTAGGACTCGACCGTGTCTCCTGGCACGGTCGGGTTCGGCTGACAGCGACCTTGGCTGTTCCGGACGAGCAAGACTCGACCGTGCCGGATGACACGGCCGAGTTCGGTCGGCAGTGCTCGGCAGTTTCCGGCAGGCGTGACTTTTTCCGGCAGGCGATGACATTTTCCGGCAGGTTGTGTCTTTTTCCGGCTTGTGTCCGTTTTCTCGCCTAAAAATGTAGTCGCACGTGCACGGCGCGTTGTAAGGCCTTTAACGTCGATTCTTGCTTCGGTTTCTTTATTCGGACTATTCAATTCCGTATCATCCCCTCCCCCTTTAAAGGGAATTGTCCTCAATTCCGAACTTCCTTCGTCGTCAAGATAATTAATTAAAGCTTCTAAGTACTTGATCTCGAAAATGTCCGCAGTACGTACATGGCCCAAAATCTTGAGACGATAAGTAGTATGGGATCTCCGGGAATCACCAAACAAATAACTATCATTATTGATGAAATAATAATAATTATTATTCTGTGAGGCAAAATCTTTATCATCGTGGTTGAATTCATTGGATGCAATTTCAAGAACCAAGAAAATTGCCTCGGAATCACCTTTCACATCAAAACATTGGGAAGGCTCGTCTTTAAGCTCGGTATTATAAACATGAACCACTGGGTAAATATAGCACCTTTCTTCATCTTTATCAAAAATAGGTGGTCCATCATAATTATGGATTTCATGAAGCATGGTCGTGTGGCATGGTGGTTGTGAGACATGGGAAGGCGGATCTCGATCCGCATCTTTATTATAGCGACAATCGGGGTTGCCAAGATCGGGAAGATGGCGGTGGCGGCACTGTAAATTGTCGTCATCCCATTGACAAGAATCACAAAAACTCCATCAATGGCGGTAGCCAAGTGAGACCAAGAAATCAAATTCCTCCATTTTAGTTCCGAATCGGTGTGGCTAGAATCAAGTTCCTCATCATTAACATAAGTTGGTCCGTCTTGGTCAAATTTGCCAACACAACCAACGGCTCATGCTCAAAGTAGCAAGATCCGGTTCGTCGACTAGGAGACACGGCTCAACTCATCTTCTTCGTTGAATTGCTCGTTGAAAACTCGTCTCGTCTACTTCATTGAAAATGGTGGTAGGGACATCGTCTTCATCAAAAAAACTTTGTTGGAAATACTTGATGAAAAAAATCTTTGATCGAAGGTCGGGCGGCGCGTCAAAGGATTGGTGGTGGGGAAACAACGACCGGTGGTAAGATGTGGCTTTGAACCTTCGCTGAAATATTTTCAATTTTTGCCAATCTGTAATTTTAGGCTTACGTTGTTGTGAACGAGATGCTTTCAATTTTTGCCACCGAAGGCGGCGCTACCACGGAGGCGCTTTGTCACCAAATAAACGCGGCGGTTGATTGGGGCACTTGAAGTCCGAGTGCTCCTCACAAGCATGGAGCCAATCTATGCATGCATCTGGATTACCATCTCCATGAAATTAGGTATCTTTGCGGAATTTGGCCAAGAAATCAATATCGTTGGCATCGTCTCTGCGTCTTTCTTGCATACGTTGCTCCGGTAAGCCATTTAGTGCGCCACGGAGTTTCATCAAGAAATCGAGCTCGAGAAATCCATAACAAGAATCAAGAGATAGTTCTTGATAAGAAATCGGACAGAAAATTTGCCAAGAAATCCGTGAAGAATGAGCCAAGAAGATGATCAAAGAATTTGATCTCCACCGTTCAGACTGTAGTTCAATGAGTTGTATTGTTCTTGTCAAAATTTCGTGACGATCCAACGGTCGAATCCACGGGAAACTTTGTTTTCTTCTGACTGCGCTAATCTCAACAAAAAAATTTCGTTGAATATATCGCCCAAGGAGATGACCTTGGGCTCCGATACCACTTATGATACGAATTATCCGGGGAGAGGTGGATACGTATCGGTCGGAGTGTACGTATGAATATGATAGCGGAAGGCTTTTATGAATATGGAGTTTTTCGGATGTATTTTGTGATGTAATATCGAATGTGACGATGAAAATTCAAACAAATGGAAAATGGAAGTAATATCGGGAAAATGATAATATCGATCAAGAAGACTTGAACGATCAAGAACAAGGGTTTATCGAATTAGACCTATAACTCGATAAGGTGATTTCTTCCCAAGACCTATTGAGAATCAATCGGATTAATACTCGAAAACGCGTCGAATAAAAATCAAGTTTCGGTAAAAATCATTTACCAATGATAGAAACACAAAGTGTTTTCTTTCTCATTCAACATTCATCATACTCTTCTTACAAGTGATAATCAAAGACTACTTATAGGGGATGTAGTCTTAAGTCTAAGGAATCAAACAAAAAAAAGAAAATAATTCAAAGATTTATAAAGTCTTTGAATAATCAAAACAAATAAAATAAAATACAAACAAGGAACATAAAATCACAAAATGGGGAAAACATAATCCCTAAAATATGTAAAAAGGAAAAGAGAAGTCAAAAATACACAAAAGTGTATAAAATATGGGTCGTTTGGCAGGACTCGACCGTGTCCCGTGACACGGCCAGGCGGCGTGGGCAGGCGCCGGCAGGGACTCGACCGTGTCCGCTTGACACGGTCGCGGCGCGACAACGACGTCCGACAGTGACTCGTCCGACAGTGACTCGGCACGGGCGCGGCGTGACAGGGACCTTCGGCAATGACTCGACCGTGCTAGGCGACACGGTCGCGGCGTGACAAGGACGTCTGACAGCGACTCGACCGACAGTGACTCGGCATTGACTCGAACGTGTCCTGGAGCACGGTCGGGCGTCTGGACAGTGGGTTTCGGTAGTTGTGGGCGAGTAGGACTCGACCGTGTCTCCTGGCACGGTCGGGTTCTACCGACAATGACCTTGGTCGCTCGGACGAGCAAGACTCGACCGTGCCGGATGACATGGCCGAGTTCGGTCGGCAGTGCTCAGCGATTCCGGCAGGCGTGACTTTTCCTACAGCGATGACATTTTCCGGCAGGTTGTGTCTTTTTCCGCTTGTGTCCGTTTTCGCCTAAAAATGTAGTCGCACGTGCACGGGCGTTGTAAGGCCTTTAACGTCGATTCTTGCTTCGGTTTCTTTATTCGGACTATTCAATTCCGTATCATCCCCTCCCCTTTAAAGGGAATTGTCCTCAATTCGAACTTCCTTCGTCAAGATAATTAATTAAAGCTTCTAAGTACTTGATCTCGAAAATGTCCGCAGACGTATACATGGCCCAAAATCTTGAGACGATAAGTAGTATGGGATCTCCGAATCACCAAACAAATAACTATCATTATTGATGAAATAATAATTATTATTATTCGTGAGGCAAAATCTTTATCATCGTGGTTGAATTCATTGGATGCAATTTCAAGAACCAAGAAAATTGCCTCGGAATCACCTTTCACATCAAAACATTGGGAAGGCTCGTCTTTAAGCTCGGTATTATAAACATGAACCACTGGGTAAATATAGCACCTTTCTTCATCTTTATCAAAAATAGGTGGTCCATCATAATTATGGATTTCATGAAGCATGGTCGTGTGGCATGGTGGTTGTGAGACATGGGAAGGCTGGATCTCGATCCGCAGATCGCTTATAGCGACAATCGTGGTTGCCAAGATCGGGAAGATGGCGGTGGCGGCACAGTAAATTGTCGTCATCCCATTGACAAGAATCACAAAACTCCATCAATGGCGGTAGCCAAGTGAGACCAGAAGAAATCAAATTCCTCCATTTTAGTTCCGAATCGGTGTGGCTAGAATCAAGTTCCTCATCATTAACATAAGTTGGTCCGTCTTGGTCAAATTTGCCAACACAACCAACCGGCTCATGCTCAAAGTAGCAAGATCCGGGTTCGTCGACTAGGGAGACACGGCTCAACTCATCTTCTTCGTTGAATTGCTCCGTTGAAAACTCGTCTCGTCTACTTCATTGAAAATGGTGGTAGGGACATCGTCTTCATCAAAAAAACTTTGTTGGAAATACTTCGATGAAAAAAATCTTTGATCGAAGGTCGGCGCGTCAAAGGATTGGTGGTGGGGAAACAACGATCGGTGGTAAGATGTGGCTTTGAACCTTCGCTGAAATATTTTACGAATTTTTGCCAACTGTAATTTTAGGCTTACGTTGTTGTGAACGAGACTGTTTCAATTTTTGCCACCGGAAGGCGGCGCTACCACGGAGGCGCTTTGTCACCAAAGAAACGCGGCGGTTGATTGGGCAGCCTTGAAGTCCGAGTGCTCCTCACAAGCATGGAGCCAATCTATGCATGCATCTGGATTACCATCTCCATGAAATTCCGGTATCATGGAATTTGGCCAAGAAATCAATATCGTTGGCATCGTCTCTGCGTCTTTCTTGCATACGTTGCTCGGTAAGCCATTTAGTGCGCCACGGAGTTTCATCAAGAAATCGAGCTCGGAGAAATCCATAACAAGAATCAAGAGATAGTTCTTGATAAGAAATCGGACAGAAAATTTGCCAAGAAATCCGTGAAGAATGAGCCAAGAAGATGATCAAAGAATTTGATCTCCACCGTTCAGACTGTAGTTCAATGAGTTGTATTGTTCTTGTCAAAATTTCGTGACGATCCAACGGTCGAATCCACGGGAAACTTTGTTTTCTTCTGACTGCGCTAATCTCAACAAAAAAATTTCGTTGAATATATCGCCCAAGGAGATGACCTTGGGCTCCGATACCACTTATGATACGAATTATCCGGGGAGAGGTGGATACGTATCGGTCGGAGTGTACGTATGAATATGATAGCGGAAGGCTTTTATGAATATGGAGTTTTTCGGATGTATTTTGTGATGTAATATCGAATATGACGATGAAAATTCAAACAAATGGAAAATGGAAGTAATATCGGGAAAATGATAATATCGATCAAGAAGACTTGAACGATCAAGAACAAGGGTTTATCGAATTAGACCTATAACTCGATAAGGTGATTTCTTCCCAAGACCTATTGAGAATCAATCGGATTAATACTCAAAAGCGTCGAATAAAAATCAAGTTTCGGTAAAATCATTTACCAATGATAGAAACACAAAGTGTTTTCTTTCTCATTCAACATTCATCATACTCTTCTTACAAGTGATAATCAAAGACTACTTATAGGGGATGTAGTCTTAAGTCTAAGGAATCAAACAAAAAAAAGAAAATAATTCAAAGATTTATAAAGTCTTTGAATAATCAAAACAAATAAAATAAAATACAAACAAGGAACATAAAATCACAAAATGGGGAAAACATAATCCCTAAAATATGTAAAAAGGAAAAGAGAAGTCAAAAATACACAAAAGTGTATAAAATATGTGGGTCGGCGCAGACTCGACCGTGTCCCGTGACACGGCCGCGGCGCAAGCAGGCGCCGGCAGGGACTCGACCGTGTCCGCTTGACACGGTCGCGGCGCGACAACGACGTCCGACAGTGACTCGTCCGACAGTGACTCGGCACGGGCGCGGCGTGACAGGGACTTTCGGCAATGACTCGACCGTGCTAGGCGACACGCCGCGGGCGTGACAAGGACGTCTGACAATGACTCGACCGACAAAGTGACTTAAGCATTGACTCGACCGTGTCCTGGAGCACGGTCGAAGGCCCGGACAGTGGGTTTCGGTAGTTGTGGGCGAGTAGGACTCGACCGTGTCTCCCGGCACGGTCGGGTTCTACCGACAATGACCTTGGTCTGCTCCGACGAGCAAGACTGACCGTCTTAGGATGACACGGCCGAGTTCGGCCAGCTTGCTCGGCGATTCCACAGGCGTGACTTTTTCCGGCAGGCGATGACATTTTCCGGCAGGTTGTGTCTTTTTCCGGCTTGTGTCCGTTTTCTCGCCTAAAAATGTAGTCGCACGTGCACGGCGCGTTGTAAGGCCTTTAACGTCGATTCTTGCTTCGGTTTCTTTATTCGGACTATTCAATTCCGTATCACCTTCACCCCCAAATCATGAAATCCATGAACATCAAATCCCTGCGTCACGGGAGGACCAGGAACAGTGTCCAGAGATGGACTATCTCCGGCGCCGACAGTTGGTGGAGGAAACATCCCATTGATTATAACAGGTAGGCAAGCCTCCGCAACTGGCGAAGAAGAAGACCCACATGCGGTGGATGATGTCATACAACACCCTGCAACAAATCGCACCTCCAAAAAAATCCGTGCACCAATACGGAGGTAGATGAAGCCGAACACCACAATCGCCCAAAGCAGCAGATCAAATCGTGGAGTCGCGACCACGGACCGCGCACCCTAGCAGTTCGTCGAACCTCAAATTGCCAACAAAAAAACTGTAATGAAAAATTGAACTAAAAATACCGGCAGGAAGGAAATAGAGCCCCGAATCAAACTTGTGAATGAAAAAACTAAGCAAGATTTACATAAAGGAGATCAGGGATGAAAAAAATGGCCGAGAAAGAGGGAAAAAAAAATCGCCCCCCAGATCGCACCTACGGTGTGTGAAAATCCCAGTTCGTGTGAAAAATGGGTTCGAAACATTGAAGGAGTGTTATGATGGGGATGTGGATTTTGGTGAGGTTTTCATTCGGTGTAAATCTGGCCCATTTGGAGAGTTTACATTGCAAGAAGGATTCCTTTTCAAAGGAAATCGCCTTTGTTTACCCAAACACCCGATTCGGGAATTGTTGGTTCGGGAAGCTCACGGTGGAGGCTTGACCGGTCATTTTGGTTCGGCTAAAATGTTGGAGGTACTTAAAGAGCATTTTCATTGGCCGAAGATGCAAGTGGATGTACACGACATAATTAATAAGTGTGTAACATGCCATATTGCTAAGAGTTCGTTCAATCCGGGAGTATACATGCCTTTGCCGATTCCAAAAAGGCCGTGGGAAGATGTCTCAATCGATTTTATTGTTGCTTTGCCTCGTACTCAACGAGGGAGAGATGCTATTATGGTTGTTGTAGACCGATTTTCGAAGATGGCTCACTTTGTGGCTTGCCACAAGACGTACGACGCGAGTAACGTCGCTGATTTATATTTCCGAGAAATCGTACGATTACATGGGGTTCCAAAAACGATTGTTTCAGATCGGGATTCAAAATTCCTTAGTTATTTTTGGAACACCTTGTGGAGCAAAGTGGGAACCAAACTACTATTTAGCACGTCACATCATCCACAAACGGATGGTCAAACCGAGGTAACCAATCGAACATTGGGCACTTTACTACGTGGTCTTCTGAGCAAGACACAAGAGGATTGGGACTTGAAACTTGCACATGCGGAGTTCGCTTATAATCGTTCTCCTACTCATGCCACGGCACACTCTCCGTTCGAAGTAGTTTACGGACTAAACCCGTATATGCCGTTAGATCTAATTCCATTGCCAAGTGATGAGTTAGTGCACAAGGATGCGGAATCAAAACTGAAATCAATGATGAAATTACACGAGAAAGTACGTAATCGTATCAAGGAAATAAACGAGGCTTACAAAAGAAATCCGAACAAACAAAGAAGGCCGAGATTGTTCGAAGTTGGTGATTTGGTTTGGTTGCATTTGAGGAAAGAGCGATTTCCAAGTAAACGTAAGAAAAAATTAATTCCGCGAGCGGAGGGACCATTTAAAGTAATCGCAAAGGTGAACGACAACGCATACAAATTAGAACTTTTGGGAGATTATGGGATTCATGCAACCTTTAATGTTGGGGACCTTTCACCTTACATCGATGATGACGGAATTTCGGAATTGAGGACAATTCCTTTTAAAGGAGGAGGAGATGATACGGAATCATTTAATACGAATGAAGAAGACGAAGTAAGGATCGATGTAAATGACCTTACAACACTCCATGCACGGACTACTAAGTATTTAGGTGAGAAAACGGACATAAGACGTGGAGTCTCGGTCTCGGCCGTGTTATATGACACGGCCCGTGTCATGCTGTGCCCGAAGGTCGACATCCACTGCCTGCCGAACTCGGCCATGTCGTCCGACACGGCCCATGCCGAGATATGTCGGATAATCCAAACTGACTGCCCACAGGACTCGACCGTGTCGTCTGGCACGGCCGAGTCAAACTCTTCTGGATAAGCCAAAACCGACTGCCCAGACGCCCGACCGTGTTCCAGGACACGGTCGAGTCAATGACGAGCGTCCTTGTCGCGCCGCGCCCGTGCCGAGTCACTGTAGGATGAGTCACTGTCGGACGTACTTGTCGTGCCGCGACCGTGTCAAGCGGATACGGTCGAGTCACTGCCGACGTCCTTGTCGCGCCGCGCCGCGGCCGTGTCAAGCGACACGGCCCTTGTCCTGCCGACAGATTACTTCTTTTTTATAGTTTTCTTTTGTGTGTTTGTCTTTGCTTTATTTTTTACTCATTTTAGGGATTGTGTTTCCCCTAAAATTATGATTGTTGTTCCTTTTCTATTTTATTGTTGATTTGTTTTGATTATTGAAAGATTTTATAAATCTTTGAATTATTTTCTTTTATTATGGGAAGACTTGAAGTCTCCTATATATAGTCTTGTGTAAGCATTGTAACAAGCATTGTATGTCGAAGAAATAAGAATACACCTTGTGTTTTTCTTGATGAATGCTTTTCATCGAAACTCGATTTTTATTCGACGCGTTTTTTAGTATTAATCCGATTAATTCTCTATAGGTCTTGAGAAGAAATCACCTTATAAAAGCTCGTAAAACATGATTCATAAGTAGCATGAAAGTGCTAGGTGCATTAGTGAGACCAAACGGCATAACTAACCATTCATAAAGACCATGTTTAGTTTTGAAGGTTGTTTTCCATTCATCCCCTCTTTCATTCTTATTTGGTGATACCCACTTTTTAAATCAATTTTGGAAAAGATGGCAGAACCATATAACTCATCTAGCATGTCATCTAGTCTCAGAATGGGATGTCGATACTTAATTGTGATATTATTGATGGCTCGACAGTCCATGCACATTCTCCATGATCCATCTTTCTTTGGTACCAACAAAACTGGAACAGAACACGGACTCATGCTTTCTCGCACATGCCCTTTGGCTAGTAGCTCGTCTACTTGCTTCCTCATTTCTTCCGTTTCTTATGGATTGCTTCTATATGCAGGTCGGTTTGGAATTGAAGCTCCAGGAACAAAATCAATTTGGTTTTCAATGCCTCTTATTGGCGGTAAGCCAGGAGGGGTCTCTTCCGAGAACACATATTCAAATTCCTGTAAGAGTGCAACAATCAAAGGATCAGTAGTTTCAGGAATAGATGCAAGATTAATTAAAGCTTCACGAAACATTAATAAAACCACAGGCTGTTGTGATAGCATAGCTCGCTTAACTGCGCTAGCCCTGATCAACCCAACGGTCTTGCCCCCTTTAGAGGTCAAAGATTCGATCTTTTCTTTCTCTTTTTCCTTTGTTGCTTGTTGTAGCACCATTTGATCTTTGTGAACCTGTTTAGGAGTCATGGGTGTTAAGGTGAATTTCTTTTTCTCAAAGGTGAATGAGTATGATACGAATTCAACCGGAAGAGGTGGATACGTATCGGTCGGAGTGTTTGTATGAATATCGTAGCGGAAGGCTTTTTACGATTTGGTTGTTTTTGGATGTATTTTGTGGGAGTATTATCGAATATAGCAATGAAAATTCGAACAAATGGAAAATGGAAGTAATATCGGGAAAAAGTGATAATATCGATCAAGAAGTCTTGAACGATCAAGAACAAGAGTTTATCGAATTAGACCTATAACTCGATAAGGTGATTTCTTCCCAAGACCTATTGAGAATCAATCGGATTAATATTCGAAAACGCGTCGAATAAAAATCAAGTTTCGGTAAAAATCATTTACCAAGGATAGAAACACAAAGTGTATTCTTTCACATTCAAATTCATCATACCCTCTCTTTACAAATGATAATCAACTCCTACTTATAGGAGGTGAAGCCTTAGCCTAAGGAATCAAACAAAAAAAAGAAAATAATTCAAAGATTATAAAATCTTTGAATAATCCAAACAAATCAACATAAAATACAAACAAGGAACATAAAATCACAAAATATGGGAACACAATCCCTAAAATAAGTAAAGAAAGGAAAATAGAAAACAAACCACACAAAAATCAGCAAT
This sequence comes from Orobanche coerulescens, assembly GCA_033398695.1. Taxonomy (NCBI): domain Eukaryota; kingdom Viridiplantae; phylum Streptophyta; class Magnoliopsida; order Lamiales; family Orobanchaceae; genus Orobanche; species Orobanche coerulescens. The sequence continues at coordinate 57,559,828 of CM065812.1, read as the reverse complement.
TAAAAAAGTAGGTTGGTTAGGACACGGCCGTGTCGCTTGACACGGCCGCGCGCATCTCTGCCGGCAGATGACTCGACCGTGTCCGATCGACACGCCACGGGCGCGATAGGACGTCCGAAGGCCGATCGGTCCGACAGTGACTTCGGCGCGATAGGGACGTTGGGCGACTCGCACGGCGCTGGCGCGACAAGGACCGGCGGCTTCGACTGCGGCGCCGTGACAAGGACGTTTGGCAGACTCGATCGTGTCACGGAACAGTCGGGCGTCAGGCGATGGTTCCGGTAGTTGTGGGCGAGTAGGACTCGACCGTGTCTCCTGGCACGGTCGGGTTCGGCTGACAGCGACCTTGGCTGTTCCGGACGAGCAAGACTCGACCATTCCGGACGACACGGTCGAGTCCGGCTGGCAGTGCTCGGCATTTTCCGGCAGGCGTGACTTTTTCCGGCAGGCTGGATATTTTCCGGCAGGTTGTGTCATTTTCCGGCGTGTGTCCATTTTCTCGCCTAAAAATGTTGCCATACGTGCATGACGCGTTGTAAGGCCATTTACGTCGATCCTTGCTTCGTTTTCTTTATTTGGACTAGTCAATTCCGTATCATCCCCTCCCCCTGTAAAGGGAATTGTCCTCAATTCCGAAATCCCTCCGTCATCAAGATAATTAATTAACGCCTCTAAGTACTTGATCTCGAAAATGTCCGCAGTACGTACATGGCCCAAAATCTTGAGACGATAGGTAGTGGGGGGCCCTCGAGAATCATCAACAAAATAACTATCATTATTAATAAAATAATAATAATTACTCCGCCAGGTAATACCGATATCATGAAATGAGTGGACATCTTAAATGGGGCCTTGCGGTTAATTTCACATCGGGTTCATCCTCCAGAATTGGAAACACCGATAATTCCACATCGGTTTCATCATCAAATGCTGGCGGTTCGTCATAATCTGACCAACTCTCCGTTCCAATATTGTTGGGCTCCTCCAATAATGGCCCATCACAAAATATTTTACTAACCTCAATTTGGTAATCATCCAAGACAATAAGTCTATCACCAGAAACTGAGTCGATATGAAATTTAGGCCCAAAATTGTCGTTTTCTTCTAACCGATCAATTTTAGTACCAAGCTCAATTTTCTCTTCCACAACTTTAAAAGGTCCCATTTGTGTGAATAATTCCTTCGACCCATCAATTCCGTTTTGGTCAATTTGACCAACACAACTGATTGGTTCATGCTCATAATAGCAAGTTCCAAGTTCGTTAATTATGGAAACATGGCTCAACTCACTTTCTTCGTTGTATTGCGGCATTGAAACCTCTGTCTCGTCTACTCCATCGAAAACGGTGGTAGGGACATCGTCTTCATCGAAAAATGGCTTTCTTTGGAAATTCTTCGATGGGGATAAACCTTAGATCGAAGGTTGGTGGCGGGGTGGCGCCGAACTGCAATTTCAGTGGTGCCGTTGGTGGATCGTGGCGGTGAGAATTTGTGGGGATGAATTTCCGAGTAAAGTGTTTTATGAATTTGTTCAGTCTCTTAGTTTGGGTTTACCTTGGTGTAAACGATCGGGTTTTCAATTCGCCACCAGGTCGAGGCGCGACCACGAAAGCGTTTTGTCGCCAACGAGACTCGGCGGTCTACTGGAATTGAATTGTGGTTGAAAAACTCCTCACAAACGTGGAGCCAATCAACACCTGCTTCTGGATCGGAATGTCCCATGAACTCCGGTACGCTGTGTAATGCGTCGCGTAATATCGCCAAGAGATAAATATCGTTGAACTCCATTTGGTTTAAAGATCAAGAACCTTAACTGAATTAAGAAATTCAGGTGTGGTTTCCGATGACAAGAATTAAGAGATATTTTCTTCGACAAAAAAAAAAATCTTTGAAGAAATCGCCCAAGGAGATGACCCTGGGCTCCGATACCACTTATGATACGAATTCAACCGGAAGAGGTGGATACGTATCGGTCGGAGTGTTTGTATGAATATCGTAGCGGAAGGCTTTTTACGATTTGGTTGTTTTTGGATGTATTTTGTGGGAGTATTATCGAATATAGCAATGAAAATTCGAACAAATGGATAATGGAAGTAATATCGGGAAAAAGTGATAATATCGATCAAGAAGTCTTGAACGATCAAGAACAAGGGTTTATCGAATTAGACCTATAACTCGATAAGGTGATTTCTTCCCAAACCTATTGAGAATCAATCGGATTAATATTCGAAAACGCGTCGAATAAAAATCAAGTTTCGGTAAAAATCATTTACCAAGGATAGAAACACAAAGTGTATTCTTTCACATTCAAATTCATCATACCCTCTCTTTACAAATGATAATCAACTCCTACTTATATGAGGTGAAGCGTTAGCCTAAGGAATCAAAAAAAAAAAAAAAATTCAAAGATTATAAAATCTTTGAATAATCCAAACAAATCTACATAAAATACAAACAAGGAACATAAAATCACAAAATATGGGAACACAATCCCTAAAATAAGTAAAGAAAGGAAAAGAGAAAACAAACCACACAAAAATCAGCAATTAAAAAAAGTAGGTCATTGTAGGACACGGCCGTGTCGCTGACACGCCGGCGCGCATCTGGGCGATGACTCGACCGTGTCCGATCGACACGGCCACGGCGATAGGGACGTCCGATGCCGATCGTCCGGCGGTGACTCGGCGCGATAGGACGTTGGCGGGACTCGCACGGGCGCGGCGCGACAAGGACCGGCGGCGACTCGACTGCGGCCGTGACAAGGACGTTGCAGACTCGATCGTGTCCGAACACGGCCGGGCGTGGCGATGGGTTCCGGTAGTTGTGGGCGAGTAGGACTCGACCGTGTCTCTGGCACGGTCGGGTTGGTGACAGCGACCTTGGCATTCCGGACGAGCAAGACTCGACCATTCCGGACGACACGGTCGAGTCCGGCTGGCAGTGCTCGGCATTTTCCGGCAGGCGTGACTTTTTCCGGCAGGCTGGATATTTTCCGGCAGGTTGTGTCATTTTCCGGCGTGTGTCCGTTTTCTCGCCTAAAAATGTTGCCATACGTGCATGACGCGTTGTAAGGCCATTTACGTCGATCCTTGCTTCGTTTTCTTTATTTGGACTAGTCAATTCCGTATCATCCCCTCCCCCTTTAAAGGGAATTGTCCTCAATTCCGAAATCCCTCCGTCATCAAGATAATTAATTAACGCCTCTAAGTACTTGATCTCGAAAATGTCCGCAGTACGTACATGGCCCAAAATCTTGAGACGATAGGTAGTGGGGGGCCCTCGAGAATCATCAACAAAATAACTATCATTATTAATAAAATAATAATAATTACTCCGCCAGGTAATACCGATATCATGAAATGAGTGGACATCTTAAATGGGACGCACGGTTAATTTCACATCGGGTTCATCCTCCAGAATTGGAAACACCGATAATTCCACATCGGTTTCATCATCAAATGCTGGCGGTTCGTCATAATCTGACCAACTCTCCGTTCCAATATTGTTGGGCTCCTCCAATAATGGCCCATCACAAAATATTTTACTAACCTCAATTTGGTAATCATCCAAGACAATAAGTCTATCACCAGAAACTGAGTCGATATGAAATTTAGGCCCAAAATTGTCGTTTTCTTCTAACCGATCAATTTTAGTACCAAGCTCAATTTTCTCTTCCACAACTTTAAAAGGTCCCATTTGTGTGAATAATTCCTTCGACCCATCAATTCCGTTTTGGTCAATTTGACCAACACAACTGATTGGTTCATGCTCATAATAGCAAGTTCCAAGTTCGTTAATTATGGAAACATGGCTCAACTCACTTTCTTCGTTGTATTGCGGCATTGAAACCTCTGTCTCGTCTACTCCATCGAAAACGGTGGTAGGGACATCGTCTTCATCGAAAAATGGCTTTGCTGGAAATTCTTCGATGGGGATAAACCTTAGATCGAAGGTTGGTGGCGGGGTGGCGCCGAACTTCGCAATTTCAGTGGTGCCGTTGGTGGATCGTGGCGGTGAGAATTTGTGGGGATGAATTTCCGAGTAAAGTGTTTTATGAATTTGTTCCAGTCTCTTAGTTTGGGTTTACCTTGGTGTAAACGACTGGTTTTCAATTTACGCCACTGTGTCGAGGCGCGACCACGAAAGCGTTTTGTCGCCAACGAGACTCGGCGGTCTCTGGAATTGAATTGTGGTTGAAAAACTCCTCACAAACGTGGAGCCAATCAACACCGCTTCGGATCGGAATGTCCCATGAACTCCAGACGCTGTGTAATGCGTCGCGTAATATCGCCAAGAGATAAATATCGTTGAACTCCATTTGGTTGAAAGATCAAGAACCTTAATGAATTAAGAAATTCAGGTGTGGTTTCCGATGACAAGAATTAAGAGATATTTTCTTGACAAAAAAAAATCTTTGAAGAAATCGCCCAAGGAGATGACCACAGGCTCCGATACCACTTATGATACGAATTCAACCGGAAGAGGTGGATACGTATCGGTCGGAGTGTTTGTATGAATATCGTAGTGGAAGGCTTTTTACGATTTGGTTGTTTTTGGATGTATTTTGTGGGAGTATTATCGAATATAGCAATGAAAATTCGAACAAATGGATAATGGAAGTAATATCGGGAAAAAGTGATAATATCGATCAAGAAGTCTTGAACGATCAAGAACAAGGGTTTATCGAATTAGACCTATAACTCGATAAGGTGATTTCTTCCCAAACCTATTGAGAATCAATCGGATTAATATTCGAAAACGCGTCGAATAAAAATCAAGTTTCGGTAAAAATCATTTACCAAGGATAGAAACACAAAGTGTATTCTTTCACATTCAAATTCATCATACCCTCTCTTTACAAATGATAATCAACTCCTACTTATATGAGGTGAAGCGTTAGCCTAAGGAATCAAACAAAAAAAAAATAATTCAAAGATTATAAAATCTTTGAATAATCCAAACAAATCTACATAAAATACAAACAAGGAACATAAAATCACAAAATATGGGAACACAATCCCTAAAATAAGTAAAGAAAGGAAAAGAGAAGACAAACCACACAAAAATCAGCAATTAAAAAAGTAGTCATTTGCCAGGACACGGCCGTGTCGTCGCTGACACGGCGCGGCGCGCTATCTGGCCGGTGATGACTGACCGTGTCCGATCGACACGGCCGCGCGACATGTGGACGTCCGATGCCGATCGTCCGACAGTGACTCGCGCGATAGGGACGTTTGACTTCGGCACGGCGCTGGCGACAAGGACCGGCAGCGACTCGACGTGCGGCGGACAAGGACGTTGCAGACTCGATCGTGTCTGGAACACGGGCGTCGAGCGATGGGTTCCGGTAGTTGTGGGCGAGTAGGACTCGACCGTGTCTCCTGGAACGGTCGGGTTCGGCTGACAGCGACCTTGGCTGCTCCGGACGAGCAAGACTCGACCATTCTGGATGACACGGTCGAGTCCGGCCGGCAGTGCTCGGCATTTTCCGGCAGGCGTGACTTTTTCCGGCAGGCTGGATATTTTCCGGTAGGTTGTGTCATTTTCCGGCGTGTGTCCGTTTTCTCGCCTAAAAATGTTGTCGTACGTGCATGACGCGTTGTAAGGCCATTTACGTTGATCCTTGCTTCGTTTTCTTTATTTGGACTAGTCAATTCCGTATCAGAGTACTTGTTTGTGAAACCATTATGAAGGACTTGACGATCATACTGCCATGGTCTTCCTAGAAGAAGCTGAGTAGCGTGCATAGGTACGACATCGCAGACTACTTCATCTATATACCTGCCAATCCTAAAGGATACCTTAGCTCGATTAATGACACTCAAATCTCCGGTATTATTTAACCATAGTAATCTATATGGCTTAGGATGTTTTTCCATGGGTAAGCATAATTTCTTTACTAAACCTGCACTAACCACATTCACACAACTTCCTCCATCTATAATCAAACTACATAGGTTGTCTTTAATATGACATCTAGTTTGAAATAGATTCTCTCTTTGACCATTGTCTTCCTCACCTATCTGAGTAGCGAGGGACATTTTAGTCACTACTGCGCTTATTTTACCCTCATCAACTCCTTCTTCAAACTCCTCATATTCTTCCTCACACTCGGCTTCTTCCTCACTGGCTGATTCTACCTGTTCGGGTCTAGCTATGAGCACTCTTTGATTTGGACAATTTGATGCTATGTGACCAAACCCTTGACATTTAAAACATCTCACATCTCGGGACCTAGTTGGTCCATTAGATGACGATCCTGGTTGAGTTTTGGAAAATGGCTTTTCGGAGGGTTGGGATTTTGTGTTTGAAGATTTGAATTCACCCCCTATGTTGCTAGTTTGTGTCGATTTCCAAGGTGTACTAGGGGTATTTACTTTCTTAGTTTGTCTTCTCTTTAATTGTTGCTCTATCTTCCTCGCCATGTGAACCATGCCCTCTAGATCAAAACAAGTCATTAATTCTAGTTGATCTCTAATTTCAATATTAAGGCCTGAAAGGAACCTAGTCATCACCTATCTTGGTCTTCATCTAGACGACACCTAATCAATCCCGTTTCCATTTCTTTATAGTAATCATCTATGGATTTCGACCTTTGTTTTAAAGTTTGAAGGTTGTATAGTAGGTCTCTCATGTAATAACTTGGAACAAACCTATCGGTCATGACTCTTTTAAGGGCATTCCAAGTCGTGATAGGTGGCTCGGCTTTCCGTTCTCTAGATTGAACTACATGATCCCACCAAATAAGAGCATATCCTACAAACTCCACCGTGGCTAATTTGACTTTCTTAAGTTCAGAAAAGTTTCTACACTCAAATTGGCCTCCGACTCTCCTAACCCACTCAAAGAACAATCCGGGGTCGGTTTTACCTTCAAATGGAGGAATGTGGAATTTAACACTAATAAGATTATCATCCATCCTGTCCCGATTATTTCTAGGTTCTCGATATGTCCTAGAATGTCTATCTTCTTCAAATTCATATTCAAATTCGTCTTCAAGTTCGTTTAAAGGTGGTGGAGGTGGTCGATTATGATATGAATTCTCACTTATGATGCGAATTCTTTATCGGTACAGCGGCGAGCTGTTTTGACGAGCGGAAGCGAATCGGCAAGAAATTGTCAGGAACTAGTAACAACAGTTCGCTACAGCAATAACACTGGATAGCGGTATGCGCACGCGATAGGAAATGATGACGGCAGCTCAATACAACAACAAGACAGGAACTTGGCTGAATGTAAAAGACTCGAGACAGGCAACCTCCGAACAGCGACACTTGAAACTGCAAGTTTCGGTCGGATGCTAATTCAAAACAGGAAACAAGTTCGAACGATCGAACAACACTTGATGCGAAATCCCGAACAAGTACAAACATGTATCGAAACAAGAAAAATATCGAAACAGGACAGGAAACAGTTGTTTTATCGAACTAGACCTATAATTCGATAAAGTGATTTCTTCTCAAGACATATTGAGAATCAATCGGATTAATACTTGAAAATGCGTCGAATAAAAATCAAGTTTTGATGAAAAGCATTCACCAAGGGAAAACACAAAGTGTATTCTTATTTTTTTTTCAACATTCAATAATCTCTCATTACAACTCCATCGCCACTATTTATAGGCAAAAGTAGCCTAACAAGATAATCTAAACTATTACAAGCTGGTTTTTAAAATAAGGAAAAGAAAATGCAAGGTTCCCCACATCACTTGCAAACAAGAGTAAAAGCTGGGTTTTGTCTCCAAGGTGATAGCCGCCTTTCACAAAGCATGCTGCCGAGAATCCTGCTGCTTTTATAATAAAGAAAAGTGCTGACAATTATTTTATTATTTTGCCTTTACCACTTGGACTTCTTCCCCCAAGATGCAAGTTGCATATTGTTTAAGTTACTCCAAGTCCGGTTATTAAGGTAACTCCGGATCTCATATCCATTTTCTCGCCTAAGTACGTCGGAGTATGGTCGAGATGTTATACGCCAATCCTTACTTCGTCTTCTTCGCTTGGAGTAGTCGGTTTCATATCATTCCCTCCTTTAAAAGGAATTGTCCTCAATTCCGCAATCCCATTGTCGTCGAGATAAGGAGATAGATCACCTATGTTGAAAGTAGCATGCACTTCATAATCACCCGGAAGTTCTAACTTGTAAGCATTGTCGTTCACCTTTGCAATTATTTTAAATGGCCCCTTAGCTCGTGGCATTAGCTTGTTCTTGCGCTTACTCGGGAATCGTTCTTTCCTCAAATGCACCCAAACTAAATTCCCGACCTCGAATACTCTTGGTTTTCTTTGTTTGTTCGATTTTCTTTTGTACGTATCATTTACCTCCTTGATTCGGTTACGCACCTATTCGTGTAATTTAATCATCGATTTCAGTTTCGACTCCGCGTCCTTATGCACCAATTCATCATTTGGTAATGGAATTAAGTCTAGCGGTATGTCCTTTCAGGCCGTAAACTACTTCAAATGCAGAACGCGTCGTGGCATGAGTAGGAGAACGGTTTTAAGCAAAATCCGCATGTGCCAGTTTTAGATCCCAGTCATTTTGTGTCTTGCCTACCAGGCCTCGCAATAGTGTTCCCAGTGTTCGATTAGTCACTTCAGTTTGCCCGTCGGTTTGAGGGTGGTGTGAAGTGCTAAACAAGAGTTTTGTTCCTACCTTCCTCCATAGAGTGTTCCAAAAGTAGCTGAGAAATTTAGAGACTCGATCGAAAATAATAGTCTTCGGAATCCCATGTAAACGTACCACCTCTCGAAAATATAAGTCGGCCACATTGCTTGCATCATTTGTCTTGTGGCACGCTACAAAATGAGCCATTTTCGAAAAACGATCTATGACTACCATAATCGCATCCCTCCCTCGTTGAGTACGAGGTAAAGCCACAATAAAATCCATCAAGACATCTTCCCATGGTCTCTCCAGAATCAGTAAAGGTGTGTATGTTCCTGGTTTGAACGAACTCTTCGCAACATAGCATGTCACACACTTACTAATTATGTTACTAACACCCCCTGCATCTTTGGCCAATAAAAATGTTCCTTCAGCACATCTAATGTCTTAGTTGAACCAAAGTGGCCAGCCAAACCTCCCCTATGAGCCTCTCGAACCAGCAATTCTCGAATCGTGTGCTTGGGTAGACAAAGACGATTTCCCTTAAAAAGGAAGCCTTCCTGTATCAAAAATTCTCCCATCGGCCCGGATTTTCCAAGGGCGAAGGTCTCGCCAAAATCCGCATCACCGTCGTAATATTCCTTCACTGTCTTGAATCCAAGCAAACGAACATCCAGAGTAGAGAGCAAGGCATAACGCCTAGACAATGCATCTGCTACAATATTGCTCTTGCCATCCTTATACTTTGATGAGAAGTGAAATGATTGTAAGAATTCCACCCACTTCGCATGCCTGGGACTTAACTTGTGTTGTCCGTTAACATACTTCAATGATTCATGGTCCGAATGTATGATGAAATGCTTCGTCCGAAGATAGTGACTCCAATGATCTAGAGCCCTCACAATAGCATAAAACTCCTTGTCATATGTACAATAATTGAGACGAGCATCGTTTAATTTTTCTGAAAAATAAGCAATAGGCCGCTTTCCTTGAATGAGAACTGCTCCAATGCCAACTCCACTAGCATCACATTCTATCTCGAACGATTGCGAAAAATCGGGTAATGCTAAGATTGGTGCTTCGCACAACTTTGCCTTCAAATTTGCAAACGACTCCTGGGCAGCCCAGCTCCAATTAAATGTACCTTTCTTCAAACATTCGGTTATTGGACTTGCTGATACGATATCAACTATTCCAATCGAAGAAGAATCAATAAAAATCGACATCAACGACGATATGAAGTTACACGCCCACGCATCATCATACTTGGGCGAGAAGAACACACAAATTGGAGTTACGTTATTAATCGGAACTGGAGTAACGTAAAACATGACGACGAAATCGGTCCAAAAGTATGGAATTTTCGGCCAAAGCATGCTTGAAAGGGACTCATGTTTATCTTCATATCTTACACAAAATCTTGAAGATCTCCTCCTCCCCACATCCTTGAAATCGGCCGAAAACATATCCCTTGGTGAAGACTTTCATCAAGCCTTTTCTTCATGTCAAAGTCACCCCTAATAAGTCCAAGATGCTTGAAGATTTGATATCATATCTTGTCCAAAATCTTCATGATCTCCTCCCCCACACCCTTGGATGGTTCGGCCGAAGCATGTTAGGAAGTTTCATTTTTGTTTTGTTTTGTTTTATTTCCTTATGGTTGTATACTACTATATATAGTAGTTCATGTTGTATTTGTAAGCATCTTGAAAATTAATAACATTGTATTTCTCTTGAAATATACGTTGAACGAGTTCAACAAAACCTTGGTTATTATTTCGACGCGTCTCGAATTATAACTTGATCAATTCTCAACAGGTCTTGAGGAGAGATTATCTTTATCGAGTTATAGGTCTAATTCGATAAAACACATTCAAATCCATACACTATCCTACCTCATGGCCGAAAACCATATAATTTCGGCCACCACCTTTTATTTTTGTTGATACTTTGATACTTGTAAAAACGTGATAATCTTCCGTTGCATTTTATACGCTTTACGTACACTTACATATGTAATTCGTATCACTTGCAATGGTGCTGAAATATCGAATGAATCTTCGGTAAAATGAATCCAGTCTGTGGAACGATCTAACTTCCGTCACTGTAGTGGGAACTGGCCAGGACTTAATTGCTTCGATCTTTGCTTGATCGACCGACACTCCGTCCTTTGAAACAACATAGCCAATAAAGACTATACTTTCGACCAAAAATGAGCACTTCTCCTTTTTTCCATACAGCCTCTGGTCCCTAACGGTTTCGAAGACTTGTCTCAAGTGTCCGAAATGTTCTTGCAACGATCGGCTATAAATCAAAATATCGTCTAGATATACAACAACAAATTTCCCCAAGAATGGCTTAAGCACCTCATTCATCAAGCGCATGAAGGTACTCGGAGCATTTGTAAGGCCGAACGGCATAACAGTCCATTCATAAAGCCCGTGTTTAGTTTTTGAAGGCCGTCTTCCACTCATCCCCTTCTCGCATCCGGATTAGGTGATAACCACTTTGTAGGTCAACTTTTGAAAAGATCACGGATCCGTGTAATTCATACAACATATCATCAAGCCTTGGAATCGGAAATTGATACTTGATGGTTATATTATTCACGGCTCGACTGTCAATACACATTCACCAAGATCCGTCTTTCTTAGGAACCAGTAATACCGAAACCGCACAAGGACTTAGGCTTTCTCGAACATACCCTCGGTTCATTAGTTCTTCGATTTGGTTTTTTAATTCCTTCGTCTCCTCGGGATTACATCCATAGGCAGCTTTGTTAGTGAGCGACGCACCCGGTATGAGGTCGATCTGATGTTCAATCCCACGAATAGGTGGCAATCCCGACGGTAATTCTTCGGGAAAAACATCCGCAAATTCGTGTAATAAGGCATCCATCCTTTCGTCGTTCCGCACAACCATGTTACCATTCCCTGTCTCCTTCAGACTTAACAAGTACACGCACTCTCCATCATTAATAGCATGTTCCACATCCCGTTCGCTAGCAAACATAGCCAGTTTTGGTTTTTCACTCCGACTAGAACTCATAGAGTGAATAGCTTGAGGTGACATTGGTTTAAGCACAATCTTTTTGCCCTTATCTCGTAACTCGTTCTCATTGGGAGTACATCACATAATACGTTGTCTTCAACCCATGGTTAGTCCAATCCTCACTTGTTTAGTCACCCTTATTTTTCTCCCATCATCAAGCCAATGTAAAGTGTAAGGTTTCGGGTGAGTCGTAGTGGTCAGCCCATATTTAGTCATCATCTCGCTGGAAGCTACATTGGTGCAACTCCCTCCATCAACGATCAAACTACACCATTTATTTCCAATTTGACACTTGGTGTGAAATATTTGATCCCGCTGTGCCGAATCATTTGAAACAGCTTTGGCTTGTAGGGTACGTAGAACTAAAGCCGTGTCATAGTTTGGAGCATCGTAAGTCTCACATTCTTCTCCTTCTTCGTCCTCCATGCTGAAATCAAATACATCATCCAGTCTCTCCTTTTCGTCCTCGACCAACAACTCGTCTCGGATCATGACAGCTTCTCTTAGTGTTACCACTCGTTTGTTCGGACAAGCATTTTGATAATGTCCGAACCCTTGACACTTGAAACATCTTACTTTAGTCAAACTCGTCTCCTTTGGTACGTATGTGGCCTTAGGAATCGCAACAGGGACTGGAGTTGGTACAGTTGCCTTAGTAGTTGAACTAGAACCGACACTTGGGTTTCCAAATTTGGCTGGAAACTCGGGTTTATACAACTTCATCCTATTTTGAGCTTCCAACTTCACACATAGCCCACATAATGTATCGAAGTCCTCGTATGGATATAATTCCACCGAGTTAGCTATGCTTCGGTTCAAGCCACGCAAGAATCGCGACATCTTCTGCTCCTCATTCTCCTCTATTTCTCCCATTAAGGTCAGATTCTCAAATTTCTCAATATATTCACTGACACTCAATTTTCCTTGCATGAGGTCTGCAATCTTTCTATACAAGGACAACCGATGTGATGCTGGTACATATCTTTTACGAAGTTTTCTTTTTAACGAATCCCACGAACAGATCTTTTCTTTTCCCGCACGGGTTCTTCGCGTTTTCACTCCTTCGTATCAAAGCGAAGCACCTTTCCCCAACTTGAGTATTGCATACTTGCACCGTTTCTCATCGTCGAGGTCTTTGAACTCGAACATACGATCAATTTTACATTCCCATTCCAGGTAAACCTCAGGGTCTGTTCCGCCAACGAACTCCAGAAGCTCTTTCACCTTGAACTCTTCGACATGGCGTGAGGGTCATTCATAGTCACCACGCCTAGGTTGCCAACACTGGTCGCGTTGTTGTGGTACGTCACGCAATGCATCGCGAAGTCTTGCCAAGAAATCAGCGTCATTGAGATCCATAATGCCAAATATCACGAACTTGGGCTCCGATGCCACTTATGATACGAATTCTCACTTATGATGCGAATTCCTTATCAGTACAGCGGCGAGATGTTTTGAGGAGCGGAAGCGAATCAGCAAGAAATTGTCAGGAACTGATAACAACAGTTCGCTACAGCAATAACACTGGCTAGTGGTATGCGCACGCGATAGGAAATGATGATTGCAGCTCGGTACAGCAACAAGACAGGAACTTGGCTGAATGTAGATAATATCCTTCTCGCCCAGGAGCTTCTTCATGGTTATGGGCAAAGAGGGATGCCGAGTCGGTGTGTCTTTAAGGTTGATCTTATGAAAGCTTACGACACTGTTGAATGGGATTTTGTTTTGATTGCTCTGCAATGTATGGGGTTCCACCAGACGTTTATTGCTTGGGTCAGGGAGTGTATCACCACTCCGGCTTACTCGATCTCCTTGAATGGAGATGCTGAGGGTATCTTTAGGGGCCGTAGGGGCCGAGGCAGGTGACCCTATCTCTCCGTATCTGTTTGTTATTGTTATGGAGGTCCTCCATGGTATTATCGCCCATGAGATCGCTCGACTCCGGGTTCGATTCCACCGAAGTGTTTGGCTACACGCACCTTCATGCTTGCTTTTGCCGATGACCTCCTCCTTTCTCGTAATCCCGATGTTGTCTCTCGGTGTTCTTAAGAAAAGTATAGAGATCTTTGCTTCCTTTTCTGGACTTCGGCCAACCCGAGTAAGAGTAATATCTTTCTATCGGCTAGTGCTCAGTGCGGGGGCCCGGTTCCAGCTTGTTAGGGTTTCAAATAGGTCACTTCTGTGAGGTATTTGGGAGTTCCTTGATTACTTCAAAGTGACAATTGCTATGTGTTCCCCTTTGATTGATTCGATTGATGGTCGTCGAGTTCGTGGGCTAGTCTTGCTCTTTCCATGGCAGTCGGTGCCGACTTATTCGCTCTGTCTTATCTTCTTTACATATTTATTGGCCGGTAGTTTTATTTTGCCTAAGGGCGTTCTCTCTTTGATTGAGAAACGTATCGGTGTTCCTCCGCGAGGTTCTCATGATTCGGCCTGGCCAAGGTGGCACAGGCTAAGGTTTGCTTGGATGTGGATTGTGGGGGCCGTGGCATCATTCCGTTGAGGCTCGAATCGGGCCGATGGCTTGTCATATCTCGGGGCTCTTATCACGGGCTCTAATCGCTCTGTCTGGGTTAATTGGGTTCGGACTTTTAGGTTGCAACGGTGTTCCTTCCGGGACCTTAGTGTTTCTCCACTTGACTTGGTATTGGCGTCGGCTTCAAATCAAGGCCCCTTGTTATGGGAGCATTTCGGTATTCCATTGGAGATGGCTCATCCTTCTTCTTGTGGTCGGACCCCGGCTTCTATGGGTGTGATTAGGCATTCATTCCTAGAGCTCCTCGTGGTCCGGCATCGACGTGGGTGCTAGGCTTGATTCGGTTATTGTTGAGGGTTCTTGGGAGTGGCCGTGGTGGATAGGCCCGAGCTTTTGCATTTCTTCGCTTTGCCACATATTCATGGGGGTGGGATCGCGTTTATGGAGACCGCTTAGTTCGGGATTTTTCATCCTCTTCTCGCTCTTCGGTTCCTCGAGAGGTTATTCGCCCCTGTTCCTTGGGCTCCGCTCTTGCACGGACCGGGAAAGATCCCGAGACACTCTTTCATCCTCCGGTTGGCTATTCGAGCGGTTATCGACTATGGATAAGCCTTGGCTTCGCATATTGATGGGATTTGTGTCCTTTGTGGTATGGCGGTAGAGACGCACTCCCACCTATTCTTTCAAAGGCCCTTATTCTAGGAGGTGTATTTCTATTGCTAGGATGGCCGTCCGCTGGTTGCCCCACTCGTGTGGAGCTCGGGGTATTGTGGGTCGCTAGGAGGTGGAGAGGTAAGCACGTGGTCAACGTGGCTTACCGTATTCTTCTTCTTTGCGTTGGTCTATTTGATTTGGCAGGAGAGGAACGAGAGGAGGTTTGGCCAGAGCCGTCGAGATCCTCACTCGGTTACTTTCCAGGGGATAGGTCTTGTTCGTGATATTATCTCTTCTAGATGGCCCGCTCGTTCTCTATCTACTGTGGCTCTTCGTCGTATTTGGAGGATAGCTTGGTAGTTCCTCTTTTGTTTGTATCTTTCTAGGCTTTGTAGCTTTGGTAGCCATTTGTTCGTAGGCTTTGTTTCCTACTTTTGCTCTTTACGTTGTTTGGTGCACCATTCTATATGGTTGTCGGGTATTGGCCAGCCTTTCTTGGCCACTCTTATTTTATTTATGCAATTGACTTTTCCCAAAAAAAAAAAAACTTGGCTGAATGTAAAAGACTCGAGATAGGCAACCTCCAAACAGCGACACTCGAAACAGCAAGTTTCGGTCGGATGCTAATTGAAAACAGGAAACAAGTTTGAACGATCAAACAACACTTGATACGAAACAAGAAAAATATCGAAACGGGACAGGAAATAGTGGTTTTATCGAACTAGACCTATAATTCGATAAATTGATTTCTTCTCAAGACCTATTGAGAGTCAATCGGATTAATACTCGAAAACGCGTCGAATAAAAATCAAGTTTTGATGAAAAGCATTCACCAAGGGAAAACACAAAGTGTATTCTTATTTTTTTCAACATTCAATAATCTCTCATTACAACTCCATCGCCACTATTTATAGGCAAAAGTAACCTGACAAGATAATCTAAACTATTACAAGCTGGTTTTTAAAATAAGGAAAAGAAAATACAAGGTTCCCCACGTTACTTGCAAACAAGAGTAAAAGCTGGGTTTTGTCTCCAAGGCGCCTTTCACAAAGCATGCTGCCGAGAATCCTGCTGCTTTTATAATAAAGAAAAATGCTGATAATTCTTTTATTATTTTGCCTTTACCACTTGGACTTCTTCCCCCAAGATGCAAGTTGCCTATTGTTTAAGTTACTCCAAGTCCGGTTATTAAGGTAACTCCGGATCTCGTATCCGTTTTGTCGCCTAAGTACGTTGGAGTATGGTCGAGATGTTTTACGTCAATCCTTACTTCGTCTTCTTCGCTTGGAGTAGTCGGTTTCGTATCAGATTATTCCTACCCCGTCTTACATTAGTATCTCGTGTCTGGTTTGTCTTAACCGACTTAAGATCTTCTCTCATTTCTTCCATTATATTAGTCATTCTATTCATCAAAGAGTACAACCCATCAATGTGATATTGAACATCTTTTAATGATTCAATTTTTCTCCTAACGGGACCATCACTAAAATAGTCTTCTTCTTCCATTGGTATTTTCCCGTCTCTCTTTTCATCTCGTGAGTTATTTGACCCAACCATTTTAAAAGATGTCAAGAATGAAAAATTCAACAAGATAAAAATAACTGTATAATTTTGTTTTATTATTTTTTTTATTTTCGTTTTTTTAACAAGCATACACCGAGAGGAAAATAACTTATGGCGTAAATGAAAGCAATAAAAGAAAGTTGAGAAACGAATGAACCTGGAACCGAAGCTCCGATACCAAATGATATGATCCTCCTTGCACAAGAAAGATCAGCTCGTGAAGCTCTCAAGTAGGTTATTTAAATCGGAATTTCTTGCCCTCCAACGGATGTAAATGCAGCGGAAATGCAAGTACTATAAACCCTTAAGTAATATCCCAACAACGCCTTGATATCTAGTAACAAGAAGCCTTCGAAAATAATCTCAAGATCCTATAGTTTCTATGTATTTCAAAACAAAGAGGTGACAATCTTTGGATTGAAGTAGAATGATTTAAATGTACAAAATACTAAATCCACAACACACACAAGTTTGTAAGAATAAAAGCTTTATAGCTATATTGCTTTTTATTATCAAAAATCTGCCCTATTACACTTCAAATATGGCCTTTATATAGCCATGAGGGAGCCTTTAACTAATCAACTAGTACAATAAATAATAACCTCACATGTTAAACCAAGTCAACTAAGCATTAAACAAATAACAACTTCAAGAGTGAAAGGTGGAAGACTAACATGTGAACAATAGATAATTAAGTAGACTAATGCATATTCCTTGACTTTGTTTATTTGTGTCTAACGACTAGCTTGAGGAAGGAGGTTCAAATTGCTTCAAAATATGGGGCCAACTTCCTTCTTTTATTCTTCATGTTGCAACGGCTATAAGGTGTAGTGGGAGTAGAATTTATTGGTAGCTACACTTGATTAGGTCATTTTGATGAGGTCATTTGGATACCACACCATGTAGACTTTTTTTAGTACTTTATTCTACTTATTTTGATGAAAGTAAAACACTTCTAGAAGGCCTTGAATTTTTAGACGAAAATTACTCCTTATGTTGCATGGACTTGCATGGTCGAACCCTTCCATACGTTTCCCATGCAGCCCCTAAACGGGGGTCTTGAATGTCGAAGAATTCCATGCAGCCCCTAGACGGAGGTCTTCTTTAATGTAATCCTTATAATGGAGCTTAGAATCGAACTTATCCGGATAGGAAAGTTGCGGCTTGAAATCTTCAATGTGTTCTCCAAAAGCAGCCTCTAAACGAGGGTACTTAATCTTGGATTTAAACATGAACAAACAATGTAACTCTCTGACGGGAATATGGCCTTCCGAACCAGTGACTTGAAGTAGAGTTATAGGACTGGAACGTAGCATCATGTTTTTTTGTGAAGTGGTGCTAATGTCGCTTATTTTCAATAGTTCATTTGTGTCTTCTCTCAATTTCTTAGCATGTGCCCGTGTGATGGCTCCAACTGTATCTAATACTCTTGATGGTGCGACTGGGTTTGCATCAGGAGGAAAGTGAAGAAATGAGGATGTTCTTCACAACAAACGCAGAAATATAAAAATATATACTGTGTGCCGCGGCACAGGCTGAGTGTGCCGCGGCCCACGGCCAAAAACGCCCAGCAAAACAGCTTTGTGCCACGGCCCGGCCAGAAGGGGCCGGGCCCCGTGGTACAGCCCGCTCCAGCATCAAAAGGCAAAAGGTGCAGTTTTAGCTATTTCGACCATAACTCCTTCGTCCGGACTCCGATTGATTCACCGTTTGAACCATTGGAAAAATAACTTGATGCTCTATAATATTGAAAAGATTCAGAATTTTTGGAGTTTCCAAGAATTAATGGTGATTTTACAAAGTCGAACTCATACGTGGAAAAGTCGCTTAAGAACACGGAACTCAACAGAACGACACCGAGATGAACTCGGATGACAAAAAGTGTAGAATTAATCATTCTCAAATGGTCACAATAGAGTCTCTAATATGGACTCCAATATCAACATCGATTAATGAAGTAATTATAACGATCAAGATAATATTCTCGTCTCGATTCTCAAGCAAGGTTGAAACAATGAACGATATCGATACACGACTCAACATTAGTCCGAACGGTGAACACGAATGAATGAACATGAATGATGAATGATTATTACTGAGTGAAAAAATTTCTGAGTGACAATTACTGAATGATAACAGTGACTCCAAGGCCGGGTATTACAAATCTAATCAACAAATCCGAGTTTTCATAGAGTTTCGACTAGAATACATGTAATGCAGTCTTATCTCCTATTAGCAAGACTATCAAGAAGCAAAGGCTTAATCGAGGCTATTATAGCAAATTCACAGTATAAAATGTTTGAATTTAATCAATAAACCCGAGTTTTCGTAGAATTTCGACTCAAAATACAAGTAACATGGTCTTATCTCCTATTAACAAGATTTAATCAAGAAGTAACTGCTTAATCGGAGCTATTATAGCGAATTCTTGATACGAAATGCTCGAATCTAATCAATAAACTTGAGTTTTCATAGAGTCCTGACTCGAATACATGTATCATGGTCTTATCTCTTGTTAACCAGACTTTATCAAGAAGTAAAGGCTTAATCGGAGCTATTATAGCCAATTCTCAGTACAAAATTGATACGGAATCATTTGATATGAACGAAGAAGACGGAGTAAGGATCGATATAAATGACCTTACTACACGCCATGCACGGGCTACTACGTATTTAGGCGAGAAAACGGACATAAGACGTGGAGTCTCGGTCTCAGCCGTGTCATATAACACGGCCCGTGTCATGCTATGCTGGAAGGTCGAAAATCGGCCGGAAAATGGACAAACTGCCGGAAAAATCACCACCGGCCGGAAAATTCACCACTTGCCGGAACTGGCCGATCGCTGCCGACCACCACCACGGACTGGCCGACATCGCTGATCGAACCCGCCGTGTCATCCGACACGGCCGTGCCGAGGTGTCTGGATAATGAAACCTCGCCGCCGATCAACCCGACCGTGTCGTCCGACACACCCGTCCGACACAACCCGACCGCGTTGAAGCGACACGGCCAGTCACACTCTCCGGATAGTACAATTCCATTGTCCGACCAACCCGACTGCTAGGCGACACGGCCGAGTCCTCGCCGCCAGATGCGCTGGCCGCGGCCGTGCCGTCGGCACGGCCGTGTCCGGCTGCATCAAAGAAATGCCATTATTGCTGATTTTTTTATTTTTGTTGTTTTTCCTCCTCACATGTCATGATTAGACTTGCATGTTATGTGGGGTGTCTTATATTCATTTTGTTGTGTGATTCCCCCTCCCTTTGATTTGATTCCCTTGTATTTTATCTTGTTGTTTTGTTTTTCATTTCAAGATCATGTGATCTTGTTTGATTCCTTAGTTGCTAAGAAGACTACCATGCTATAAGTAGTCTTGTTGATGCTTTCATTATGGATATTGTATGTTGAAGAAATAAGAATACACTTGTGTTTTCTTGGTGAATGCTTTTCATCGAAACCTTGGTTATAATTCGACGCGTTTTCGAGTTTTAATCGAATCAATTCTCAATAGGTCTTGAGGAAAGATTATCTTATCAAACTATAGGTCTAGTTTGATAAATCATTCATATTGTTCTTGTTTATGTAAGCCGAATTGCCCTACTTTCGGTTATATCTTACGAGTGTTTCACATATTCGAGTCTTGTGAGGATCAATTATATTTCCGCTGCATTCCATACGAGTTTACGTTCACTTTCATACGTAATTCGTATCATTAGTGGTATCGGAGCCCAAGGTTACTTCCTTGGCGAATTTCTCTTGGCGATTTTCTTATCAAAAATATTTTAGCATGGATTTTTCCGACGATTTCATGGAGAAACTACGTGAGGCATTACACAGCATGCAAGAACCACGTTTTCAAGCAAGAAGAGGAGGATATGATGCACATTCACCGCGTCATGTGGATGAATTTAAAGTTAATGAACTTCCGGAATTTATCGGAGGTACTAATCCCGAAGTTTACCTAGAGTGGGAGAGGAAGATTGAACGTATGTTCGACTTCAAGCACCTTAACGATGAGAAACGTTGCAAATATGCAATTCTCAAGTTAGGGAAGGGCGCTTCCTTATGGTTCGAGGGTATGAAAACACAACGAGCTCGTGCGGGAAAAGAGAAAATCCGTTCTTGGGATTCTTTGAAGAAAAAACTACGTAAAAGGTATGTCCCGACATCACATCGGTTAACCTTATACCGAAAAATTGCGGAGTTCGTACAAGGGAAACTAAGTGTGGAAGAATATATCGAAGAATTTGAAGGCTTGGCCTTAATGGGAGAACTTGAAGAAAATGAAGAACAACGAATGTCACGTTTCTTACGTGGTCTAAATCGAAACATTGCAAATACGGTGGAATTATACCCATATGGAGATTTTGACACTTTATGCGGGCTATGCATAAAAATTGAAGCTCAAAACAAGTTGAAGTTTACCAAACCCGAATTCCCATACAAATTCGAAAATACAAGTGCCGGCTCAAGTTCGACTACGAAACATACCGTACCTTTTCAAGTCCCTACCCCGGCCCCGAAGGTTCCCCACGTTTCCAAGGAAACAAGCTTGGCTAAAGTACGATGTTTTAAATGTCAAGGCTTTGGTCACTATCAAAATGCATGTCCAAATAAACGGGTTGTCATTTTAAGAGAAGCTCTTGCGGTCCGAGACGAACTTTTGGTCGAGGACGAGAAGGAAGGCCTTGGTGACGTATTTAACATGGAGGCCGAGGAAGAGAATGAGGATTGCGAGACTTATGACGCTCCGGAATATGATACTACTTTAGTGCTTCGAGCACTACATACCAAAATCGTTCCAAGTGATACGGAGCAAAGAGACCAAATCTTTCATTCCAAATGCAAAGTCGGAGAAAAGTGGTGTAGCTTGATAATAGACGGAGGGAGTTGCACGAATGTAGCATCAAACGAGATGGTCACCAAGCTCGGGCTAACTACTACGGCTCACCCGAGACCGTATGCTTTACATTGGCTCGATGATGGAAGCAAAGTGAAGGTGACGAGACAAGTACGGGTCAACTTAACTATGGGATCATACGGAGACGATGTGTTATGTGATGTACTCCCGATGGATGCATGCCACGTACTTTTGGGACGACCATGGATGTTCGACCGAGATGTTTTGCATCGAGGAAGGAGTAACGAATATGAATTACGAGATAAAGGCAAGAAGATTGTGCTTAAACCGATGGCACCCCAAGCCATTCGATCGATGAGTTCTAATCAAATGGAGAAACCGAAGCTTACCATGTTTGCTAGCGAGAAAGAGGTGAGACATGCTATTGACGATGGCGAGCGTGTGTATTTATTGATGATTAAAGAAACGCAAGATGTTGACGTAGTTGTGCAAGGCAAGAGAGATATCGATACCTTGCTACAAGAATTTTCGGATGTCTTCCCGGAAGACTTACCGCCGGGTTTACCACCCTTACGTGGGATTGAACACCAAGTCGACCTTGTACCGGGTGCATCACTCCCTAACAAGGCCGCCTATCGATGTAACCCCAGGGAGACAAAGGAGTTGCAAAAACAAATCGAGGAGCTAATGAACCGCGGGTACGTTCGAGAAAGTTTGAGCCCTTGTGCGGCTCCGGTTTTACTTGTTCCAAAGAAGGATGGGTCATGGCGGATGTGTATAGATAGTAGAGCCGTGAACAACATAACCATCAAATATCGGTTCCCATTTCCGAGACTTGATGATATGTTGGACGAGTTGCATGGTTCGGTGATTTTTTCGAAGGTTGATTTGAGAAGCGGCTATCATCAAATTCGCATGCGGGAAGGAGATGATTGGAAAACGGCTTTCAAGACAAAACATGGATTATATGAATGGCTCGTCATGCCCTTTGGCCTTACAAATGCGCCAAGTACTTTCATGCGATTAATGAATGAGGTACTTAAGCCGTTTTTGGGAAAATTTGTCGTCGTATACTTGGACGACATCTTGATTTATAGTCGATCATTGCAAGAGCATACCGGACACTTGAGGAAAGTCTTCGAAATCCTTAGGGATCAAAAACTTTATGGGAAAAAGGAGAAGTGTTCGTTTCTAGTCGAGAGTGTAGCCTTTCTCGGCTACATCGTTTCTAAAGAAGGGGTATCGGTTGATCAAACCAAGATCGAGGCGATTAAATCTTGGCCTACCCCCAAAACCATCACGGAAGTCCGATCCTTTCACGGACTTGCTTCATTTTATCGGAGGTTCATACGAGACTTTAGTACCATTTCTAGTCCGATAACGGAATGCTTGAAAAAGGGACCGTTTATGTGGAACGGGGCTGCCCAAGGGGCGTTTGAAAAATTGAAGGCGAAAATGTGTGAAGCACCTATCTTGGCTTTACCCGACTTTTCACAACCTTTCGAGGTAGAATGTGACGCAAGTGGAGTGGGTATTGGGGCGGTCCTCGTCCAAGGGAGGTGACCAATTGCCTACTTTTTGGAGAAATTGGGTGGGGCTCGACTCAACTATTGTACTTATGACAAGGAGTTCTATGCCATTGTGAGAGCTCTTGATCATTGGAGCCATTACCTTCGGCCGAAAAATTTCATCCTACATTCGGATCATGAGTCCTTGAAATATATCAACGGCCAACTAAAGTTGAGTCCGAGACATGCTAAATGGGTGGAATTCTTGCAATCATTCCACTTTTCACCGAAGTACAAAGATGGCAAGAGCAACGTTGTGGCGGATGCTTTGTCTAGACGGTATGCCTTGCTCTCTACTCTTGACATTCGGTTGCTTGGGTTCGAAGCATTGAAGGAGCATTATGATGGGGATGGGGATTTTG
This sequence comes from Orobanche coerulescens, assembly GCA_033398695.1. Taxonomy (NCBI): domain Eukaryota; kingdom Viridiplantae; phylum Streptophyta; class Magnoliopsida; order Lamiales; family Orobanchaceae; genus Orobanche; species Orobanche coerulescens. The sequence goes on along the minus strand of CM065812.1, from coordinate 57,536,685 downwards.
GTGAGGTTTTCATTCGGTGTAAATCTGGTCCGTTTGGAGAGTTTACATTGCAAGAAGGATTCCTTTTCAAAGGGAATCGCCTATGTTTACCCAAACACCCGATTCGGGAATTATTAGTTCGGGAAGCTCACGGTGGAGGCTTGGCCGGTCATTTTGGTTCGGCCAAAACGTTGGAAGTCCTTAAAGAGCATTTTCATTGGCTGAAGATGCAAGTGAATGTACACGACATAATTAATAAGTGTGTGACATGCCATATTGCTAAAAGTTCATTCAAACCGGGAGCATACATGCCTTTGTCGATTCCGGAAAGACCGTGGGAAGATGTCTCAATGGATTTTATTGTTGCTTTGCCTCGTACTCAACGAGGGAGAGATGCTATTATGGTTGTCGTAGACCGATTTTCGAAGGTGGCTCACTTTGTGGCTTGCCACAAGACAGACGACGCGAGTAACGTCGCCGATTTGTATTTCCGAGAAATCGTACGATTGCATGGGGTTCCAAAAACGATTGTTTCGGATCGAGACTCAAAATTCCTTAGTTATTTTTGGAACACCTTGTGGAGAAAGGTGGGAACCAAACTACTATTTAGCACGTCACATCATCCACAAACGGACGGTCAAACCGAGGTGACCAATCGAACGTTGAGCACATTACTACGTGGTCTTGTGAGCAAGACACAGAAGGATTGGGACTTGAAACTTGCACATGCGGAGTTCGCTTATAATCGTTCTCCTACTCATGCCACGGCACTGATACGAATTACGTATGTAAGTGTACGTAAAACGTATAAAATACAATGGAAGATTATCACGGTCTTATGATACGAATTCTCTCTCGGTACAGCAGAAGACTCTTTCACGTACGGTAGCGAACAGTACTCAGCCGAAATGAAGCAAGCCGCTACAGCAGTTCCGAACAGCAACAACTCGTCGATATAGCACTTCCGAACAGCAAGACTCGCTCGATACAGCAATTTCGAACAACAGGACTCGCTCGATACAGCAACTCGTCGATACAGCAAAATAAAAGGTGGTGGCCGAAATTTATACGGTTTTCGGCCGGGATGTAGGATAGTGTATGGGTTTGAATGTGTTTTACCGAATTAGACCTATAACTCGATAAAAATAATCTCTCCTCAAGACCTATTGAGAATCGATCAAGTTATAATTCGAGACGCGTCGAAATAATAACTAAAGTTTTGTTGAACTCGTTCAACGTATATTTCAAAGAAATACAAGGTTTATTAATGTTCAAGATTTTCTACAATCACCAAATGGACTACTATATATAGTAGTATACAAGGATAATGATACAAAAACAACAAGAAAAAAACGAGCCACCAATCTTCCTCATGTTCGGCCGAAATGTGGTGTGGGGAAGGCAAGATTTTGGACAATCTTCAAGTATCTTGGAATGTAGTGTGTATGACTTTGACATGTTGAAAAAGACTTGATGAAAGTCTTTATCCATGGGAGATTTCGGCCGATTTTGTGGGGAGGTTTGGGAGATTTATTTAGGACATGATCTTCATGGATCTTGATAAGATATGAAGATGGGGTCTTTTATTTTGTCTTGGCCGATTTTCAAAGGAGGTGGGGAAGGAGGAGATCTTCACTATCTTGTGAAAGATATGAAGACAAATGAGGTCCCTTTCAAGCATGCCTTGGCCGATTTTTCATGCTTTGACCGATTCCGCTGCCGAGTTTTACGTTACTCCTGCTCCGATTAACAACGTAACTCCAATCCGCGTATTCTTTTCTCCCAAGTATAATGATGCATGGCCATGCGGATTTGTATCGTCGTGGATGTCGATTTTTATTGGAGCTTCTTCGATTGGAATATTAAATATCGTATCATTCCCTCCTTCTTTGAAAGGAATTGACCTCAATTCCGTAATGCCATCGTCGTCAAGGTAGGGCGAGAGATCACCTACGTTGAATGTCGCGTGTACTCCGTATTCGCGGAAGTTCGACTTTGTATGCGTTGTCGTTCACTTTTTCCACAATTTTGTACGGACCTTCGGCTCTCGGCATCAATTTGTTCTTCCGTTTGCTTGGGAATCTTTCTTTTCTCAAATGTATCCAAACTAAGTCGCCAACATCAAATAATCTCGCTTTTTTATTTTTGTTCGACTTAGTTTGTATATTTCATTTACTTCTTTAATCCGTTCCCGTATCTTTTCATGTAACTTCACCATTGATTTGAGTTTTGCTTCGGCGTCTTTGTGAACCAACTCGTTGCTCGGCAAGGGAATCAAGTCCAATGGCAAGTGCGGATTTAATCCGTATACTACTTCAAAAGGTGAATGGGCCGTGGCATAACCGGGTGATCGGTTGTATGCGAACTCCGCATGAGCAAGTTTAACGTCCCAATCCTTCTGTTTTATTCACCAATCCTCGCAATAATGCTCCCAAGGTTCGATTAGTCACCTCGGTCATCCATCGGTTTGCGGGTGATGTGAAGTACTAAATAGGAGTTTAGTACCCACTTTTCTCCATAAAGTATTCGAGTAACTCGAAATTTGGAATCTCGATCCGACACGATAGTTTTGGAACTCCGTGTAAACGAACTACTTCCTAAGTACAAGTCCGCCACATTGCTTGCATCATCGGTTTGTGGCATGCTATAAAGTGAGCCATTTTCGAAAAGCGGTCGACGACCACCATGATCGAGTCTTTGCCTCGTTGAGTACGAGGTAAAGCCACAATAAAATCCATCGAGACATCCTCCCACGGTCGTAGCGGTATTGGCAGCGGCATGTATGTACTTGACTTGAACGAACTTTTCATCATGTGACAAGTGACGCATTTACTCACGATTGTGCTTACGTCACCATACATCTTTGGCCAAAAGAAATGTTCTTTTAGCACTTCTGATCTTGGCCGAGCCAAGTGACCGGCTAGCCCTCCTCCGTGCGCCTCCCGAACTAGCAATTCCCGAATTGTATGTCTCGGCACACATAATTTATTCCCTTTGAAGAGAAAGCCATCCTGTAACACAAATTCCTCAGACGGGCTGTTTTACAATGGTTAAAAATTTCCCGAAGTCCAAATCGTCAGTAATGATCTTTCAAAGTCTCGAACCCCAACAAACGAATATCTAGGATCGGCGAAGGCATACCGTCTTGATAGTGCATCCGCCACTATATTACTCTTCCCGTCTTTGTACTTGGATGAAAAGTGAAAAGATTGTAGAAATTCCACCCATTTTGCATGTCTCGGGCTTAGCTTGCTTTGTCCGTTGATGTATTTCAACGACTCGTGATCAGAATGAAACACTAAATGCTTGAACGTAAATAGTGACTCCAATGATCGAGTGCTCTCACGATAGCATAGAACTCCTTATCGTAAGTACAATAATTCACTCGGGCGCCACTTAAATTCTCAGAAAAATAGGCGATGGGACGGCCTCTTTGAATAAATCTTGCCCGATTCCAACTCCGCTAGCGTCGCATTCCACCTCAAACGGTTGCGAAAAATCGGGTAACGTCAAAATCGGCGCTTCACATAACTTTCCTTTTAATTTTTCAAAAGCCTTTTGGGCCGCCTCGTTCCATGCAAAGGTTCCTTTTTTTAGACATTCCGTGATCGGGCTGGAGATGGTGCTAAAGTCCCGTATGAATCGTCGGTAAAAAGAAGCAAGGCCATGAAATGATCGTACCTCCGTGATTGTCTTTGGGGTCGGCCACGACTTGATTGCCGCGATCTTTTCTTGGTCGACCGAAACTCCGTCTTTTGAAACAACATAGCCGAGAAAGACAAGACTCTCGACTAGGAAAGTACACTTCTCCCGCTTTCCATAAAGTTTCTGTTCCCTTAGCATTCCAAATACGTGCCGCAAATGTTCGAGATGTTCCTCTAAGGATCGACTGTAGATCAGGATGTCGTCTAAGTATACGACAACAAACTTTCCCAAGAAAGGTTTGAGAACCTCGTTCATCAACCTCATAAAAGTGCTCGGGGCGTTGGTGAGGCCGAATGGCATCACAACCCATTCGTAAAGTCCATTCTTTGTTTTAAACGCCGTTTTCCATTCGTCTCCCTCTCGCATGCGGATTTGATGGTATCCGCTCCGTAAATCAACTTTGGAAAATATAACCGAGCCATGTAACTCGTCCAGCATGTCGTCTAGTCTCGGGATGGGGAACCGATACTTGACGGTGATGTTATTCACGGCTCTCACAATACACATTCGCCATGATCCGTCTTTTTTTGGTACAAGTAGAACTGGAACCGCACACGGACTTAAACTTTCTCGGACATATCCGTGATTCATGAGTTCATCAATTTGACGTTGTAGTTCTTTGGTTTCTTCGGGATTACAACGATACGCTGCTTTGTTCGGTAATGGAGCTCCCGGTATAAGATCAATCTGGTGTTCAATTCCGCGGATAGGTGGTAATCCTACCGGCAAGTCTTCGGGAAATACGTCCGAAAACTCGTGTAATAGTGCATCTATCTCTTCTTCATGGTGTGATTTGGTGGCAAGATTTCGGACCTCTTTGATCATCATCAAATAAACACGTTCGCCATCGTCAATGGCGTGTTCGACTTCCTTCTCGTTTGCAAACATCGTAAGTTTCGGTCCTTCGACTTTTTTTGAACTCATCGTCCGGATAGCTTGAGGTGACATAGGTTTAAGAACAATTTTTTTACCTTTGTCACGTAACTCATACTCCTTACTCCTCCCTCGATGTAGTACGTCCCGATCAAATAACCAAGGTCTTCCTAATAACACGTGACATGCGTCCATCGGTAGTACATCGCATGTAATATCATCGCCATACGAACCCATGGTGAGTCCGACCTTCACTTGCCTTGATACTTTCACCTTGTTTCCATCATCGAGCCAATGGAGTGCATACGGCTTAGGATGGGCCGTGGTGATCAAACCGAGTTTTGAGACCATCTCGCTTGATGCCACGTTTGTACAACTTCCACCGTCAATGATCAAGCTACACCATTTATCTCCGACACGACACTTCGTGTGGAAGATTTGGTCTCGTTGTTCTTTGTCACTTGGGGCTGCCTTCGTTTGTAACATGCGAAGGACGAGGTTCATGTCATAGTTCGGGGCATCGTATGCCTCGCATTCTTCTTCTTCTTCGTCAGCTTCTAAGTTAAAAACGTCTCCAACTCTTTCTTCTTCGGCTAGTAATTCTTCTCGGGCGGCTATGGCTTCTCGTAACGTCACAATCCTCCGATTTGGACAAGCACTTTGATAGTGTCCAAATCCTTGACATTTGAAACACCGGACTTTAGATAGGCTTGTTTCTTTTGGTGTGATAGGAGTTTTTGGAATGGTAGTAACGGGTTGGCTTGTGGTGACAGTTTTTGGAAACGAGCTAGAACTCGCGCCAAAGTTGGTATTTCCGTATTTAGGTGGGAATTCGAGTTTAGAGAGTTTTGTTTTGTTTTGATTTTCCAACTTTATGCAAAGTCCGCATAAAGTATCAAAGTCGGAATAGGGGTAGAGTTCCACGGAATTAGCAATATTTTTGTTCAAACCTCGTAGGAAGCAGGACATCCGCAATTCTTCGCTTTCTTCAAGTTCTCCCATCAAGGATAAGTTTTCAAACTCCTCGATGTACTCCTCGACACTTAGCTTTCCTTGCGTGAGGTCGAAATTTTTCGATACAAGCTTAACTTGTGTGTAGCGGGACATATCTTTTCGTAGTTTCCTTTTTAGGGAATCCCACGAACGTATCTTCTCTTCCTACACGAATTCTTTGTGTCTTCATTCGCTCAAACCAAAGGGAAGCTCCCTTTCCAAGTTTGAGAATCGCGTACTTGCAACGTACCTCGTCATTGAGATCCTTGAACTCAAACATTCGTTCAATTTTTCTTTCCCACTCCAAATAAACCTCGGGATCGGTGCCGCCTACGAACTCCGAAAGTTCGTTGGTCTTGTATTCATCAGCATGTCGTGGTGCATGCATGGTGTCATGTCCTCGTCGTGCATGGATTCTGGGCTCCGGTAAGCCGCGAAGGACGTCACGTAGTTGTGCTACTTCTTCATCGGTGAAGGCCATCTTCTTGAGTAATGTCGAGAACTGTGAGACAAATGTCTCTGATACCACTTATGATACGAATTACGTATGTAAGTGTACGTAAAACGTATAAAATACAATGGAAGATTATCACGGTCTTATGATACGAATTCTCTCTCGGTACAGCAGAAGACTCTTTCACGTACGGTAGCGAACAGTACTCAGCCGAAATGAAGCAAGCCACATGCTAGCCCGAACAAAGCAACAACTCGTCGATATAGCACTTCCGAACAAAGAAGACTCACTCGTACAAAGAATTTCGAACAACAGACTCGCTCGTACAAAGAACTCGTCGATACAAAGAAAATAAAAGGTGGTGGCCGAAATTTATACGGTTTTCGGCCGGGATGTAGGATAGTGTATGGGTTTGAATGTGTTTTACCGAATTAGACCTATAACTCGATAAAAATAATCTCTCCTCAAGACCTATTGAGAATCGATCAAGTTATAATTCGAGACGCGTCGAAATAATAACTAAAGTTTTGTTGAACTCGTTCAACGTATATTTCAAAGAAATACAAGGTTTATTAATGTTCAAGATTTTCTACAATCACCAAATGGACTACTATATATAGTAGTATACAAGGATAATGATACAAAAACAACAAGAAAAAAACGAGCCACCAATCTTCCTCATGTTCGGCCGAAATGTGGTGTGGGGAAGGCAAGATTTTGGACAATCTTCAAGTATCTTGGAATGTAGTGTGTATGACTTTGACATGTTGAAAAAGACTTGATGAAAGTCTTTATCCATGGGAGATTTCGGCCGATTTTGTGGGGAGGTTTGGGAGATTTATTTAGGACATGATCTTCATGGATCTTGATAAGATATGAAGATGGGGTCTTTTATTTTGTCTTGGCCGATTTTCAAAGGAGGTGGGGAAGGAGGAGATCTTCACTATCTTGTGAAAGATATGAAGACAAATGAGGTCCCTTTCAAGCATGCCTTGGCCGATTTTTCATGCTTTCGGACCGATTCCGTCGTCGAGTTTTACGTTACTCCTGTTCCGATTAACAACGTAACTCCAATCCGCGTATTCTTTTCTCCCAAGTATAATGATGCATGGCCATGCGGATTTGTATCGTCGTGGATGTCGATTTTTATTGGAGCTTCTTCGATTGGAATATTAAATATCGTATCAGGCACACTCTCCGTTCGAAGTAGTTTACGGACTAAACCCGTACATGCCGTTAGATCTAATCCCATTGCCAAGTGACGAGTTAGTGCACAAGGATGCGGAATCAAAATTGAAATCGATGATGAAATTACACGAGCAAGTACGTAATCAAATCAAGGAAATAAACGAGGCTTACAAAAGAAAGTCGAACAAACAAAGAAGGCCGAGATTGTTCGAAGTTGGTGATTTGGTTTGGTTGCATTTAAGAAAAGAGCGATTTCCAAATAAACGTAAGAACAAATTAATGCCGCGAGCGGAGGGACCGTTTAAAGTAATCGCGAAAGTGAACGACAACGCTTACAAATTAGAACTTCCGGGAGATTATGAGATTCATGCAACCTTTAATGTTGGGGACCTCTCACCTTACATCGATGATGACGGAATTTCGGAATTGAGGACAATTCCTTTTAAAGGAGGAGGAGATGATACGGAATCATTTGATATGAACGAAGAAGATGAAGTAAGGATCGATATAAATGACCTTACTACACGCCATGCACGGGCTACTACGTATTTAGGCGAGAAACGGACATAAGACGTGGAGTCTCGGTCTCAGCCGTGTCATATAACACGGCCCGTGTCATGCTATGCCGGAAGGTCGACAATCGGCCGGAAAATAGACAAACTGCCGGAAAAATCACCACCGGCCGGAAAATTCACCACTTGCCGGAACTGGCCGATCGCTGCCGACCACCACCCGCCGGACCTGGCCGATCACTGCCGATCGAACCCGGCCGTGTCATCCGACACGGGCCGTGCCGAGGTGTCCTGGATAATGAAACCTCGCTGCCGACCGAACCCGACCGTGTCGTCCGACACAGTCCGTGCCGACACAACCCGACCGTGCCAGGCGACACGGCCGAGTCACACTCTCCCGGATAGTACAATTCCCGCTGTCCGACCAACCCGACCGTGCTAGGCGACACGGTCGAGTCCCTGCCGGCCAGATGCGCGCCGCGGCCGATCGCACGGCCGTGTCCGGCAGAATCAAAGAAATGCCATTATTGCTGATTTTTTTATTTTTGTTGTTTTTCCTCCCCTCACATGTCATGATTAGACTTGCATGTTATGTGGGGTGTCTTATATTCATTTTTGTGTGATTCCCCTCCCTTTGATTTGATTCCCTTGTATTTTATCTTGTTGTTTTGTTTTTCATTTCAAGATCATGTGATCTTGTTTGATTCCTTAGTTGCTAAGAAGACTACCATGCTATAAGTAGTCTTGTTGATGCTTTCATTATGGATATTGTATGTTGAAGAAATAAGAATACACTTGTGTTTTCTTGGTGAATGCTTTTCATCGAAACCTTGGTTATAATTCGACGCGTTTTCGAGTTTTAATCGAATCAATTCTCAATAGGTCTTGAGGAAAGATTATCTTATCAAACTATAGGTCTAGTTTGATAAATCATTCATATTGTTCTTGTTTATGTAAGCCGAATTGCCCTACTTTCGGTTATATCTTACGAGTGTTTCACATATTCGAGTGTTGTGAGGATCAATTATATTTCCGCTGCATTCCATACGAGTTTACGTTCACTTTCATACGTAATTCGTATCAAAAATTCTCGAATCTAAACAATAAACCCGAGTTTTCGCAGAGTTCGGGCTCAAAATACATGTAACATGGTCTTATCTCCTATTAGCAGGACATAATCAAGAAGTATAGGCTTGATCGGAGCTATTATAGCTAATCTTTGCTACAACAAGACTTAATCAAGAAGTAAAAGCTTAATCGGAGCTGTTATAGCCAATTCTCAGTATAAAAGGCTCGAATCTAACCAATAAACTCGAGTTTTTGTAGAGTTCCATTTCGAATACATGTAACATGGTTTTATGTCCTATTAACCAGACTTAATCAAGAAGTAAAGGCTTAATCAGAGCTATCATAGCCAATTCTCAGTACAAAAGGCTCGAATCAAAAATATAAAATCGAGTTTTCATAGAGTTCCGTCTCGAATACAGGTAATGTGGTCTTATCTTCTATTAGCAAGACTAAATCAAGAAGTAAAGGCTTAATCGGAGCTATTATAGTCAATCCTTGCTACAACAAGACTTAATCAAGAAGTAAAGGTTTCATCGAAGCTATTATAGCCAATCCTTAATACAACAAGACTTAATCAAGAAGTAGAAGCTTAACCAGAGATATTATATCTGATTCAAAGTACAAAAGCCTCGAACCTAATCAACAAACCCGAGTTTTCATAGAGTTCCAACTCGAATACATGTAATGTGGTCTTATATCCTATTACCACGACTTTTTTTTTATTTTTTTTATTTTTCTTTTGTATTACCAAGACTTAGTCAAGAGGTATAGACCTAATCGAGGCTATTATAGCGAATTCCCAATATAAAATGCTTGAATCTAATCAATAAACCCGAATTTCATAGAATTCCGACTCAAAATACATGTAACATGTTCTTATCTCCTATTAACAAGACTCAATCAATAAATAAAGGCTTAATGGGAGCTATTATAGCGAATTCTCAATACAAAATGCTCGAATCATCAATAGAGTTCCGGCTCGAATACATGTATCATGGTCTTATCTCGTGTTAACCAGACTTAATCATAAAGGCTTAATCGGAGCTACTGTAGCCAATTATCAGTACAAAATGCTCGAATCCAATCAATAAACCCGAGTTTTCGTAGAGTTCCGACTCAAAATACATGTAACATGGTCTTTTCTCCTATTAACAGGACTTAATCAAGAAGTAAATGCTTAATCGGAGATATTATAGCTAATCCTTGCTGCAACAAGACTTAATCAAGAAGTAAAAGCTTAATCAGAGCTTTATAGCCAATTCTCAGTACAAAAGGCTTGAATCTAACCAATAAACCCGAGTTTTTGTAGGGTTTCGACTCCAATACATGTAACATGGTTTTATGTCCTATCAACCAGACTTAATTAAGAAGTAAAGGCTTAATCAGAGCTATTATAGCCAATTCTCAATACAAAAGGCTCGGATCTAAAATATAAATCCAAGTTTTCATAGAGTTCCTACTCGAATATAGGTAATGTGGTCTTATCTTCTATTAGTAAGACTGAATCAAGAAGTTAAAGCTTAATCGGAGCTATTATAGTCAATCCTTGCTACAATAAAACTTAATCAAGAATTAAAGGCTTCATCGGAGCCATTATAGCCAATTCTTGCTACAACAAGACTTAATCAAGAAGTAGAAGCTTAACCAGAGATCTTATATCTAATTCTGAGTACAAAAGGCTCGAATCTAATCAACAAACCCGGGTTTTCATAGAGTTCCAACTAGAATACATGTACTGCAGTCTTATCTCCTATTAGCAAGACTATGAAGAAGTAAATGCTTAATCAGGCTATTATAGCAAATTTACAATGTAAAATGCTTGAATCTAATCAATAAACCTTAGTTTTCGTAGAATTCCAATTTAAAATACCAGTAACATGGTCTTATCTCCTATTAACAGGGTTTAATCAAGAAGTAAATACTTAATCGGAGCTATTGTAGCGAATTCTTGATACAAAATGCTCGAATCTAATCAATAAACCCGAGTTTTCATAGAGTTCTGACTCGAATACATGTATCATGGTCTTATCTCTTGTTAACCAGACTTTATCAAGAAGTAAAGGCTTAGTCGGAGCTATTATAGCCAATTCTCGATACAAAATTCTCGAATCTAAACAATAAACCTGAGTTTTCGCAGAGTTCGGGCTCAAAATACATGTAACATGGTCTTATCTCCTATTAGCAGGACATAATCAAGAAGTATAGGCTTGATCGGAGCTATTATAGCTAATCCTTTGTAGAACAAGTCTTTATCAAGAAGTAGAATCTTAATCGGAGATGTTATGGCCAATTCTGAGTACAAAAACTCGAATGTAATCAATAAACACGAGTTTTCATAGAGTACCGACTCGAGTGCATGTAATGTGGTCTTATATACAATTAAACAGCCTTAATCAAGAGTGAAGGCTTAATTGGAGCTATTATAGCTAATCTTTGCTACAACAAGACTTAATCAAGAAGTAAAAGCTTAATCGGGGCTGTTATAGCCAATTCTCAGTACAAAAGGCTCAAATCTAACCAATAAACCCGAGTTTTTGTAGAGTTCCATCTCGAATACATGTAACATAGTTTTATATCCTATTAACCAGACTTAATCAAGAAGTAAAGGTTTCATCGAAGCTATTATAGCCAATCCTTAATACAACAAGACTTAATCAAGAAGTAAAAGCTTAACCAGAGACATTATTGATACGAAACCGACTACTCCAAGCGAAGAAGACGAAGTAAGGATTGACGTAAAACACCTCGACCATACTCCAACATACTTAGGCAAGAAAACGGATATGATACGAATTCTCACTAGTTATGCGAATTCGCTATCGATACAGCGGAAGTCCTTTTGATGAACGGAAGCTATCGACAAGAGACTGTCGGGAACTGGTGACAACAACTCGCTATAGCAACAATACTGGCGAGTGATGAAGGCGGTGATTCGATACAGCCACAAGACAGGAATTTGGCCCAAATGAAAAGACTCGAAACAGCACGTTTCGTTCGGAAGCGACTTTAAGACAGGAAACACGTTCGAAGGATCGAACAACACTTTATACGAAATATTGAACAAGTATCAAGCTGTATCGAAAAATGAACAGAATATCGAAACAGGGTATAAACAGAGGTTTTATCAAATTAGACCTATAATTTGATAAAGTGATTTCTTCTCAAGACCTATTGAGAATCAATCGATTAGTATTCAAACGCGTCGAATAAAAACCAAGTTTTGATGAAAAGCATTCACTGGGAAAAACACAAAGTGTTCTCAATTTTTCAACATTCAATAATTTCCCATTACAACTCTACTGCCACTATTTATAGGCAAAAGCAGCCTGACAAGATAATTTAAACTAATACAAGCTGAGCTTAGAATAATAAAAGATAATAAAAAGGTTCCTCATGTCACTTGTGGACAAAAGTAAAAGCTGGGTCTTTGCCTCCAAGTTGTTTGTTGACACCGCCTCTTTTGCCAAGAATCCTGCCGCTTTTGTAAGAGCAAGTGAACATTCTTTTATTTGTTTAGTTGCCACTTGATCCTTTTCCTCCCCAAGGTGCGGCTTGTCTTTTGTTTAAGTTACTCCAATTCCGACTATCAAGGTAACTCCGTGCCTCGTTTCTGTTTTCTCGCCTAAGTAGGTTGTAGTGCGATCGAGCTGTTTTACGTCAATTCTTACTTCATCTTCTTCGCTTGGAGTATTCGGCTTCGTATCATCCCCTCCCCCTTTAAGAGGAATTGTCCTCAATTCTGCAATCCCGTCATCATCAAGATAAGTAGAAAGATCACCTATGTTGAAAGTAGCATGCACTCCATAGTCGCCCGGAAGTTCTAATTTGTAAGCATTGTCGTTCACCTTTGCAACTATTTTAAATGGCCCCTCGGCTCGTGGCATTAACTTATTCTTACGCTTACTCGGGAATCATTCCTTCCTCAAATGTAACCAAACTAAATCTCCAACCTCGAATAGTCTCGGCTTTCTTTGCTTGTTCGACTTCCTTTTATACGCCTCGTTTATTTCCTTGATTCGATCCCGCACCTGTTCGTGTAATTTCATCATTGATTTTAGTTTTGACTCTGCATCCTTATGCACCAATTCGTCACTTGGTAGTGGAATTAGATCTAGCGGTATGTAAGGATTCAACCCGTAAACTACTTCAAACGGAGAGTGTGCTGTGGCATGAGTAGGAGAACGGTTGTAAGCAAACTCCGCATGCGCGATTTCAGATCCAGTCCTTTTGTGTTTTGCTCACCAAGCCTACATGGCGTCCCAGTGTTCGATTCGTTACTTGATTTGTCCGTCGGTTTGAGGATGATGTGAAGTACTAAACAAAAGCTTGGTTCCCACCTTCCTCCATAATGTGTTCCAAAAGTAGCTTAGAAACTTTGAGTCTCGGTCAAACAATAGTTTTCGGAACTCCATGTAATCGCACTACCTCTCGGAAATACAGGTCAGCAACATTACTCGCATCATCGGTTTTGTGACAAGGAACAAAATGAGCCATCTTTGAAAAACGATCGACGACCACCATAATCGCGTCCTTACCTCGTTGGGTTCGAGGCAAAGCCACAATGAAATCCATTGAGACATCTTCCCACGGCCTCTCCGGAATCGGTAAAGGTGTGTAGACTCCTGATTTGAACGAACTTTTCGCAATATGGCACGTCACACATTTACTGATTATATTATTAACATCCCCCTGCATCCTTGGCCAGTAAAAATGTTCCTTAAGCACTTCTAATGTCTTGGCCGAACTGAAGTGGCCAGCCAAACCTCCCCCATGAGCCTCTCGAATCAGCAATTCGCGAATCGTGTGCATGGGTAGACAAAGACGATTTCCCTTAAAAAGAAAGCCCTCCTGTATCGAAAATTCTCCCACCGGGCCTGGTTTGCACCGGGCGAAGGTCTCGCCAAAATCCGCATCACCTTCGTAATACTCCTTTACTGCATCGAACCCTAGCAAACGAACATCAAGAGTGGCGAGTAAGGCATAACGCCTAGACAATGCATACGCCACAATATTGCTCTTGCCATCCTTATACTTCGATGAGAAGTGAAATGATTGTAAGAATTCCACCCACTTCGCATGCCTGGGACTTAACTTGTGTTGTCCGTTAATATACTTCAAGGATTCATGGTCCGAATGTATGATGAAATGCTTTGGCCGAAGATAGTGACTCCAATGATCTAGGGCCCTCACAATCGCATAAAACTCCTTGTCGTAGGTACAATAATTCAGACGAGCACCGTTTAACTTCTCGGAAAAATAAGCAATAGGTCGCTTTCCCTGAATGAGAACCGCTCCAATGCCCACTCCGCTCGCATCACATTCTACCTCAAATGGTTGCGAAAAATCGGGTAATGCTAAGATTGGTGCTTCGCACAACTTCGCCTTCAAATTTGTAAATGACTCCTGAGCAGCCCTGCTCCAATTAAACGTGCCCTTCTTCAAACATTCGGTTATTGGGCTTGCAATGGTATCAAGTCCCGAATGAATCTTCGGTAAAATGAAGCCAGTCCGTGGAACGATCTAACCTCCGTCACTGTAGTGGGAACTGGCCAGGACTTAATTGCTTCGATCTTCGCTTGATCGACCGACACTCCATTCTTTGAAACAATATAGCCAAGAAAGACTATACTTTCGACCAAAAATGAGCACTTCTCCCTTTTTCCATACAACTTCTGGTCTCTAAGGGTTTCGAAGACTTGCCTCAAGTGTTCGAAATGTTCTTGCAACGATCGGCTGTAGATCAAAATATCATCTAAGTATACAACCACAAATTTCCCTAAAAATGGCTTAAGTACCTCATTCATCAAGCGCATGAAAGTACTCGGCGCATTTGTAAGGCCGAACGGCATAACGGTCCATTCATACAGTCCGTGTTTAGTTTTGAAGGCTGTCTTCCACTCATCTCCTTCCCGCATCCTGATCTGGTGGTAACCACTTCGTAGATCAACTTTTGAAAAGATCACTGATCCGTGTAATTCGTCCAACATGTCATCAAGCCTCGGAATCGGAAATCGATACTTGATGGTTATATTGTTCACCGCTCGACTGTCAATACACATCCTCCAAGATCCGTCTTTCTTTGGAACCAGTAATACCGGAACCGCACAAGGGCTTAGGCTTTCTCGAACATATCCACGCTCCATCAGTTCTTCGATTTGGTTTTGTAATTCCTTTGTCTCCTCGGGATTACATCTATAGGCAGCTTTGTTAGGGAGTGACACACCCGGTATGAGGGCGATCTGATGTTCAATCCCGCGAATTGGTGGTAAACCCGACGGTAATTCTTCGGGAAAAACATCCGCAAATTCGTGTAATAAGGCATCCATCCTTTCATTCCGCACAACTATGTTACCATCCCGTGTCTCCTTCAGAACCAATAAGTACACGCATTTGCCATCATTAATAGCATGTTCCACCTCCCGTTCGCTAGCAAACATGGCTAGTTTTGTTTTTTCACTCCTACTAGAACTCATAGAGTGAATAGCTTGCGGTGACATTGGTTTAAGCACAATCTTCTTGCCCTTATCCCGTAACTCGTACTCATTGCTTCTTCCTCGATGTAAAACGTCCCTATCAAACATCCATGGTCTTCCCAACAGTACATGGCATGCATCCATCGGGAGTACATCACATAATACGTTGTCTTCATATGAACCCATGGCTAGTCCAATCCTCACTTGTTTAGTTACCCTTATTTTGCTCCCATCATCGAGCCAATGCAAAGTGTAAGGTTTCGGGTGAGCCGTAGTGGTCAGCCCGAGTTTAGTCACCATCTCGCTGGAAGCGACGTTGGTGCAACTCCCTCCATCAACGATCAAACTACACCATTTCTTTCCAATTTGACACTTCGTGTGAAATATTTGATTCCGCTGTTCCGAATCATTCGTCTGACTTTGGCTCAGAGCGTTCGCAGAACTAAAGCCGTGTCATAGCTTGGGGCATCGTAAGTCTCGCATTCTTCTCCTTCTTCGTCCTTAATGTCGAAATCAAATACGTCACCCAGTCTTTCTTCCTCGACCAACAACTCATCTCGGATCGTGACAGCTTCCCTTAGTGTCACCACTCGTTTGTTTGGACAAGCATTTTGATAATGCCCGAACCCTTGACATTTGAAACATCTCACTTTAGCCAAACTCGTCTCCTTCGCACGTAGGGTACGATCGCTTTAGCCGGATTCGCAACAGAACCGAGTCAGACAGTTGCCTTACCCGCTGAACTAGATCCGACGCTTGGGTTTCCAAACTTGACTGGAAACTCAGGTTTGTACAGCTTCATCCTGTTCTGAGCTTCTAACTTCACACATAACCCGCATAATGTATCGAAGTCCTCGTATGGGTACAGTTCCACCGAGTTAGCTATGCTTCGGTTTAAGCCTCGCAAGAATCGCGACATCTTCTGTTCCTCATTCTCCTCTATCTCTCCCATTAAGGTTAGATTCTCAAACTCCTCAATGTACTCACTGACATTTAACTTGCCTTGCATGAGATCCGCTATCTTCCTGTACAAGGATAACCGGTGTGATGCTGGTACATATCTTTTGCGAAGTTTTCTTTTTAACGAATCCCACGAACGGATCTTTTCTTTCCCCGTACGAGCTCTTCGTGTTTTCACTCCTTCGTACCAAAGTGAAGCTCCTTTCCCCAACTTGAGAATTGCATACTTACACCTTTTCTCATCGTCAAGGTCTTTAAATTCGAACATACGATCAATTTTTCGTTCCCATTCCGTAAACTTGGTCGGTCCCTCCAACGAACTCTGGAAGCTCGTTCACCTTGAACTCTTCGACATGGCGTGAGGGTCGTTCATAGTCACCACGCCTAGGTTGCCAACGCTGGTCGCGTTGTTCTGGTACGTCACGCAGTGCGTCACGAAGTTTTGCCAAGAAATCAGCGTCGTTGAGATCCATAATGCCAAAGATCAAGAACTTGGGCTCCGATACCACTTATGATACGAATTCTCACTGGTTATGCGAATTCGCTATCGATACAGCGGAAGTCCTTTTGATGAACGGAAGCTATCGACAAGAGACTGTCGGGAACTGGTGACAACAACTCGCTATAGCAACAATACTGGCGAGTGATGA
The DNA here is from genome assembly GCA_033398695.1 of Orobanche coerulescens. Taxonomy (NCBI): domain Eukaryota; kingdom Viridiplantae; phylum Streptophyta; class Magnoliopsida; order Lamiales; family Orobanchaceae; genus Orobanche; species Orobanche coerulescens. The sequence goes on along the minus strand of CM065812.1, from coordinate 57,519,830 downwards.
AGGCGGTGATTCGATACAGCCACAAGACAGGAATTTGGCCCAAATGAAAAGACTCGAAACAGCACGTTTCGTTCGGAAGCGACTTTAAGACAGGAAACACGTTCGAAGGATCGAACAACACTTTATACGAAATATTGAACAAGTATCAAGCTGTATCGAAAAATGAACAGAATATCGAAACAGGGTATAAACAGAGGTTTTATCAAATTAGACCTATAATTTGATAAAGTGATTTCTTCTCAAGACCTATTGAGAATCAATCAGATTAGTATTCGAAACGCGTCGAATAAAAACCAAGTTTTGATGAAAAGCATTCACCAGGGAAAAACACAAAGTGTTCTCAATTTTTCAACATTCAATAATTTCCCATTACAACTCTACTGCCACTATTTATAGGCAAAAGCAGCCTGACAAGATAATTTAAACTAATACAAGCTGAGCTTAGAATAATAAAAGATAATAAAAAGGTTCCTCATGTCACTTGTGGACAAAAGTAAAAGCTGGGTCTTTGCCTCCAAGTTGTTTGTTGACAGCCGCCCTTTTTGCCAAGAATCCTGCTGCTTTTGTAAGAGCAAGCTGAACATTCTTTTATTTGTTTAGTTGCCACTTGATCCTTTTCCCCTCCCCAAGGTGCTGCTTGTCTTTTGTTTAAGTTACTCCAATTCCGACTATCAAGGTAACTCCGTGCCTCGTTTCTGTTTTCTCGCCTAAGTAGGTTGTAGTGCGATCGAGGTGTTTTACGTCAATTCTTACTTCATCTTCTTCGCTTGGAGTATTCGGCTTCGTATCAGGATACAAGACCCGGAGTTGCCTTGATAACAGGACTTGGAGTAACTTAAACATAGGCAACTTGCATCTTGGGGAAGGAGTCGAAGTGGTAAAAGCAAAACAATAAAAGAATTTCAGCACTTTCTTTATTATAAAAGCAGCAGGAATCTCGGCTGCATGCAATGTGAAAGGCGGCTATCACCTTGGAGACAAAACCCTTCTTTTACTCTTGTTTGCAAGTGACGTGGGGAACCTTGTATTTTTTTTCCTTATTTTAAGACCAGCTTGTAATAGTTTAGATTATCTTGTCAGGCTACTTTTACCTATAAATAGTGGCGATGGAGTTGTATTGAGGGAGATTATTATTGAATGATAAAACAACATACCTTGTGTATTGTTTAAGTGTTGGACGAGTTTCCTTCAAAACTTTGATTATTATTCGACGTGTTTTGGAATCATAATCTGATTGATTCTCAATAAGTCTTGAGAAGAAATCACTTTATCGAATTATAGGTCTAGTTCGATAAAACAACTGTTTCCTGTCCTGTTTCGATATTCTTCTTGTTTTCGATATAGGGTTATACTTGTTCGGGATTCTGCATCAAGTGTTGTTCGATCGTTCGAACTTGTTTCCTGTTTTCAATTAGCATCTGACCAAAACTTGCTGTTTCGAGTGCCGCTGTTTTGAGGTTGCCTGTTTCGAGTCATTTCCATTCGGTCAGTTCCTGTCTTGTTGCTGTATCGAGCTGCCGTCATCATTTCCTATCGTGTGCGCATACCGCTAGCCAGTATTATTGTTGTAGTGAACTGTTGTTATCAGTTCCTGAAAATTTCTTGTTGTTCGCTTCCGCTCGTCAAAATCGCTTGCCGCTGTGTCGATAGAGAATCCGTATCATAAGTGGTATCGGAGCGCCACAAGTTCTTGATCTTTGGCATTATGGATCTCAACGACGCTGATTTCTTGGAAAAACTTCGTGACGCATTGCGTGACATACCAGAACAATGCGACCAGCGTTGGCAACCTAGGCGTGGTGACTATGAGCGACCCTCATGCCATGTCGAAGAGTTTAAGGTTAATGAGCTTTTGGAGTCCGTTGGCAGGACAGACCCTGAAGTTTACCTAGAATGGGAACGTAAAATTGATCGTATGTTCGAGTTCAAAGACCTCGATGATGAGAAACGGCGCAAGTATGCAATTCTCAACTTGGGGAAAGGCGCTTCGCTTTGGTACGAAGGAGTGAAAACGCGAAGAACCCGTGCGGGGAAAGAAAAGATCCGTTCGTGGGATTCTTTAAAAAGAAAACTTCGTAAGAGATATGTACTAATGTCAGTGTTCTAAAAATCCCCGCCTAGACCGATTAATCCTCCGATTAATCCCTAGAAGGTCCTCTACCGTTCCGATTATGGCCTAGGCGCTTGTACTGGTCGTTTGGGTGATTAATCGATCGTCTAGGGTGGCTGGGTGGGGGCCTATGAAGGCAAGATAAGATATTGTGGATACAATGGACTACTTTATACCTATATCAATGCTTCAAATTCCTAGTTACGTGGGTGACTAGGCGAATGCCTAGGCTGTTATACTCTTTTTTTTTGTTCTAATAGTACTATAAATTCATAAACTAAGATAGTATGGATATTATGGACTCCCTTATATCTATATTAATATTATAAATTTAATATGTAATTGTTATATATCTGTTTTAATTGTTAAATTTTAATTATTTTTTATTATTTTACATATATATAATTTTTTATATATAAAAATGATTAAAATAATAATAAAAAGATAAATCCGCCTAATCCGATTACTCCCCGATTAATCCCCGAGTAATGCTCTGGGCGCTAGGCGTTAGCAATCCGAACGCCTAGCGCCTAGCGTTTTTTAGAACCATGACTAATGTCGCATCGGTTGTCCTTGTACAGGAAGATTGCAGACCTCATGCAAGGAAAATTGAGTGTCAGTGAATACATTGAGGAATTTGAGAATCTGACCTTAATGGGAGAAATAGAGGACAACGAGGAGTAAAAGATGTCGCGATTCTTGCGTGGCTTGAACTGAAGCATAGCTAACTCGGTGGTATCCATACGAGGACTTCGATACATTATGTGGGCTATGTGTGAAGTTGGAAGCTCAAAACAGGATGAAGTTGTATAAACCCGAGTTTCCAGCCAAATTTGGAAACCCAAGTGTCGGTTCTAGTTCAACTAATAAGGCAACTGTACCGACCCCGGCCCCTGTTGCGATTCCTTAGGCCCCCTACGTACCGAAGGAGACGAGTTTGGCTAAAGTAAGATGTTTCAAATGTCAAGGGTTCGGACATTATCAAAATGCTTGTCCGAACAAACGAGTGGTAACACTAAAAGAAGCTGTCACGATCCGAGACGAGTTGTTAGTCAAGGACGAGAAGGAGAGACTGGGTGATGTATTTGATTTCAACATGAAGGGCGAAGAAGGAGAAGAATGTGAGACTTACGATGCTCCAAACTATGACACGGCTTTAGTTCTGCGTACTCTACAAGCCAAAGCTATTTCGAATGATTCGGAATAGCGGGATCAAATATTTCACACAAAGTGTCAAATCGGAAACAAATGGTGTAGTTTGATCGTTGAAGGAGGGAGTTGCACCAACGTAGCTTCCAGCGAGATGGTGACTAAACTCGGGCTGACAACTACGGCTCACCCGAAACTTTACACGTTGCATTGGCTCGATGATGGGAGCAAAATAAGGGTGACTAAACAAGTGAGGATTGGACTAACCATGGGTTCATATGAAGAAAACGTATTATGTGATGTACTCCCAATGGATGCATGCCATGTACTTTTGGGAAGGCTATGGATGTTTGATAGGGACGTTTTACACCGAGGAAGAAGCAATGAGTACGAGTTATGGGATAAGGGCAAAAAGATTGTGCTTAAACCAATGTCACCGCAAGCTATTCGCTCTATGAGTTCTAGTCGGAGTGAAAAACCAAAATTGGCCATGTTTGCTAGCGAACGGGTGGTGGAACATGCTATTAATGATGGCGAGTGCGTGTACTTGTTGATTCTGAAGGAGACACGGAATGATGACATGGTTGTGCGGAACAACGAAAGGATGGATGCCTTATTGCACGAATTTGCGGATGTTTTTCCCGACATTACTGTCGGATTTGCCACCTATTCGTGGGATTGAACATCAGATCGACCTCATACCGGGTGCGTCGCTCTCTAACAAAGCTGTCTATAGATGTAATCTCGATACGAAGGAATTACAAAACCAAATCGAATAACTAATGAACTGCGGGTATGTTCGAGAAAGCCTAAGTCCTTGTGCGGTTCCGGTATTACTGGTTCCTAAGAAAGACGGATCTTGGTGAATGTGTATTGACAGTCGAGCCGTGAATAATATAACCATCAAGTATTGATTTCCGATCCCGAGGCTTGATGACATGTTGGACGAATTACACGGATCCGTGATCTTTTCAAAAGTTGACCTACGAAGTGGTTATCACCAAATCCGGATGCGAGAAGGAGATGAGTGGAAGACGGCCTTCAAAACTAAACATGGGCTGTATGAATGGACCATTATGCCGTTCGGCCTTACAAATGCGCCAAGTACCTTCATGCGCTTGATGAATGAGGTGCTTAAGCCATTCTTGGGGAAATGTGTGGTTGTATATCTAGACGATATTTTGATTTATAGCCGATCGTTGCAAGAACATTTGGACACTTGAGACAAGTCTTCGAAACCCTTAGGGACCAAAGGCTATATGGAAAAAATGAGAAGTGCCCATTTTTGGTCGAAAGTTTAGTCTTTCTTGGCTATGTTGTTTCAAAGGACGGAGTGTCGGTCGATCAAGCAAAGATCGAAGCAATTAAGTCCTGGCCAGTTCCCACTACAGTGGTGGAAGTTAGATCGTTCCACGGACTGGCTTCATTTTACCGAAGATTCATTCGAGATTCCAGCACCATTGCAAGCCCAATAACCGAATGTTTGAAGAAAGGTACGTTTAATTGGAGCCGGGCTGCCCAGGAGTCATTCGCAAATTTGAAGGCAAAGTTGTGTGAAGCACCAATCTTAGCATTACCCGATTTTTCGCAACCGTTCGAGGTAGAATGTGATGCTAGCGGAGTTGGCATTGGAGCGGTTCTCATTCAAGGAAAGCGGCCTATTGCTTATTTTTCAGAAAAGTTAAATGGTGCTCGTCTCAATTATTGTACGTACGACAAGGAGTTTTATGCTATTGTGAGGGCTCTAGATAATTGGAGTCACTATCTTCGACCGAAGCATTTCATCATACATTCGGACCATGAATTATTGAAGTATATTAACGGACAACACAAGTTAAGTCCCAGGCATGCGAAGTGGGTGGAATTCTTACAATCATTTCACTTCTCATCAAAGTATAAGGATGGCAAGGGCAATATTGTAGGAGGTGCATTGTCTAGGCATTATGCCTTAATCTCTACTCTTGATGTTCGTTTGCTTGGATTCGAGGCAGTGAAGGAATATTATGATGGTGATGCGGATTTTGGCGAGACCTTCGCCCTTTGCAAATTTGGGCCGATGGGATAATTTTCGATACAGGGAGGCTTCCTTTTTAAGGGAAATCGTCTTTGTCTACCCAAGCACACGGTTCGAGAATTGCTGGTTTGGGAGGCTCACGGGGGAGGTTTGGCTGGCTACTTTGGTTCGACTAAGACATTAGATGTGCTGAAGGAATATTTTATTGGTCAAAGATGCAGGGGAATGTTAATAACATAATTAGTAAGTGTGTGACATGCCATGTTGCGAAGAGTTCGTTCAAACCAGGATTATACACACCTTTACCAATCTCGAAGAGGCCTTGGGAAGATGTCTCGATGGATTTTATTGTGGCTTTACCTCGTACTCAATGAGGGAGGGATGCGATTATGGTAGTCGTAGATCGTTTTTCGAAAATGGCTCATTTTGTAGCGTGCCACAAGACAGACTATGCAAGGAATGTGGCCGACTTATATTTTCAAGAGGTGGTACGTTTACATGGGATTCCGAAGACTATTGTTTCCGATCGAGACTCCAAATTTCTCAGCTACTTTTGGAACACCCTATGGAGGAAGGTGGGAACAAAACTCTTGTTTAGCACTTCACACCACCCTCAAACCGACGGGCAAACTGAAGTGACTAATCGAACACTGGGAACACTGTTGCGAGGCCTGGTAGGCAAGACACAAAAGGACTGGGATCTAAAATTGGCACATGCGGAGTTTGCTTATAACCGTTCTCCTACTCATGCCACGGCGCGTTCTCCATTCGAAGTAGTTTACGGCCTGAATCCTTACATACCGCTAGACTTAATTCCATTACCGAATGACGAATTGGTGCATAAGGACACAGAGTCAAAACTAAAATCGATGATGAAATTACACGAACAGGTGCGTAACTGAATCAAGGAGATAAATGAGACGTACACAAGAATATCGAACAAATAATGAAAACCAAGAGTATTCGAGGTAGGGGATTTAGTTTGGGTGCATTTGAGGAAAGAACGATTCCCGAGTAAGCATAAGAATAAGTTAATGCCACGAGCTGAGGGACCATTTAAAATAGTTGTGAAGGTGAACGATAATGCTTATAAGTTAGAACTTCCGGGTGATTATGGAGTGCATGCTACTTTCACCATAGGTGATCTATCTCCTTATCTCGACGACAGTGGGATTGCGGAATTGAGGACAATTCCTTTTAAAGAAGGAGGGAATGATACGAAACTGACTACTCCAAGCGAAGAAGACGAAGTAAGGATTGACGTAAAACACCTCGACCATATTCCAACATACTTAGGCGAGAAAACAGATACGAGACCCAGAGTTACCTTGATAACCGGACTTGGAGTAACTTAAACATAGGCAACTTGCATCTTGGGGAAGGAGTCCAAGTGGTAAAAGCAAAACAATAAAAGAATTTCAGCACTTTTTTTATTATAAAAGCAGCAGAAATCTCGGCTGCATGCAATGTGAAAGGCGGCTATCACCTTGGAGACAAAACTGATCTTTTACTCTTGTTTGCAAGTGACGTGGGGAACCTTGTATTTTCTTTTTCTTATTTTAAGACCAGCTTGTAATAGTTTAGATTATCTTGTTAGGCTACTTTTGCCTATAAATAGTGGCGATGGAGTTGTAATGAGGGAGATTATTTTGAATGATAAAACGACATACCTTGTGTATTGTTTAAGTGTTAGACGAGTTTTCTTCAAAACTTTGATTATTATTCGACGCGTTTTAGAATCTTAATCTGATTGATTCTCAATAGGTCTTGAGAAGAAATCACTTTATCAAATTATAGGTCTAGTTCGATAAAACAACTGTTTCCTATTCTGTTCCGATATTCTTCTTGTTTTCGATACAGGATTGTACTTGATCGGGATTTCGCATCAAGTGTTGTTCGATCGTTCGAACTTGTTTCCTGTTTTCAATTAGCATCTGACCGAAACTTGCTGTTTCGAGTGCCGCTGTTTGGAGGTTGCCTGTTTCGAGCCATTTCCATTCGGTCAGTTCCTGTCTTGTTGCTGTATCGAGCTGCCGTCATCATTTCCTATCACGTGCACATACCGCTAGCCAGTGTTATTGATGTAGCGAACTATTGTTATCAGTTCCTGACAGTTTCTTGTTGTTCGCTTTCGCTCGTCAAAACAGCTTGCCGCTGTATCGATAGAGAATCCGTATCAGTAATGAATTTCTACTGTAATGAAATTACATGCACATTGGCTGGGCTAATGAATAAACTGGTGACGACACAGTCTAACATGAAGACTAAACTGAGAGAGGCTGCTCTTGTGATTTCTTCTGGGCCTCGGAGGTCCAAGAACAAGAAGAAAAAGACCTACGAGCAGTACAAACCCAATAAAGGGGTACAGAAAGGAAAGGGCAAGGCCCGAAAGGTTCAAAAAGTAGGCGGTCCAAAACCTACGGACAAATGCCTTGAATGCGGTGAGGTGGGCCACTGGTGAAGGACTTGTCCCAAGATTAATGGCGCATCAGGTACGGAACTTTTTGTTTTTGAAACTAATTGTTCCGCTACTGTATATTCTGCTTCATGGATTCTGGATTCAGGTGCCACTTCTCACATTTGTACTATGAATCAGGATCTGGAATGAAGTAGAAAACTTGAAGCTGGGGAAATAATGATTAGGGCTGTCAAAAAAATCCAAAAAATCCGATATCCGTCCAAAATATCTGTATTCGTATCCGAAAAAGCGGATATTATCTGTATCCAAAAAAAAGTGGATACGAATATTATCCGTATCCGAAGATTCCGGATGCGAATATGAATATAGGTACATCCGTATCCGAAAATATCCGTATCCGAAATTAATTATATATAATATATATTTTTAATATAATTTTAATATATAATTATAAAATATAAGCATCTACTCCCAATAATACTTTGTCACATGTCTTTATTCTTTATTTCTCAATATTAAAATATAAGTATGCAGTATAAGTTATCTTTACTTTTAGTTATTTCTCTTTCTAACACAACTATCAGGTCAGCTACCCCAAGTGGTATTGGCTGGTAAGGAGAAGGAGCTCCACCAGGGTTCAAATCCCTCCTCCTGCATTAAATTTTTGAAGATTAAAAAAAAAGTGGTGGATACGGATAATATCCGTATCCGGATAGCATCCGCTGAATATTATCCGTATCCGATCTGTCCGGATACTTCCGAATCCGGATACGGATTCGGATACCTTTACTAAATGCCGGATCCAAATATGGATATGGCCATATCCGATTCCGTATTATCAGTTTGACAGCCCTAATAATGACCACTGTCGGAAGCGGACAAAGTGTCCAGGCAACCGATATTGGATCAATCCTACTGGGTTTAGAATTCGGTTTTATTTTGACATTAGATGAAGTACTTGTTTTGTCCAAGGGGCATAAAAATATTGTATCCATTCCAGTCTTGGACCGAAAAGGATTTTGTTTCTTCATTGGAAATGGTAGTTGTAAAATTTATTTTCGAAATAAATTGGTTGACACAGCTACATTGTTGAATGGTTTATATCATATGAACATGCAAAATAAAACACAGTGAACACTATAACTAAGAAACGTGGTAGGCAAGATACTAATCAAGCTTTTAAATTGCACCTTAGACTTGGTCATGTTGGTCAGACCAAGATTCAAAAAATGGAGAAAGATGGACTTTTAAGTCCATTGGGTATAGAACCCTATCCAACTTGTGAATCTTGCCTTAGAGGCAAAATGACTAAGTCTCCCTTCACAGGGACTTTTGAAAGGGCTGCCGATAAACTTGGATTGGTACATACCGATGTTTGTGGTGCTTCAGAAGTAGCTCGAGACGGATATCAATATTTCATAACGTTCAAAGATGATCATAATAGGTATGAGATTGTGTACTTAATGAAACATAAATCCAAAGCCTTTACTAAATTCAAAGAATTTAAGGCCCTAGTTGAAAAACAGACTGGATGTCATATCAAAGCACTTCGGTCGGACCGAGGTGGCGAATATATGGGCATAGAGTTTGATGAGTTCCTTAAGGAACATGGAATAGTTTCACAATTCACGCCGCCAGTAACCCCACAGTTAAATGGTGTTTCAGAAAGGAGAAATCGAACTTTGTTGGACATGGTTCGCTCCATGTTAAATTACACTGATTTACCTATTTACCTGTGGGGGTATGCCTTACTAACCGCTGCCTATATCCTTAATAGATGTCCTTCCAAATCCGTTCCTATCACTCCGCATAAGATGTGGAAAGGTAAGAAACCAAGCCTTAATCACATAAGGATTTGGGGATGTCCAGCCTATGTCAAGAAGGCTAAGGTGGACAAACTGGAAGCGAGGTCCATCAAAGGACGTTTCATTGGATACCCAGAGGACTCGATGGGTTATCTATTCTACATGCCAGAAGACCATAGGGTCATTGTGGCATTACAAGCGCACTTTCTTGAGGATGAATTCATTCAGGAAGGTGGATCGGGTAGAAATATCTCTTTGGAAGAGCATAATGAAAATCTTACGGAGACATCTGATCAGGGATCAAGAACCGAACCTATTGTAACACAACCTCCACTTCGAAGGTCTAATAAAGTGTCTCACTTTCCTGAGAGGTATGGCTATACACATGTCGAAGAACTGGGTCTCCAAGACACACCTGATAGCAGTGAAAACGACCCTGTCACCTATGACCAAGCGATAGTGGATGTAGACTCCGATAAATGGCAAGAAGCAATGGAAGCTGAGATAGACTCGATGCACACCAATCAGGTCTGGACTCTAGTAGATCTTCCAGCTGGCATGAGGACTATTAGAAATAAATGGATTATAAGAGAAAGACTGATGGGGATGCCAAGGTTGATGCCTATAAGACCAGGCTTGTGGCAAAGGGTTATACCCAAAGAGAAGGAATCGATTATCATGATACCTTCTCACCCGTAGCTATGATAAAGTCGATTCGCATGATGCTTTCCATTGCTGCCTATTATGATTATGAAATATGGCAAATGGACGTCAAAACGGCTTTTCTAAATGGATACCCCGAGGAGGAAATCTACATGGAACAGCCTAAGGGTTTTGTGTCCAAAGCTAATATTCATAAGGTGCGTAAGCTGCAACGAGCCATTTATGGGCTAAAGCAAGCTTCTCGGAGTTGGAACCTTTGATTTGACGAAGCAGTCAAGGACTTTGACTTCGTACGAAATGAAGAGGAACCACGTGTTTACAAAAAGGTCAGTGGGAGCAACATTGCATTCTTAGTACTATATGTAAATGATATTCTACTTATAGGAAATAACGTAGTAATCCTCAGCACTGTGAAAGCTTGGCTTTCTAAAACGTTCTCCATGAAAGACTTGGGAGAAGCTTCCTATATTCTAGGGATCCTTCTTTACAGAGATAGACCCCGAAGAATGATAGGACTTTCCCAAGCCCTCTATATAGATAAAATCCTGAGAAGATTCAAGATGGATGAATCTAAAAGAGGGTTCCTTCCCATGCGACATGGAATTCATCTCACCATGAAAATGTGTCCTCAAAGTGAGGAAGATAAGAGGGAGATGAGTAAGGTACCCTATGCCTCGGCAGTGGGTAGCCTCATGTACGCTATGTGGTGTACGAGACCAGATTTAGCCTATGTTGTGAGTATGGTAAGTCGATTTCAAGCAAATCCGGGAAGGGAACATTGGACTGCCGTAAAGAACATTCTTAAGTATTTAAGAAGAACTAGAGATTTGGTTCTTACTTACGGTGGTGGAGAAATGAAGGTGATTGGATTCACCGATTCTGATTTCCAAGGAGATAGTGACGACTCTAAGTCGACATTTGGATATTTATTTACTCTTCATGGAGGAGCAGTATCTTGGAGAAGCTCCAAGCAAACCGCTACTGCAGATTCCACCTGCCAAGCTGATACGGAATCAATTAATACGAATGAAGAAGACGAAGTAAGGATCGACGTAAATGATCTTACAACACGCCATGCACGGACTACTACGTATTTAGGCGAGAAAACGGATGTAAGACGTGGTCTCAGTCTCTGCCATGTCATATGACACGGCCCGTGTCACACTGTGCCGGAAACTGCCGAATCGCTGCCGACCGAACTCGGCCGTGTTGTCCGACACGGCCCGTGCCGAGATGTCCCGGATAGTGAAATCTCGCTGCCGACCGAACTCAGCCGTGTCGTCCGACACGGTGATACGAATTATCCGGGGAGAGGTGGATACGTATCGGTCGGAGTATATGTAAGTGTATGATAGCGGAAGGCTTTTACGAATATGGAGTTTTTCGGATGTATTTTGTATGTGAATAATATCGGATATAACAATAAAAAATATCGAACAAGAAGATGATACGAATTACGTACGTAAAGCGTATGAAATACAACGGAAGATTATTATGTCTTGACGATTATCAAAGTGTCACTCGAAAATACAAGGGGTGGCCGAACTTAAATGGATTTCGGCCGTGAGGTAGTAGTGTATACGGATTTGGATGTGTTTTATCGAACTAGACCTATAACTCGATAAAAGTAATCTCTTCCCAAGACCTATTGAGAATTGATCAAGTTAAAATCTCGAGACGCGTCGAAATAATAACCAAGGTTTTGTTGAACTCGTTCAACGTATATTTCAAAGAAATACAAGGTTTATTAATATTCAAGATTCAAGATTATGTTACAACTACAACGAGCACTACTATATATAGTAGTTTCCAACCGAAAGAAAATACAACAAAGCGAAAAGGAAACTTCCTAGCACTAACATTTCGGCCGAAAATCAAAGGTGAGATATCAAGTATCTTGGTGTTATTAGGTGAAAGAGACATGAAGCAATCTTGGTCTTGATGGTGACATGATGAAGCAATCTTGGTCTTTGATGGTGACATGATGAAAGTCTTTCTCAAGGTGGGGAATATGGCCGATTTTCTAATAAGGTGGGGAAGGAGGTGATCTTCACTTATCTTGTGAAAGATATGAAGACAAAGGGTCCCTTTCAAGCATGATATGGCGATTTTGTGGGGAAGGAAAATATGATGAACCTTGGTTTTATTAGGTGATGGTGACTTGATGGAAGATGACATGAAGAAGACATTTGATGAAAGTCTTCATCAAATCTCAAGCTTGGATCGTTTTTAGTGAGGTGGGGAAGGAAAGAATATCTTCATTATCTTGGACCAAATATGATGCTGTCGGTTTTGTCATTTCCGAGATACAATGGGTCCGAATTTGGTCCTATGGTCTTCATAAGATTTGTAGCTCTCTTTCTTAGCTTTCCATGGCCACTTGAATCACCTGAATCGGATTTCGGACGAGAAAGTTATGTGCAAAATACTAAAGCGCTACGAAGTCGTAAATGCGCGAGAATTGGTAATTTGTATTTGATGATGTTGACCGATTCGTATCATACCCTCTCTCTTTAAAGGGAATTGTCCTCAATTCCGAACTCCCTTCGTCACCAAGATAATTAACTAACGCCTCTAAGTATTTGATCTCGAAGATATCCGCAGTACGTACATGACCCAAAATCTTTAGACGATAGGTAGTGGGGCCCTCGAGAATCACCAACAAAATAACTATCATTATTAATAAAATAATAATAATTACTCCGCTGTAATACGTATATCATGACATGAGTGGATATCCGAAATGGGACGCAGTTATCTCCACATCGGGTTCCTCCTCCGAGTGGAAACACTGATAATTCCATATCGGGTTCACCATCAAAAATGGCAAATACAGAATTTATTGCGGAGTCCTCTTCATCAACTGGTTCCTCATCAAATGTTGGCGGTCCGTCGCAATCTGACCAACTCTCCGTTTCAAAATTATTCGGCTCCCCGAATAATGGCTCATCACAAAATAGTTTACTAACCTCAATTTGGTAATCATCCAAGACCATAAGTCCATCACGTAAACCGAGTCGATATGAAATTTAGGCCCAAAATTGTCATTTTCTTCTGACCGATCAATTTTAGTACCAAGCTCAATTTTGTCCTCGTAATAGCAAGTTCCAAGTTCATCAATTAGGGAAACATGGCTCAACTCACTTTCTTCATTGTATTGCTCCGTTGAAAACTCTGTCTCGTCTACTTCATTAAAAATGACCGTAGGGACATTGTCTTCATCGAAAAAAATTCATTGGGAATTCCTTGATGGAGGAAGACCTTAGATCGAATGCCGGTGGTGGGGCGTCGAAGGATTGGTGGTAAGATGGGGATTTGAACCTTTGATTGAAACATTTTTGAATTTAAGCCAATGTAATTTTAGGCTTACGTTGTTGTGAACGGACTGTTTCAATTTTGCCACTGGAAGGCGGCGCTACCGAGGCGCTTTGTCACCGTAACGCGGCGGTTGATCGGGCAGCCTTGAAGTCCGAGTGCTCCTCACAAGCACGAAGCCAATCTATGCACGCATTTGGATTACTATCTCCGTGAAATTAGGTATCTTGCGGAATTGGGCCAAGAAATCAATATTGTTGGCATCGTCTCTGCGTTTTTCTTGCATACGTTGCTCCGGTAAGCCGTTTAGTGCATCACGGAGTGTCATCAAGAAATCGAGCTCGGAGAAATCCATAACAAGAATCAAGAGATAGTTCTTGACAAGAAATCGGACAGAAAATTTTCCAAGAAATCCGTGAAGAATGAACCAAGAAGATGATCAAAGAATCTGATCTCCACCGTTCAGACTGTAGTTCAAGAAGTTGGCTTACCTTTGTCAAAATTTCGTGATGATCCAACGGTCGAATCCACGGGAAACTTTGTTTTCTTCCGACTGCGCTAATCTGCCAATGTTATGCGAAAATTCTTCTAACCGTGAAGAACAACCCAAGAAGGTGACCAAATACTTCAACTAAAAATTCGTTGAATAAATCGCCCAAGGAGATGACCTTGGGCTCCGATACCACTTATGATACGAATTATCCGGGAGAAGCGGATACGTATCGGTCGGAATGATTGTAGGAATATTGTAGCGGAAGGCTTTTATACGAGTTGATACGAATTACGTACGTAATGCGTATGAAATACAACGGAAGATTATTATGTCTTGATAAGTATCAAAGTATCACTCAAAATTACAAGGTGGTGACCGAACTTAAATGGATTTCGGTCGTGAAGTAGTATGGGATACGGATTTGGATGTGTTTTATCGAACTAGACCTATAACTCGATAAAAGTAATCTCTCCTCAAGACCTATTGAGAATTGATCAAGTTAAAATCTCGAGACGCGTCGAAACAATAACTAAAGTTTTGTTGAACTCATTCAACGTATATTTCAAAGAAATACAAGGTTTATTAAACTTCAAGCTTCAAGATTCTGTTACAACTACAACGAGCACTACTATATATAGTAGTTTCCAACCGAAAGAAAATACAACAAAACGAGAAAAGGAAACTTCCTAGCACTAACATTTCGGCCGAAAATCAAAGGTGAGATATCAAGTATCTTGGTGTTATTAGGTGAAAGAGACATGAAGCAATCTTGGTCTTGATGGTGACATGATGAAGCAATCTTGGTCTTTGATGGTGACATGATGAAAGTCTTTCTCAAGGTGGGGAATATGGCCGATTTTCTAATAAGGTGGGGAAGGAGGTGATCTTCACTTATCTTGTGAAAGATATGAAGACAAAGGGTCCCTTTCAAGCATGATATGGCCGATTTTGTGGGGAAGGAAAATATGATGAACCTTGGTTTTATTAGGTGATGGTGACTTGATGGAAGATGACATGAAGAAGACATTTGATGAAAGTCTTCATCAAATCTCAAGCTTGGATCGTTTTTTAGTGAGGTGGGGAAGGAAAGAATATCTTCATTATCTTGGACCAAATATGATGCTGTCGGTTTTGTCATTTCCGAGATACAATGGGTCCGAATTTGGTCCTATGGTCTTCATAAGATTTGTAGCTCTCTTTCTTAGCTTTCCATGGCCACTTGAATCACCTGAATCGGATTTCGGACGAGAAAGTTATGGGCAAAATACTAAAACTGCTACGAAGTCGTCGTGCGCGCGAGAATTGGTAATTTGTATTTGATGATGTTGACCGATTCGTATCACACGGCCCGTGCCGAGATGTCCCGGATAGTGAAATCTCGCTGCCCGACCAACCCGACCGTGTCAAGCGACACGGCCGTGTCACACTCTTCTGGATAGTGAATTCTCGCTGTCCGACCGACCCGACCGTGCTAGGCGACACGGTCGAGTCCTGCCAAACATGTGCGCCCGCACATGCAGCCGCGGCCGTGCCAATCGGCATGGCCCGTGTCCGACAGCCAGCCAACTTCTATTATTGCTGATTTTTTGTGTCTTTTGTTGTTTTCCCTTCCCTCACATGTCATGATTAGACTTACATATTATGTGGGGTGACTTATAACTATGTTTATTGTGTGATTCCCTCCCTATGATTTGATTCCTTTGTATTTTATCTTGATGTTTTGTTTTTCATTTCAAGATCATGTGATCTTGTTTTTATTCCTTAGTTGTGTAGAAGACTACACTTCTATAAGTAGTCTTGTTCATGCTTGGATGGGGTATTGTATGGTGAAGAAATAAGAACACACTTGTGTTTTCTTGGTGAATGCCTTTCATCGAAACCTTGATTATAATTCGACGCGTTTTCGAGTTTTAATCTAATCGATTCTCAATAGGTCTTGAGGAAAGATTAACTTATCAAACTATAGGTCTAGTTTGATAAATCATTCATATTGTTCTTTTTTACGTAAGCCGAATTGCCCTACTTTCGGTTATTTCTTACGAGTGTTACACATATTCGAGTGTGGTAAGGATCAACAATATTTCTGCTGCATTATATACGAGTTTACATCCATTTTCATACGTAATTCGTATCATTAGTGGCATCGGAGCCCAAGGCTAATTCCTTGGCAATTTTATTAAAGATTTCTTGTTCAAAACTATCTCTTGAATCTTGTTATGGATTTCTCCGATCCCGATTTCTTGATGAAACTCCGGGACGCACTAAGCGGTCTACCGGAACCACGAATGCAAGCAAGACGTGGGGATGACGCACGTTAAATACACCATGCGGACGAGTTTAAAGTAAACAAACTTCCGGAGTTCGTTGGAGGTACCGATCCCGAAGCTTATTTGGAGTGGGAACGGAAGATTGAACACATGTTCGAATTCAAAGACCTTAACGACGAGAAACGTTGCAAATATGCAATTATCAAGTTAGGGAAGAGTGCTTCTCTTTGGTTCGAAGGAGTGAAGATGCGAAGAGCTCGGGAAGGAAAAGCAAAAATACGTTCGTGGGATTCTTTAAAAAGAAAACTTCGTAAGAGGTATGTGCCAACATCACGTCGGTTAACCTTATACCGGAAGATTGCCGATTTCATGCAAGGCAAACTAAGTGTCGGTGAATATATTGAAGAGTTCGAAAGTTTGGTCTTGATGGGAGAGCTAGAAGAAAACGAAGAGCAAAAGATGTCACGTTTTTTACGTGGCTTAAACAAAAACATAGCCAATACGGTGGAGTTATACCCATATGAAGATTTCGACACTTTATGTGGATTATGTGTGAAGATAGAAGCCAAAAATAAATTGAAGTTTTCAAGACCCGAATTTCCTTCCAAATTCGGGAATCCAAGTGCTGGTTTGAGTTCGGGTACTAAAAGCACCACGCCAAGTCATGTCCCTGTCACGGCACCTAAAGCTCCCTACGTACCCAAGGAAACAAGTTTGGCGAAGGTACGATGTTTCAAGTGTCAAGGGTTCGGCCATTACCAAAATGCATGTCCGAACAAACGGGTGGTGACTCTAAGAGAGGATCTTGAGGTCCGGGAAGAATTATTGGCCGAGGACGAAGAAGAAAGACTCGGTAACGTGTTTGACATAGACGCCGAAGAATAAGAAGAAGAGGAGTGCGAGGCTTACAATGCTCCGGACTATGACACGAGTCTAGTCCTTCGCACTTTACAAGTCAAGACGGTTTCGAGGGACACGGAACAACGAGATCAAATATTCCACATCAAGTGTCAAATTAAACACAAATGGTGTAGTTTGATAATCGATGGAGGAAGTTGTACGAATGTTGCTTCAAGCGAGATGGTGGCAAAGCTCGGACTCATCACTACTACTCATCCGAAACCATACGTGTTACATTGGCTCGATGATGGGAGTAAGGTGAAAGTTTCGAAACAAGTACGGATCGGATTAACTATGGGCTCGTATGGTGACAATGTACTATGTGATGTACTCCCGATGGATGCATGCCACATACTTTTGGGACGACCGTGGCTATTTGATAGAGACGTTTTGCATCGAGGAAAGAAGATTGTGCTTAAACCGATGGCACCCCAAGCCATTCGATCGATGAGTTCTAATCAAATGGAGAAACCAAAGCTTACGATGTTTGCTAGTGAGAAAGAGGTGAGACACGCTATTGACGATGGCGAGCGTGTGTGTTTATTGATGATTAAAGAAACACGAGATGTTGACATGATTGTGAAAGGCAAGAGAGATATCGATACCTTGCTACTAGAGTTTGCGGATGTCTTCCCGGAAGACTTACCGCCGGGTTTGCCACTCTTACATGGGATTGAACACCAAGTCGACCTTGTACCGGGTGCATCACTCCCTAACAAGGCCGCCTATCGATGTAACCCCGAGAAGACAAAGGAGTTGCAAAAACAAATCGAGGAGCTAATGAATCGCGGATACGTTCGAGAAAGTTTAAGCACTTGTGCGGTTCCGTTTTTTTTTTTTTTTTTTTGGGAAAAGTCAATTGCATAAATAAAATAAGAGTGGCCAAGAAAGGCTGGCCAATACCCGACAACCATATAGAATGGTGCACCAAACAACGTAACAAAGAGCAAAAGTAGGAAAACAAAGCCTACGAACAAATGGCTACCATTCCGGTTTTACTTGTTCCAAAGAAGGATGGGTCATGGCGGATGTGTATAGATAGTAGAGCCGTGAACAACATAACCATCAAATATCAGTTCCCAATTCCGAGACTTGATGATATGTTGGACGAATTGCATGGTTCGGTGATTTTTTCGAAGGTTGATTTGAGAAGCGGTTATCATCAAATTCGCATGCGGGAAGGATTCGAATGGAAGACGGCTTTGAAGACAAAACATGGATTATATGAATGGCTCGTCATGCCCTTTGGCCTTACAAATGCAACAAGTACTTTCATGCGATTAATGAATGAGGTACTTAAGCCGTTTTTGGGAAAGTTTGTCGTCGTATACTTGGACGACATCTTGATTTATAGTAGATCATTGAAAGAGCATACCGGGCACTTGAGGAAAGTCTTCGAGATCCTTAGGGATCAAAAACTTTATGGGAAAAAGGAGAAGTGTTCGTTTCTAGTCGAGAGTGTAGCCTTTCTTGGCTACATCGTTTCTAAAGAAGGAGTGTCGGTTGATCAAACCAAGATCGAGGCGATTAAATCTTGGCCTACGCCCAAAACCATCACGGAAGTCCGATCCTTTAACGGACTTGCTTCATTTTATTGGAGGTTCATACGAGACTTTAGTACCATTTCTAGTCCGATAATGGAATGCTTGAAAAAAGGACCGTTTGTGTGGAACGGGGCTGCCAAAGGGGCGTTTGAAAAGTTGAAGGCAAAAATGTGTGAGGCACCTATCATAGCGTTCCCCGACTTTTCACAACCTTTCGAGGTAGAATGTGGCGCAAGTGGAGTGGGTATTGGGGCGGTCCTTGTCCAAGGGAGGCGACCAATTGCTTACTTCTCAGAGAAATTGGGAGGGGCTCGACTCAACTATTGTACTTATGACAAGGAGTTCTATGCCATTGTGAGAGCTCTTGATCATTGGAGCCATTACCTTCGGCTGAAACATTTCATCCTACATTCGGATCATGAGACTTTAAAATATATTAACGGCCAACAAAAGTTGAGTCCGAGACATGCTAAATGGATGGAATTCTTGCAATCATTCCACTTTTCATCGAAGTACAAAGATGGCAAGAGCAACGTTGTG
Organism: Orobanche coerulescens; assembly: GCA_033398695.1. NCBI lineage: Eukaryota > Viridiplantae > Streptophyta > Magnoliopsida > Lamiales > Orobanchaceae > Orobanche > Orobanche coerulescens. The sequence goes on along the minus strand of CM065812.1, from coordinate 57,500,611 downwards.
GCGAATGCTTTATCTTGACGGTATGCCTTGCTCTCTACTCTTGATATTCGATTGCTTGTGTTCGAAACATTGAAGGAGTGTTATGATGGGGATGTGGATTTTGGTGAGGTTTTCATTCGGTGTAAATCTGGTCCATTTGGAGAGTTTACATTGCAAGAAGGATTTCTTTTCAAAGGAAATCGCCTTTGTTTACCCAAACACCCGATTCGGGAATTGTTAGTTCGGGAAGCTCACGGTGGAGGCTTGGCCGGTCATTTTGGTTCGGCTAAAACGTTGGAGGTACTTAAAGAGCATTTTCATTGGCCGAAGATGCAAGTGGATGTACACGACATAATTAATAAGTGTGTAACATGCCATATTGCTAAGAGTTCGTTCAAACCGGGAGTATACATGCCTTTACCGATTCTGGAAAGGCCGTGGGAAGATGTCTCAATGGATTTCATTGTTGATTTACCTCGAACTCAACGAGGGAGAGATGCTATTATGGTTGTTGTAGACTGATTTTCGAAGATGGCTCACTTTGTGGCTTGCCACAAGACGGACGACGCGAGTAACGTCGCTGATTTGTATTTCCGAGAAATCGTACGATTGCATGGGGTTCCAAAAACGATTGTTTCGGATCGGGACTCAAAATTCCTTAGTTATTTTTGGAACACCTTGTGGAGAAAGGTGGGAACCAAACTACTATTTAGCACGTCACATCATCCACAAACGGACGGTCAAACCGAGGTAACCAATCGAACATTGGGCACTTTACTACGTGGTCTTGTGAGCAAGATACAAAAGGATTGGGACTTGAAACTTGCACATGCGGAGTTCGCTTATAATCGTTCTCCTACTCATGCCACGGCACACTCTCCGTTCGAAGTAGTTTACAGAATTAATTCGTACATGCCGTTAGATCTAATTCCATTGCCAAGTGACGATTTAGTGCACAAGGATGCAGAATCAAAACTAAAATCGATGATGAAATTACACGAGCAATTACGTAATCGAATCAAAGAAATAAACGAGGTTTACAAAAGAAAGTCGAACAAACAAAGAAGGCCAAGATTGTTCGAAGTTGGTGATTTGGTTTGGTTGCATTTGAGGAAAGAGCGATTTCCAAATAAACGTAAGAACAAATTAATGCCACGAGCGGAGGGACCGTTTAAAGTAATCGCAAAAGTGAATTACAACGCATACAAATTAGAACTTCCAGGAGATTATGGGATTCATGCAACCTTTAATGTTGGGGACCTTTCGCCTTACATCGATGATGATGGAATTTTGGAATTGAGGACAATTCCTTTTAAAGGAGGAGGAGATGATACGGAATCAATTAATACGAATGAAGAAGACGAAGTAAGGATCGACGTAAATGACCTTATAACACGTCATGCACGGACTACTACGTATTTAGGCGAGAAAACGGACGTAAGACGTGGAGTCTCGGTCTCGGCCGTGTCATATGACACGGCCCGCGTCACACTGTGCCGGAAACTGCCGAATCGCTGCCGACTGAACTCGGCCGTGTCGTCCGACAAGGCCCGTGCCGAGATGTCCCGGATAGTGAAATCTCGCTGCCCGACCAACCCGACCATGTCAAGAGACACGGCCGTGTCACACTCTTTCGGATAGTGAATTCTCGCTGTCCGACCGACCCGACCATGCCAGGCGACACGGTCGAGTCCTGCCGAACATGTGCGCCCGCACATGCAGCTGCGGCCGTGCCAATCGGCACGGCCCGTGTCCGACAGCCAACCAACTTCTATTATTGCTGATTTTTTATGTGTTTTGTTGTTTTCCCTTCCCTCACATGTCATGATTAGACTTACATGTTATGTGGAGTGACTTATAACTAGGTTTATTATGTGATTCCCTCCCTATGATTTGATTCCTTTGTATTTTATCTTGATGTTTTGTTTTTCATTTCAAGATCATGTGATCTTGCTTTTATTCCTTAGTTGTTTAGAAGACTACACTTCTATAAGTAGTCTTGTTCATGCTTGTATGGGGTATTGTATGTTGAAGAAATAAGAACACACTTGTGTTTTCTTGGTGAATGCCTTTCATCGAAACCTTGATTATAATTCGACGCGTTTTCGAGTTTTAATCTAATCGATTCTCAATAGGTCTTGAGGAAAGATTAACTTATCAAACTATAGGTCTAGTTTGATAAATCATTCATATTGTTCTTATTTACGTAAGCCGAATTGCCCTACTTTCGGTTATTTCTTACGAGTGTTACACATATTCGAGTGTGGTGAGGATCAACAATATTTCCGCTGCATTATATATGAGTTTACATCCATTTTCATACGTAATACGTATCACAAGCAGAGTATCAACTATCAAGCTGCCTCAGAGGCTAGCAAAGAAGCATTTTGGATCCAGAAGTTTATACAAGAACTTCAAGTGGTGCCTAACGCGGAGTTGCCTATATCACTATTATGTGATAATGATGGAGCTGTCTCTCAAGCTAAGGAGCTGAGGGCTCACCACAACACCAAGCATATAGAGAGAAAGTACCACATTGTTTGAGAGATGGTGGAAAAAGCATATGTTTCATTGCAAAGAGTAGACTCAGAAGACAATGTCTCTGACCCGCTGACTAAGCCATTATCTCAGGCCGTCTTAGTAACACATCTGAAGAACATGGGTATTGTATATCATGATGTGTGGCATTGAGTGCAAGTGGGAGATTGTTAGGAATATGCCCTCGAATGCCACTCAGGGGATGAGAGAGTAGGGGCATTGTACTTGTGATTATGAATAATTAATAAAAAGGCAATACGATTCAATCACTGTTTATTATATTTCAAATGCATTCTTGATTTGGTAAACATTGAAGTGAAGTCCATGTAAATAAATCGAATATTCCATTCTCGTTATGGGATAAGAGAAAATGCATTGGAAGTGTTTAAAGTTCATTTACGTAAATCGTTCGCAAGTCAATAAACTTAAATGGGCATTAAGTTTTAACAAGACTTGTATAACTGATGCTAGGAAATGTGCATGTCTTGATAGCATAGTTATAAGTATATTGGTGGGACCAGTATACTCGAACATGACTCATACTCGATTCAGTCACACGGTATTCACTCTCGGAGAGTCGATGACAAATCGAAAGGTTGTGATAGTATACGTGGACCTTTGACTTGAGGGTTCAGTAGAAGATGTGCCTGTGACGTTTAGTTTGTCATTAGAGTAGTTAGACTCATTTGCTTAATTATTGAGTCAACCTCGAAGTGCGGACTATACGGACAGGTAATAGTCTTTACTGTACGCCAAGAAAGGATTCTATCTCCTGTTAGTGAGCAGGCGAATGTCCTATACGGTTAATGGCAAATAGGATCATAAGTCTTTGGCCAAAGCGTTCTGATATAGTCGTATTAGATACACTATTAATCAGTCGGTCTTGATTTGCATTAACACATGTATAGAGTCTAGTCAACAGTAGGGTTTGACTTTACCGTGACCCGAAGACTTGACCGGGACATCTGATGAAGGGTTTATACGTATATAGTATTCACGACATAATGGTTCTGGAATGATCCCTTCATTCATTCTCGGTCGGGGTTTACAGTGCGGCCCGCTAGGCTGACTAAGTGCTGCCCGCACTCATTGGTTCCTCTCAATGCTGGCTGAGACGGACCTACTGATACGAATTATCCGGGGAGAGGTGGATACGTATCGGTCGGAGTGTACGTATGAATATGATAGCGGAAGGCTTTTATGAATATGGAGTTTTTCGGATGTATTTTGTGATGTAATATCGAATATGACGATGAAAATTCGAACAAATGGAAAATGGAAGTAATATCGGGAAAATGATAATATCGATCAAGAAAACTTGAACGATCAAGAACAAGGGTTTATCGAATTAGACCTATAACTCGATAAGTTGATTTCTTCCCAAGACCTATTGAGAATCAATCGGATTAATATTCGAAACGCGTCGAATAAAAATCAAGTTTCGGTAAAAATCATTTACCAATGATAGAAACACAAAGTGTTTTCTTTCTCATTCAACATTCATAATACTCTATGTTACAATGCTTACACAAGCCTATATATAGGAGACTTCAAGTCTTCCTATAATAAAAGAAAATAATTCAAAGATTTATAAAATCTTTGAATAATCAAAATAAAACATAAAAGGAACAACAATCCTAATTTTAGGGAAACACAATCCCTAAAATGAGTAAAAACAAGGCAAAGACAAACACACAAAAGAAAATACAAAAAGGTGAAATCTTCCTACAGGATCAGTAGTGTCGCGACACGGCCGCGCGCGACAAGGACACTCGGCACGGGCGCGGCTGTCGCGATGACTCGGCGTGTACGCCCGGCTGCAGTCGTGGCGGGCGAGGACATCCGACAGGACTCGTCCGAAGCGGTGACCGGCACGGCGCGGCCCGACAAGGACGTTCGGCGTGGGTCCGATCGTGTCTGGAACACGGTCGGGCCGTCGCGATAGATTACGGCTTATCCGGCATAGTTCGACTCGGCCGTGCTGCATAACACGGTCGAGTCACGTGGCGATGACTTGGGCGTTTACGGGCGAGTGCGGCACGGGCCGTGTCGGACGACACGGTCGGGTCCGGCCGGATGCTCGGCGATTCGGCGAGAGGTGATTTTCCTACGGTGGTGAATTTTCCTAAGGTGCTCGGCATTTTCCAGCGGTGACATTTTCCGAGGTTGTGACATTTTCCGTGAGTTGTGTCATTTTCCGGCTTGTGTCCGTTTTCTCGCCTAAAAATATAGTCGCACGTGCACGCGTCGCGTTGTAAGGCCTTTAACGTCGATTCTTGCTTGGTTTCTTTATTCGGACTATTAAATTCCGTATCATCCCTCCCCTTTAAAGGAATTGTCCTCAATTAGAACTTCCTTCGTCAAGATAATTAATTAAAGCTTCTAAGTACTTGATCTCGAAAATGTCCGGCATGACGTACATGGCCCAAAATCTTGAGACGATAAGTAGTATGGGATCTCCGGGAATCACCAAACAAATAACTATCATTATTAATGAAATAATAATAATTATTATTCTGTGAGGCAAAATCTTTATCATCGTGGTTGAATTCATTGGATGCAATTTCAAGAACCAAGAAAATTGCCTCGGAATCACCTTTCACATCAAAACATTGGGAAGGCTCGTCTTTAAGCTCGGTATTATAAACATGAACCACTGGGTAAATATAGCACCTTTCTTCATCTTTATCAAAAATAGGTGGTCCATCATAATTATGGATTTCATGAAGCATGGTCGTGTGGCATGGTGGTTGTGAGACATGGGAAGCTGGATCTCGATCCTGTACTGCGGTTATAGCGACAATCAGGGTTGCCAAGACTGTGGAAGATGGCGGTGGCGGCACAGGTAAATTGTCGTCATCCCATTGACAAGAACTGTCAAAAACTCCATCAATGGCGGTAGCCAAGTGAGACCAGAAGAAATCAAATTCCTCCATTTTAGTTCCAGAATCGGTGTGGCTAGAATCAAGTTCCTCATCATTAACATAAGTTGGTCCGTCTTGGTCAAATTTGCCAACACAACCAACTGGCTCATGCTCAAAGTAGCAAGATCCGGGTTCGTCGACTAGGGAGACACGGCTCAACTCATCTTCTTCGTTGAATTGATCCGTTGAAAACTCTGTCTCGTCTACTTCATTGAAAATGGTGGTAGGGACATCGTCTTCGTCAAAAAAAATTTCGCTGGAAATTCTTCGATGAAAAAAAAATCTTTGATCAAAGGTTGGCGGCGGGGCGTCGAAGGATTGGTGGTGGGGAAACAACGACTGGTGGTAAGATGTGGCTTTGAACCTTCGCTTGAAATATTTTCTGAATTTTTGCCAATCTATAATTTTAGGCTTACGTTGTTTTGAACGGGACTGTTTCAATTTTTGCCACCAGAAGGCGGCGCTACCGCGGAGGCGCTTTGTCACCAATAAACGCGCGGTTGATCGGGCGACCTTGAAGTCCGAGTGCTCCTCACAAGCATGGAGCCAATCTATGCACGCATCTGGATTACTATCTCCGTGAAATTCCGGTATGCTGCGGAATTTGGCCAAGAAATCAATATCGTTGGCATCGTCTCTGCATCTTTCTTGCATATGTTGCTCCGGTAAGCCGTTTAGTGCGTCACGGAGTTTCATCAAGAAATCGAGCTCGGAGAAATCCATAACAAGAATCAAGAGATAGTTCTTGATAAGAAATCGGACAGAAAATTTGCCAAGAAATCCGTGAAGAATGAACCAAGAAGATGATCAAAGAATCTGATCTCCACCGTTCAGACTGTAGTTCAATGAGTTGGCTTACATTTGTCAAAATTTCGTGACGATCCAACGGTCGAATCCACGGGAAACTTTGTTTTCTTCCGACTGCGCTAATCTCAACAAAAAAAAATTCGTTGAATAATTCGCCCAAGGAGATGACCTTGGGCTCCGATACCACTTATGATACGAATTATCCGGGGAGAGGTGGATACGTATCGGTCGGAGTGTACGTATGAATATGATAGCGGAAGGCTTTTATGAATATGGAGTTTTTCGGATGTATTTTGTGATGTAATATCGAATATGACGATGAAAATTCGAACAAATGGAAAATGGAAGTAATATCGGGAAAATGATAATATCGATCAAGAAAACTTGAACGATCAAGAACAAGGGTTTATCGAATTAGACCTATAACTCGATAAGTTGATTTCTTCCCAAGACCTATTGAGAATCAATCGGATTAATATTCGAAAACGCGTCGAATAAAAATCAAGTTTCGGTAAAAATCATTTACCAATGATAGAAACACAAAGTGTTTTCTTTCTCATTCAACATTCATAATACTCTATGTTACAATGCTTACACAAGCCTATATATAGGAGACTTCAAGTCTTCCTATAATAAAAGAAAATAATTCAAAGATTTATAAAATCTTTGAATAATCAAAATAAAACATAAAAGGAACAACAATCCTAATTTTAGGGGAAACACAATCCCTAAAATGAGTAAAAAACAAGGCAAAGACAAACACACAAAAGAAAATACAAAAAAAGGTGAAATCTTCCGGCAGGACTCGGCCGTGTCGCCTGACACGGCCGCGGCGCGACAAGGACACTCGGCACGGGCGCGGCGCTGTCGGCAGTGACTCGACCGTGTCTGCTTGACACGGTCGCGGCGGGACAGGGACATCCGACAGGGACTCGTCCGACAGTGACCCGGCACGGGCGCGGCGCTGACAAGGACGTTCGGCGTGGGTCCGATCGTGTCCTGGAACACGGTCGGGCCGTCTGGCAGTAGATTCTGGCTTATCCGGCATAGTTCGACTCGACCGTGCCAGACAACACGGTCGAGTCCTGTGGGCAGTGACTTGGACGTTTCTGGACGAGTGCGGCACGGGCCGTGTCGGACGACACGGTCGGGTCCGGCCGGCAGTGCTCGGCCAGTTCCGGCAGGAGGTGATTTTTCCGGCCGGTGGTGAATTTTCCGGCAGTGCTCGGCATTTTCCGGCAGGGTGACATTTTCCGGCAGGTTGTGACATTTTCCGGCAGGTTGTGTCATTTTCCGGCTTGTGTCCGTTTTCTCGCCTAAAAATATAGTCGCACGTGCACGTCGCGTTGTAAGGCCTTTAACGTCGATTCTTGCTTCGGTTTCTTTATTCGGACTATTAAATTCCGTATCACCTACGGAGTCGCGCATCAGGAGCTTTGACGGATAAATGTGAATTTATTATCTCTCTAATTATATTAGATATTAGACATCTAATTATGATTTATTGGATAAATCAAATAGCGGTATTAAAATTAAGTTACCGGGTAATTAATTTAATTCATAAATTATATTTCTTACAGAAATATATTTATATTTGATATAGTTAATTAATTAGATTAATTAATTAATATAAATACATTGATGATTAAATGGAGTGTATTTAACGGAGTCGTTTGACGAACGTCCGGTACACGAGCCGAGTGGCTCGGCTCGTTTTCTAGGAAACTTCCTTGTAGGCCATCCCCTCTGGCATGGCATGATGATGATCATGTGTGTGGGGACTCACTTAGAGTTGAGATTCCCACATTATGGTTAATGATAGTTGTAAAGGAATTTTTTATTCCTTTATAATATAATATCATCACATCACAACTAACACACATATAATACAACTTGAGAAGTGAAAGTGTGTGTATGGTATTGTGTTTCACCCGTGGGACATCTGGAGGGAGAGAGAGATTTTTATTTTTTCTTGTTTTTCCATTTTGAGTTGAGAAAAATTAAGAAAGAAAATAAGATATAAATTCCTATAGTAATTCCTAGCCGTGTTCTTAGAGAACGAATTGCTATCAAATTTTTCTGGGCAACTTCCGACACGTGTAAAGTAGAGGCTTCGAAGTTTCGGTGCTTGGAACGAAGGAATTTCGTGTTCGGGACGGGATTGTGATCATCGTCTACATTTTACGAAGATTTATTTCAAAGGCTTCAAGGGCATGATCCTTTATCTTTGTATTTAATTTTTTCATATATACATTACTTGATCGATCCTGTTTGGGAATCGTATTTATTTCCGCTGCATATTTCATTTTATTTTTGGAATCCCAATACTATCATCATTTTCAAGCTTCTAAGTCGGATTAATCATCATTCAATCCTTTCCAACACACCAAATCAAGGTAAACATCTCTTGGATCTAGAATTTCAGAATCTGAGTGTTTTACTTCCGATCTCTTCAAGTTAGCTTGATATTATGTTGGAATATGTTAGATATGGATTATCTACCTTGGATACATGTAATTCTACGGATTTTTTGGTATATATTTCGGAATTTGTGACTATTTGGAATTGTTCAAGAACACCTTGGGTGTTGACTTTGGTATTTTAGGGGTTTTCGACTATATATTTTCGTAATCTCGAATGAAGTATTCCTATTGGATTATTAATGGTATTAATGAGGTTTTGTTGGACTGAATCATTCATTGGAAGTTGGTTTTCGGTATAATTGAGTTTTGGTTGTAAACAATTGAAGATTGTTTACAACGTGTTTGTTAGAATGCCCAAATGAGTTTTGGGTAGTGTTGTATTGACATTTGAGTTAGTTGTGATCATGCTTGATTCGTATATTAAGCGTATTGTTGGTACTTGTGTTATTCAAGGTTGTTCGAGCGGTCGGTATTTCCATTAAGGACGTTGATCGTGGAAGGACTTTTTCGCCTTTGGTTTGAGGCAAGTTTTATAATTGTACTACTCAATGAGATTAATGTTATCATATATACGTATGAATGTGTTGTATCATTCTGAGACTTAGTCTCTTCATGAATTCATTGATATTAGGGGATCGTTCGATACGATACTCTTCGGCAATTATGCCAAATGTTTATTATTGTTCGTTAATGGCCGGTTCAAGGTATTAGAATACTCGTTGTTAATGTTATTGTTGATAGCCGGTTCGCGGTATCGACGTATCGATTGTTGTTGTTAATATTGATGTCGATCTAAGACATTGTAGTAATCGTTGTTATTAATGTTGGCGTTCTGTCATTCATGTTATATCGGCCGATTGAAGGCATTGGTGTACTCGTTCTCATCTTCATCGCCGGTAACCGATTAAAGGTGCCGAGGCATTCATTGTATCATTATTATCGATTGGCCGTTCTAAGGCAATCGAGATGATCAATCATTCTTCGTATCATTGTTATCGATTGGCCATTCTAAGGCAATCGAAGTGTTCAATCATTCATGGTATCATTGTTATCGGTTGGCCGTTCTAAGGCACTCGATGTATTGAATCATCTGCTGCATCGTTGTTATCGATTGGCTGTTCCAAGGCAATCGAGGAACTGAATTGGGATTATCACGGATAGTTCCCATCCGTTGTATCATTTTTATCGATTGGCCATTCTAAGGTAATTGAGGTATTGAATTGGGACCGCCGAGGATGGTGTCCATCCGTGAGTCATTGTTGTCGTGTTGGCCAACTCAAGGCAGCACCGTATCATTCTTGTGAATTCAGTAATATTTGGATCGTTTCCGTTTGTGATTAGTTGTGTTTTGGACGCTAGTCTCAGCTAGTGCTCGATGGGTAAGTTTGGGGAGTTTGAAACCTCCGCGGTTGACTTCCCAACACCTACAGTCAGTAGGTCAATGGTCACTGGGTGATTTCATTATGGGTAAGTTTGGGGAGTTTGAAACCTTCGCGGTTGACTTCCCAATACCTACAGCTCAGTAGGTCAACAGCCATTGGATGGTTTCATTGTGATACGGCTTCGTGCCATGGCTTCGGCCCTCATTGATACAACTTCGGACTATTTTGGTTTCAGGTGATTGTGTTGATTGACAGCTTCGGCTGTGTTACTTTTAGGCCCTTGTGATGCCTTGGTACTTTTCGTTGGAGCCTTCGGGCATTGTGGTTCATAATTAATTCAGTTCTGGTTTGGTTCATGTTGTGTAATTCATTGTGATGCTCTATAATTATGATTCGTCGTTGGGCACTTATGTTCTAACCTATTGAACAGGTATTAATAGTATGCCGTGGGCATAGTATTTCCCGAATGCTCAGTTCTTATCTTGGTTTGTGAGCATCTCGTATTATTATTATTTTACCGTTTCATTCTGCCTTTGGATGCATATCATGTTATACATATATTTGATGTTCATTATCTGGATGACAGACCCCGTGGGGGCGGAACATGTTTTCATGTTTTAAGTGCTTGCGAGGAGAGAGTTGAGACACAGGGGCATGACGAAGGCGACGAGGCATTCGAGCGATACTAGTCCGAGTTGTTTTTGTTGGTCAGTCAGTTGGAGTGTACTCCAGTTGTCTCAGTTGTTGTCATGTTGTATTATCCGAGCAAGGCTTGTGGATGTCATTGTATTTCATTTTGGCCATGTAGGCCCACTTTTGTCGTTGAAATTCCTTATCGAAATATTGTTTCGGATATCATAGTAGGGACTGTGATCTCCCTTGTTGGTTACTTTGATATATTTTAGTCATGTTCGCTTGGTGTATCTCCTGGCGTGGGGTCCACGGCACTATAATAACCCAATAGGATTTGGGGGTGTTACAGAAGATGGTATCAGAGAGTTGGGTTGTGAGATACCCTGATATGTGAGTGATGTGGCTCAACCGACGCGGTAGTAGTGGGACTGTCAGGTTATGACAATCTGGACAGTCGGGTTTTGTGAGTCGTGATATTTGTACGACTGCACGAGTCATTCATTCATCGAGTCGTCAGTGAAGACTAGTATCGCGAGACCTCGAAGCTTCGTATGACCTGTGTAAGGACTCGATTCTCTTTATGTTCATACATTCATCATGACATTAATTATACATGCTATGTTGAAACCTATATGTGATATTAGTGTTACGATAGATTCATGACTAATTATTTTGGAGCACGTGTGACCTGTGTAAGCATTAAGGATCAACTCATTCATCAGTCAACAATCCTCAATCATCATTTTTGATCTTGTCGATCATGTTAATTCATTAATCACTCAGTCAATCTCATTGCTCAGTTGTTGATCTTGTGGATCGATTTATCAACCTTGTTAACTTGTTCAAGGTAATCATTTCGGGAATTTCATCATATGATCATGTTACCTCACTTGATCTTTCATGCGATCTTATCATATTCCGGCGTAATGTCAATGATCATTTTATTGCATTATTAATGCATTCATTGTGATAAGCGTGTATGCTCATTATTGTCATTCCGTAACGTAACCATAATGCGATCTTCATACGGGATCTATAATCATCACGTGACTTCCCTGCTTCAGTATGGATAGAGATGTCAGAGGACGCAGGAGAAGAGACCGCGGTGCGGGCCGAAACCCGGGATCTCGTGTTGATGCGATTACGGCATCTCCAAACGAAGTAAGCGAAGTAAGAATCGACGTAGGTGACGATACCAAGTTGCATCCACATGCACCTACGTACTTTGGTGAGAAAACATCCGCGGAAATGGGAACGATCTTAATAATCGGAACCGGGATAACTTAGACGTATCAAAACATGCACACGTATGCATGTTCATGCATACAAAATCGGCCATATTAGGGGAGATTTCGGCCGATTGTGATGGGTGATCCTTGAAGGATCTTTTGTCCCCACTACTTTAAATAATTGCTCTCATTTTCAAGCCCACCAACAAGATCAAGGAAAGAGATTTGATTCACTCCACTCTTTTGAAAGCATTTCGGCCGAACCACATGTGGAGGAAGAATACAAGATGTTGCTTTCTTGTTCAAGTCCTTGTCTAAGCCTTATCACATGAGATAGATGGTGATCTCCTTCCTTCATGCTACCCCACGGCCGAATTCATCATGGAAGAAGCCAAGGATGTGTTTTTTTTAATCCTTGTCAAAAAGTCTTTGTTGTTAGTTTAATAAATGCTTGTATTTTAGCTAGATTTTGTGTGATCTTGTTTGGCTTGTTTAGGAGATATAATGGCTATATAATAGCCTCATCCTCAACCATTTGTAATCACCTTCGAATGAAGAAAAAACGAAATACATCACATGTATTCCAGTTGAATGATTTTCAGCACACTTCGATTATAATTCGACGCGTTTTCGAGTTGTGATTTAATCAATTCTCAATAGGTCTTGAGGAGAGATTGTCTTATCAAACTATAGGTCTAGTTTGATAATCTACTTTCATTTTATTCGTGTTTTCGCAAAGCCGAATTGCCCTACTTTCGGTTGAATTTTACGAGTGTTACACAAAAACGAGTGTTGTGAGGAAACAAATATAACCGCTGCATTTTCCGGCGAATTTACGTACATATCATACGTAAATTCGTATCATTAGTGGCATAGGAGCCCAAGGTTACTTCCTTGGCGAATTTTTCTTGGCGATTTTCTTATCAAAGCTACCTTATCATGGATTTTTCCGACGATTTCATGGAGAAACTACGTGAGGCACTACACAGCATGCAAGAACCACGTTTTTAAGCAAGAAGAGGAGGATATAATGCACATTCACCGCGTCATGTGGATGAATTTAAAGTTAATGAACTTCCGGAATTTGTCGGAGGTACTAATCCCGAAGTTTACTTGGAGTGGGAGAGGAAGATTGAACGTATGTTCGACTTCAAACACCTTAACGTTGAGAAACGTTGCAAATATGCAATTCTCAAGTTAGGGAAGGGCGCTTCCTTATGGTTCGAGGGTATGAAAACACAACGAGCTCGTGCGGGAAAAGAGAAAATCCGTTCTTGGGATTCTTTGAAGAAAAAACTACGTAAAAGGTATGTCCCGACATCACATCGGTTAACCTTATACCTAAAAATTGCGGAGTTCGTACAAGGAAAACTAAGTGTGGAAGAATACATCGACGAATTTGAAGGCTTGGCCTTAATGGGAGAACTTGAAGAAAATCAAGAACAAAGAATGTCACGTTTCTTACGTGGCCTAAACCGAAACATTTCATATACGGTGGAATTATACCCATACGAAGATTTTAACACTTTATGCGGACTATGCATAAAAATTGAAGCTCAAAACAAGTTGAAGTTTACCAAACCCGAATTCCCATACAAATTCGGAAATGCAAGTGCCGGCTCAAGTTCTTGATACGAATTACGTAATAAGATGAACGTAAATTCTTCGGAAAATGCAGCGGATATATTTTGTTACCTCACAACACTCGTATATGTGTAACACTCGTAAGATATTACCGAAAGTAGGGCAATTCGGCTTACATAAACAAGAACAATATGAATAATTTATCAAACTAGACCTATAGTTTGATAAGATAATCTTTTCTCAAGACTTATTGAGAATCGATTCGATTAAAACTCGAAAACGCGTCGAATTATAACCAAGGTTTCGATGAAAAGCATTCACCAAGAAAACACAAGTGTATTCTTATTTCTTCAACATACAATATCCAAAATGAAAGCATCAACAAGACTACTTATAGCATGGTAGTCTTTTTAGCAACTAAGGAATCAAACAAGATCACATGATCTTGAAATGAAAAACAAAACACAAGATAAAATACAAGGGAATCAAATCAAAGGGAGGGTGAATCACACAACAAAATGAATATAAGACACCCCACATAACATGCAAGTCTAATCATGACATGTGAGGGGAAGAAAAACAACAAAAAATAAAAAAAATCAGCAATAATGGCATTTGCTGGTCTGCCGGACACGGCCCGTGCCGATCGGCACGGTCGCGGCGCGCATCTGGCCGGCAGGGACTCGACCGTGTCGCCTGGCACGGTCGGGTTGGTCGGACAGCGGGAATTGCACTATCCGGAAGAGTGTGACTCGGCCGTGTCGCCTGGCACGATCGGGTTGTGTCGGCACGGGCCGTGTCGGACGACACGGTCGGGTTCGGTCGGCAGTGAGATTTCATTATCCAGGACACCTCGGCACGGTCCGTGTCGGATGACACGACCGGATTCGCTCGGCAGTGATCGGCCAGTTCCGGCAGGTGGTGGTCGGCAGTGATCGGCCAGTTCCGGCAGGTGGTGAATTTTTCGGTCGGTGGTGATTTTTCCGGCAGTTCGTCCATTTTCCGGTCGATTGTCGACCTTCCGGCATAGCATGACACGGGACGTGTTATATGACACGGCTGAGACCGAGACTCCACGTCTTATGTCCGTTTTCTCGCCTAAATACGTAGTAGCCCGTGCATGGCGTGTAGTAAGGTCATTTATATCGATCCTTACTTCGTCTTCTTCGTTCATATCAAATGATTCCGTATCATCTCCTCCTCCTTTAAAAGGAATTGTCCTCAATTCCGAAATTCCGTCATCATCGATGTAAGGTGAGAGGTCCCCAACATTAAAGGTTGCATGAATCCCATAATCTCCCGGAAGTTCTAATTTGTAAGCGTTGTCGTTCACTTTCGCGATTACTTTAAATGGTCCCTCCGCTCGTGGCATTAATTTGTTCTTACGTTTATTTGGAAATCGCTCTTTTCTTAAATGCAACCAAACCAAATCACCAACTTCGAACAATCTCGGCCTTCTTTGTTTGTTCGACTTTCTTTTGTAAGCCTCATTTATTTCCTTGATTCGATTACGTACTTGCTCGTGTAATTTCATCATCGATTTCAATTTTGATTCCGCATCCTTGTGCACTAACTCGTCACTTGGCAATGGAATTAGATCTAACGGCATGTACGGGTTTAGTCCGTAAACTACTTCGAACGGAGAGTGTGCCGTGGCATGAGTAGGAGAACGATTATAAGCGAACTCCGCATGTGCAAGTTTTAAGTCCCAATCCTTCTGGGTCTTGCTCACAAGACCACGTAGTAATGTGCCCAACGTTCGATTGGTCACTTCGGTTTGACCGTCCGTTTGTGGATGATGTGACGTGCTAAATAGTAGTTTGGTTCCCACCTTTCTCCACAAGGTGTTCCAAAAATAACTAAGGAATTTTGAGTCCCGATCCGAAACAATCGTTTTTGGAACCCCATGCAATCGTACGATTTCTCGGAAATACAAATCGGCGACGTTACTCGCGTCGTCTGTCTTGTGGCAAGCCACAAAGTGAGCCATCTTCGAAAATCGGTCTACGACAACCATAATAGCATCTCTCCCTCGTTGAGTACGAGGCAAAGCAACAATAAAATCCATTGAGACATCTTCCCACGGTCTTTCCGGAATCGGCAAAGGCATGTATGCTCCCGGTTTGAATGAGCTTTTAGCAATATGGCATGTCACACACTTATTAATTATGTCGTGTACATTCACTTGCATCTTCGGCCAATGAAAATGCTCTTTAAGGACCTCCAACGTTTTGGCCGAACCAAAATGACCGGCCAAGCCTCCACCGTGAGCTTCCCGAACTAATAATTCCCGAATCGGGTGTTTGGGTAAACATAGGCGATTCCCTTTGAAAAGGAATCCTTCTTGCAACGTAAACTCTCCAAACGGACCGGATTTACACCGAATGAAAACCTCACCAAAATCCACATCCCCATCATAATACTCCTTCAATGCTTCGAACCCAAGCAACCGAATGTCAAGAGTAGAGAGCAAGGCATACCGTCTAGACAAAGCATCCGCCACAACGTTGCTCTTGCCATCTTTGTACTTCGATGAAAAGTGGAATGATTGCAAGAATTCCACCCATTTAGCATGTCTCGGACTCAACTTTAGTTGGCCGTTGATATATTTCAAGGACTCATGATCCGAATGTAGGATGAAATGTTTCGGCCGAAGGTAATGGCTCCAATGATCAAGAGCTCTCACAATGGCATAGAACTCCTTGTCATAAGTACAATAGTTGAGTCGAGCCCCACCCAATTTCTCCGAAAAGTAGGCAATTGGTCGCCTCCCTTGGACGAGGACTGCCCCAATACCCACTCCACTTGCGCCACATTCTACCTCGAAAGGTTGTGAAAAGTCGGGGAACGCTATGATAGGTGCCTCACACATTTTTGCCTTCAACTTTTCAAACGCCCCTTTGGCAGCCCCGTTCCACACAAACGGTCCTTTTTTCAAGCATTCCGTTATCGGACTAGAAATGGTACTAAAGTCTCGTATGAACCTCCAATAAAATGAAGCAAGTCCGTTAAAGGATCGGACTTCCGTGATGGTTTTGGGCGTAGGCCAAGATTTAATCGCCTCGATCTTGGTTTGATCAACCGACACTCCTTCTTTAGAAACGATGTAGCCAAGAAAGGCTACACTCTCGACTAGAAACGAACACTTCTCCTTTTTCCCATAAAGTTTTTGATCCCTAAGGATCTCAAAGACTTTCCTCAAGTGCCCGGTATGCTCTTGCAATGGTCGACTATAAATTAAGATATCGTCCAAGTATACGACGACAAATTTTCCCAAAAATGGCTTAAGTACCTCATTCATTAATCGCATGAAAGTACTTGGCGCATTTGTAAGGCCAAAGGGCATGACGAGCCATTCATATAATCCATGTTTTGTCTTGAAAGCCGTTTTCCATTCATCTCCTTCCCGCATGCGAATTTGATGATAGCCGCTTCTCAAATCAACCTTCGAAAAAATCACCGAACCATGCAACTCGTCCAACATATCATCAAGTCTCGGAATTGGGAACTGATATTTGATGGTTATGTTGTTCACGGCTCTACTATCTATACACATCCGCCATGACCCATCCTTCTTTGGAACAAGTAAAACCGGAACCGCACAAGGGCTCAAACTTTCTCGAACGTACCCGCGGTTCATTAGTTCCTCGATTTGCTTTTGCAACTCCTTTGTCTCCTCGGGTTACATCGATAGGCGGCCTTGTTAGGGAGTGATGCACCCGGTACAAGGTCGACTTGGTGTTCAATCCCACGTAAGGGTGGCAAACCCGGCGGTAAGTCTTCCGGGAAGACATCCGCAAATTCTTGTAGCAAGGTATCGATATCTCTCTTGCCTTGCACAATCACGTCAACATCTCGTGTTTCTTTAATCATCAATAAATACACACGCTCGCCATCGTCAATAGCGTGTCTCACCTCTTTCTCACTAGCAAACATGTTAAGCTTTGGTTTCTCCATTTGATTAGAACTCATCGATCGAATGGCTTGGGGTGCCATCGGTTTAAGCACAATCTTCTTGCCTTTATCTCGTAATTCATATTCGTTACTCCTTCCTCGATGCAAAACATCTCGGTCGAACATCCATGGTCGTCCCAAAAGTACGTGGCATGCGTCCATCGGGAGTACGTCACATAACACATCGTCTCCATATGATCCCATGGTTAAGTTGACCCGTACTTGTCTCATCACCTTCACTTTGCTTCCATCATCGAGCCAATGTAAAGCATACGGTCTCGGGTGAGCCGTAGTAGTTAGCCCGAGCTTGGTGACCATCTCGTTTGATGCTACATTCGTGCAACTCCCTCCGTCTATTATCAAGCTACACCACTTTTCTCCGACTTTGCATTTGGAATGAAAGATTTGGTCTCTTTGCTCCGTATCACTTGGAACGATTTTGGTATGTAGTGCTCGAAGCACTAGAGTAGTATCATATTCCGGAGCGTCATAAGTCTCGCAATCCTCATTCTCTTCCTCGGCCTCCATGTTAAATACGTCACCAAGGCCTTCCTTCTCGTCCTCGACCAAAAGTTCGTCTCGGACCGCAAGAGCTTCTCTTAGTGTCACCACCCGTTTGTTCGGACATGCATTTTGGTAATGGCCGAATCCTTGACACTTGAAACATCGTACCTTCGCCAAACTTGTTTCTTTAGGTACGTAGGGAGTCTTAGGTGCCGTGACACGGACATGACTTGGTGTGGTGCTTTTAGTACCCGAACTCGAACCGGCACTTGGATTCCCGAATTTGGAAGGAAATTCGGGTCTTGAAAACTTCAATTTATTTTGGGCTTCTATCTTTATGCATAGTCCACATAAAGTATCGAAATCTTCATATGGATATAACTCCACCGTGTTGGCTATGTTTTTATTTAAGCCACGTAAAAAACGGGACATCTTTTGTTCTTCGTTTTCTTCTAGCTCTCCTATCAAGACCAAACTTTCGAACTCTTCAATATATTCACCGACACTTAGTTTGCCTTGCATGAAGTCGGCAATCTTCCGGTATAAGGTTAACCGGTGTGATGTTGGCACATACCTCGAAGTTTTCTTTTTAAAGAATCCCACGAACGGATTTTTGCTTTTCCCTCCCGAGTTCTTCGCGTCTTGCTTGCATACGTGGTTCCGGTAGACCGCTTAGTGCGTCCCGGAGTTTCATCAAGAAATCGGGATCGGAGAAATCCATAACAAGAATCAAGAGATAGTTTTGAACAAGAAATCTTCAATAAAATTGCCAAGGAAATAGCCTTGGGCTCCGATGCCACTAATGATACGAATTACGTAATAAGATGAACGTAAATTCGCCGGAAAATGCAGCGGATATATTTTGTTACCTCACAACACTCGTATATGTGTAACACTCGTAAGATATAACCGAAAGTAGGGCAATTCGGCTTACATAAACAAGAACAATATGAATGATTTATCAGACTAGACCTATAGTTTGATAAGATAATCTTTTCTCAAGACCTATTGAGAATCGATTCGATTAAAACTCGAAAACGCGTCGAATTATAACCAAGGTTTCGATGAAAAGCATTCACCAAGAAAACACAAGTGTATTCTTATTTCTTCAACATACAATATCCAAAATGAAAGCATCAACAAGACTACTTATAGCATGGTAGTCTTCTTAGCAACTAAGGAATCAAACAAGATCACATGATCTTGAAATGAAAAACAAAACACAAGATAAAATACAAGGGAATCAAATCAAAGGGAGGGGGAATCACACAACAAAATGAATATAAGACACCCCACATAACATGCAAGTCTAATCATGACATGTGAGGAAGAAAAACAACAAAAATAAAAAATCAGCAATAATGGCATTTCGGTCTGCCGACACGGCCCGTGCCGTTGGGCACGGCCGCGGCGCGCATCTGGCCGGCAGGGACTCGACCGTGTCGCCCGGCACGGCCGGGTTGGTCGGACAATGGAATTGCACTATCCGGAAGAGTGTGACTCGCCGTGTCGCCCGGCACGGCCGGGTTGTGTCGGCAGACGGCCGTGGCTTGACGACACGGTCGGGTTCGGTCGGGCGAGATTTCATTATCCAGACACCTCGGCAAAGCCGTGTCGGATGACACGCGATTCGCCGGCAGTTGATCGGCCGCCAGCAAGCGTTGATCGGCCGCCCGGCAGTGGTGGTGGCGGTGATCGGCGCCCGGCAGTGGTGAATTTTCCACGGTGGTGATTTTTTCAGTCATTCCATTTTCCGGTCGATTTTCGACCTTCCGGCATAGCATGACACGGGACGTGTTATATGACACGGCTGAGACCGAGACTCCACGTCTTATGTCCGTTTTCTCGCCTAAATACGTAGTAGCCCGTGCATGGCGTGTAGTAAGGTCATTTATATCGATCCTTACTTCGTCTTCTTCGTTCATATCAAATGATTCCGTATCAGTTCTACTACGAAAACTACCGTACCTTTTCAAGTCCCTACCCCGGCACCGAAGGTTCCTCACGTTTCCAAGGAAACGAGCTTGGCTAAAGTATGATGTTTTAAATGTCAAGGCTTTGGTCACTATCAAAATGCATGTCCAAATAAACGGGTGGTCACTTTAAGAGAAGCTCTTGCGGTCCGAGACGAACTTTTGGTCGAGGACGAGAAGGAAGGCCTTGGTGACGTATTTAATGTGGAGGCCGAGGAAGAGAATGAGGATTTCGAGACTTATGATGCTCCGGAATATGATACTACTTTAGTGCTTCGAGCATTACATACCAAAATTATTCCAAGTGATACGGAACAAAGAGACCAGATTTTTCATTCCAAATGCAAAGTCGGAGAAAAGTGGTGTAGCTTGATAATAGACGGAGGGAGTTGCACGAATGTGGCATCAAACGAGATGGTCACCAAGCTCGGGCTAACTACTATGGCTCACCCGAGACCATATGCTTTACATTGGCTCGATGATGGAAATAAGGTGAAGGTGACGAGACAAGTACGGGTCAACTTAACTATGGGATCATACGGAGACGATGTGTTATGTGACGTACTCCCGATGGACGCATGCCACGTGCTTTTGGGACGACCGTGGATGTTCGACCGAGATGTTTGACATCGAGGTCGGAATAATGAATATGAATTACAAGACAAAGGAAAGAAGATTGTACTCAAGCCGATGTCCCCGCAAGCCATTTGTTCGATGAGTACTAGTCGAGTGGAGAAACCGAAACTTACCATGCTTGCTAGTGAAAGAGAAATGGAACATGCCATTCATGACGGGGAGCAAGTATATTTGGTGATGTTTAAAGAGACACGGGAAGAGAACATAGGAGTACAAAACGGAGGAGAGCTAGATGTGTTGTTACGCGAATTTGAGGATGTTTTTCCCGAAGAATTACCATCGGGTTTACCACCTATTCGCGGTATCGAACACCAAATTGATCTAATACCGGGAGCACCACTTCCTAATAAAGTCGCGTATAGATGTAATCCCGAGGAGACGAAGGAATTACAAAGACAAGTCGAGGAGCTTTTGGACCGCGGATATGTCCGGGAGAGTTTGAGTCCGTGCGCAGTTCCGGTGTTACTTGTCCCTAAGAAAGATGGTTCTTGGCGGATGTGTGTGGATAGTCGGGCCATGAACAATATCACCGTCAAGTATCGGTTCCCTATCCCGAGACTTGATGATATGTTAGACGAACTACATGGTTCGGTGATCTTTTCCAAAGTTGATTTACGAAGCAGATATCATCAAATCCGAATGCGAGAAGGTGACGAGTGGAAGACAGCCTTCAAAACGAAAAATGGATTATATGAATGGACCGTTATGCCTTTCGGTCTTACAAATGCGCCTAGTACCTTCATGAGGTTGATGAACGAGGTACTTAAACCATTTCTGGGGAAGTTCGTGGTTGTATATTTGGATGACATTCTAATCTATAGTCAATCACTACAAGAACATTTCGGGCACTTAAGGTTAATCTTCGAAACCTTGAGGGACCGAAAATTGTATGGAAAAAAAGAGAAGTGTTCGTTCCTAGTCGAAAGTATAGTCTTTCTTGGCTATGTCGTTTCGAAGGACGGAGTGGCGGTTGATCAAACAAAAATCGAAGCAATTAAATCTTGGCCGACCCCTATGACCGTGACGGAAGTAAGATCATTTCACGGACTTGCTTCTTTTTACCGGAGGTTTATTCGAGACTTCAGCACCATTTCAAGTCCGATAACGGAGTGTTTAAAAAAAGGACCATTTGTATGGAACGGGGCTGCCCAAGGAGCTTTCGAGAAGTTAAAGGCCAAGTTATGCGAAGCACCGATTCTAACACTACCCAATTTTTCTCAACCATTCGAAGTTGAGTGTGACGCTAGCGGAGTTGGAATTGGAGCGGTTCTTATTCAAGGTAAACGACCTATCGCTTACTTTTCGGAGAAGTTGAACGGAGCTCGGTTGAATTATTGTACTTACGATAAAGAATTCTATGCTATCGTACGGGCCCTTGATCATTGGAGTCATTACTTACGGACGAAGCATTTTATTCTACACTCGGATCACGAATCATTGAAGTACATTAACGGGCAACATAAATTGAGTCCGAGGCATGCCAAGTGGGTGGAATTCCTACAATCATTTCACTTTTCATCCAAGTACAAAGACGGTAAAAGCAATGTCGTTGCGGATGCGTTATCTAGGAGGTATGCCTTACTTTCTACTCTGGAGGTTCGGTTACTTGGTTTCGAAATGTTGAAGGAATGTTATGAAAATGATGAAGATTTCGGAGAAATTTTTACTCGTTGCAAATCTGGTCCGTTCGGGGAATTCATGTTACAAGATGATTTCCTATTTAAAGGAAATAGACTTTGTGTTCTAAAACAAGCGGTTCGGGAATTATTGGTCCGAGAAGTTCACGGAGGAGGTTTAGCAGGACATTTTGGCACGGCTGAAATGTTGGAAGTACTAAAAGAACATTTCTTTTGGCCTAAAATGCTAAAAGACGTTTACAATGTTTTAAGTAAATGTGTAACCTGTCACATCTCGAAGAGTTCGTTCAAACCGGGATCATATATGCCTCTACCGGTTCCAGAAAGACCGTGGGAAGATGTATCCATGGACTTTATCGTCGCTTTACCCCGTACTCAACGAGGTAAAGATGCTATTATGGTGGTTGTTGATCGGTTCTCAAAGATTGCTCATTTCGTGGCTTGCCACAAAACCGACGACGCAAGCAACGTGGCCGACTTATACTTCCGAGAGGTGGTTCGTTTACATGGAGTACCGAAGACTATTGTGTCGGATCGGGATTCTAAATTCCTTAGCTATTTTTGGAATACTTTATGGAGAAAAGTGGGAACGAAGCTCTTATTTAGCACTTCGCACCATCCGCAAACCGATGGTCAAACTGAGGTCACAAATCGAACATTAGGGACGTTGTTACGAGGACTTGTGAATAAAACGCAAAAGGATTGGGACGTGAAACTTGCTCATGCGGAATTTGCCTATAACCGATCCCCTACACATGCTACGGCACATTCTCCTTTCGAAATCGTTTACGGGTTAAATCCTTATATACCCTTGGACTTGATTCCATTGCCGAAAGACGAGTTGGTACACAAAGATGCAGAGTCGAAACTTAAGTCGATGATCAAATTGCACGGACAAATACATGATCGAATCAAAGAGGTGAATGATGAATACAAACGGAAATCCAACAATCACAGAAAACCGAGGCTATTTGAAGTAGGCGACTTGGTTTGGGTACACTTGAGAAAAGTGAGATTTCCGAGCAAATGCAAGAACAAACTTATGCCGAGGGCCGAGGGTCCTTACAAAATCGTGGGAAAAGTGAACGACAATGCGTATAAGGTAGAACTTCCGGACGACTATGGGGTACACGCCACTTTTAACGTGGGCGATCTATCTTCTTACCTTGACGACGAGGGAATCACTGAATTGAGGTCAATTCCTTTCAAAGGGGGAGGGGATGATGCGATTACGGCATCTCCAAACGAAGTAAGCGAAGTAAGAATTGACGTAGGTGACGATACCAAGTTGCATGCACATGCACCTACGTACTTTGGTGAGAAAACATCCGCGGAAATGGGAACGATCTTAATAATCGGAACCGGGATAACTTAGACGTATCAAAACATGCACACGTATGCATGTTCATACATACAAAATCGGCCATATTAGGGGAGATTTCGGCCGATTGTGATGGGTGATCCTTGAAGGATCTTTTGTCCCCACTACATTAAATAATTGCTCTCATTTTCAAGCCCACCAACAAGATCAAGGAAAGAGATTTGATTCACTCCACTCTTTTGAAAGCATTTCGGCCGAACCACATGTGGAGGAAGAATACAAGATGTTGCTTTCTTGTTCAAGTCCTTATCTAAGCCTTATCACATGAGATAGATGGTGATCTCCTTCCTTCATGCTACCCCACGGCCGAATTCATCATGGAAGAAGCCAAGCATGTGTTGTTTTTAATCCTTGTCAAAAAGTCTTTGTTGTTAGTTTAATAAATGCTTGTATTTTAGCTAGATTTTGTGTGATCTTGTTTGGCTTGTTTAGGAGATATAATGGCTATATAATAGCCTCATCCTCAACCATTTGTAATCACCTTTGAATGAAGAAAAAACGAAATACATCACATGTATTCCAGTTGAATGATTTTCAGCACACTTCGATTATAATTCGACGCGTTTTCGAGTTGTGATTTAATCAATTCTCAATAGGTCTTGAGGAGAGATTGTCTTATCAAACTATAGGTCTAGTTTGATAATCTACTTTCATTTTATTCGTGTTTTCGCAAAGCCGAATTGCCCTACTTTCGGTTGAATTTTAAGAGTGTTACACAAAAACAAGTGTTGTGAGGAAACAAATATAACCGCTGCATTTTCCGGCGAATTTACGTACATATCATACGTAAATTCGTATCATTAGTGGCATCGGAGCCCAAGGTTACTTCCTTGGCGAATTTTTCTTGGCGATTTTCTTATCAAAGCTACCTTATCATGGATTTTTCCGACGATTTCATGGAGAAACTACGTGAGGCACTACACAACATGCAAGAACCACGTTTTCAAGCAAGAAGAGGAGGATATAATGCACATTCACCGCGTCATATGGATGAATTTAAAGTTAATGAACTTCCGGAATTTGTCGGAGGTACTAATCCCGAAGTTTATTTGGAGTGGGAGAGGAAGATTGAACGTATGTTCGACTTCAAACACCTTAACGATGAGAAACGTTGCAAATATGCAATTCTCAAGTTAGGGAAGGGCGCTTCCTTATGGTTCGAGGGTATGAAAACACAACGAGCTCGTGCGGGAAAAGAGAAAATCCGTTCTTGGGATTATTTGAAGAAAAAACTACGTAAAAGGTATGTCCCGACATCACATCGGTTAACCTTATACCCAAAAATTGCAGAGTTCGTACAAGGGAAACTAAGTGTGGAAGAATACATCGATGAATTTGAAGGCTTGGCCTTAATGGGAGAACTTGAAGAAAATCAAGAACAAAGAATGTCACGTTTCTTACGTGGCCTAAACCGAAACATTTCAAATACGGTGGAATTATACCCATACGAAGATTTTAACACTTTATGCGGACTATGCATAAAAATTGAAGCTCAAAACAAGTTGAAGTTTACCAAACCCGAATTCTCATACAAATTCGGAAATGCAAGTGCCGGCTCAAGTTCTACTACGAAAACTACCGTACCTTTTCAAGTCCCTACCCCAGCACCGAAGGTTCCTCACGTTTCCAAGGAAACGAGCTTGGCTAAAGTACGATGTTTTAAATGTCAAGGCTTTGGTCACTATCAAAATGCATGTCCAAATAAACGGGTGGTCACTTTAAGAGAAGCTCTTGCGGTCCGAGACGAACTTTTGGTCGAGGACGAGAAGGAAGGCCTTGGTAACGTATTTAACGTGGAGGCCGAGGAAGAGAATGAGGATTTCGAGACTTATGATGCTCCGGAATATGATACTACTTTAGTGCTTCGAGCATTACATACCAAAATTATTCCAAGTGATACGGAACAAAGAGACCAGATTTTTCATTCCAAATGCAAAGTCGGAGAAAAGTGGTGTAGCTTGATAATAGACGGAGGGAGTTGCACGAATGTGGCATCAAACGAGATGGTCACCAAGCTCGGGCTAACTACTATGGCTCACCCGAGACCATATGCTTTACATTGGCTCGATGATGGAAAT
The DNA here is from genome assembly GCA_033398695.1 of Orobanche coerulescens. NCBI lineage: Eukaryota > Viridiplantae > Streptophyta > Magnoliopsida > Lamiales > Orobanchaceae > Orobanche > Orobanche coerulescens. Next base: position 57,474,949 of record CM065812.1, on the reverse strand, counting down.
AAGGTGAAGGTGACGAGACAAGTACGGGTCAACTTAACTATGGGATCATACGGAGACGATGTGTTATGTGACGTACTCCCGATGGACGCATGCCACGTGCTTTTGGGACGACCGTGGATGTTCGACCGAGATGTTTTACATCGAGGTCGGAATAATGAATCTGAATTACAAGACAAAGGAAAGAAGATTGTACTCAAGCCGATGTCCCCGCAAGCCATCCGTTCGATGAGTACTAGTCGAGTGGAGAAACCGAAACTTACCATGCTTGCTAGTGAAAGAGAAATGGAACATGCCATTCATGATGGGGAGCAAGTATATTTGGTGATGTTTAAAGAGACACGGGAAGAGAACATAGGAGTACAAAATGGAGGAGAGCTAGATGTGTTGTTACGCGAATTTGAGGATGTTTTTCCCAAAGAATTACCATCGGGTTTACCACCTATTCGCGGTATCCAACACCAAATTGATCTAATACCGGGAGCACCACTTCCTAATAAAGTCGCGTATAGATGTAATCCCGAGGAGACGAAGGAATTACAAAGACAAGTCGAGGAGCTTTTGGACCGCGGATATGTCCGGGAGAGTTTGAGTCCGTGCGCAGTTCCGGTCTTACTTGTCCCTAAGAAAGATGGTTCTTGGCGGATGTGTGTGCATAGTCGGGCCGTGAACAATATCACCGTCAAGTATCGGTTCCCTATCCCGAGACTTGATGATATGTTAGACGAACTACATGGTTCGGTGATCTTTTCCAAAGTTGATTTACGAAGCGGTATCATCAAATCCGAATGCGAGAAGGTGACGAGTGGAAGACGGCCTTCAAAATGAAAAATGGATTATATGAATGGACCGTTATGCCTTTCGGTCTTACAAATGCGCCTAGTACCTTCATGAGGTTGATGAACGAGGTACTTAAACCATTTCTGGGGAAGTTCGTGGTTGTATATTTGGATGACATTCTAATCTATAGTCAATCACTACAAGAACATTTCGGGCACTTAAGGTTAATCTTCGAAATTTTGAGGGGCCGAAAATTGTATGGAAAAAAAGAGAAGTGTTCGTTCCTAGTCGAAAGTATAGTCTTTCTTGGCTATGTCGTTTCGAAGGACGGAGTGGCGGTTGATCAAACAAAAATCGAAGCAATTAAATCTTGGCCGACCCCTATGACCGTGACGGAAGTAAGATCATTTCACGGACTTGCTTCTTTTTACCGGAGGTTTATTCGAGACTTCAGCACCATTTCAAGTCCGATAACGGAGTGTTTAAAAAAAGGACCATTTGTATGGAACGGGGCTGCCCAAGGAGCTTTCGAGAAGTTAAATGCCAAGTTATGCGAAGCACCGATTCTAACACTACCCAATTTTTCTCAACCATTCGAAGTTGAGTGTGACGCTAGCGGAGTTGGAATTGGAGCGGTTCTTATTCAAGGTAAACGACCTATCGCTTACTTTTCGGAGAAGTTGAACGGAGCTCGGTTGAATTATTGTACTTACGATAAAGAATTCTATGCTATCGTACGGGCCCTTGATCATTAGAGTCATTACTTACGGACGAAGCATTTTATTCTACACTCGGATCACGAATCATTGAAGTACATAAACTGAGTCCGAGGCATGCCAAGTGGGTGGAATTCCTACAATCATTTCACTTTTCATCCAAGTACAAAGACGGTAAAAGCAATGTCGTTGCGGATGCGTTATCTAGGAGGTATTCTACTCTGGAGGTTCGGTTACTTGATTTCGAAATGTTGAAGGAATGTTATGAAAATGATGAAGATTTCGGAGAAATTTTTACTCGTTGCAAATCTGGTCCGTTCGGGGAATTCATGTTACAAGATGATTTCCTATTTAAAGGAAATAGACTTTGTGTTCTAAAACAGGCGGTTCGGGAATTATTGGTCCGAGAAGCTCACGGAGGAGGTTTAGCAGGACATTTTGGCACGGCTAAAACGTTGGAAGTACTAAAAGAACATTTCTTTTGGCCTAAAATGCTAAAAGACGTTTACAATGTTTTAAGTAAATGTGTAACCTGTCACATCTCGAAGAGTTCGTTCAAACCGGGATCATATATGCCTCTACCGGTTCCAGAAAGACCGTGGGAAGATGTATCCATGGACTTTGTCGTCGCTTTACCCCGTACTCAACGAGGTAAAGATGCTATTATGGTGGTTGTTGATCGGTTCTCAAAGATGGCTCATTTCGTGGCTTGCCACAAAACCGACGACGCAAGCAACGTGGCCGACTTATACTTCCGAGAGGTGGTTCGTTTACATGGAGTACCGAAGACTATTGTGTCGGATCGGGATTCTAAATTCCTTAGCTATTTTTGGAATACTTTATGGAGAAAAGTGGGAACGAAGCTCTTATTTAGCACTTCGCACCATTCGCAAACCGATGGTCAAACTGAGGTCACAAATCGAACATTAGGGACGTTGTTACGAGGACTTGTGAATAAAACGCAAAAGGATTGGGACGTGAAACTTGCTCATGCGGAATTTGCCTTTAACCGATCCCCTACACATGCTACGGCACATTCTCCTTTCGAAATCGTTTACGGGTTAAATCCTTATATACCCTTGGACTTGATTCCATTGCCGAAAGACGAGTTGGTACACAAAGATGCGGAGTCGAAACTTAAGTCGATGATCAAATTGCACGGACAAATACATGATCGAATCAGAGAGGTGAATGATGAATACAAACGGAAATCCAACAATCACAGAAAACCGAGGCTATTTGAAGTAGGCGACTTGGTTTGGGTACACTTGAGAAAAGAGAGATTTCCGAGCAAATGCAAGAACAAACTTATGCCGAGGGCCGAGGGTCCTTACAAAATCGTGGGAAAAGTGAACGAAAATGCGTATAAGGTAGAACTTCCGGACGACTATGGGGTACATGCCACTTTTAACGTGGGCGATCTATCTTCTTACCTGATACGAATTACGTAAGTAATACGTATAAAATACAACGGAAGATTAACAAGTATCAAAGTATCACTTGAAAATTACTAAGGGTGGCCGAATTTGAATGGGGTTCGGCCGTGAGGTAGTATGATGTACGGATTTTGATGTGTTTTATCGAACTAGACCTATAACTCGATAAAGGTAATCTCTTCCCAAGACCTATTGAGAATTGATCAAGTTAAAATCTCGAGACGCGTCGAAACAATAACTAAAGTTTGTTGAACTCGTTCAACGTATATTTCAAAGAAATACAAGGTTTATTACTTTCAAGATACTTTACAAATACAATGAGTACTACTATATATAGTAGTTTCCAACCGTAAGAAAATACAACAAAACGAGAAAACGAAACTTCCTAGCACTCCTTCAAATCGGCCGAATCATGTAGGGATCATGAAGATTTGGTGGTGATATGATATCAAGCCTTTTGGAATTATTATGGTGATTATGACATGAAGGATAGTGACATGAAGGAGATATTTGATGAAAGTCTTCATCAAATTTTTGTGCAACTTCGGCCGAATCATGGAGGGATTGTGAGGATTTTTGTGGTGATATGGTATCAAGCCTTTTGGAATTACTATGGTGATTGTGACATGAAGGAAAATGACATGAAGGAGATATTTGATGAAAGTCTTCATCAAATTCTCATGCTTGGGCCGTTTTTTATTGAGGTGGGGAAGGAGAAATATCCTCATTTGGAAGTATTATGGTGATGGTGACATGGAGAAGATATTTGATGAAAGTCTTCATCAAATTCTCATGCTTGGGCCGTTTTTTATTGAGGTGGGGAAGAGAAATATCTTCATGCATCTTGACAAATCATGAGTCCCTTTCAAGCATGATATGGCCGAATTTCATGCTTTCGGACCGATTCCGTCGTCGAGTTTTACGTTACTCCGGTTCCGATTAACAACGTAACTCCAATCCGCGTGTTCTTTTCTCCCAAGTATAATGATGCATGACCATGCGAATTTGTATCGTCGTGGATGTCGATTTTTATTGGAGCTTCTTCGATTGGAATATTAGGTATCGTATCAATCTCTCCCATGTGATACTTGACAAGGACAACAAAGATCAAGCTTCCATCCACTTGGTTTGGCCGAATTATTGAAGTGTGGAGGGACCCAAGTATTGTAGTGGACTTTGAAAATGAAGTCTTGAAACTAGAAGAGACAAAAATCTTCATGATCTTGGACCAAATATGATGCTGTCGGTTTTGTCATTTCTGGGATCCAATGGGTCCGAATTTGGTCCTATGGTCTCATAAGATTTGTAGATCTCTTTCTTAGCTTTCCATGGCCACTTGAATCACCTGAATCGGATTTCGGACGAGAAAGTTATGGGCAAAATACTAAAACTGCTACGAAGTCGTCGTGCGCGCGAGAATTGGTAATTTGTCCATGTATTTTGCATGAGGATTTTATGTATGCCTGCGACTCAATCAAGCTTGGTCGGATAATCTTCTTTTTGTATTTGATGATGTTGACCGATTCGTATCATACCCTCCCCCTTTCAAAGGATTTGACCTCAAATCCAGATTTTGAACTTTTTGTGCTGTAAGACTTGACATGTAGTTCATTGGATGCTCGGTCTTAATCACATCATTCCCTTCTTTTTCAAGAAGATTCATTCTTGATTCTAATGCCCGAAAGAAGGATTGATACTCCGGATATAATTGCACTCCTCCCGGTTTGAAGATGTAATTTTCGTCCATAATGTTGACTTTAACTTGTGATTGCGTATTCAAAAGGACAACATGCAAAATGGAAACAAACGACATACCTAGGAGTCTTCCATTACCCTTAATGGAATCCCGAAAAGGTGATTTATGGTTTAACGGAGTAATTTCCAACTCCTGTGCTAAGTGAACACAAATTGCGTCCTCACTCCCTTCAATGATGAATTCGTCCCTTACTATTTTCCGATTATATGATACGATATCTAATATTCCAGTCGGAGAATCTCCAATAAAAATCGACATCCATGATGATGCAAATTCGCATGGCCATGCATCATTATATTTGGGAGAAAAGAATACGCGGCTTGGAGTTACGTTGTTAATCGGAATCGGAGTAACGTAGAATTCGACGACGGAATCGGTCCGAAAGCATGAGAAAATCGGCCATATCATGCTTGAAAGGGACATATTTTGACTTCATATCTTTACAATCTCTACAAAATAAAAAAAGTGATTCCCTCCTTACAAAACAAAGTCACAAACGGCCGAAATGCATATGGATGGAGTGAAGACTTTCTTCATCATGTCACTATCACAAATCTACACCAAATGAGGTGGGATCGGCCGAAATGCATGGGAAGGATGGTGTGTTGTTCTACTTCATGTCACCATCAAAGACCAAAATAAACTTCATGTCCCTTTCACCTAATAACACCAAGAGATTTGATATCTCAATCCTTGGATTTCGGCCGAAATGATGTTGCTAGGAAGTTCGTTTTTTCGTTTTGTTGTATTTTCTTTCGGTTGTAAACTACTATATATAGTAGTGTTCGTTGTACTTGTAAATCATCGAGAATCATAATAAACTTTGTATTTCCTTTGAAATATACGTTGAACGAGTTCGACAAACCTTAGTTATTGTTTCGACGAGTTTCGAGATTTTAACTTTGATCAATTCTCAAAAGGTCTTGGGAAGAGATTACCCTTTTTATCGAGTTATAGGTCTAGTTCGATAAAAACACACCAAACTCCGTACATCACACTACCTCACGGCCGAACACCATCAACTTTCGGCCACCTTTAGCAAAATTCAAGTGATACTTTGTTTCTTATTAATCTTCCGTTGTGTTTTATACGTATTACTTACGTAATTCGTATCATAAGTGGTATCAGAGCCACTTGTCTCACAGTTCTCGACATCACTGAAGAAGATGGCATTCACCGATGAAGAAGTAGCACAACTACGTGACGTTCTTCGTGGCTTGCCGGAGCCCAGAATCCATTCACGACGAGGACATGACACCATGCATGCACCACGACATGCGGATGAATACAAGACCAGCGAACTTCCGGAGTTCGTAGGCGGCACCGATCCTGAAGTTTATCTGGAGTGGGAAAGAAAAATTGAACGAATGTTTGAGTTCAAGGATCTCAATGACGAGGTACGTTGCAAGTACGCGATTCTCAAACTTGGAAAGGGAGCTTCCCTTTGGTTTGAGCGAATGAAGACACAAAGAAGTCGTGCCGGAAAAGAGAAGATACGTTCGTGGGATTCCCTAAAAAGGAAACTACGAAAAAGATATGTCCCGGCTACACACAAGCTAAGCCTGTACCGAAAATTTTCTGACCTCACACAAGGAAAGCTAAGTGTCGAGTAGTACATCGAGGAGTTTGAAAACTTATCCTTGATGGGAGAACTTGAAGAAAGCGAAGAATTGCGCATGTCCCATTTCCTACGAGGTTTGAACAAAAATATTGCTAATTCCGTGGAACTCTACCCCTATTCTGACTTCGATACTTTATGCGGACTTTGCATAAAGTTGGAAAATCAAAACAAAACCAAACTCTCTAAACCCGAATTCCCACCTAAATACGGAAATACCAACTTTGGCGCGAGTTCTAGCTCGTTTCCAAAACCTGTCACCACAAGCCAGTCCGTTACTACCATTCCAAAAACCCCTACCACACCAAAAGAGACGAGCCTATCTAAAGTCCGATGTTTCAAATGTCAAGGATTTGGACACTATCAAAGTGCTTGTCCGAATCGGAGGATTGTGACGTTACGAGAAGCCATAGCCGCCCGAGAGGAATTATTAGCCGAAGAAGAAAGAGTTGGAGATGTTTTTAACTTAGAAGCTGACGAAGAAGAAGAATGCGAGGCATACGATGCCCCGAACTATGACACGAACCTTGTCCTTCGCATGTTGCAAACGAAGGCCGCCCCAAGTGACGAAGAACAACGGGACCAAATCTTCCACACGAAGTGTCGTGTCAGAGATAAATGGTGTAGCTTGATCATTGACGGTGGAAGTTGTACAAACGTGGCATCAAGCGAGATGGTTTCAAAACTCGGTTTGATCACCACGGCCCATCCTAAACCGTATGCACTCCATTGGCTCGATGATGGAAACAAGGTGAAAGTATCAAGGCAAGTGAAGGTCGGACTCACCATGGGTTCGTATGGCGATGACATTACATGCGATGTACTACCGATGGACGCATGTCACGTGTTATTAGGAAGACCTTGGCTATTTGATCGGGACGTACTACATCGAGGGAGGAGTAATGAGTATGAGCTACATGACAAAGGTAAAAAAATTGTTCTTAAACCTATGTCACCTCAAGCTATCCGGACGATGAGTTCGAAAAAAGTCGAAGGACCGAAACTTACGATGTTTGCAAACGAGAAGGAAGTCGAACACGCCATTGACGATGGCGAACGTGTTTATTTGATGATGATCAAAGAGGTCCGAAATCTTGCCACCAAATCGCAACATGAGGAATAAATAGACGCACTATTACACGAGTTTTCGGACGTATTTCCCGAAGACTTGCCGGTAGGATTACCACCTATCCGCGGGATTGAACACCAGATTGATCTTATACCGGGAGCTCCATTACCGAACAAAGCGGCGTATCGTTGTAATCCCGAAGAAACTAAAGAACTACAACGTCAAATTGATGAACTCATGAATCACGGATATGTCCGAGAAAGTTTAAGTCCGTGTGCGGTTCCAGTTCTACTCGTACCAAAAAAAGACGGAACATGGCGAATGTGTATTGACAGTAGAGCCGTGAATAACATCACCGTCAAGTATCGGTTTCCCATCCCGAGGCTAGACGACATGCTGGACGAGTTACATGGCTCGGTTATATTTTCCAAAGTTGATTTACGGAGCGGATACCATCAAATCCGCATGCGAGAGGGAGACGAATGGAAAACGGCGTTTAAAACGAAGAATGGACTTTACGAATGGGTTGTGATGCCATTCGGCCTCACCAACGCCCCGAGCACCTTTATGAGGTTGATGAACGAGGTTCTTAAACCTTTCTTGGGAAAGTTTGTTGTCGTGTACTTAGACGACATTTTGATCTCTGATCGGTCCGTAGAAGAACATCTCGAACATTTGCGGTACGTGTTTGAGACGCTAAGGGAACAAAAACTTTATGGAAAATGGGAGAAGTGTACTTTCTTAGTCGAGAGTCTTGTCTTTCTCGGCTATGTTGTTTCGAAAGACGGAGTTTCGGTCGACCAAGAGAAGATCGCGGCAATCAAGTCGTGGCCGACCCCAAAGACAATCACGGAGGTACGGTCATTTCATGGCCTCGCTTCTTTTACCGACGATTCATACGGGACTTCACACTATATCCATCCGATCACGGAGTGTCTGAAAAAGGGAACCTTTGCTTGGAACGAGACGGCCCAAAAGGCTTTTGAAAATTTGAAGGGGAAATTATGTGAAGCGCCGATTTTGACGTTACCCGATTTTTCACAACCGTTTGAGGTAGAATGCGACGCTAGCGGAGTTGGAATCGGGGCAGTGCTTATTCAAAGAGGCCGTCCCATTGCCTATTTTCGGAGAAGTTAAGTGGCGCCCGAGTGAATTATTGTACTTACGACAAGGAGTTCTATGCTATCGTAAGAGCACTCGATCATTGGAGTCATTATCTGCGTTCGAAACATTTCGTGCTACATTCGGATCACGAGTCGTTGAAATACATCAACGGACAGAGTAAGCTAAGCCCGAGACATGCAAAATGGGTGGAATTTTTACAATCTTTTCACTTTTCATCCAAGTACAAAGACGGGAAGAGTAACGTAGTGGCGGATGCACTATCGAGACGGTATGCCTTACTGTCGATGCTAGATGTTCGTTTGTTGGGGTTCGAGACTTTGAAAGATCACTACAACGACGACTTGGACTTCGGGGAAATTTTTAACCGTTGTAAAACGGCCCCGTACGAGGAATTTGTTTTACAGGATGGCTTTCTCTTCAAGGGAAATAAATTATGTGTGCCGAGACATACGATTCGGGAATTGCTGGTTCGGGAGGCGCACGGAGGAGGACTAGCCGGTCACTTCGGCTCGACCAAGACTGTAGAAGTGCTAAAAGAACATTTCTTTTGGCCGAAAATGTATGGTGACGTCAGCACAATCGTGAGCAAATGCGTAACTTGTCACATGATGAAAAGTTCGTTCAAGTCGAGTACATACATGCCGTTGCCGATACCGTTACGACCGTGGGAGGATGTCTCGATGGATTTTATTGTGGCTTTACCTCGTACTCAACGAGGCAAGGACTCGATCATGGTGGTCGTCGACCGTTTTTCGAAAATGGCTCACTTTGTCGCGTGCCACAAAACCGATGATGCAAGCAACGTGGCGGACTTGTATTTCCGGGAAATAGTTCGTTTACACGGAGTTCCAAAAACTATCGTGTCGGATCGAGATTCCAAATTTCTGAGTTACTTATGGAATACTTTATGGAGGAAAGTCGGTACTAAACTCCTATTCAGTACTTCACATCACCCGCAAACCGACGACGAATGCACCGAGGTAACTAATCGAACCTTGGGAGCATTATTACGAGGGTTGGTAAATAAAACTCAGAAAGATTGGGACGTTAAACTTGCTCATGCTGAATTCGCATACAACCGATCACCCGGTTATGCCACGGCCCATTCACCTTTTGAAGTGGTATACGGATTAAATCCGCACTTGCCATTAGACTTGATTCCCCTGCCGAGCAACGAATTGGTTCACAAGGACGCCGAAGCAAAACTCAAATCCATGATAAAGTTACATGAAAAGATACGGGAACGGATTAAAGAAGTAAATGAAATATACAAACGGAAGTCGAACAAAAATAAAAAGGCGAGATTATTTGATGTTGGCGACTTGGTTTGGATACATTTGAGAAAAGAAAGATTCCCAAGCAAACGGAAGAACAAATTGATGCCGAGAGCCGAGGGTCCGTACAAAATTGTGGAAAAGGTGAATGACAACGCATACAAAGTCGAACTCCCGGGCGAATACGGAGTACACGCGACATTCAACGTAGGTGATCTCTCACCTTATCTTGACGACGATGGCATTGCAGAATTGAGGTCAATTCCTTTCAAAGACGGAGGGAATGATACGATATCTAATATTCCAGTCGGAGAATCTCCAATAAAAATCGACATCCATGATGATGCAAATTCGCATGGCCATGCATCATTATATTTGGGAGAAAAGAATACGCGGCTTGGAGTTACGTTGTTAATCGGAATCGGAGTAACGTAGAATTCGACGACGGAATCGGTCCGAAAGCATGAGAAAATCGGCCATATCATGCTTGAAAGGGACATATTTTGACTTCATATCTTTACAATCTCTACAAAATAAAAAAAGTGATTCCCTCCTTACAAAACAAAGTCACAAACGGCCGAAATGCATATGGATGGAGTGAAGACTTTCTTCATCATGTCACTATCACAAATCTACACCAAATGAGGTGGGATCGGCCGAAATGCATGGGAAGGATGGTGTGTTGTTCTACTTCATGTCACCATCAAAGACCAAAATAAACTTCATGTCCCTTTCACCTAATAACACCAAGAGATTTGATATCTCAATCCTTGGATTTCGGCCGAAATGATGTTGCTAGGAAGTTCGTTTTTTCGTTTTGTTGTATTTTCTTTCGGTTGTAAACTACTATATATAGTAGTGTTCGTTGTACTTGTAAATCATCGAGAATCATAATAAACTTTGTATTTCCTTTGAAATATACGTTGAACGAGTTCGACAAACCTTAGTTATTGTTTCGACGAGTTTCGAGATTTTAACTTTGATCAATTCTCAAAAGGTCTTGGGAAGAGATTACCCTTTTTATCGAGTTATAGGTCTAGTTCGATAAAAACACACCAAACTCCATACATCACACTACCTCACGGCCGAACACCATCAACTTTCGGCCACCTTTAGCAAAATTCAAGTGATACTTTGTTTCTTATTAATCTTCCGTTGTGTTTTATACGTATTACTTACGTAATTCGTATCATTATACGCAGCCACGCTGCTTTCACGTTGGTCGGTATCAAGAACTTCAAAAATGGGAAGCTCGAGATCAATTATGGGCTCCTCTTTGTCATCTGATTCTGTATCAAATATTGGCGGTCCATCATAACCCGATCCACTTTCCATTTTAATATTATCGGTCTCCTTGAATAATGACTCATCAAAATTTAACCCACTAAGCTCATTTCGTACCGCAACAAAGTCATACGACCCACTTTGCTCCGATAGGGCAGCTCGACTCCAACCATCGTCTTCTTTGTCATCAAAAAATGCCGCAGGAAATTCTGTCATATCAAAGTCGTCAGTGACAAAGAGTTTATCTTCAAGATTAGCCGTTTCAGAAAGCATAAGGCCGTGATCTTGTTTCGCGTTACTAAAATGATTTGGTCCGTTTTGGTCAATTTGGCCAACACAACCAACTAGCCCATGATCAAAGTAGCAAGATCTAGGTTCGTCGACTAGGGAGACACGGCTCAACTCATCTTCTTCGTTGAATTGCTCTGTTGAAAACTCTATCTCGTCTACCTCATTGAAAATGGTGGTAGGGACATCGTCTTCATCAAAAAAAACTTTGCTGGAAATACTTTGATAAAAAAAAAATCTTTGATCGAAGGTCGGCGGTGGCGCGTCAAAGGATTGGTGGTGGGGAAACAACGACTGGTGGTAAGATGTGGCTTTGAACCTTCGCTTGAAATATTTTCTGAATTTTTGCCAATCTGTAATTTTAGGCTTACGTTGTTGTGAACGGATCGCTTTCAATTTTGCCACCAAGGCGGCGCTACCGGAGGCGCTTTGTCACCAGTAACGCGGCGGTTGATCGGGGCAGCCTTGAAGTCCGAGTGCTCCTCACAAGCATGGAGCCAATCTATGCACGCATCTGGATTACTATCTCCGTGAAATTCCGGTATGCTGAGGAATTTGGCCAAGAAATCAATATCGTTGGCATCGTCTCTGCGTCTATCTTGCATACGCGTTGCTCGTAAGCCGTTTAGTGCGTCACGGAGTTTCATCAAGAAATCGAGCTCGAGAAATCCATAACAAGAATCAAGAGATAGTTCTTGACAAGAAATCGGACAGAAAATTTTCCAAGAAATCCGTGAAGAATGAACCAAGAAGATGATCAAAGAATCTGATCTCCACCGTTCAGACTGTAGTTCAATGAGTTGGCTTACCTTTGTCAAAATTTCGTGATGATCCAACGGTCTAATCCACGGGAAACTTTGTTTTCTTCCGACTGCGCTAATCTGCCAATGTTATGCGAAAATTCTTCTAACCGTGAAGAACAACCCAAGAAGGTGACTAAATACTTCAACAAAAAAAATTCGGTGAATATAGTTGATCGCCCAAGGAGATGACCTTGGGCTCCGATACCACTTATGATACGAATTATCCGGGGAGAGGTGGATACGTATCGGTCGGAGTATATGTAAGTGTATGATAGCGGAAGGCTTTTACGAATATGGAGTTTTTCGGATGTATTTTGTATGTGAATAATATCGGATATAACAATAAAAAATATCGAACAAGAAGATGATACGAATTACGTATGATACGAATCGGTCAACATCATCAAATACAAAAAAGAAGATTATCCGACCAAGCTTGGTTGAGTCGCAGGCATACATAAAATCCTCATGCAAAATACATGGACAAATTACCAATTCTCGCGCGCGCGACGACTTCGTAGCAGTTTTAGTATTTTGCCCATAACTTTCTCGTCCGAAATCCGATTCAGGTGATTCAAGTGGCCATGGAAAGCTAAGAAAGAGAGCTACAAATCTTCTGAGACCATAGGACCAAATTCGGACTCATTAGATCCCAGAAATGACAAAACCTACAGCATCATATTTGGTCCAAGATCATGAAGATTTTTGTCTCTTCTAGTTTCAAGACTTGATACGATATCTAAATCGAAGAAGCTCCAATAAAAATCGACATCCACGACGATACAAATTCGCATGGTCATGCATCATTATACTTGGGAGAAAAGAATACGCGGATTGGAGTTACGTTGTTAATCGGAACCGGAGTAACGTAAAACTCGACGACGGAATCGGTCCGAAAGCATGAAATTCGGCCATATCATGCTTGAAAGGGACTCATGATTTGTCAAGATGCATGAAGATATTTTCTCTTCCCCACCATAATAAAAATCGGCCCTAGCATAAAGGTTTGATGAAGACTTTCATCAAATATCTCCTTCATGTCATTTTCCTTCATGTCATAATCACCCTAGTAATTCCAAAAGGCTTGATACCATATCACCACTTAATCCTCACAATCCCTCCATGATTCGGCCGAGTTGCACAAGATTGGAAGAAGACTTTCCTCAAAACTTTCCTTCATGTCATTGTCCCTCATGTCTTAGTCACCATAATAATTCCAAAGGGGTTGATATCAAATCTTCACAAAATCCTCCTATTCACTACATACGGCCGAATTGAAGATGCAAGGATAACATTTGGTGAAGATCTTCTTCATGTCACCATCACAAGTCCAAGATTACCTCATGTCTTAATCACCTAATAAAACCAAGATACTTGGTATCTCATTTTAGATATTTCGGCCGAAATGGAAGTTGCTAGGAAGTTTCGTTTTCTCGTTTTGTTGTATTTTCTTACGGTTGGAAACTACTATATATAGTAGTACTTGTAACATTTGTAAATAAGCTGGAAAGTAATAAACCTTGTATTTCTTTGAAATATACGTTGAACGAGTTCAACAAAACTTTAGTTATTATTTCGACGCGTCTCGAGATTTTAACTTGATCAATTCTCAATAGGTCTTGGGAAGAGATTACTTTTATCGAGTTATAGGTCTAGTTCGATAAAACACATCCAAATCCGTATACACTACTACCTCACGGCCGAAATCCATTTAAGTTCGGCCACCCCTTGTATTTTTCGAGTGACACTTTGATAATCGTCAAGACATAATAATCTTCCGTTGTATTTCATACGCATTACGCATTTAATTCGTATCATCTTCTTGTTCGATATTTTTATTGTTATATCCGATATTATTCACATACAAAATACATCCGAAAACTCCATATTCGTAAAAGCCTTCCGCTATCATACACTTACATATACTCCGACCGATACGTATCCACCTCTCCCCGGATAATTCGTATCATAAGTGGTATCGAGCCCAAGGTCATCTCCTTTGGCGATCAACTATATTCACCGAATTTTTTTTTGTTGAAGTATTTAGTCACCTTCTTGGGTTGTTCTTCACGGTTAGAAGAATTTTCGCATAACATTGGCAGATTAGCGCAGTCGGAAGAAAACAAAGTTTCCCGTGGATTCGACCGTTGGATCATCACGAAATTTTGACAAAGGTAAGCCAACTCATTGAACTACAGTCTGAACGGTGGAGATCAGATTCTTTGATCATCTTCTTGGTTCATTCTTCACGGATTTCTTGGAAAATTTTCTGTCCGATTTCTTGTCAAGAACTATCTCTTGATTCTTGTTATGGATTTCTCCGAGCTCGATTTCTTGATGAAACTCCGTGACGCACTAAACGGCTTACCGGAGCAACGTATGCAAGAAAGACGCAGAGACGATGCCAACGATATTGATTTCTTGGCCAAATTCCGCAGCATACCGGAATTTCACGGAGATAGTAATCCAGATGCGTGCATAGATTGGCTCCATGCTTGTGAGGAGCACTCGGACTTCAAGGCTGCCCGATCAACCGCCGCTAAGCCACTGGTGACAAAGCGCTCCGCAGAGAGCGCCGCCTTCCGGTGGCAAAAATTGAAACAAATCCGTTCACAACAACGTAAGCCTAAAATTACAGATTGGCAAAAATTCAGAAAATATTTCAAGCGAAGGTTCAAAGCCACATCTTACCACCAGTCGTTGTTTCCCCACCACCAATCCTTCGACGCGCCACCGCCGACCTTCGATCAAAGATTTTTTTATCGAAGTATTTCCAAAGAAAGTTTTTTTTGATAAAGACGATGTCCCTACCACCATTTTCAATGAGGTAGACGAGATAGAGTTTTCAACGGAGCAATTCAACGAAGAAGATGAGTTGAGCCGTGTCTCCCTAGTCGACGAACCTAGATCTTGCTACTTTGATCATGGGCTAGTTGGTTGTGTTGGCCAAATTGACCAAAACAGACCAAATTATTTTAGTAACGCGAAACAAGATCACGGCCTTATGCTTTCTGAAACGGCTAATCTTGAAGATGAACTCTTTGTCACTGACGACTTTGATATGACAGAATTTCCTGCGGCATTTTTTGATGACAAAGAAGATGATGGTTGGAGTCGAACTACCCTATCGAAGCAAAGTGGGTCGTGTGACTTTGTTGCGGTACGAAACGAGCCTAGTGGATTAATTTTTGATGAGACATTATTGGAGGAGCCCAGCAATATTGAAACAGAGTGTTGGTTAGAATATGACGGACCGCCAGCATTTGATGAGGAACCAATTGATGAAGAGGAATCCATAATAAATCCTATGGTTCCCACCGTAATAAATTCTGTGTTTTCCATTTTTGATGATGAACCCGAGAAATCAGTGTTTCCAATTCTGGAGGAGGAACCCGATGTGGAGTTAACTGCAAGGCCCCATTTCAGATATCCACTCATGTCATGATATCGGTATTACCTGGCGGAGTAAATATTATTATTTTATTAATAATGATAGTTATTTTGTTGGTGATTCTCGAGGGGGCCCCACTACCTATCGTCTCAAGATTTTGGGTCATGTACGTACTGCGGACATCTTCGAGATCAAATACTTAGAGGCTTTAGTTAATTATCTTGGTGACGAAGGGAGTTCGGAATTGAGGACAATTCCCTTTAAAGAGAGAGGGTATGATACGAATCGGTCAACATCATCAAATACAAAAAGAAGATTATCCGACCAAGCTTGGTTGAGTCGCAGCATACATAAAATCCTCATGCAAAATACATGGACAAATTACCAATTCACGCGCGCGACGACTTCGTAGCGCTTTTAGTATTTTGCCCATAACTTTCTCGTCCAAATCCGATTCAGTGTGATTCAAGTGGCCATGGAAAGCTAAGAAAGAGAGCTACAAATCTTATGAGACCATAGGACCAAATTCGGACTCATTGGATCCCAGAAATGACAAAACCGACAGCATCATATTTGGTCCAAGATCATGAAGATTTTTGTCTCTTCTAGTTTCAAGACTTGATACGATATCTAAATCGAAGAAGCTCCAATAAAAATCGACATCCACGACGATACAAATTCGCATGGTCATGCATCATTATACTTGGGAGAAAAGAATACGCGGATTGGAGTTACGTTGTTAATCGGAACCGGAGTAACGTAAAACTCGGCAGCGGACTCGGTCCGAAAGCATGAAATTCGGCCATATCATGCTTGAAAGGGACTCATGATTTGTCAAGATGCATGAAGATATTTTCTCTTCCCCACCATAATAAAAATCGGCCCTAGCATAAAGGTTTGATGAAGACTTTCATCAAATATCTCCTTCATGTCATTTTCCTTCATGTCATAATCACCCTAGTAATTCCAAAAGGCTTGATACCATATCACCACTTAATCCTCACAATCCCTCCATGATTCGGCCGAGTTGCACAAGATTGGAAGAAGACTTTCCTCAAAACTTTCCTTCATGTCATTGTCCCTCATGTCTTAGTCACCATAATAATTCCAAAGGGGTTGATATCAAATCTTCACAAAAATCCTCCTATTCACTACATACGGCCGAATTGAAGATGCAAGGATAACATTTGGTGAAGATCTTCTTCATGTCACCATCACAAGTCCAAGATTACCTCATGTCTTAATCACCTAATAAAACCAAGATACTTGGTATCTCATTTTAGATATTTCGGCCGAAATGGAAGTTGCTAGGAAGTTTCGTTTTCTCGTTTTGTTGTATTTTCTTACAGTTGGAAACTACTATATATAGTAGTACTTGTAACATTTGTAAATAAGCTGGAAAGTAATAAACCTTGTATTTCTTTGAAATATACGTTGAACGAGTTCAACAAAACTTTAGTTATTATTTCGACGCGTCTCGAGATTTTAACTTGATCAATTCTCAATAGGTCTTGGGAAGAGATTACTTTTATCGAGTTATAAGTCTAGTTCGATAAAACACATCCAAATCCGTATACACTACTACCTCACGGCCGAAATCCATTTAAGTTCGGCCACCCCTTGTATTTTTCGAGTGACACTTTGATAATCGTCAAGACATAATAATCTTCCGTTGTATTTCATACGCATTACGTACGTAATTCGTATCATCTTCTTGTTCGATATTTTTTATTGTTATATCCGATATTATTCACATACAAAATACATCCGAAAAACTCCATATTCGTAAAAGCCTTCCGCTATCATACACTTACATATACTCCGACCGATACGTATCCACCTCTCCCCGGATTCCGCTATCATACACTTACATATACTCCGATACCACTTATGATACGAATTACGTAAGTAATACGTATAAAATACAACGGAAGATTAACAAGTATCAAAGTATCACTTGAAAATTACTAAGGGTGGCCGAATTTGAATGGGGTTCGGCCGTGAGGTAGTATGATGTACGGATTTTGATGTGTTTTATCGAACTAGACCTATAACTCGATAAAGGTAATCTCTTCCCAAGACCTATTGAGAATTGATCAAGTTAAAATCTCGAGACGCGTCGAAACAATAACTAAAGTTTGTTGAACTCGTTCAACGTATATTTCAAAGAAATACAAGGTTTATTACTTTCAAGATACTTTACAAATACAATGAGTACTACTATATATAGTAGTTTCCAACCGTAAGAAAATACAACAAAACGAGAAAACGAAACTTCCTAGCACTCCTTCAAATCGGCCGAATCATGTAGGGATCATGAAGATTTGGTGGTGATATGATATCAAGCCTTTTGGAATTATTATGGTGATTATGACATGAAGGATAGTGACATGAAGGAGATATTTGATGAAAGTCTTCATCAAATTTTTGTGCAACTTCGGCCGAATCATGGAGGGATTGTGAGGATTTTTGTGGTGATATGGTATCAAGCCTTTTGGAATTACTATGGTGATTGTGACATGAAGGAAAATGACATGAAGGAGATATTTGATGAAAGTCTTCATCAAATTCTCATGCTTGGGCCGTTTTTTATTGAGGTGGGGAAGGAGAAATATCCTCATTTGGAAGTATTATGGTGATGGTGACATGGAGAAGATATTTGATGAAAGTCTTCATCAAATTCTCATGCTTGGGCCGTTTTTTATTGAGGTGGGAAGAGAAATATCTTCATGCATCTTGACAAATCATGAGTCCCTTTCAAGCATGATATGGCGAATTTCATGCTTTGGACCGATTCCGTCGTCGAGTTTACGTTACTCCGGTTCCGATTAACAACGTAACTCCAATCCGCGTGTTCTTTTCTCCCAAGTATAATGATGCATGACCATGCGAATTTGTATCGTCGTGGATGTCGATTTTTATTGGAGCTTCTTCGATTGGAATATTAGGTATCGTATCAATCTCTCCCATGTGATACTTGACAAGGACAACAAAGATCAAGCTTCCATCCACTTGGTTTGGCCGAATTATTGAAGTGTGGAGGGACCCAAGTATTGTAGTGGACTTTGAAAATGAAGTCTTGAAACTAGAAGAGACAAAAATCTTCATGATCTTGGACCAAATATGATGCTGTCGGTTTTGTCCTTTCTGGGATCCAATGGGTCCGAATTTGGTCCTATGGTCTCATAAGATTTGTAGATCTCTTTCTTAGCTTTCCATGGCCACTTGAATCACCTGAATCGGATTTCGGACGAGAAAGTTATGGGCAAAATACTAAAACTGCTACGAAGTCGTCGTGCGCGCGAGAATTGGTAATTTGTCCATGTATTTTGCATGAGGATTTTATGTATGCCTGCGACTCAATCAAGCTTGGACGGATAATCTTCTTTTTGTATTTGATGATGTTGACCGATTCGTATCATTACCTTGACGACGAGGGAATCACTGAATTGAGGTCAATTCCTTTCAAAGGGGGAGGGGATGATGCGATTACGGCATCTCCAAACGAAGTAAGCGAAGTAAGAATTGACGTAGGTGACGATACCAAGTTGCATGCACATGCACCTACGTACTTTGGTGAGAAAACATCCGCAGAAATGGGAACGATCTTAATAATCGGAACCGGGATAACTTAGACGTATCAAAACATGCACACGTATGCATGTTCATACATACAAAATCGGCCATATTAGGGGAGATTTCGGCCGATTGTGATGGGTGATCCTTGAAGGATCTTTTGTCCCCACTACTTTAAATAATTGCTCTCATTTTCAAGCCCACCAACAAGATCAAGGAAAGAGATTTGATTCACTCCACTCTTTTGAAAGCATTTCGGCCGAACCACATGTGGAGGAAGAATACAAGATGTTGCTTTCTTGTTCAAGTCCTTGTCTAAGCCTTATCACATGAGATAGATGGTGATCTCCTTCCTTCATGCTACCCCACGGCCGAATTCATCATGGAAGAAGCCAAGCATGTGTTGTTTTTAATCCTTGTCAAAAAGTCTTTGTTGTTAGTTTAATAAATGCTTGTATTTTAGCTAGATTTTGTGTGATCTTGTTTGGCTTGTTTAGGAGATATAATGGCTATATAATAGCCTCATCCTCAACCATTTGTAATCACCTTTGAATGAAGAAAAAACGAAATACATCACATGTATTCCAGTTGAATGATTTTCAGCACACTTCGATTATAATTCGACGCGTTTTCGAGTTGTGATTTAATCAATTCTCAATAGGTCTTGAGGAGAGATTGTCTTATCAAACTATAGGTCTAGTTTGATAATCTACTTTCATTTTATTCGTGTTTTCGCAAAGCCGAATTGCCCTACTTTCGGTTGAATTTTAAGAGTGTTACACAAAAACAAGTGTTGTGAGGAAACAAATATAACCATTTGCATTTTCGAATTTACGTACATATCATACGTAAATTCGTATCATTAGTGGCATCGGAGCCCAAGGTTACTTCCTTGGCGAATTTTTCTTGGCGATTTTCTTATCAAAGCTACCTTATCATGGATTTTTCCGACGATTTCATGGAGAAACTACGTGAGGCACTACACAGCATGCAAGAACCACGTTTTCAAGCAAGAAGAGGAGGATATAATGCACATTCACCGCGTCATATGGATGAATTTAAAGTTAATGAACTTCCGGAATTTGTCGGAGGTACTAATCCCGAAGTTTATTTGGAGTGGGAGAGGAAGATTGAACGTATGTTCGACTTCAAACACCTTAACGATGAGAAACGTTGCAAATATGCAATTCTCAAGTTAGGGAAGAGCGCTTCCTTATGGTTCGAGGGTATGAAAACACAACGAGCTCGTGCGGGAAAAGAGAAAATCCGTTCTTGGGATTATTTGAAGAAAAAACTACGTAAAAGGTATGTCCCGACATCACATCGGTTAACCTTATACCCAAAAATTGCAGAGTTCGTACAAGGGAAACTAAGTGTGGAAGAATACATCGATGAATTTGAAGGCTTGGCCTTAATGGGAGAACTTGAAGAAAATCAAGAACAAAGAATGTCACGTTTCTTACGTGGCCTAAACCGAAACATTTCAAATACGGTGGAATTATACCCATACGAAGATTTTAACACTTTATGCGGACTATGCATAAAAATTGAAGCTCAAAACAAGTTGAAGTTTACCAAACCCGAATTCCCATACAAATTCGGAAATGCAAGTGCCGGCTCAAGTTCTACTACGAAAACTACCGTACCTTTTCAAGTCCCTACCCCGGCACCGAAGGTTCCTCACGTTTCCAAGGAGACGAGCTTGGCTAAAGTACGATGTTTTAAATGTCAAGGCTTTGGTCACTATCAAAATGCATGTCCAAATAAACGGGTGGTCACTTTAAGAGAAGCTCTTGCGGTCCGAGACGAACTTTTGGTCGAGGACGAGAAGGAAGGCCTTGGTGACGTATTTAACGTGGAGGCCGAGGAAGAGAATGAGGATTTCGAGACTTATGATGCTCCTAATATGATACTACTTTAGTGCTTGAGCATTACATACCAAAATTATTCCAAGTGATACGGAACAAAGAGACCCAGTTTTTCATTCCAAATGCAAAGTCGGAGAAAAGTGGTGTAGCTTGATAATAGACGGAGGGAGTTGCACGAATGTGGCATCAAACGAGATGGTCACCAAGCTCGGGCTAACTACTATGGCTCACCCGAGACCATATGCTTTACATTGGCTCGATGATGGAAATAAGGTGAAGGTGACGAGACAAGTACGGGTCAACTTAACTATGGGATCATACGGAGACGATGTGTTATGTGACGTACTCCCGATGGACGCATGCCACGTGCTTTTGGGACGACCGTGGATGTTCGACCGAGATGTTTTACATCGAGGTCGGAATAATGAATATGAATTACAAGACAAAGGAAAGAAGATTGTACTCAAGCCGATGTCCCCGCAAGCCATCCGTTCGATGAGTACTAGTCGAGTGGAGAAACCGAAACTTACCATGCTTGCTAGTGAAAGAGAAATGGAACATGCCATTCATGACGGGGAGCAAGTATATTTGGTGATGTTTAAAGAGACACGGGAAGAGAACATAGGAGTACAAAATGGAGGAGAGCTAGATGTGTTGTTACGCGAATTTGAGGATGTTTTTCCCAAAGAATTACCATCGGGTTTACCACCTATTCGCGGTATCCAACACCAAATTGATCTAATACCGGGAGCACCACTTCCTAATAAATTCGCGTATAGATGTAATCCCGAGGAGACGAAGGAATTACAAAGACAAGTCGAGGAGCTTTTGGACCGCGGATATGTCCGGGAGAGTTTGAGTCCGTGCGCAGTTCCGGTCTTACTTGTCCCTAAGAAAGATGGTTCTTGGCGGATGTGTGTGCATAGTCGGGCCGTGAACAATATCACCGTCAAGTATCGGTTCCCTATCCCGAGACTTGATGATATGTTAGACGAACTACATGGTTCGGTGATCTTTTCCAAAGTTGATTTACGAAGCGGATATCATCAAATCCGAATGCGAGAAGGTGACGAGTGGAAGACGGCCTTCAAAATGAAAAATGGATTATATGAATGGACCGTTATGCCTTTCGGTCTTACAAATGCGCCTAGTACCTTCATGAGGTTGATGAACGAGGTACTTAAACCATTTCTGGGGAAGTTCGTGGTTGTATATTTGGATGACATTCTAATCTATAGTCAATCACTACAAGAACATTTCGGGCACTTAAGGTTAATCTTCGAAACCTTGAGGGACCGAAAATTGTATGGAAAAAAAGAGAAGTGTTCGTTCCTAGTCGAAAGTATAGTCTTTCTTGGCTATGTCGTTTCGAAGGACGGAGTGGCGGTTGATCAAACAAAAATCGAAGCAATTAAATCTTGGCCGACCCCTACGACCGTGACGGAAGTAAGATCATTCCAGGGACTTGCTTCTTTTTACCGGAGGTTTATTCGAGACTTCAGCACCATTTCAAGTCCTATAACAGAGTGTTTAAAAAAAGGACCATTTGTATGGAACGGGGCTGCCCAAGGAGCTTTCGAGAAGTTAAAGGCCAAGTTATGCGAAGCACCGATTCTAACACTACCCGATTTTTCTTAACCATTCGAAGTTGAGTGTGACGCTAGCGGAGTTGGAATTGGAGCGGTTCTTATTCAAGGTAAACGACCTATCGCTTACTTTTCGGAGAAGTTGAACGGAGCTCAGTTGAATTATTGTACTTACGATAAAGAATTCTATGCTATCGTACGGGCCCTTGATCATTGGAGTCATTACTTACGGACGAAGCATTTTATTTTACACTCAGATCACGAATCAATGAAGTACATTAACGGGCAACATAAACTGAGTCCGAGGCATGCCAAGTGGGTGGAATTCCTACAATCATTTCACTTTTCATCCAAGTACAAAGACGGTAAAAGCAACGTCGTTGCGGATGCGTTATCTAGGAGGTATGCTTTACTTTCTACTCTGGAGGTTCGGTTACTTGGTTTCGAAATGTTGAAGGAATGTTATGAAAATGATGAAGATTTCGGAGAAATTTTTACTCGTTGCAAATCTGGTCCGTTCGGGGAATTCATGTTACAAGATGATTTCCTATTTAAAGGAAATAGACTTTGTGTTCCAAAACAGGCGGTTCGGGAATTATTGGTCCGAGAAGCTCACGGAGGAGGTTTAGCAGGACATTTTGGCACGGCTAAAACGTTGGAAGTACTAAAAGAATATTTCTTTTGGCCTAAAATGCTAAAAGACGTTTACAATGTTTTAAGTAAATGTGTAACCTGTCACATCTCGAAGAGTTCGTTCAAACCGGGATCATATATGCCTCTCTAGGTTCCCGGAAAGACCGTGGGAAGATGTATCCATGGACTTTATCGTCGCTTTACCCCGTACTCAACGAGGTAAAGATGCTATTATGGTGGTTGTTGATCGGTTCTCAAAGATGGCTCATTTCGTGGCTTGCCACAAAACCGACGCAAGCAACGTGGCCGACTTATACTTCCGAGAGGTGGTTCGTTTACATGGAGTACCGAAGACTATTGTGTCGGATCGGGATTCTAAATTCCTTAGCTATTTTTGGAATACTTTATGGAGAAAAGTGGGAACGAAGCTCTTATTTAGCACTTCGCACCATCCGCAAACCGATGGTCAAACCGAGGTCACAAATCGAACATTAGGGACGTTGTTACGAGGACTTGTGAATAAAACGCAAAAGGATTGGGACGTGAAACTTGCTCATGCGGAATTTGCCTATAACCGATCCCCTACACATGATACGGCACATTCTCCTTTCGAAATCGTTTACGGGTTAAATCCTTATATACCCTTGGACTTGATTCCATTGCCGAAAGATGAGTTGGTACACAAAGATGCGGAGTCGAAACTTAAGTCGATGATCAAATTGCACGGACAAATACATGATCGAATCAAAGAGGTGAATACAAACGGAAATCCAACAATCACAGAAAACCGAGGCTATTCGAAATAGGCGACTTGGTTTGGGTACACTTGAGAAAAGAGAGATTTCCGAGCAAACGCAAGAACAAACTTATGCCGAGGGCCGAGGGTCCTTACAAAATCGTGGGAAAAGTGAACGACAATGCGTATAAGGTAGAACTTCCGGGCGACTATGGGGTACACGCCACGTTTAACGTGGGTGATCTATCTTCTTACCTTGACGACGAGGGAATCACTGAATTGAGGTCAATTCCTTTCAAAGGGGGAGGGGATGATGCGATTACGGCATCTCCAAACGAAGTAAGCGAAGTAAGAATCGACGTAGGTGACGATACCAAGTTGCATGCACATGCACCTACGTACTTTGGTGAGAAAACATCCGCGGAAATGGGAACGATCTTAATAATCGGAACCGGGATAACTTAGACGTATCAAAACATGCACACGTATGCATGTTCATGCATACAAAATCGGCCATATTAGGGGAGATTTCGGCCGATTGTGATGGGTGATCCTTGAAGGATCTTTTGTCCCCACTACTTTAAATAATTGCTCTCATTTCCAAGCCCACCAACAAGATCAAGGAAAGAGATTTGATTCACTCCACTCTTTTGAAAGCATTTCGGCCGAACCACATGTGTAGGAAGAATACAAGATGTTGCTTTCTTGTTCAAGTCCTTGTCTAAGTGATACGAATTACGTATTAAGATGAACGTAAATTCGCCGGAAAATGCAGCGGATATATTTTGTTACCTCACAACACTCGTATATGTGTAACACTCGTAAGATATAACCGAAAGTAGGGCAATTCGGCTTACATAAACAAGAACAATATGAATGATTTATCAAACTAGACCTATAGTTTGATAAGATAATCTTTTCTCAAGACCTATTGAGAATCGATTCGATTAATACTCGAAAACGCGTCGAATAAAAATCAAGTTTCGGTAAAAATCATTTACCAATGATAGAAACACAAAGTGTTTTCTTTCTCATTCAACATTCATAATAATCCCTCAATACATGATGAACCAAGTCTACTTATAGGAGAGTAGTCTCCTACAACTAAGGAATCAATAACTACAAGATCACATGATCTTAGAAATTAAAAACAATAATCAAGATAAAAAAATAAGATTACAAGGAATCAAATATTAGGGGTGGGGATCACACACATGAACATGATTATAAGCCATCATACCATGTGAGGAAAAGGGAGACAAATTAATACACAAAGTGTATAAAATAAAGGAGGCTGCCGGCTGGACACGGGCCGTGTCGATGGACACGGGCCGTGTCGATGGACACGGCCGCGGCTGCATGTGCCATGTGTGGCAGGACTCGACTGTGTTCGACTGACACGGTCGGGCTGGCCGACAGGCGTTTCAGCGCTTCTAGGCGAGTAGGACTCGATCGTGTTCGTATGACACGGTCGGGCTGGTCGGCAGGCTTGCGACGCTTTCCGGAAGAGTAGGACTCGACCGTGTCGCCTGGCACGGTCGGGTTGTGTCGGCACGGGCCGTGTCGGACGACACGGTCGGGTTCGGTCGGCAGCGAGATTACACTTTCTAGGACATCTCGGCATGGGCCGTGTCGGATGACACGGCCGGGTTCGGACGGCAGTGATCGGCCAGTTCCGGCAGGTGGTGAATTTTTCGGCCGGTGGTGATTTTTCCGGCAGTTCGGACATTCCTTTTACGTCTTATGTCCGTTTTCTCGCCTAAAAATGTAGTCACACGTGCACGGCGCGTTGTAAGGCCTTTAACGTCGATTCTTGCTTCGTTTTCTTTATTCGGACTATTCAATTCCGTATCATCCCCTCCCCCTTTAAAGGGAATTGTCCTCAATTCCGAACTTCCTTCGTCGTCAAGATAATTAATTAAAGCTTCTAAGTACTTGACCTCGAAAATGTCCGTAGTGCGTACATGGCCCAAAATCTTGAGACGATAGGTAGTGGGGGCCCCTCGAGAATCACCAACAAAATAACTATCATTATTAATAAAATAATAATAATTACTCCGCCAGGTAATACCGATATCATGAAATGAGTGGACATCTGAAATGGGACGCACGGTTAATTTTACATCGGGCTCATCCTCCAGAATTGGAAACACTGATAATTCCACATCGGGTTCATCATCAAGAATGGGAAACACATGATTTATTACGGACTCCTCTTCGTCAACTGGTTCTGCATCAAAGACCGGTGGCCCTTCATAATCCGACCCAATTTCCATGACACTAAAAGGCTCCTCATCATTAAAATAATTTGGTCCGTTTTGGTCAATTTGGCCAACACAACCAACTGACCCATGCTCAAAGTAGCAAGGTCCAGGTTCGTCGACTAGGGAGACACGGATCAACTCATCTTCTTCGTTGAATTGCTCCGTTGAAAACTCTGTCTTGTCTACTTCATTAAAAATGGTGGTAGGGACATCGTCTTCGTCAAAAAAAATTCGCTGGAAATTCTTCGATGAGAACAAAATCTTTGATCAAAGGTTGGCGGCGGGGCGTCCAAGGATTGGTGGTGGGGAAACAACGACTGGTGGTAAGATGTGGCTTTGAACCTTCGCTTGAAATATTTTCTGAATTTTTGCCAATCTGTAATTTTAGGCTTACGTTGTTTTGAACGGGACTGTTTCAATTTTTGCCACCAGAAGGCGGCGCTACCGCGGAGGCGCTTTGTCACCAGCGAAACTCGGCAGTTGATCGGGGCAGCCTTGAAGTCCGAGTACTCCTCACAAACATGAAGCCAATCTATGCACGCATCTGGATTACTATCTCCGTGAAATTCCGGTATGCTGCGGAATTTGGCCAAGAAATCAATATCGTTGGCGTCGTCTCTGTGTCTTGCTTGCATATGTTGCTCGTGCGGTTTAGTGCGTCACGGAGTTTCATCAAGAAATCGAGATCCGAGAAATCCATAACAAGAATCAAGAGATAGTTCTTGATAAGAAATCGGACAGAAAATTTGCCAAGAAATCCGTGAAGAATGAACCAAGAAGATGATCAAAGAATCTGATCTCCACCGTTCAGACTGTAGTTCAATGAGTTGGCTTACCTTTGTCAAAATTTCGTGACGATCCAACGGTCTAATCCACGGTAAACTTTGTTTTCTTCCGACTTCGCTAATCTCAACAAAAAAAATTCGTTGAATAAATCGCCCAAGGAGATGACCTTGGGCTCCGATACCACTTATGATACGAATTACGTATTAAGATGAACGTAAATTCGCCGGAAAATGCAGCGGATATATTTTGTTACCTCACAACACTCGTATATGTGTAACACTCGTAAGATATAACTGAAAGTAGGGCAATTCGGCTTACATAAACAAGAACAATATGAATAATTTATCAAACTAGACCTATAGTTTGATAAGATAATATTCTCTCAAGACCTATTGAGAATCGATTCGATTAATACTCGAAAACGCGTCGAATAAAAATCAAGTTTCGGTAAAAATCATTTACCAATGATAGAAACACAAAGTGTTTTCTTTCTCATTCAACATTCATAATAATCCCTCAATACATGATGAACCAAGTCTACTTATAGGAGAGTAGTCTCTTACAACTAAGGAATCAATAACTACAAGATCACATGATCTTAGAAATTAAAAACAATAATCAAGATAAAAAAATAAGATTACAAGGAATCAAATATTAGGGGTGGGGATCACACACATGAACATGATTATAAGCCATCCTACCATGTGAGGAAAAGGGAGACAAATTAATACACAAAGTGTATAAAATAATGGAGGCTGCCGGCTGGACACGGGTCGTGTCGATGGACACGGCCGCGGCTGCATGTGCCATGTGTGGCAGGACTCGACCGTGTTCGACTGACACGGTCGGGCTGGCCGACAGGCGTTTCGGCGCTTCTAGGCGAGTAGGACTCGACCGTGTTCGTATGACACGGTCGGGCTGGTCGGCAGGCTTGCGACGCTTTTCGGAAGAGTAGGACTCGACCGTGTCGCCTGGCACGGTCGGGTTGTGTCGGCACGGGCCGTGTCGGACGACACGGTCGGGTTCGGTCGGCAGCGAGATTACACTTTCTAGGACATCTCGGCATGGGCCGTGTCGGATGACACGGCCGGGTTCGGTCGGCAGTGATCGGCCAGTTCCGGCAGGTGGTGATCGGCAGCGATCGGGCAGTTCCGGCAGGTGGTGAATTTTCCGGCCGGTGGTGATTTTTCCGGCAGTTCGGACATTCCTTTTACGTCTTATGTCCGTTTTCTCGCCTAAAAATGTAGTCACACGTGCACGGCGCGTTGTAAGGCCTTTAACGTCGATTCTTGCTTCGGTTTCGTTATTCGGACTATTCAATTCCGTATCACTAAGCCTTATCACATGAGATAGATGGTGATCTCCTTCCTTCATGCTACCCCACGGCCGAATTCATCATGGAAGAAGCCAAGCATGTGTTGTTTTTAATCCTTGTCAAAAAGTCTTTGTTGTTAGTTTAATAAATGCTTGTATTTTAGCTAGATTTTGTGTGATCTTGTTTGGCTTGTTTAGGAGATATAATGGCTATATAATAGCCTCATCCTCAAACATTTGTAATCACCTTTGAATGCAGAAAAAACGAAATACATCACATGTATTCCAGTTGAATGATTTTCAGCACACTTCGATTATAATTCGACGCGTTTTCGAGTTGTGATTTAATCAATTCTCAATAGGTCTTGAGGAGAGATTGTCTTATCAAACTATAGGTCTAGTTTGATAATCTACTTTCATTTTATTCGTGTTTTCGCAAAGCCGAATTGCCCTACTTTCGGTTGAATTTTACGAGTGTTACACAAAAACAAGTGTTGTGAGGAAACAAATATAACCGCTGCATTTTCCGGCGAATTTACGTACATATCATACGTAAATTCGTATCATTAGTGGCATCGGAGCCCAAGGTTACTTCCTTGGCGAATTTTTCTTGGCGATTTTCTTATCAAAGCTACCTTATCATGGATTTTTCCGACGATTTCATGGAGAAACTACGTGAGGCACTACACAGCATGCAAGAACCACGTTTTCAAGCAAGAAGAGGAGGATATAATGCACATTCACCGCGTCATGTGGATGAATTTAAAGTTAATGAACTTCCGGAATTTGTCGGAGGTACTAATCCCGAAGTTTACTTGGAGTGGGAGAGGAAGATTGAACGTATGTTCGACTTCAAACACCTTAACGATGAGAAACGTTGCAAATATGCAATTCTCAAGTTAGGGAAGGGCGCTTCCTTATGGTTCGAGGGTATGAAAACACAACGAGCTCGTGCGGAAAAAGAGAAAATCCGTTCTTGGGATTCTTTGAAGAAAAAACTACGTAAAAGGTATGTCCCGACATCACATCGATTAACCTTATACCGAAAAATTGCGGAGTTCGTACAAGGGAAACTAAGTGTGGAAGAATACATCGACGAATTTGAAGGCTTGGCCTTAATGGGAGAACTTGAAGAAAATCAAGAACAAAGAATGTCACGTTTCTTACGTGGCCTAAACCGAAACATTTCAAATACGGTGGAATTATACCCATACGAAGATTTTAACACTTTATGCGGACTATGCATAAAAATTGAAGCTCAAAACAAGTTGAAGTTTACCAAACCCGAATTCCCATACAAATTCGGAAATGCAAGTGTCGGCTCAAGTTCTACTACGAAAACTACCGTACCTTTTCAAGTCCCTACCCCGGCACCGAAGGTTCCTCACGTTTCCAAGGAAACGAGCTTGGCTAAAGTACGATGTTTTAAATGTCAAGGCTTTGGTCACTATCAAAATGCATGTCCAAATAAACGGGTGGTCACTTTAAGAGAAGCTGTTGCGGTCCGAGACGAACTTTTGGTCGAGGACGAGAAGGAAGGCCTTGGTGACGTATTTAACGTGGAGGCCGAGGAAGAGAATGAGGGTTGCGAGACTTATGATGCTCCGGAATATGATACTACTTTAGTGCTTCGAGCATTACATACCAAAATTATTCCAAGTGATACGGAACAAAGAGACCAGATTTTTCATTCCAAATGCAAAGTCGGAGAAAAGTGATGTAGCTTGATAATAGACGGAGGGAGTTGCACGAATGTGGCATCAAACGAGATGGTCACCAAGCTCGGGCTAACTACTATGGCTCACCCGAGACCATATGCTTTACATTGGCTCGATGATGGAAACAAGGTGAAGGTGACGAGACAAGTGCGGGTCAACTTAACTATGGGATCATACGGAGACGATGTGTTATGTGACGTACTCCCGATGGACGCATGCCACGTGCTTTTGGGACGACCGTGGATGTTCGACCGAGATGTTTTACATCGAGGTCGGAATAATGAATATGAATTACAAGACAAAGGAAAGAAGATTGTATTCAAGCCGATGTCCCCGCAAGCCATCCGTTCGATGAGTACTAGTCGAGTGGAGAAACCGAAACTTACCATGCTTGCTAGTGAAAGAGAAATGGAACATGCCATTCATGATGGGGAGCAAGTATATTTGGTGATGTTTAAAGAGACACGGGAAGAGAACATAGGAGTACAAAACGGAGGAGAGCTAGATGTGTTGTTACGCGAATTTGAGGATGTTTTTCCCGAAGAATTACCATCGGGTTTACCACCTATTCGCGGTATCGAACACCAAATTGATCTAATACCGGGAGCACCACTTCCTAATAAAGCCGCGTATAGATGTAATCCTGAGGAGACGAAGGAATTACAAAGACAAGTCGAGGAGCTTTTGGACCGCGGATATGTCCGGGAGAGTTTGAGTTCGTGCGCAGTTCCGGTCTTACTTGTCCCTAAGAAAGATGGTTCTTGGCGGATGTGTGTGGATAGTTGGGCCGTGAACAATATCACCGTCAAGTATCGGTTCCCTATCCCTAGACTTGATGATATGTTAGACGAACTACATGGTTCGGTGATCTTTTCCAAAGTTGATTTACGAAGCGGATATCATCAAATCCGAATGCGAGAAGGTGACGAGTGGAAGACGGCCTTCAAAACGAAAAATGGATTATATGAATGGACCGTTATGCCTTTCGGTCTTACAAATGCACCTAGTACCTTCATGAGGTTGATGAACGAGGTACTTAAACCATTTCTTGGGAAGTTCGTGGTTGTATATTTGGATGACATTCTAATCTATAGTCAATCACTACAAGAACATTTCGGGCACTTAAGGTTAATCTTCGAAACCTTGAGGGACCGAAAATTGTATGGAAAAAAAGAGAAGTGTTCGTTCCTAGTCGAAAGTATAGTCTTTCTTGGCTATGTCGTTTCGAAGGACGGAGTGGCGGTTGATCAAACAAAAATCGAAGCAATTAAATCTTGGCCGACCCCTACGACCGTGACGGAAGTAAGATCATTTCACGGACTTGCTTCTTTTCACCAGAGGTTTATTCGAGACTTCAGCACCATTTCAAGTCCGATAACGGAGTGTTTAAAAAAAGGACCATTTGTATGGAACGGGGCTGCCCAAGGAGCTTTCGAGAAGTTAAAGGCCAAGTTATGCGAAGCACCGATTCTAACACTACCCGATTTTTCTCAACCATTCGAAGTTGAGTGTGACGCTAGCGGAGTTGGAATTGGAGCGGTTCTTATTCAATGTAAACGACCTATCGCTTACTTTTCGGAGAAGTTGAACGGAGCTCGGTTGAATTATTGTACTTACGATAAAGAATTCTATGCTATCGTACGGGCCCTTGATCATTGGAGTCATTACTTACGGACGAAGCATTTTATTCTACACTCGGATCACGAATCATTGAAGTACATTAACGGGCAACATAAACTGAGTCTGAGGCATGCCAAGTGGGTGGAATTCCTACAATCATTTCACTTTTTATCCAAGTACAAAGACGGTAAAAGCAATGTCGTTGCGGATGCGTTATCTAGGAGGTATGCCTTACTTTCTACTCTGGAGGTTCGGTTACTTGGTTTCGAAATGTTGAAGGAATGTTATGAAAATGATGAAGATTTCGGAGAAATTTTTACTCGTTGCAAATCTGGTCCGTTCGGGGAATTCATGTTACAAGATGATTTCCTATTTAAAGGAAATAGACTTTGTGTTCCAAAACAGGCGGTTTGGGAATTATTGGTCCGAGAAGCTCACGGAGGAGGTTTAGCAGGACATTTTGGCACGACTAAAACATTGGAAGTACTAAAAGAACATTTCTTTTGGCCTAAAATGCTAAAAGACGTTTACAATGTTTTAAGTAAATGTGTAACCTGTCACATCTCGAAGAGTTCGTTCAAACCGGGATCATATATGCCACTACCGGTTCCAGAAAGACCGTGGGAAGATGTATCCATGGACTTTATCGTCGCTTTACCCCGTACTCAACGAGGTAAAGATGCTATTATGGTGGTTGTTGATCGGTTCTCAAAGATGGCTCATTTCGTGGCTTGCCACAAAACCGACGACGCAAGCAACGTGGCCGACTTATACTTCCGAGAGGTGGTTCGTTTACATGGAGTACCGAAGACTATTGTGTCGGATCGGGATTCTAAATTCCTTAGATATTTTTGGAATACTTTATGGAGGAAAGTGGGAACGAAGCTCTTATTTAGCACTTCGCACCATCCGCAAACCGATGGTCAAACCGAGGTCACAAATCGAACATTAGGGACGTTGTTACGAGGACTTGTGAATAAAACGCAAAAGGATTGGGACGTGAAACTTGCTCATGCGGAATTTGCCTATAACCGATCCCCTACACATGCTACGGCACATTCTCCTTTCAAAATCGTTTACGGGTTAAATCCTTATATACCCTTGGACTTGATTCCATTGCCGAAAGACGAGTTGGTACACAAAGATGCAGAGTCGAAACTTAAGTCGATGATCAAATTGCACGGACAAATACATGATCGAATCAAAGAGGTGAATGATGAATACAAACGGAAATCCAACAATCACAGAAAACCGAGGATATTCGAAGTAGGCGACTTGGTTTGGGTACACTTGAGAAAAGAGAGATTTCCGAGCAAACGCAAGAACAAACTTATGCCGAGGGCCGAGGGGGTCCTTACAAAATCGTGGGAAAAGTGAACGACAATGCGTATAAGGTAGAACTTCTGGGCGACTATGGGGTACACGCCACTTTTAACGTGGGCGATCTATCTTCTTACCTTGACGACGAGGGAATCACTGAATTGAGGTCAATTCCTTTCAAAGGGGGAGGGGATGATGTGATACGGAATCAATCGTGTCAAATGCAGAAGACAAAGTAAGGATCGATATAAATGACCTTACTACACGCCATGCACGGGCTACCACGTATTTAGGCGAGAAAACGGACATAAGACGTGGAGTCTCGGTCTCAGCCGTGTCATATAACACGGCCCGTGTCATGCTATGCCGGAAGGTCGACAATCGGCCGGAAAATGGACGAACTGCCGGAAAAATCACCACCTGCCGGAGCTGGCCGATCGCTGCCGACCACCACTGCCGGGCCGGTGATCACCGCCGGAACCGGCCGTGTCATCCGACACGGCCGTGCCGAGATGTCCTAGAAAGTAAAATCTCGCCGACCGAGCCCGACCGTGTCGTCCGGCCACGGCCGTCTTGACAACCCGACCGTGCCAGGCGACACGGCCGAGTCACACTCTTCCGGATAAGTAAATTCCCGCTGCCCGACCAACCCGACTGTGCCAGGCGACACGGTCGAGTCCTGCCGAACATGTGCGCCCGCACATGCCGCCGCGGCCGTGCCGATCGGCACGGGCCGTGTCCGACAGCCAGCAAAATATCCATTATCGCTGATTTTTTTATTTTTTGTTGTTTTTCCTCCCCTCACATGTCATGATTAGACTTGCATGTTATGTGGGGTGGCTTATAATCATTTTGTTGTGTGATTCCCCCTCCCTTTGATTTGATTCCTTTGTATTTTATCTTGTTGTTTTGTTTTTCATTTCAAGATCATGTGATCTTGCTTTATTCCTTAGTTACTAGGAAGACTACCATGCTATAAGTAGTCTTGTTAATGCTTTCATTACACATTGTATGTTGAAGAAATAAGAATACACTTGTGTTTTCTTGGTGAATGCTTTTCATCAAAACCTTGGTTATAATTCGACGCGTTTTCGAGTTTTAATCGAATCGATTCTCAATAGGTCTTGAGGAAAGATTATCTTATCAAACTATAGGTCTAGTTTGATAAATCATTCATATTGTTCTTGTTTATGTAAGCCGAATTGCCCTACTTTCGGTTATATCTTACGAGTGTTCCACATATTCGAGTGTTGTGAGGATCAATCATATTTCCGCTGCATTCCATACGAGTTTACGTCCACTTTCATACGTAATTCGTATCATTAGTGGCATCGGAGCCCAAGGTTACTTCCTTGGCGAATTTCTCTTGGCGATTTTCTTATCAAAAATATCTTATCATGGATTTTTCCGACGATTTCATGGAGAAACTACGTGAAGCACTACACAGCATGCAAGAACCACGTTTTCAAGCAAGAAGAGGAGGATATGATGCACATTCACCACGTCATGTGGATGAATTTAAAGTTAATGAACTTCCGGAATTTGTCGGAGGTACTAATCCCGAAGTTTACTTGGAGTGGGAGAGGAAGATTGAACATATGTTCGACTTCAAGCACCTTAACGATGAGAAACGTTGCAAATATGCAATTCTCAAGTTAGGGAAGGGCGCTTCCTTATGGTTCGAAGGTATGAAAACACAACGAGCTCGTGCGGGAAAAGAGAAAATCCGTTCTTGGGATTCTTTGAAGAAAAAACTACGTAAAAGGTATGTCCCGACATCACATCGGTTAACCTTATACCGAAAAATTGCGGAGTTCGTACAAGGTAAACTAAGTGTGGAAGAATATATCGAATAATTTGAAGGCTTGGCTTTAATGGGAGAACTTGAAGAAAATGAAGAACAAAGAATGTCACGTTTCTTACGTGGTCTAAACCGAAACATTTCAAATACGGTGGAATTATACCCATACGGAAATTTTGACACTTTATGCGGACTATGCATAAAGATAGAAGCTCAAAACAAAGTGAAGTTTGGCAAAACCGAATTTACATCAAAGTTCGAGGATCCAAGTACCGGTTCAAGTTCAATTACCACAACGATACCGACTCCTATCTCTACTACCGTTTCTAAAACCCCCGGCGTACCGAAGGAAACAAGCCTAACCAAAGTAAGGTGTTTTAAATGCCAAGGATTCGGTCACTATCAAAATACTTGCCCTAACAAACGAGTCGTGATGCTAAGAGAAGCCATCACGATACGAGATGAGTTGCTAGTCGAGGACGAAGGAGAAAGACTAGGTGAATCCAATGTGGAGGAAGACGAGGGAGAAGAATGTGAAACTTACGAGGCTCCAAACTATGATACAACATTGGTTCTTCGTACTTTACAAGTCAAACCCATTTCAAATGATTCAGAACAACGGGATCAAATTTTTCACACCAAGTGTCAAGTCGGGAACAAATGGTGTAGTGTGATCATCGATGGAGGAAGTTGTACCAACGTAGCGTCAAGGGAGATGGTGACGAAACTCGGACTCATCACTACTACTCACCCAAAACCATACGCATTATATTGGCTCGTTGACGGGAGTAAAGTGAAAGTCTCGAAACAAGTACGGGTCGGTTTGACCATGGGTTCGTACGTCGACAACATATTATGCGATGTACTCCCGATGGATGCATGCCATATACTCTTGGGACGACCATGGCTATTCGATAGAGATGTTTTACATCGAGAAAGAAGTAACGAGTACGAGTTACGGGATAAGGACAAGAGGATCGTGTTGAAACCAATGTCACTTCAATCTATGATCCCTAACCGAGGTGAGAAATCGAATCTAACCATGTTTTCTAGTGAGAGGGAAATTGAACTTGGTACTGAGATTGGCCGGTCAAAAGAAAACGACAACTTTGGGCCAAATTTTTATAACGACTTGATTCTCGTAATGGACTTATTGTCTTGGATGATTACCAAATTGAGGAAAGTAAATTATTTTGTGATGGGCTATTATTGGAGGAGCCCAACAATATTGAAACGGAGAGTTGGTCAGATTATGACGGACCGCCAGCATTTGATGAGGAACCAGTTTATGAAGAGGAATCTGTAATAAATCCTTTTGTTCCCATTCTTGATGGTGAACCCGACGTGAAATTATCAGTGTTTCCAATTTTGGAGGATGAACCCGATTTGAAATTAACCGTGCGTCCCATTTCAGATGTCCGCTCATGTCATGATATTGGTATTACCGGGCAAAGTAATTATTATTATTTTATTAATAATGATAGTTATTTTATTGGTGATTCTCGAGGGGCCCCCACTACCTATCGTCTCAAGATTTTGGGCCATGTACGCACTGCGGACATTTTCGAGATCAAATACGTAGAGGTTTTAATTAATTATCTTGATGACGAGGGAAGTCCGGAATTGAGGACAATTCCTTTTAAAGAAGGAGGAGATGATACGGAATCAATCGTGTCAAATGCAGAAGACAAAGTAAGGATCGATATAAATAACCTTACTACACGCCATGCACGGGCTACTACATATTTAGGCGAGAAAACGGACATAAGACGTGGAGTCTCGGTCTCAGCCGTGTCATATAACACGGCCCGTGTCATGCTATGCCGGAAGGTCGACAATCGTAGGAAAATGAATGACTATAGGAAAAATCACCACCTGCCGGAAAAATCACCACCTGCCGGAGCTGGCCGATCGCTGCCGACCACCACCTGCCGGAACTGGCTGATCACTGCCGACCGAACCCGGCCGTGTCATCCGACACGGCCCGTGCCGAGATGTCCTAGAAAGTAAAATCTCGCTGCCAAGGCAGGCCGTGTCGTCAAACCGCGGCCGTCTTGGCCGTGCCGAGGCGACACGGCGAGTCACACTCTTAGGATAAGTAAATTCCATTGCCCGACCAACCCGCCGTGCCGGGCGACACGGCCGAGTCTGCCGAACATGTGCGCCGCACATGCCGCCTTGGCCGTCTTGCGATCGGCACGGGCCGTGTCCGACAGCCAGCAAAATATCCATTATTGCTGATTTTTTTTATTTTTTGTTGTTTTTCCTCCCCTCACATGTCATGATTAGACTTGCATGTTATGTGGGGTGGCTTATAATCATTTTGTTGTATGATTCCCCCTCCCTTTGATTTGATTCCTTTGTATTTTATCTTGTTGTTTTGTTTTTCATTTCAAGATCATGTGATCTTGCTTTATTCCTTAGTTTCTAGGAAGACTACCATGCTATAAGTACTCTTGTTCATGCTTTCATTACACATTGTATGTTGAAGAAATAAGAATACACTTGTGTTTTCTTGGTGAATGCTTTTCATCAAAACCTTGGTTATAATTCGACGCGTTTTCGAGTTTTAATCGAATCGATTCTCAATAGGTCTTGAGGAAAGATTATCTTATCAAACTATAGGTCTAGTTTGATAAATCATTCATATTGTTCTTGTTTATGTAAGCCGAATTGCCCTACTTTCGGTTATATCTTACGAGTGTTCCACATATTCGAGTGTTATGAGGATCAATCATATTTCTGCTGCATTCCATACGAGTTTACGTCCACTTTCATACGTAATTCGTATCATGATGCGATTATAGCATCTCCAAACGAAGTAAGCGAAGTAAGAATCGACGTAGGTGACGATACCAAGTTGCATGCACATGCACCTACGTACTTTGGTGAGAAAACATCCGCGGAAATGGGAACGATCTTAATAATCGGAACCGGGATAACTTAGACGTATCAAAACATGCACACGTATGCATGTTCATGCATACAAAATCGGCCATATTAAGGGAGATTTCGGCCGATTGTGATGGGTGATCCTTGAAGGATCTTTTGTCCCCACTACTTTAAATAATTGCTCTCATTTTCAAGCCCACCAACAAGATCAAGGAAAGAGATTTGATTCACTCCACTTTTTTGAAAGCATTTCGGCCGAACCACATGTGGAGGAAGAATACAAGATGTTGCTTTCTTGTTCAAGTCCTTGTCTAAGACTTTTTTTTTTTTTTTAAAAAAAAAAAAACGGATATATTATATCACAAAGAAGATAGGGGGGCCTATTCCCTTACATAGCCGATATTTTTCAGGGGGGCCAAATCCCCAACATAGCCCGAAAATAAAACAAGCTAACTAAAAACTAGCAAGCAAGTAAATTTTAGTCACACGACAAAAAGTACAAACAAATATCTTCAGCTGAGTGTCTGGTTCGAGCTTGAATACTTGTTGAACTGCACCATGAGCCGTGTTAGAATTATCACATGAGATAGATGGTGATCTCCTTCCTTCATGCTACCCCACGGCCGAATTCATCATGGAAGAAGCCAAGCATGTGTTGTTTTTAATCCTTGTCAAAAAGTCTTTGTTGTTAGTTTAATAAATGCTTGTATTTTAGCTAGATTTTGTGTGATCTTGTTTGGCTTGTTTAGGAGATATAATGGCTATATAATAGCCTCATCCTCAACCATTTGTAATCACCTTTGAATGAAGAAAAAACGAAATACATCACATGTATTCCAGTTGAATGATTTTCAGCACACTTCGATTATAATTCGACGCGTTTTCGAGTTGTGATTTAATCAATTCTCAATAGGTCTTGAGGAGAGATTGTCTTATCAAACTATAGGTCTAGTTTGATAATATACTTTCATTTTATTCGTGTTTTCGCAAAGCCGAATTGCCCTACTTTCGGTTGAATTTTACGAGTGTTACACAAAAACGAGTGTTGTGAGGAAACAAATATAACCGCTGCATTTTCCGGCGAATTTACGTACATATCATACGTAAATTCGTATCACGTGTGAATACCCGCGTGAATGCGAGGCATAACATGTGTTCATCAGTTAGATATGCTACTCATTCACTGTCAGGGAGTCGTACCCGAGATGCAGCTCAATCGAAAGGGGTTCGGGTTGGCCCATTCATATGTATGCAGGGCATGATGGCCCAGATGACTCATATGGCACGTCTGATGGAGACCATGCAGACCTCGGTGGTTTGTGGTCTACCGCAGCAGGGATTCCAGGTGCCGTTTCATGGACAAACTGGAGGAGTGAGTCAGATTGTTGGAGATATCTCTCGTCAGAGGCTGCCTACCTTTGAGGGTTTGTCGGAACCAGCTGATATTGTTCATTGGCTTGAGCATTTTGATACTCTTCGACATGGTTCAGTGTCCGGAATAGAGTAAGGTTGCAGTAGTGGCTTACTACTTGAGTAAGGGTGCTTATTCTTAGTGGCTTTCTGTGAAACCCACCGATCGTGATTATGTTTGGAGTGAGTTCAAGACCCTCATGTTAGAGAGGTATTATCCGGCTCCACTTCATGAAGCCAAGTTATCATAGGTTTTAAACCCCAAACCCGTCGAGGACGAGGGTGTTATTGTCATTGCTGAGAAGTTTCAGAGACTTCTTCAGTTTGCTTCGTCTGTTATCCGTACTGAGATGAATAAGATCAAGTATTTTTAGCAAGAGGCTAAATCCGCAGTTGAGGATGCAGTTGTTCAACCATAATTGCAATTCACTTAGTGAGTTCATCGAGAAGACTCTTGGAGCAGAGCTTTTGATCAAGGAGCTCACTCGGAAGCATCATTCAGCTTCTTCTGGCGGGAGGACGAGGATGTCAGTTTGTTCTGAGGGACATCGGGCTCTGGTGCCCAAGAGGTCGTTTTCTAATCGTCTTCATGCTGGGGAAGCATTTTCCTCTCAGACGACGAGTTCGACTGTTGTTTGCTTTAACTGTGATTCAGCAGGGCACGTTAGTACTCGGTGTACGGTGCCAGCTATTGTTTGTTTTCTGTGTGGGAGGCAGGGACAGCTACGGAAATACTGCAGGAGTTCTAGAGCTGGTAGATCTCGAGCGGGATCACAAGCCTCGAGGGATTTTGTTACTCCAGCCCGTGCATCATCCAAGGGATCCTATCAAGCTTCGAGAGCCAGAGATAAGGACACTCATCACTGGTTTTGAACAAGTTAATTCTTACTCGGTAAATAGTATAATCATTCATTTCATTGTCATTCATTCATTCATTCATATAATTCATTCATCATACCTCAATCATGCTGAGACTTGTAATTATCAGATTAATCATTCACTTCACGAGGAACAACAGTTCCAATCACTTCATTTGAGCTATCACTCATTGTGTCATTATTTCACCTCGGTGAATCATTCTTGATCCTTATCGGATTTCTTGTCATTATCATTCATCATAATCACTCTCATTCTTGTGACCTTCCGGGATCATATTAAGCGGTGAGTTCAAATTTGGGTCTTCCTTGAATCGATGAAATCGAGTGGATCAATGATCTGGAGGATATCGATGTTGGGTATATTTGAGATGTAGCCTTGTGTTCCGGATTACTATTTAACTTATCTTCACCGTAGTATTGTGGTTGTGAACCATCTATTGTTGATTTATCTTGTAACTCTGGAAATTGAGGATCTTGAGATTTGGGTAATTTGTTAGGCTTTCTTTCCTTGGTATTGTACCCGAGATTTCGTGATAATCTGAGTAATTGTTCATTGTAATTCGAGACGCCAAGTCAGGAGGACTTGGGCGTGCAATTGATATGGTCCCGAGGACCATATATGCATTGTTGTTTTTCTTTTGAGGCGTGAATCAGCGTTTGTTTGGGCGTCTGTTTCCGATGGGCGAGGTGTGTGCGCTCGTGTTACGAGTCATGGGATTGGCCCAGTTATGTAGGCGAAGTGGTTCGCATTAAGGAGTATTCATGGGGATGTTGTTTTCAGATCATAATGGATAGTTCACATCCCGAGTTGTTTATCCTCAGTTTCGAGGACGAAACTCTTTTAAGGGGGGAGTATGTAATACCCGGTTGTGAAATCATTGATTATCATTCAGTAATTTTCACTCAGAAAATTTTCACTCAGTAATAATCATTCACCACTCATATTGATTCAATTATGTTCACCGTTCGGCGTATTTTAGAATCGCGTATCAATAGTTATTCGTCATTCATCATTGTTTGAGATCGAGACGAGAATATTTTCATCATCATCATCATGTTTTGGTAGTATGTGTGTGAGGTAGCACACGCTACATACTCTTGTTAGCGCGTGCTAATGGAGTACAGGTAGCGCACGCTATAGCTCAGTTTTAGCGCACGCTAGCGCAAGTGAGGCTGACAGTCCAGAAGCAACTGGGCTGATGTGGGAAAATTCGTATCACACGCTACGAGTGGTAAGTAGCGTACATTAATTGTGCTGGCAACGCACGCTAAGGCATAAGAGTAGCACACGCTAACACGAGCAGGGCAGAAGACAGTAGGTTCTGGACTCCAGTTGCTGGTTATCGAACATCAGTTAGCGCACGCTAACATTTTGGGTTAACGCACGCTATCGGGAGGCATTAGCGTACGCTACCAAGTTCGTTGCACACGCTAACGAAGCAGTCAGAGCTCACTGGATTGCCCAGTAACCCGCTAGCGCACGCTAAATATCAGGACATAGCGCATGCTAAACTGGGATTAGTATAAATTGGACAGTTCAGTCCAGTTTCGTCATTTTCACTTCTCTCTTCCTCCTCCCATCGGTTTTGGGAGATTTTGGACTTTTGGTGAAGGGTTCTTTGATCTGGAACCACCTATCATCATTTTTAAGCTTCTAAGTCGGATTAATCATCATTCAATCCTTTCCAACACACCAAATCAAGGTAAACATCTCTTGGATCTAGAATTTCAGAATTTGAGTGTTTTACTTCCGATCTCTTCAAGTTAGCTTGATATTATGTTGGAATATGTTAGATATGGATTAACTTCCTTGGATACATGTATTTCTATGGATTTATTGGTGTATATTTCGGAATTTGTGAATATTTGGAATTGTGATACGAATTACGTATGTAAGTGTACGTAAAGCATATGAAATACAACGGAAGGTTATTACGTTTGGACAAGTATCAAAATATCGATCAAAAGTACAAGGTGGTGGCCGAAATTATACGGTTTTCGGCCGTGATGTAGGGTAGTGTATGGATTTGAATGTGTTTTACCGAATTAGACCTATAACTCGATAAAGATAATCTCTCCTCAAGACCTATTGAGAATTGATCAAGTTATAATTCGAGACGCGTCGAAATAATAACCAAGGTTTTTGTTGAACTCGTTCAACGTATATTTCAAGAGAAATACAATGTTATTAATATTCAAGATGCTTTACAAATACCACAAGTACTACTATATATAGTAGTTTCCAACCATAAGAAAAATACAACAAAACAAAAACAATGAATCTTCCTAGCAATCTTCAACTCGGCCGTTTTGTATTATGGTGGGAAGGAGAAATATCTTCATTTGGAAGTATTATGGTGATGGTGACATGGAGAAGATATTTGATGAAAGTCTTCATCAAATTCTCATGCTTGGGCCGTTTTTTATTGAGGTGGGGAAGGAGAAATATCCTCATTTGGAAGTATTATGGTGATGGTGACATGGAGAAGATATTTGATGAAAGTCTTCATCAAATTCTCATGCTTGGGCCGTTTTTTATTGAGGTGGGGAAGAGAAATATCTTCATGCATCTTGACAAATCATGAGTCCCTTTCAAGCATGATATGGCCGAATTTCATGCTTTCGGACCGATTCCGTCGTCGAGTTTTACGTTACTCCGGTTCCGATTAACAACGTAACTCCAATCCGCGTGTTCTTTTCTCCCAAGTATAATGATGCATGACCATGCGAATTTGTATCGTCGTGGATGTCGATTTTTATTGGAGCTTCTTCGATTGGAATATTAGGTATCGTATCAATCTCTCCCATGTGATACTTGACAAGGACAACAAAGATCAAGCTTCCATCCACTTGGTTTGGCCGAATTATTGAAGTGTGGAGGGACCCAAGTATTGTAGTGGACTTTGAAAATGAAGTCTTGAAACTAGAAGAGACAAAAATCTTCATGATCTTGGACCAAATATGATGCTGTCGGTTTTGTCATTTATGGGATCCAATGGGTCCGAATTTGGTCCTATGGTCTCATAAGATTTGTAGATCTCTTTCTTAGATTTCCATGGCCACTTGAATCACCTGAATCGGATTTCGGACGAGAAAGTTATGGGCAAAATACTAAAACTGCTACGAAGTCGTCGTGCGCGCGAGAATTGGTAATTTGTCCATGTATTTTGCATGAGGATTTTATGTATGCCTGCGACTCAATCAAGCTTGGTCGGATAATATTCTTTTTGTATTTGATGATGTTGACCGATTCGTATCATACCCTCCCCCTTTCAAAGGATTTGACCTCAAATCCAGATTTTGAACTTTTTGTGCTGTAAGACTTGACATGTAGTTCATTGGATGCTCGGTCTTAATCACATCATTCCCTTCTTTTTCAAGAAGATTCATTCTTGATTCTAATGCCCGAAAGAAGGATTGATACTCTGGATATAATTGCACTCCTCCCGGTTTGAAGATGTAATTTTCGTCCATAATGTTGACTTTAACTTGTGATTGCGTATTCAAAAGGACAACATGCAAAATGGAAACAAACGACATACCTAGGAGTCTTCCAATGTAATATCCGCAATTTTCGATTTCCGGTAATTTCTTTTTTTCGGCGGAAGTCTGTTTTGACGACTCGCTCATGTCCGTTTCGTCATTCTGAGAATGATTAATTCTACACTTTTTGACATCCGAGTTCGTTTCGGTGTCGTTTCGTTGAGTTCTGTGCTTTTTAGCGACTTTTCCGCACTTGAGTTCGATTCTTGCGAATCTCGTCCGAAACTGTTGTTTCGAGTTTCCCGCAAGTCCGTTTAACTTTGTTAGACGTGTTGTGAACTTCAGTTTGGTTATTCGATCACGTATCGTGATTTAGGCGTTTGGGCCATTTTGTAATTTCTTGAAAGTTACGGGTATCCGTATCTGTAATTGTTGTCTCGACCGTTTCTTGGTCGCGTATGACTAATTATGGTATTATGTTTTCATTTCGAATTCGTTGATGTCGTCAAGGAACTTTTAAATCGTGTTCGTTAATGCGTTTTCGTGTCGGGTCGTCGAGCCACGGCAGTTGCGGGGCTGGCCGGACGGTTGCGGGGTGGCGAACGATTGCAGGCACCGGCCGGACAGGTGCGGCGAGAACCGGCGTAGCGCGCCTTCTGGCCGGAAAGGCTGCGCTAACCGGCAGTGTAGCGTCTGTGCCGGATAACTAGCGTCTGTGCTCGGGCACTGGCGATGGGGTTTACGAGTTACGGACTCGGTCGGAGATCGGCGGTAGCGCACGCTACGCGGCGTAGCGCGCTAGTCGGCGGGCGTAGCGCCGCTGTCGGCCGGCTAGCGTCGTTACTGGCCGGCGATTCGATCCGATGGCTCTTGGGCCAGTCGGCTAAGCGCGCGAGCTTCGGCGTAGCGCACGCTAGCGGGAGTTGGGTCGGCAGGTTGGTCGGCGGGGTTGGTCGGTGATGCCGGTCGTGTGGGCCACTGGCGAGGGTACTCGGCGTCTGCGGCCGATAAGCGCACGCTAGTCCGGAAGGCTAGCGCACGCTAAGTAGCCCGATATAA
Organism: Orobanche coerulescens; assembly: GCA_033398695.1. NCBI lineage: Eukaryota > Viridiplantae > Streptophyta > Magnoliopsida > Lamiales > Orobanchaceae > Orobanche > Orobanche coerulescens. The sequence continues at coordinate 57,430,468 of CM065812.1, read as the reverse complement.
ATATGGTGGCAGTCACATTACACTTCGTATTTCATTTCCATCCTTATCCATCCGAGAGTGGCGATTCATGGGCGACGAAGCCATGTTGTTTAACAACAAATCCATGAAGTCCTTGAGTTCATAACATCAATCGATCGTCCGTTATCAACCTTTGATTCAGCGAATCAAGGTAATCTTCCTTAGAACCCTAATTTCGTGAATTTGGGGATTTTTGCATTTTCGTCCGATTCGTTCCGTGTTGTTGATTAATTCATGATGGGTATGATTAATCTTGGTAGTATTCTTGTGTTTAACATCATTTAATCCATTGTTCTTCGTCGAATCGAAGTATAATTCTTGATTTCCTTCGAGTTGACTTTTGGGATTTGTCACCGATCTCGTTTTTCATCCGTTTTCGATGGATCGATTATGGTTAAATGATGTTGTTAAACATATTCTATGGATTGTATATCCATATTTCAACTTGGAATTCCGTTTTCGGGTTTTGACGGGACGAATCGTGTTCTTGACCGTTTTGGGGGAAATCCTTGAACCTTCGTCATTTGTTCTTTGAATTCAGCGGCTTTGGGTCGTACTTTGGAATTCATTTTCGTTGTTATTGTTTTCGTTCGTAGTTCATTGTTGTGGATTGTCATTCGGTGGAGTCGGCGAGTTCGTAGTCGGTTCGTGCCAACCTACTTCGGCCGATTCTCCGCGTTGTGGTCATTCGAGGCAAGTACCTTGTCCATACTTTTCTTGTTTCGTGGATATGATGATTGGTGATCGTCTTGATTTGTTTGTTTGTTTGAAATGAGTTTTCAAAAGATTTGGTTAGCCTCGTTAAAGGCCCTCTTTCAAAACCGTGTGTGTTTTGTGATTGGTGTGGTTCGTGAATAACTATGTGAATTCTATGTATATGCTTGGTGTTCATGTTGCACTTGGTATTGTGTGTGGGTGTATATTATTTCATTTCGGTGCGTTGTGGATTGACGTGGTGTTTTGCTAAGTGTTTGATGCCTCTGGGCGAATTGTTTGAATATCCTTGATGTGATATGTTATTTGTGGGAATGTGTGGATATGGTTGAAGGTCTACGGTGGCACATGGCATGTGATCATGTGGCCAGGATGCAACAAGTGATTGATCCAACCGTGAGAGCCTGAGATAATCTACGGTGGCACATGGCATGTGATCATGTGGCCAGGATGCAACAAGCGATTGATCCAACCGTGAGATGTGTGTGATTTGTTTCGCTAGCCGCTCGGGAGGGTCCTTCGAGGCCTCGAGTGGGGCGTCGGTGGTATCGTCCGGTCTGGCGATGCGCGTGCGTGATTATGTTTAAATCGATTTTTCGTCCGGTTGAGGACACGTGATGTTGGGCTTTGACCACCTGTAAATTGTTGGTGATTTCCTATTTGCGAAAACAAAACCTTTGTTTGTGACCTATTGATTTTGGAAAGAGAAGGATTTTATAATCCTAAATTGTTTTCTATTAAAACTCTCGATGGCATTTTAAAGCTGTTTTGTAAATTGTTTCCCTTATTTGCGATCTTTCGGTTTTGGAAATGTTTACCCAAACTCTTGCCTCGGGAAGTACTTTTCTTTACGTTTGGATCTTTGAGGATTCTGATTATCATTGTTCTTGGAACTTGTATTGTATGGCTCGTATTTTTGCACTTGTACTTGCACTAGCAAAGCAGTGGAGTTTGCTAACCCCAGAGTATTCGGGGTGGATGTCTATTTTGCATTCGGGTTTTGGAGCATAGCACGAGTCGGCACGAAGGATGATGAAAGATGAGCGATACTAATCACACGAGGATCTGTTGACGTCGTTTTGGTCTAGTTGTATTTTCTTTTCATTGCGGTATCTTTTCCCCGTTGTACGGGAGTTTATTGTATTTTGACCCCTGCGTGGGTATGTGTTTGGAATTGAGTTGTATGTATTTGTTGAAAGACCAAATCGGTCTCTTGAGTCATTTTAGCCTTAAAGGCGAGGTTTAGATGTTTGATTTTAGTTATCGGCTGGTAGATCCTCGAGGAGAGGGTCTACGGCGTGTAATATCCACGAGCGGATTTGGGGTGTTACATAAATGGTATCGGAGCTTAGGTTGTGGAAACCTAGGTGTCGGGTCGATGGTGTCTATCGAGTTTTTGTCTCGTCGGATTTTATCTGCTGAGTCGTGTCGCGACGCGTCGTCTCGAGTTTGTTGGTCGTGATTAGTATCGTGGGCGATCATCATCTTCGTCGACACTGTGGGCGTAAGTCTCCCTTCTTTGTGTTGTGCCTCGTGTGACACGAGCTATTTTTATGATTTATTTGCTAAGTGACGGAATCCTCTTATGGATTTTGATTTCTTGATACGTGACTATTTGACTCTCATATTTCTTTCATGTGAGGAGTAGTTCTTTGGATTGTGCATGTTGGACTCTATTTCTTTTTTCATTGCGTGAGTTCCTTTGTGATAGCTTTCGGTATCTTACCGATGAATTTTATTTGAAAATCGATTCCTTTAACCGAGTTGTTGGCCTTGACCGTTTTGACGGTAGTTGGGTGTTTTCAAATGATTTTGTGAGTTTTGATAAGTACTACCGTCATCGACCTTTTGGGCATTCTTGTAATTGGTTTTTAGCACAGTGGGTTCGGCGCGGGACCACGCGCTATATTGTTCCTTGTAATTACGAAAATTTTGGGGCATTCTAACCCATTGAATTATTTTTGAAAACCTTGAGTATCTTAGAAAATTAAAATTCGAGACGTACTTTTAAAGCGAATTATTTTCTTGCGGTGTTTTCAAGGTGTTTTCTAATGCCGCAATACATTTCAAAAATTTTCGGTTGAGGACCAAAAATATTTTGAGATATTTTCAAATGCGATCGCTTAGACCCAAGTCGAATATTTTGAAAGTTTTTCACTAAAGGAAAGGTGTCCTCATTTTTGTTCAAACGCAAGATGATTTTCAAAGTCTCGATAATGGTGTTTGCACTACTTTTTGTAAAATGATACTCAAGATCAACTGTTGTTTCCAAACTGTTTTCAAAAGGTGGTTCTCATTTTTAAAACCTATCATTCCTGTTTGCGGACCGGAAATGCGTGTATGGTTTTCGAACTTTCGTTACGATGTCAACCCCGAATTGTGATTGAATTGGTGGCGTGAGTGTCGAGTCGTTCGCCACGCATATGTTTTGTTGCCCCTCTGTGAGAGGTGTGAGTGGTGTTCTTGTTTATCGCCTCGTGGCGATTTGCGTATTGTCGCACTAGTGTGGGTTGTTAAAGCACGGATTTTTATGCGTTATACACATGGGTGATTGTTTCATGATGTTTGTGATTGTGTGATGGCCGTCGTTCGGGATGTTGTAATCTTCGAATGATGCCGTTGTTGTTGTGATTTTTGTATGCGTTGATATGTTATCTTGAGTTGGCATCTCGGTATGTTGTTTTGCGGTGTTTTAATCCATTGTATCGGCGGTTGTATTTTCGGTATGCCGAGCCGAGGTGTTTCAACCGTGGTGTGCCGGGGCATGCACGTACCAATTATCTTTCTCGTCACGGGATCTAGTTTTGCGAGTTGGGTTCCGAGTCTTTCGGGCGCGAACTTCAAAGAGATATCGAGAATCGGCTTTGAGAGGCCTTTGAAGGATGTTTACGCCGGTTGCTTGTTGTGTCGTCACCTTGATTTTCTTTGTTGTGAGTTGCGGGGCGACCTTCTTTTATAAGAGGTCGAATGTAGTACCGTGTTGTTTTTAGACTTGTATTTTCTCTTTCTCGATCTATCGATTCGCTCGTGTTCGTTGATCTGTCTCGAACATGTTTTGTATTTGGGTTCATCATTCGAGCAGCCGTGATCTTGTTTTGGGTCAATCGTTATCATTGTCACTTTCCGAATCGGTTCGATTCTTGTGAACCTTGTTCGGAAGTAACATCTTTGGTTCTACTAGTTCTTTTATTCGAAGTGGTGGATCTTGAACTTTTACATTTTCGACTGTCGACTCGTTTATGTTCGTTGACATTTCGAGCTTGTCCTCCTCCTTGCTTTTGTTGATCGAGCAGTGTGGTATTATTTGAATAACTCGTTTCTCGTTGTGACTTTTCTATTGCTATTCCCTTTCATGTGGATCTTATGTGAATGCATACGTTGTTGTTTTCACCGGATCATATATTGTCTCGAGTCGAGATGTGAACCTTGGAGTTGTTGTTTGAACTTTATTGTTCTTTGTGATTCGAACATGATTCTTCGATCTTTGTTGTCTCGATCGTTGTGGTTTGATCGTTTGATTGTTCGGTTTATATTGACCTCGTTAGTGATTGGCGAACATTCGGGCTCCTTCGTAATTCCCTTGATTCGAGAAATTAGTTTCGTTTCGATCTTCCGGCCCTTAGGCGGTGGGATTTCATGTTTGTTCGGTTGACTCGCGTTTTGATTGATGTACCGTTGGGTTGGTCAATCATATTGATTTTCGTTCGTTGTGTTTTGTGATTGTCGGATAATTGACTTGGCTATATTATCCGTTTGATGACGTTGTCACTTGTTGGTTTTTATTATATCCCTAACGGCGACGTTGTGTTGGTCGCCGTGGAGCGTGTTTTCACGCCGTATACTCCTTTGCGTTGTTTGTAACATTTCGCCGTTGGGCGTTAGTTACGCATTCTTGTGTATCTCGTTGAGTTTTCTGGCGGAATATTTCTTCTCCCTACTTGTTTTAAGTTTGGGACGAAACTTCTTTTAGGAAGGGTAGAATGTAATATCCGCAATTTCGATTCCATTAATTTCTTTTTCGGCGGAAGTCTGTTTTGACGACTCGCTCATGTCCGTTTCGTCATTCCGAGAATGATTAATTCTACACTTTTTGACATCCGAGTTCGTTTCGGTGTCGTTTCGTTGAGTTCTGTGCTTTTTAGCGACTTTTCCGCACTTGAGTTCGATTCTTGCGAATCTCGTCCGAAACTGTTGTTTCGAGTTTCGCAAGTCCGTTTAACTTTGTTAGACGTGTTGTGAACTTCGTTTGGTTATTCGATCACGTATCGTGATTTAGGGCGTTTTGGGCCATTTTGAAATTTCTTGAAAGTTAAGGGTATACGAAACTGTAATAGTAGTCTAGACCCGTTACTTGGTCGAGTATGACTAAATAAGGTATAATGTTTTAATTTCGGTCGTTGATGTCGTCAGGAACTTTTAAATCGTGTTCGTTCCGTGCGTTTTCGTGTAATCGGGTCGCCGAGCCACGGCAGTTGCGGGGATGGCCGGACGGTTGCGGGGCCCAGCGGACGATTGCAGGCACCGGCGGACAGGTGCGCGAGAACCGCGTAAGCGCCTTCTGGCCGGAAGGCTGCGCGCCTTAACCGGCAGTGTAGCGTCTGTGCCGGATGGCTCAGCGTCTGTGCTCGGGGCACAAGCGATGGGGTTTCGAGGTTGGACTCGGTCGGAGATCGGCGAGTAGCGCACGCTACGCTGGCGTAGCGCGCGCTAGTCGGCGGCGTAGCGCCTGTCGGCCGGCTAGCGTCGTTACTGGCAGGCGATTGATCCGGTGGCTCTTTGGGCAATTCGGCTAGCGCGAGCTTCCGGCCGTAGCGCACGCTAGCGGGAGTTGGGTCGGCAGTTTCGGCGGCAGGGTTGGTCGGTGATGCCGGGTCGTGTGGGCCTGGCCGAGTACTCGGCCGTCTGGGCCGATAGCGCACGCTAGTCCGGGAAGGCTAGCGCACGCTAGGCTGGCCCAGTATAAATATGGCTGAGCAGTCACATTTCACTTCGTTTTTCATTTCCTTCCTTCTCCATCCGAGAGTGGCGATTCATGGGCGACGAAGCCATGTTGTTTAACAACAAATCCATGAAGTCCTTGAGTTCATAACATCAATCGATCGTCCGTTATCAACCTTTGATTCAGCGAATCAAGGTAATCTTCCTTAGAACCCTAATTTCGTGAATTTGGGGATTTTTGCATTTTCGTCCGATTCGTTCCGTGTTGTTGATTAATTCATGATGGGTATGATTAATCTTGGTAGTATTCTTGTGTTTAACATCATTTAATCCATTGTTCTTCGTCGAATCGAAGTATAATTCTTGATTTCCTTCGAGTTGACTTTTCGGGGGATTTGTCCCCGATCTCGTTTTTCATCCGTTTTCGATGGATCGATTATGGTTAAATGATGTTGTTAAACATATTCTATGGATTGTATATCCATATTTCAACTTGGAATTCCGTTTTCGGGTTTTGTCGGGACGAATCGTGTTCTTGACCGTTTTGGGGAAATCCTTGAACCTTCGTCATTTGTTCTTTGAATTCGGCTTTGGGTCGTACTTTGGAATTCATTTTCGTTGTTATTGTTTTCGTTCGTAGTTCATTGTTGTGGATTGTCGTTCGGTGGAGTCGGCGAGTTCGTAGTCGGTTCGTGCCAACCTACTTCGGCCGATTCTCCGCGTTGTGGTCATTCGAGGCAAGTACCTTGTCCATACTTTTCTTGTTTCGTGGATATGATGATTGGTGATCGTCTTGATTTGTTTGTTTGTTTGAAATGAGTTTTCAAAAGATTTGGTTAGCCTCGTTAAAGGCCCTCTTTCAAAACCGTGTGTGTTTTGTGATTGGTGTGGTTCGTGAATAACTATGTGAATTCTATGTATATGCTTGGTGTTCATGTTGCACTTGGTATTGTGTGTGGGCGTATATTATTTCATTTCGGTGCGTTGTGGATTGACGTGGTGTTTTGCTAAGTGTTTGATGCCTCTGGGCGAATTGTTTGAATATCCTTGATGTGATATGTTATTTGTGGGAATGTGTGGATATGGTTGAAGGTCTACGGTGGCACTTGGCATGTGATCATGTGGCCAGGATGCAACAAGTGATTGATCCAACCGTGAGAGCCTGAGATAATCTACGGTGGCACATGGCATGTGATCATGTGGCCAGGATGCAACAAGCGATTGATCCAACCGTGAGATGTGTGTGATTTGTTTCGCTAGCGGCTCGGGAGGGTCCTTCGAGGCCTCGAGTGGGACGTCGGTGGTATCGTCCGGTCCTAGGCGATGCGCGTGCGTGATTATGTTTAAATCGATTTTTCGTCCGCTGAGGACACGTGATGTTGGGCTTTGACCACCGTAAATTGTTGGTGATTTCCTATTTGCGAAAACAAAACCTTTGGTGTGACCTATTGATTTTTGGAAAGAGAAGGATTTTATAATCCTAAATTGTTTTCTATTAAAACTCTCGATGGCATTTTAAACTGTTTTGTAAATTGTTTCCCTTATTTGCGATCTTTCGGTTTTGGAAATGTTTACCCAAACTCTTGCCTCGGGAAGTACTTTTCTTTACGTTTGGATCTTTGAGGATTCCTGATTATCATTGTTCTTGGAACTTGTATTGTATGGCTCGTATTTTTGCACTTGTACTTGCACTAGCAAAACAGTGGAGTTTTGCTAACCCCGAGTATTCGGGGGGTGGATGTCTATTTTTGCATTCAGGTTTTGGAGCATAGCACAGGGTCGGCACGAAGGATGATGAAAGATGAACGATACTAATCACACGAGGATCTGTTGACGTCGTTTTGGTCTAGTTGTATTTTCTTTTCTGCTGCAGTATCTTTTCCCCGTTGTACGGGAGTTTATTGTATTTTGACCCCTGCGTGGGTATGTGTTTGGAATTGAGTTGTATGTATTTGTTGAAAGACCAAATCGGTCTACTGAGTCATTTTAGCCTTAAAGGCGAGGTTTAGATGTTTGATTTTAGTTATCAGCCTGGTAGATCCTCGAGGAGAGGGTCTACGGCGTGTAATATCCCTGAGCGGATTTGGGGGTGTTACATCCATTACCCTTAATGGAATCCCGAAAAGGTGATTTATGGTTTAACGGAGTAATTTCCAACTCCTGTGCTAAGTGAACACAAATCGCGTCCTCACTCCCTTCAATGATGAATTCGTCCCTTACTATTTTCCGATTATACGCAGCCACGCTGCTTTCACGTTGGTCGGTATCAAGAACTGGTTCAACAAGAACAAATGGATTAGGACCCTCCAGTTCTTTGACAACAATTGAAACAACCTTGTGTGGAATATAACAAGGCGGTCTTTGTTCGATTAGTTCGCTTTGCATAACCGCGCCATTATCTCGGGTCTCCTTAAGCACCCGTATGTGTTCATGCTCACCTTCAAAAATGGGAAGCTCGAGATCAATTATGGGCTCCTCTTTGTCATTTGATTCTGTATCAAATATTGGCGGTCCATCATAACCTGATCCACTTTCCATTTTAATATTATCGGTCTCCTTGAATAATGACTCATCAAAATTTAACCCACTAAGCTCATTTCGTACCGCAACAAAGTCATACGACCCACTTTGGTCCGATAGGGCAGCTCGACTCCAACCATCGTCTTCTTTGTCATCAAAAAATCCCGCAGGAAATTCTGTCATATCAAAGTCGTCAGTGACAAAGAGTTCATCTTCAAGATTAGCCGTTTCAGAAAGCATAAGGCCGTGATCTTGTTTCGCGTTACTAAAATAATTTGGTCCGTTTTGGTCAATTTGGCCAACACAACCAACTAGCCCATGATCAAAGTAGCAAGATCTAGGTTCGTCGACTAGGGAGACACGGCTCAACTCATCTTCTTCGTTGAATTGCTCCGTTGAAAACTCTGTCTCGTCTACTTCATTGAAAATGGTGGTAGGGACATCGTCTTCGTCAAAAAAACTTATTTGGAAATTCTTCGATGAAAAAAAAATCTTTGATCAAAGGTTGGCGGCGGGGCGTCGAAGGATTGGTGGTGGGGAAACAACGACTGGTGGTAAGATGTGGCTTTGAACCTTCGCTTGAAATATTTTCTGAATTTTTGCCAATCTGTAATTTTAGGCTTACGTTGTTGTGATTGGGACTGTTTCAGTTTTTGCCACCAGACGGCGGCGCTACCGCGGAGGCGGCTTGCCACCAACGAAACGCGGCGGTTGATCGGGGCAGCCTTGAAGTCCGAGTGCTCCTCACAAGCACGAAGCCAATCTATGCACGCATTTGGATTACTATCTCCGTGAAATTAGGTATCTTTGCGGAATTTGGCCAAGAAATCAATATTGTTGGCATCGTATCTGCGTCTTTCTTGCATACGTTGCTCCGGTAAGCCGTTTAGTGCGTCACGGAGTTTCATCAAGAAATCGAGCACGGAGAAATCCATAACAAGAATCAAGAGATAGTTCTTGATAAGAAATCGGACAGAAAATTTGCCAAGAAATCCGTGAAGAATGATCCAAGAAGATGATCAAAGAATCTGATCTCCACCGTTCAGACTGTAGTTCAATGAGTTGGCTTACCTTTGTCAAAATTTCGTGATGATCCAATGGTCGAATCCACAGAAAACTTTGTTTTCTTCCGACTGCGCTAATCTCAACAAAAAAAGTTCGTTGAATAAATCGCCCAAGGAGATGACCTTGGGCTCTGATACCACTTATGATACGAATTACGTATGTAAGTGTACGTAAAGCATATGAAATACAACGGAAGGTTATTACGTTTGGACAAATATCAAAATATCGATCAAAAGTACAAGGTGGTGGCCGAAATTATACGGTTTTCGGCCGTGATGTAGGGTAGTGTATGGATTTGAATGTGTTTTACCGAATTAGACCTATAACTCGATAAAGATAATCTCTCCTCAAGACCTATTGAGAATTGATCAAGTTATAATTCGAGACGCGTCGAAATAATAACCAAGGTTTTTGTTGAACTCGTTCAACGTATATTTCAAGAGAAATACAATGTTATTAATATTCAAGGTGCTTTACAAATACCACAAGTACTACTATATATAGTAGTTTCCAACCATAAGAAAAATACAACAAAACAAAAACAATGAATCTTCCTAGCAATCTTCAACTCGGCCGTTTTGTATTATGGTGGGAAGGAGAAATATCTTCATTTGGAAGTATTATGGTGATGGTGACATGGAGAAGATATTTGATGAAAGTCTTCATCAAATTCTCATGCTTGGGCCGTTTTTTATTGAGGTGGGGAAGGAGAAATATGCTCATTTGGAAGTATTATGGTGATGGTGACATGGAGAAGATATTTGATGAAAGTCTTCATCAAATTCTCATGCTTGGGCCGTTTTTTATTGAGGTGGGGAAGAGAAATATCTTCATGCATCTTGACAAATCATGAGTCCCTTTCAAGCATGATATGGCCGAATTTCATGCTTTCGGACCGATTCCGTCGTTGAGTTTTACGTTACTCCGGTTCCGATTAACAACGTAACTCCAATCCGCGTGTTCTTTTCTCCCAAGTATAATGATGCATGACCATGCGAATTTGTATCGTCGTGGATATCGATTTTTATTGGAGCTTCTTCGATTGGAATATTAGGTATCGTATCAATCTCTCCCATGTGATACTTGACAAGAACAACAAAGATCAAGCTTCCATCCACTTGGTTTGGCCGAATTATTGAAGTGTGGAGGGACCCAAGTATTGTAGTGGACTTTGAAAATGAAGTCTTGAAACTAGAAGAGACAAAAATCTTCATGATCTTGGACCAAATATGATGCTGTCGGTTTTGTCATTTCTGGGATCCAATGGGTCCGAATTTGGTCCTATGGTCTCATAAGATTTGTAGATCTCTTTCTTAGCTTTCCATGGCCACTTGAATCACCTGAATCGGATTTCGGACGAGAAAGTTATGGGCAAAATACTAAAACTGCTACGAAGTCGTCGTGCGCGCGAGAATTGGTAATTTGTCCATGTATTTTGCATGAGGATTTTATGTATGCCTGCGACTCAATCAAGCTTGGTCGGATAATCTTCTTTTTGTATTTGATGATGTTGACCGATTCGTATCAAATTGTTCAAGAACACCTTGGGTGTTGACTTTGGAATTTTGGGGGTTTTCGACTAGATGTTGTCGTAATCTCGAATGAAGTATTCCTATTGAATTATTAATGGTATTAATGAGGTTTCGTTAGACTGAATCATTCATTGGAAGTTGGTTTTCAGTATAATTGAGTTTTGGTTGTAAACAATTGGAGATTGTTTACAACGTATTTGTTAGAATGCCCCAATGAGTTTTGGGTAGTGTTGTATCGACTTTTGAGTTGGTTGTGATCATGCTTGATTCGTATATTAAGCGTATTGTTGGTACTTGTGTTATTCAAGGTTGTTCGAGCGGTCGGTATTTCCATTAAGGATGTTGATCGTGGAAGGACTTTCTCGCCTTCGGTTTGAGGCAAGTTATATACTTGTACTAGTCAATGAGATTAATGTTATCCGAGACTTAGTCTCTTCATGAATTCATTGATATTAGGGGATCGTTCGATACGATACTCTTCGGCAATTGTGCCAAATGTTTATTATTGTTCGTTAATGGCCGGTTCAAGGCATTGGAATACTCGTTGTTAATGTTATTATCGATAGCCGGTTTGCGGTATCGACGTATCGATTGTTGTTGTTAATATTGATGTCGATCTAAGACATTGTAGTAATCGTTGTTATTAATGTTGGTGTTCTGTCATTCATGTTATATCGGCCGATTGAAGGCATTGGCGTAATCATTCTCATCTTTGTCATCGGTAACCGATTAAAGGTGCGAGGCATTCATTGTATCATTATTATCGATTGACCGTTCTAAGGCAATCGAGGTGGTCAATCATTCTTCGTATCATTGTTATCGATTGGCCATTCTAAGGCAATCGAAGTGTTCAATCATTCATGGTATCATTGTTATCGGTTGGCTGTTCTAAGGCACTCGAGGTATTGAATCATCCGCTGCATCGTTGTTATCGATTGGCCGTTCCAAGGGAATCGAGGTATTGAATTGGGATTATCACGGATAGTTCCCATCTGTTGTATTATTTTTATCGATTGGCCATTCTAAGGTAATTTAGGTATTGAATTGGGACCGCCGAGGATGGTGTCCATCCGTGAGCCATTGTTGTCGTGTTGGCCGACTCAAGGCAGCACCCTATCATTCTTGTGAATTCGGTAATCTTTGGATCATTGCCGTTTGTGATTAGTTGTGTTTTGGAGGCTAGTCTCGGCTAGTGCTCGATGGGTAAGTTTGGGGAGTTTGAAACCTTCGGGGTTGACTTCCCAACACCTACAGTCAGTAGGTCAACGGTCACTGGGTGATTTTATTATGGGTAAGTTTGGGGAGTTTGAAACCTTCGCGGTTGACTTCCCAACACCTATAGCTCAGTAGGTCAATGGCCATTGGATGGTTTCATTGTGATACAGCTTCATGCCGTGGCTTCGGCCCTCATTGTGATACGGCTTCGCGCCGTGGCTTCGGCCCTCATTGATACAGCTTCAGGCTGTTTTGGTTTCAGGTGATTGTGTTGATTGACAGCTTCAGCTGTCTTACTTTTAGGCCCTTGTGATGCCTTGGTGCTTTTTGTTGGAGCCTTCGGGCATTGTGGTTCATGATACGAATTACGTATATAAGTGTACGTAAAATGTATAAAATACAACGGAAGATTATCACGGTTTTTACAAGTATCAAAGTAACAACGAAAATAAAAGGTGGTGGCCGAATTTATATGGTTTCGGCCGTGAGGTAGGATAGTGTATGGGTTTGAATGTGTTTTATCGAATTAGACCTATAACTCGATAAAGATAATCTCTCCTCAAGACCTATTGAGAATTGATCAAGTTATAATTCGAGACGCGTCGAAATAATAACCAAGGTTTTGTTGAACTCGTTCAACGTATATTTCAAGAGAAATACAAAGTTTTTTAACTTTCAAGATAATTCCAAAGGGTTGAGGGTGAGGCTATTATATAGCCATAATGACTCCTAACAAGGCCAAAGAAAATCACACAAAATCTAGCTAAAATACAAGCACTTATTAAACTATCTACAAAGACTTTGACAAGAAATCACAACATTTTGGCTCCTTCCTTGTACAAATCGGCCGTGGGGCTTCCAAGAAGGAGTGGACAAGATCCTCCTCATGTGATATATTGTAAGGCTTGACAATGACTTGATCATGAAAGGGACTTCTTGGCATCTTCTTCCTTCAAGTCTTCACCAAATCTTCACAAATCTTTGTCAATTTTCGGCCATAAAAATCACTGAATATTTGAACGGTTCGTGTGTCTTGATAGAAGCATAATTGGACCTTGGACCGTTTCACATGATTTATAGATCTTTCTTTTATCTTTCCATGGCCGCTTGAATCACCTAAATCGGACTTCGTATGAGAGAGTTATGATTAAAATACCAAAACTGCTATGAAGTAGTCATACGCGCGGGAATTGGTAATTTTGTCCGCTTTTTCGCCTTTTTCTCTCCGACTAGTAAATTTCGGATCATGACTAGTCAATCTTGAGCAAATCTTCACCAAAGACAAGAAACAAAATAAAATAACTAATCATGTTAGAAGACTTTGGTTTGATTCTTGATGATTATTATTATCATGCTTTGTGACTTTGTTGCCATGTAGGTGACTTATTCAAGGGAGGGGAACCATCGGTTTCAATGCATGAAGAAGGTGGGTGAGTGCATGGTTCGTAATTTCTTCATGCATACGTAAAATATGTTCAAGGTTACTTCAAGTCTCGTGTTAGTCGTCTCGTCCAAAGAAGTAATTGCATGTCGTGTAGGTGCATGTGTGTGCATGGCCGTATGCATGGTTGCATGGTCGTATACGTCGTCTTTCTTCGGTTGGCCATGTCGATCTCGTATCATCCCCTCTTCCTTTAAAGAGATTCTTCCTCGAATCTAAAGTCCAAGGACAGTTGGTATTCCGGATAGGGTTGTGCTCCTCCCGGGTTGAAGATGTAATTTTCGTCGGATGTGTTGACGTTTGCTTGGGATTGCATTTTTAAAAGACCAACCTGCAAAATAAAAACAAACGACGTATCTAGGTGTCTACCATTTCCCTTAACGGAATCCCCAAAAAAAGATTTGTGGTTTAACGGAATAATTTCCTTTTCCGGCGTCATGTGGGCACAAATCTTGTCCTTATTCCTTTCATCAATGAGTTCGTCTTTTACTATTTTCCAGTCACATGTAGCCACATAGCTTTTACGTTGGTCGGTGTCGGGAACCGGATCAATGAGAACAATTGGATTGGGATCCTCCAATTTTTTAATAGAAATAACCTCATAGAAATTTTGGGGAACAATCGCCTTGTCCTCAATCTCTTCATCTTCTGTAGCTCGGGAAACGGACGGTTGTGTAGAACTTAAAAGTATACTTGTGAGTTCCTCACTCGTTAACTCGTCCTGATGCTCCAAATCATTTGAAACCGATTTGGTTTCTAAAGTACGAAGAACTAAGTCTGTATCATAATCGGGAGCATCATAAACTACACATTCTTCTTCTCCTTCGTCCTCTATATCAAACTTGAGAATGTCGCCTAGCCTTTCTTGTTCTTCCTCGGCTATTAACTCGTCTCGGGTAGCAAGAGTCGGGCAAACATCTTGCACATGATCGAACCCTTGGCCAATGAAACAACTCACCTCCAGCAAACTCGACTCATTAGGCAAGTCGAGAGCTTTAGAAACCGAGTTGGGGGCTGATGTTGTTACGATTTTGAGAGCCGAACTCGAGCCGAAAGGTACGTATCTCTTGCGAAGTTTTCTTTTCAACGACTCCCACGAACGAATCTTTTTTTTTCCAGCACGAGTCCTTTGCTTCTTCTTTAATTCGAACCAAACTGAAGCGCCTTTAACCAACTTGATAATTGCATATCTGCAATGCTTCTCATCGAATCTGATCTCCACCGTTCAGACTGTAGTTCAATGAGTTGGCTTACCTTTGTCAAAATTTCGTGACGATCCAACGGTCGAATCCACGGGAAACTTTGTTTTCTTCCGACTGCGCTAATCTCAACAAAAAAATTCGTTGAATAAATCGCCCAAGGAGATGACCTTGGGCTCCGATACCACTTATGATACGAATTACATATATAAGTGTACGTAAAATGTATAAAATACAACGGAAGATTGTCACGGTTTTTACAAGTATCAAAGTAACAATGAAAATAAAAGGTGGTGGCCGAATTTATATGGTTTCGGCCGTGAGGTAGGATAGTGTATGGGTTTGAATGTGTTTTATCGAATTAGACCTATAACTCGATAAAGATAATCTCTCCTCAAAACCTATTGAGAATTGATCAAGTTATAATTCGAGACGCATCGAAATAATAACCAAGGTTTTGTTGAACTCGTTCAACGTATATTTCAAGAGAAATACAAAGTTTTTTAACTTTCAAGATAATTCCAAAGGGTTGAGGGTGAGGCTATTATATAGCCATAATGACTCCTAACAAGGCCAAAGAAAATCACACAAAATCTAGCTAAAATACAAGCACTTATTAAACTATCTACAAAGACTTTGACAAGAAATCACAATATTTTGGCTCCTTCCTTGTACAAATCGGCCGTAGGGCTTCCAAGAAGGAGTGGACAAGATCCTCCTCATGTGCTATATTGTAAGGCTTGACAATGACTTGATCATGAAAGGGACTTCTTGGCATCTTCTTCCTTCAAGTCTTCACCAAATCTTCACAAATCTTTGTCAATTTTCGGCCATAAAAATCACTGCACATTTGAACGGTTCGTGTGTCTTGATATAAGCATAATTGGACCTTGGACCGTTTCACATGATTTATAGATCTTTCTTTTATCTTTCCATGGCCGCTTGAATCACCTAAATCGGACTTCGTATGAGAGAGTTATGATTAAAATACCAAAACTGCTACGAAGTAGTCATACGCACGGGAATTGGTAATTTTGTCCGCTTTTTTGCCTTTTTCTCTCCGACTAGTAAATTTCGGATCATGACTAGTCAATCTTGAGCAAATATTCACCAAAGACAAGAAACAAAATAAAATAACTAATCATGTTAGAAGACTTTGGTTTGATTCTTGATGATTATTATTATCATGCTTTGACGACTTTGTTGCCATGTAGGTGACTTATTCAAGGGAGGGGAACCATCGGTTTCAATGCATGAAGAAGGTGGGTGAGTGCATGGTTCGTAATTTCTTCATGCATACGTAAAATATGTTCAAGGTTACTTCAAGTCTCGTGTTAGTCGTCTCGTCCAAAGAAGTAATTGCATGTCGTGTAGGTGCATGTGTGTGCATGGCCGTATGCATGGTTGCATGGTCGTATACGTCATCTTTCTTCGATTGGCCATGTCGATCTCGTATCAGTTCATAATTAATTCAGTTCTGGTTTGGTTCATGTCGTGTAATTCATTGTGATGCTCTATAATTATGATTCGTCGTTGGGCACTTATGTTCTAACCTATTGAATAGGTATTAATAGTATGCCGTGGGCATAGTATTTTCCGAATGCTCGGTTCTTATCTTTGTTTGTGAGCATCTCGTATTATTATTATTTTACCGTTTCATTCTGCCTTTGGATGCATATCATGTTATACATGTATTTGATGTTCATTATCTGGATGACTGACCCCGTGGGGGCGGAACATGCTTTCATGTTTTAGGTGCTTGCGAGGAAAGAGTTTAGACATAGGGGCATGACGAGGGCGACGAGGCATTCGAGCGATACTAGTCCGAGTTATTTTTGTTGGTTAGTCAGTTGGAGTGTACTCCAGTTGTGTCAGTTGTTGTCATGTTGTATTATCCGAGCAAGGCTCGTGGATGTCATTGTATTTCATTTTGGCCATGTAGGCCCACTTTTGTCGTTGAAATTCCTTATCGGAATATTGTGTCGGATATCATAGTAGGGGCTGTGATCTCCCTTGTTGGATACTTTAATATATTTTGGTCATGTTCGCCTGGTGGATCTCCTGGCGTGGGGTCCACGGCACTGTAATAACCCAATAGGATTTGGGGGTCTTACAGTTATATCTCTGGTGAATGGTGATTGTGTGCCATACACGTCATTCACACTCTGGGAGTTAGCTACTCCATTTATGATAATATGATGATATGATGTTATGATGATATGTCTCTATGCTTATGGTACAAAACTGTAACCCTTAGACCATTTACTACACTTATGTTATGATACGAATTACGTATGAAAATGGACGTAAACTCGTATGTAATGCAGCGGAAATATTGTTGATCCTCACAACACTCGAATATGTGCCAAACTCGTAAGAAATAACCGAAAGTAGGGCAGTTCGGCTTACGTAAACAAGAACAATATGACTGATTTATCAAACTAGACCTATAGTTTGATAAGGTAATCTTTCCTCAAGACCTATTGAGAATCAATTAGATTAAAACTCGAAAATGCATCGAATTATAATCAGGTTTCAATGAAAAGCATTCACCAAGGATAGAAATACAAAGTGTATTCTTTCACAACTACATTCAATAGATAATGCAAGCATGAACAAGACTACTTATAGCAATGTAGTCTTCTAAACAACTAAGGAATAAAAACAAGATCACATGATCTTGAAATGAAAAACAAAAAATTAAAATAAAATACAAATGAATCAAATGATAGGGAGGGGGAATCACACAACAAAATGATTATAAGCCACCCCACATAATATGCAAGTCTAGTCATGACATGTGAGGGAAGGGAAAACAACAAAACACACAAAAATCAGCAATAAAAAAAAGTTGGCTGGCTGCCGGACACAAGCCGTGTCGCTTGACACGGCCGCGATGCGCATCCGGTCGGCAGTGACTCGACCGTGCTCCCGGACACGATCGGGTTGATGTGACAGTCACTTTTGGTAGTTCTGGGCGAGTAGGACTCGACCGTGTCGCTGGGCACGGTCGGGTTGGATGGGCAGACGTTTCTGGGCGAGCAGGACTTGACCGTGTCGCTGGGCATGGTCGGGTTGGACGGGCAGATGTTTCGACAGTTCCAGAAGAGTTCAACTCGGCCGTGTCTCGGGACACGGTCGAGTCTGGCCGGCAGTCAGTTTCACAAATCTGGGACATCTCAGCACCGGCCGTGTCGGACGACACGGCCGAGTTCGGTCGGTAGTGAAACGGCAGTTTTCGGCACAGTGTGATACGGGCCGTGTCATATGACACGACCGAGACTTGGCAACTTGTTCCTCCTCGTTTCGTGTCTGTTTTCTCACTGAAGTACGTAGGTGCATGTGCATATAATGTTGTATCGTTACTTACATCAATTCTTACTTCGTTTTCTTCGTTTGGATATGCCAATATCGCATCATCTCCTCCCCCTTTAAAAGGAATTGACCTAAATTCAATAATTCCCCCGTCGTCAAGGTAAGAAGATAGGTCGCCTATGTTGAACGTGGCGTGTAATCCATAATCGCCCAGAAGTTCTACTTTATATGCATTATCGTTCACCTTACCCACGATTTTGTAAGGACCCTCGGCTCTCGGCATAAGTTTGTTCTTGCGTTCACCTTACTCCAAATATGTGTAAAAATACTCCTAACCTATATGGTAACCTAATAGACCATTATTTTATTAAAATAGAGTCCTAGTATACTTCTAATACCGAAAATACTAACACTCTAATATCAATTCCGAAAATGACAATAAAAATAACAAGGAGCAACGTATGCAAGCAAGACGCAGAGACGACGCCAACGATATTGATTTCTTGGCTAAATTCTGCAGCATACCGAAGTTTCACGGATCTAGTAATCCAGATGCGTGCATAGATTGGCTCCATGCTTGTGAGGAGCACTCGGACTTCAAAGCTGCCCCGATCAACCGCCGCGTTTCACTGGTGACAAAGGGCCTCCGCGGTAGCGCCGCCTTCTGGTGGCAAAAACTGAAACAGTCCCGTTCACAACAACGTAAGCCTAAAATTAAAGATTGAATGAAAAATTAATACATTTGTATTACTTGTTGGACGAGTTCCTACGAAACCTTGATTATTATTCGATGCATTTTCGAGTTTTAATCCGATTGATTCCCAATAGGTCTTGAGAAGAAATCACCTTATGGAGTTATAGGTCTAATTCGATAAAAACCTTGTATATATTTTTGTTCGGCCGAATTGCCATACTTTCGGAAGATTTTTACGTTATATTCTTCACATCAAATAATTACTCACACCCAAAAATATATAAAATACACTTCCGTTGCGTCGTATGCGAAATACGTTTACATACGAACGCTTATTTCGTATCATAAGTGGTATCAGAGGCTTTGTATTGTTATTTCACTCGAAATACGTTTACATACGAAATTGACTAGTCATGATCCGAAATTGACTAGTCCGAGTGAAAAAGGCGAAAAGCGGACAAAATTACCAATTCCCGCGCGTATGACTACTTCATAGCAGTTTTGGTATTTTAATCATAACTCTCTCATACGAAGTCCGATTTAGGTAATTCAAGCGGCCGTGGAAAGATAAAAGAAAGATCTATAAATCATGTGAAACGGTCCAAGGTCCAATTATGCTTTTATCAAGCCACACGAACCGTTCAAATGTGCAGTGATGTTTATGGCCGAAAATTGATGAAGATTTGTGAAGATTTTGTCCAAGATTGATGAAGATTTTCCATGCCTTTATTTTTCAAGTTCACACCTTCATTTTCAAAGTCTTGCAAGAGTATCAAAGGAGGAAGACTTCAGCCCCTCTCCATTTCCTACCTTACGACCGTGAATGAAGTTTAGGAGTTGTTTAATCTTGGTTTCATTTCTTTTGTCAAAGTCTTGTTGTATTTGTTTATCTTTTGTTTGATTTTTGTTTGATCTTGTTTGATCATGTAACTCAGCTATATATATCCCACGCTCAGCATGTTTGAGAACACATTAAAGATTGAATGAAAAATTAATACGTTTGTATTACTTGTTGGACGAGTTCCTACGAAACTTTGATTATTATTCGACGCGTTTTCGAGTTTTAAACCGATTGATTCTCAATAGGTCTTGAGAAGAAATCACCTTATCGAGTTATAGGTCTAATTCGATAAAAACCTTGTATATATTTTTGTTCGGCCGAATTGCCCTACTTTCGGACGATTTTTACGTTGTATCATTCACATCAAATAATTACTCACACCCAAAAATATATAAAATACACTTCCATTGCGTCGCATGCGAGATACGTTTACATACGAATGTTTATTTCGTATCATAAGTGGTATCGGAGACCAAGGTTGCTTCCTTGGTGATTTTATTAACGATTTATTGTGAAGAACCATCTCTTGACTCTTGTTATGGATTTCTCCGATCTCGATTTCTTGATGAAACTCCGTGATGTACTAAACGGCTTACCGGAGCAACGTATGCAAGCAAGACGCAGAGACGACGCCAACAATATTGATTTCTTGGCTAAATTCCACAGCATACCGGAGTTTCACGGATCTAGTAATCCAGATGCGTGCATAGATTGTGATACGAATTCTCCGGGGAGAGGCGGATACGTATCGGTCGGAGTATATGTAGGTGTATGATAGCGGAAGGCTTTTTACGAGTAGGGGTGTTTTGGATGTATCTTGTGATGTAATATCGAATATGACGAGGAAAATTCAAACAAATGGAAAATGGAAGTAATATCGGAAAAGTGATAAAAATATCGAACAAGAAGACTTGAACGATCAAGAACAAGAGTTTATCGAATTAGACCTATAACTCGATAAGGTGATTTCTTCTCAAGACATATTGAGAATCAATCGGATTAATACTCGAAAACGCGTCGAATAAAAATCAAGTTTCGGTAAAAATCATTTACCAATGATAGAAACACAAAGTGTTTTCTTTCTCATTCAACATTCATAATACATTATTCTTACAAGTGATAATCAAAGACTACTTATAGGGGATGTAGTCTAAGTCTAAGGAATCAAACAAAAAAAAAGAAAATAATTCAAAGATTTATAAAATCTTTGAATAATCAAAACAAATAAAATAAAATACAAACAAGGAACATAAAATCACAAAATGGGGAAAACATAATCCCTAAAATATGTAAAAAGGAAAAGAGAAGTCAAAAATACACAAAAGTGTATAAAATATGTGGTGTCGGCGAGACTCGACCGTGTCCCGTGATACGGCCGCGGCGCGTCGGCGGCGCGCCGGCGAGACTCGACCGTGTCCGCTTGACACGGTCGCGG
This sequence comes from Orobanche coerulescens, assembly GCA_033398695.1. Classification (NCBI taxonomy): domain Eukaryota; kingdom Viridiplantae; phylum Streptophyta; class Magnoliopsida; order Lamiales; family Orobanchaceae; genus Orobanche; species Orobanche coerulescens. The sequence goes on along the minus strand of CM065812.1, from coordinate 57,409,541 downwards.
CGCGACAACGACGTCCGGCAGTGACTCGTCCGGCGATGACTTCGGCGCAGGCGCGGCGTGGCGAGGGCGTTCGGCAATGACTCGGCCGTGCTAGCGACACGGTCGCGGCGTGACAAGGGCGTCGGCGGCCGACTCGGCCAAGCGGTGACTCGGCATTGACTCGGCCGTGTCCTGGAGCACGGTCGGAGTCGTCGCGATAGGTTTTGGCTTATCGGCATAGTTCGACTCGGCCGTCTTAGGACAACACGGTCGAGTCACGTGGCGGTGACATGCGTTTACGGGCCGAGTGCGGCACGGGCCGTGTCGGACGACACGGTCGGGTCCGGCCGTGGTGCTCGGCGATTCGGCGGAGGTGATTTTTCCGGCGGTGGTGAATTTTCCGGTGCTCGGCATTTTCAGCGAGGTGACATTTTCCGGCAGGTTGTGACATTTTCCGGCAGGTTGTGACATTTTCCGGCAGGTTGTGTCATTTTCCGGCTTGTGTCCGTTTTCTCGCCTAAAAATGTAGTCGCACGTGCACGGCGCGTTGTAAGGCCTTTAACGTCGATTCTTGCTTCGGTTTCTTTATTCGGACTATTAAATTCCGTATCAGATTGGCTGGCTCCATGCTTGTTAGGAGCACTCGGACTTCAAAGATACCCTGATCAACCGCCACGTTTCGCTGGTGACAAAGCGCCTTCGCGGTAGCGCCGCCTTCTGGTGGCAAAAACTGAAACAGTCCCGTTCACAACAACATAAGCCTAAAATTAAAGATTGGCAAAAATTCAGAAAATATTTCAAGCGAAGGTTCAACCACATCTTACCACCAGTCGTTGTTTCCCCACCACCAATCCTTCGACGCCCCGCCGCCAACCTTCGATCTAAGGTTTTTCCCCATCGAAGAATTTCTAGCAAAGCCGTTTTTCGATGAAGACAATGTCCCTACCACCATTTTTAATGAAGTAGATGAGACAGAGGTTTTCACGACGCAATACAACGAAAAAGATGAGTTGAGCCGTGTTGACGAACTTGGATCTTGCTATTATGAGCATGGGCCAATTAGTTGTGTTGGCCAAATTGACCAAAACGGAATTGATGGGCCGGATGAATTATGGTCAGATGAGTATTTAACACAAGTCGGGCCTTTTGAAGATGTGGAAGACAAAATTGAGCTTGGTACTAAAATTGGTCGGTTAGAAGAAAACGACAATTTTGAGGCTAATTTTTATATCGACTCAGTTTCTGGCAATGGACTTATTGTCTTGGATAATTACCGGATTGGGCTTAATGGATTAATTTTCGATGGGCCATTATTTGGGAAGCCCAATAATGTTAAAATGGAGAGTGGACCGGATTATGATGGACCACCAGTATTTGATGAGGAACCAGTTGATGAAGAGCGGCCTATGATTACCGTCGCGCTTCCCATTTCAGATGTTGATACGAGATCGACATGGCCAACCGAAGAAAGACGACGTAGACGACCATGCAACCATGCATACGGCCATGCACACACATGCACCTACACGACATGCACTTACTTCTTTGGACGAGATGACTAATACGAGACTTGAAGTAACCTTGAACATATTTTACGTATGCATGAAGAAATTACGAACCATGCACTCATCCAACTTCTTCATGCATTGAAACCGATGGTTCCCCTCCCTTGAATAAGTCACCTACATGGCAACAAAGTCATCAAAGCATGATAATAATAATCATCAAGAATCAAACCAAAGTCTTCTAACATGATTAGTTATTTTATTTTGTTTCTTGTCTTTGGTGAAGATTTGCTCAAGATTGACTAGTCATGATCCGAAATTTACTAGTCCGAGTGAAAAAGGCGAAAAGCGGACAAAATTACCAATTCCCGCGCGTATGACTATTTCGTAGCAGTTTTGGTATTTTAATCATAACTCTCTCATACGAAGTCCGATTTAGGTGATTCAAGCGGCCATGGAAAGATAAAAGAAAGATCTATAAATCATGTGAAATGGTACAAGGTTCAATTATGCTTATATCAAGCCACACGAACCGTTCAAATGTGTAGTGATTTTTATGGCCGAAAATTGATGAAGATTTGTGAAGATTTTGTCCAAGATTGATGAAGATTTTCCATGCCTTCATTTTTCAAGTTCATGTCTATATTTTTCAAAGTCTTACAAGAAGATCAAATGGAGAAGATTTTGGGTCCCTCCACACTTCAATAAATCGAACCAAATCAAGGAGGATGGAAGCTTGGTGTTGATTTTTGTTGTCTTGTTAGAATTGTTTAATCTTTGTTTGATTTTAGTTGATTTTTGTGTGATCTTGTAATGGCTATTTATAAGCCACATTTTCAGCCCTTGAAAGATATCTTGAAAGTTATAAACATTGTATTTCTCTTGAAATATACGTTGAACGAGTTCAACAAAACCTTGGTTATTATTTCGACGCGTCTCGAATTATAACTTGATCAATTCTCAATAGGTCTTGAGGAGAGATTATCTTTATCGAGTTATAGGTCTAATTCGATAAAACACATTCAAACCCATACACTACCCTACCTCACGGCCGAAACCACATAAATTCGGCCACCACCTTTTATTTTCATTGTTACTTTGATACTTGTAAAAACCGTGATAATCTTCCGTTGTATTTTATACGTTTTACGTACACTTATATACGTAATTCGTATCATAAGTGGTATCGGAGCCCAAGGTCATCTCCTTGGGCGATTTATTCAACGAATTTTTAGTTGAAGTATTTAGTCACCTTCTTGGGTTGTTCTTCACGGTTAGAAGAATTTTCGCATAACATTGGCAGATTGGCGCAGTCGGAAGAAAATAAAGTTTCCCGTAGATTCGACCGTTGGATCGTCACAAAATTTTGACAAAGGTAAGCCAACTCATCGAACTACAGTCTGAACGGTGGAGATCAGATTCTTTGATCATCTTCTTGGTTCATTCTTCACGGATTTCTTAGCAAATTTTCTGCTCAGTTTCTTGATCATTAGAAGAGATGGACATGACCATCTCCGAATTCTTGGTAAAGCTACGTGATGCTTTACATGACTTACCGGAACCTCGACGAGGAGGAGAAGTCCTATGTTCCCCACGCCATACTAACGAGTTCGAGTTGAATGAACTTCCGAAGTTCATCGGAGGTACCGACCCCGAAATTTATTTGGAATGGGAACGTAAGATGGATCGCTTGTTCGAGTTTAAAGGTCTTGACGATGAGAAGCGTTGCAGATATGCAATTATCAAGTTGGTTAAAGGCGCTTGATTTGGTTCGAATTAAAGAAGAAGCAAAGGACTCGTGCTGGAAAAAACAAGATCCGTTCGTGGGAGTCGTTGAAAAGAAAACTTCGCAAGAGATACGTACCTTTCGGCTCGAGTTCGGCTCTCAAAATCGTAACAACATCAGCCCCCAACTCGGTTTCTAAATCTCTCGACTTGCCTAATGAGACGAGTTTGCTGGAGGTGAGTTGTTTCATTGGCCAAAGGTTCGATCATGTGCAAGATGTTTGCCCGACTCTTGCTACCCGAGACGAGTTAATAGCCGAGGAAGAACAAGAAAGGCTAGGCGACATTCTCAAGTTTGATATAGAGGACGAAGGAGAAGAAGAATGTGTAGTTTACGATGCTCCCGATTATGATCTGAGACTTAGTTCTTCGTACTTTAGAAACCAAATCGGTTTCAAATGATTTGGAGCATCGGGACGAGTTAACGAGTGAGGAACTCACAAGTATACTTTTAGTTCTACACAACCGTCCGTTTCCCGAGCTACGAAGATGAAGAGATTGAGGACAAGGCGATTGTTCCCCAAAATTTCTATGAGGATATTTCTATTATTGTTAAAAATTGGAGGATCCCAATCCAATTGTTCTCATTGATCCGGTTCAGACACCGACCAACGTAAAAGCTATGTGGCTACATGTGGTGGAAAATAGTAAAAGACGAACTCATTGATGAAAGGAATGAGGACAAGATTTGTGCCCACATGACGCGGAAATGGAAATTATTCCGTTAAACCACAAATCTTTTTGGGGATTAGTTAAGGGAAATGGTAGACACCGGATACGTCGTTTGTTTTTATTTTGCGAGTTGTTCTTTTAAAAATGCAATCCCAAGCAAACGTCAACACATCCGACGAAAATTACATCTTCAACCCGGGAGGAGCACAACCCTATCCTAATACCAACCGTCCTTGGATTTTAGATTCGAGGACGAATCTCTTTAAAGGAAGAGGGGATGATACGAGATCGACATGGCCAACCGAAGAAAGACGACGTAGACGACCATGCAACCATGCATACGGCCATGCACACACATGCACCTACACGACATGTACTTACTTCTTTGGACGAGACGACTAATACGAGACTTGAAGTAACCTTGAACATATTTTACGTATGCATGAAGAAATTACGAACCATGCACTCATCCACCTTCTTCATGCATTGAAACCGATGGTTCCCCTCCCTTGAATAAGTCACCTACATGGCAACAAAGTCATCAAAGCATGATAATAATAATCATCAAGAATCAAACCAAAGTCTTCTAACATGATTAGTTATTTTATTTTGTTTCTTGTCTTTGGTGAAGATTTGCTCAAGATTGACTAGTCATGATCCGAAATTTACTAGTCCGAGTGAAAAAGGCGAAAAGCGGACAAAATTACCAATTCCCGCGTATGACTATTTCGTAGCAGATTTTGGTATTTTAATCATAACTCTCATACGAAGTCCGATTTAGGTGATTCAAGCGGCCATGGAAAGATAAAAGAAAGATCTATAAATCATGTGAAATGGTACAAGGTCCAATTATGCTTATATCAAGCCACACGAACCGTTCAAATGTGCAGTGATTTTTATGGCCGAAAATTGATGAAGATTTGTGAAGATTTTGTCCAAGATTGATGAAGATTTTCCATGCCTTCATTTTTCAAGTTCATGTCTACATTTTTCAAAGTCTTACAAGAAGATCAAATGGAGAAGATTTTGGGTCCCTCCACACTTCAATAAATCGAACCAAATCAAGGAGGATGGAAGCTTGGTGTTGATTTTTGTTGTCTTGTTAGAATTGTTTAATCTTTGTTTGATTTTAGTTGATTTTTGTGTGATCTTGTAATGGCTATTTATAAGCCACATTTTCAGCCCTTGAAAGATATCTTGAAAGTTATAAACATTGTATTTCTCTTGAAATATACGTTGAACGAGTTCAACAAAACCTTGGTTATTATTTCGACGCGTCTCGAATTATAACTTGATCAATTCTCAATAGGTCTTGAAGAGAGATTATCTTTATCGAGTTATAGGTCTAATTGATACGAATCGGTCAACATCATCAAATACAAAAAAGAAGATTATCCGACCAAGCTTGGTTGAGTCGCAGGCATACATAAAATCCTCATGCAAAATACATGGACAAATTACCAATTCTCGCGCGCACGACGACTTCGTAGCAGTTTTAGTATTTTGCCCATAACTTTCTCGTCCGAAATCCGATTCAGGTGATTCAAGTGGCCATGGCAAGCTAAGAAAGAGAGATACAAATCTTATGAAGACCATAGGACCAAATTCGGACTCATTGGATCCCAGAAATGACAAAACCGACAGCATCATATTTGGTCCAAGATCATGAAGATATTTTCTCTTCCCCACCATAATAAAAATCGGCCAAAGCATGCTTGAAAGGGACCCTTGCTTGTCTTCATATCTTTCACAAGATATTGAAGAATCTCCTCATCCCCACCTCCTTTGAATAGGCCGAAAATTTCCTACTTGATGAAGACTTTCATCAAGTCTTTTTTCTACATGACAAATTCACCAAATAAAGTCCAAGACACTTGAAGATACCATATCCAAATCAAGATATCAACCTCCCCACAAATCGGCCGAAAATGACCCCTTGATGAAGACTTTCATCAAGTCTTTTTTTACATGTCAATGTCATCTAGTCCAAGATTGTTATCTTGTCCAAAATCCTTCCCTTCCCCACACATCTCGGCCGAAACATGCTTGATGGAGACTTGTATTTTCGTTTTTCTTGTCTTTGTTATTTCCTTATCTTTTGTATACTACTATATATAGTAGTTCACCCTTGTATTGTTAAATATCTTGAATCTTGAAAGTTATAAACATTGTATTTCTCTTGAAATATACGTTGAACGAGTTCAACAAAACCTTGGTTATTATTTCGACGCGTCTCGAGATTTTAACTTGATCAATTCTCAATAGGTCTTGGGAAGAGATTACTTTTATCGAGTTATAGGTCTAGTTCGATAAAACACATCCAAATCCGTATACACTACTACCTCACGGCCGAAATCCATTTAAGTTCGGCCACCCCTTGTATTTTCGAGTGACACTTTGATAATCGTCAAGACATAATAATCTTCCGTTGTATTTCATACGCTTTACGTACGTAATTCGTATCATCTTCTTGTTCGATATTTTTTATTGTTATATCCGATATTATTCACATACAAAATACATCCGAAAACTCCATATTCGTAAAAGCCTTCCGCTATCATACACTTACATATACTCCGACCGATACGTATCCACCTCTCCCCGGATAATTCGTATCATAAGTGGTATCGGAGCCCAAGGTCATCTCCTTGGGCGATTTATTCAACGAATTTTTTTTGTTGAGATTAGCGCAGTCGGAAGAAAACAAAGTTTCCCGTGGATTCGACCGTTGGATCGTCACGAAATTTTAATAAAGGTAAGCCAACTCATCGAACTACAGTCTGAACGGTGGAGATCAGATTCTTTGATCATCTTCTTGGTTCATTCTCCACGGATTTCTTGGCAAATTTTCTGTCCGATTTCTTATCAAGAACTATCTCTTGATTCTTGTTATGGATTTCTCCGAGCTCTATTTCTTGATGAAACTTCGTGACGCACTAAACGGCTTACCGGAGCAACGTATGCAAGAAAGACGCATAGACGATGCCAACGATATTGATTTCTTGGCCAAATTCCGCAGCATACCGGAATTTCACGGAGATAGTAATCCAAATGCGTGCATAGATTGGCTTCGTGTTTGTGAGGAGCACTCGGACTTCAAGGCTGCCCCGATCAACCGCCGCGTTTCACTGGTGACAAAGCGCCTCCGCGGTAGCGCCGCCGTCTGGTGGCAAAAATTGAAGCGATCCGTTCACAACAACGTAAGCCTAAAATCCAAGATTGGCTTAAATTCAAAAATATTTCAATCGAAGGTTCAAATCCCCATCTTACCACCAATCCTTCGACGCCCGCCACCGGCATTCGATCTAAGGTCTCCCTCCATCAAGGAATTCCCAGCGAATTTTTTTCGATGAAGACAATGTCCCTACGGTCATTTTCAATGAAGTAGACGAGACGAGTTTTCAACGGAGCAATACAATGAAGAAAGTGAGTTGAGCCATGTTTCCATAATTGTGAACTTGGAACTTGCTATTACGAGCATGAACTAATCGGTTGTGTTGGTCAAATTGACCAAAACGGAATTGATGGGTCGAAGGAATTATTCACACAAATGGAACCTTTTAAAGTTGTGGAAGACAAAATTGAGCTTGGTACTAAAATTGATCGGTTAGAAGAAAACGACAATTTTGGGCCTAAATTTCATATCGACTCGGTTTACGGTGATGGACTTATGGTCTTGGATGATTACCAAATTGAGGTTAGTAAATTATTTTGTGATGGGCCGTTATTCGGGAACCCGATAATTTTGAAACGGAGAGTTGGTCGGATTATGAAGGGCCACCGGTCTTTGATGCGAGAACAATTGATGAAGAGGAGTCCGTAATAAATCCTATAGTTCCCACCGTAATAAATTGTGTTTTCCATTTTTGATGATGAACAGAAATCGGTGTTTCCACTGGAGGAGGAACCCGATGTGGAGTTAACAGTGCGTCCCATTTCGGATATCCACTCATGTCATGATATCGGTATTACACAGCGGAGTAATTATTATTATTTTATTAATAATGATAGTTATTTTGTTGGTGATTCTCGAGGGGGCCCCACTACCTATCGTCTCAAGATTTTGGGCCATGTACGCACTGCGGACATCTTCGAGATCAAATACTTAGAGGCTTTAGTCAATTATCTTGGTGACGAAGGGAGTTCGGAATTGAGGACAATTCCCTTTAAAGAGAGAGGGTATGATACGAATCGCTCAACATCATCAAATACAAAAAAGAAGATTATCCGACCAAGCTTGGTTGAGTCGCAGGCATACATAAAATCCTCATGCAAAATACATGGACAAATTACCAATTCTCGCGCGCACGACGACTTCGTAGCAGTTTTAGTATTTTGCCCATAACTTTCTCGTCCGAAATCCGATTCAGGTGATTCAAGTGGCCATGGCAAGCTAAGAAAGAGAGATACAAATCTTATGAAGACCATAGGACCAAATTCGGACTCATTGGATCCCAGAAATGACAAAACCGACAGCATCATATTTGGTCCAAGATCATGAAGATATTTTCTCTTCCCCACCATAATAAAAATCGGCCAAAGCATGCTTGAAAGGGACCCTTGCTTGTCTTCATATCTTTCACAAGATATTGAAGAATCTCCTCATCCCCACCTCCTTTGAATAGGCCGAAAATTTCCTACTTGATGAAGACTTTCATCAAGTCTTTTTTCTACATGACAAATTCACCAAATAAAGTCCAAGACACTTGAAGATACCATATCCAAATCAAGATATCAACCTCCCCACAAATCGGCGAAAATGACCCTTGATGAAGACTTTCATCAAGTCTTTTTACATGTCAATGTCATCTAGTCCAAGATTGTTATCTTGTCCAAAATCCTTCCCTTCCCCACACATCTCGCGAAACATGCTTGATGGAGACTTGTATTTTCGTTTTTCTTGTCTTTGTTATTTCCTTATCTTTTGTATACTACTATATATAGTAGTTCACCCTTGTATTGTTAAATATCTTGAATCTTGAAAGTTATAAACATTGTATTTCTCTTGAAATATACGTTGAACGAGTTCAACAAAACCTTGGTTATTATTTCGACGCGTCTCGAGATTTTAACTTGATCAATTCTCAATAGGTCTTGGGAAGAGATTACTTTTATCGAGTTATAGGTCTAGTTCGATAAAACACATCCAAATCCGTATACACTACTACCTCACGGCGAAATCCATTTAAGTTCGGCCACCCCTTGTATTTTCGAGTGACACTTTGATAATCGTCAAGACATAATAATCTTCCGTTGTATTTCATACGCTTTACGTACGTAATTCGTATCATCTTCTTGTTCGATATTTTTTATTGTTATATCCGATATTATTCACATACAAAATACATCCGAAAAACTCCATATTCGTAAAAGCCTTCCGCTATCATACACTTACATATACTCCGACCGATACGTATCCACCTCTCCCCGGATAATTCGTATCATAAGTGGTATCGGAGCCCAAGGTCATCTCCTTGGGCGATTTATTCAACGAATTTTTTTTGTTGAGATTAGCGCAGTCGGAAGAAAACAAAGTTTCCCGTGGATTCGACCGTTGGATCGTCACGAAATTTTAATAAAGGTAAGCCAACTCATCGAACTACAGTCTGAACGGTGGAGATCAGATTCTTTGATCATCTTCTTGGTTCATTCTCCACGGATTTCTTGGCAAATTTTCTGTCCGATTTCTTATCAAGAACTATCTCTTGATTCTTGTTATGGATTTCTCCGAGCTCTATTTCTTGATGAAACTTCGTGACGCACTAAACGGCTTACCAGAGCAACGTATGCAAGAAAGACGCATAGACGATGCCAACGATATTGATTTCTTGGCCAAATTCCGCAAAGACATCTAGGAATTTCACGGAGATAGTAATCCAAATGCGTGCATAGATTGGCTTCGTGTTTGTGAGGAGCACTCGGACTTCAAGGCTGCCCGATCAACGCGCGTTTCACTGGTGACAAAGCGCCTCGCGGTAGCGCCGCCGTCTGGTGGCAAAAATTGAAAGCGATCCGTTCACAACAACGTAAGCCTAAAATCCAAGATTGGCTTAAATTCAAAAATATTTCAATCGAAGGTTCAAATCCCCATCTTACCACCAATCCTTGACGCCCGCCACCGGCATTCGATCTAAGGTCTCCCTCCATCAAGGAATTCCCAACGAGAATTTTTTTCGATGAAGACAATGTCCCTACGGTCATTTTCAATGAAGTAGACGAGACAGAGTTTTCAACGGAGCAATACAATGAAGAAAGTGAGTTGAGCCATGTTTCCATAATTGACGAACTTGGAACTTGCTATTACGAGCATGAACCAATCAGTTGTGTTGGTCAAATTGACCAAAACGGAATTGATGGGTCGAAGGAATTATTCACACAAATGGAACCTTTTAAAGTTGTGGAAGACAAAATTGAGCTTGGTACTAAAATTGATCGGTTAGAAGAAAACGACAATTTTGGGCCTAAATTTCATATCGACTCAGTTTCTGGTGATGGACTTATGGTCTTGGATGATTACCAAATTGAGGTTAGTAAATTATTTTGTGATGGGCCGTTATTCGGGGAACCCAATAATTTTGAAACGGAGAGTTGGTCGGATTATGAAGGGCCACCGGTCTTTGATGCAGAACCAATTGATGAAGAGGAGTCCGTAATAAATCCTATAGTTCCCACCGTAATAAATTCTGTGTTTTCCATTTTTGATGATGAACCCGAGAAATCAGTGTTTCCAATTCTGGAGGAGGAACCCGATGTGGAGTTAACCGTGCGTCCCATTTCAGATATCCACTCATGTCATGATATCGGTATTACCTGGCGGAGTAATTATTATTATTTTATTAATAATGATAGTTATTTTGTTGGTGATTCTCGAGGGGGCCCCACTACCTATCGTCTCAAGATTTTGGGCCATGTACGCACTGCGGACATCTTCGAGATCAAATACTTAGAGGCTTTAGTCAATTATCTTGGTGACGAAGGGAGTTCGGAATTGAGGACAATTCCCTTTAAAGAGAGAGGGTATGATACGAATCGATCAACATCATCAAATACAAAAAAAAAAGATTATCCGACCAAGCTTGGTTGAGTCGCAGGCATACATAAAATCCTCATGCAAAATACATGGACAAATTACCAATTCTCGCGGCGACGACTTCAGATTTTAGTATTTTGCCCATAACTTTCTCGTCCGAAATCCGATTCAGGTGATTCAAGTGGCCATGGCAAGCTAAGAAAGAGAGATACAAATCTTATGAAGACCATAGGACCAAATTCGGACTCATTGGATCCCAGAAATGACAAAACCGACAGCATCATATTTGGTCCAAGATCATGAAGATATTTTCTCTTCCCCACCATAATAAAAATCGGCCAAAGCATGCTTGAAATGGACCCTTGCTTGTCTTCATATCTTTCACAAGATATTGAAGAATCTCCTCATCCCCACCTCCTTTGAATAGGCTGAAAATTTCCTACTTGATGAAGACTTTCATCAAGTCTTTTTTCTACATGACAAATTCACCAAATAAAGTCCAAGACACTTGAAGATACCATATCCAAATCAAGATATCAACCTCCCCACAAATCGGCCGAAAATGACCCCTTGATGAAGACTTTCATCAAGTCTTTTTTTACATGTCAATGTCATCTAGTCCAAGATTGTTATCTTGTCCAAAATCCTTCCCTTCCCCACACATCTCGGCCGAAACATGCTTGATGGAGACTTGTATTTTCGTTTTTCTTGTCTTTGTTATTTCCTTATCTTTTGTATACTACTATATATAGTAGTTCACCCTTGTATTGTTAACATATCTTGAATCTTGAAAGTTATAAACATTGTATTTCTCTTGAAATATACGTTGAACGAGTTCAACAAAACCTTGGTTATTATTTCGACGCGTCTCGAATTATAACTTGATCAATTCTCAATAGGTCTTGGGAAGAGATTACTTTTATCGAGTTATAGGTCTAGTTCGATAAAACACATCCAAATCCGTATACACTACTACATCACGGCGAAATCCATTTAAGTTCGGCCACCCCTTGTATTTTCGAGTGACACTTTGATAATCGTCAAGACATAATAATCTTCCGTTGTATTTCATACGCTTTACGTAATTCGTATCATCTTCTTGTTCGATATTTTTATTGTTATATCCGATATTATTCACATACAAAATACATCCGAAAAACTCCATATTCGTAAAAGCCTTCCGCTATCATACACTTACATATACTCCGACCGATACGTATCCACCTCTCCCGGATAATTCGTATCATAAGTGGTATCGAGCCCAAGGTCATCTCCTTGGGCGATTTATTCAACGAATTTTTTTGTTGAGATTAGCGCGATCGGAAGAAAACAAAGTTTCCGTGGATTCGACCGTTGGATCGTCACGAAATTTTAATAAAGGTAAGCCAACTCATCGAACTACAGTCTGAACGGTGGAGATCAGATTCTTTGATCATCTTCTTGGTTCATTCTCCACGGATTTCTTGGCAAATTTTCTGTCCGATTTCTTATCAAGAACTATCTCTTGATTCTTGTTATGGATTTCTCCGAGCTCTATTTCTTGATGAAACTTCGTGACGCACTAAACGGCTTACCGAGCAACGTATGCAAGAAAGACGCATAGACGATGCCAACGATATTGATTTCTTGGCCAAATTCCGCGATACCTAATTTCACGGAGATAGTAATCCAAATGCGTGCATAGATTGGCTTCGTGTTTGTGAGGAGCACTCGGACTTCAAGGCTGCCCGATCAACCGCCGCGTTTCACCGGTGACAAAGCGCCTCCGCGGTAGCGCCGCCGTCTGGTGGCAAAAATTGAAACGATCCGTTCACAACAACGTAAGCCTAAAATCCAAGATTGGCTTAAATTCAAAAATATTTCAATCGAAGGTTCAAATCCCCATCTTACCACCAATCCTTCGACGCCCGCCACCGCATTCGATCTAAGGTCTCCCTCCATCAAGGAATTCCCAATGAATTTTTTTTCGATGAAGACAATGTCCCTACGGTCATTTTCAATGAAGTAGACGAGACGAGTTTTCAACAGAGCAATACAATGAAGAAAGTGAGTTGAGCCATGTTTCCATAATTGACGAACTTGGAACTTGCTATTACGAGCATGAACCAATCAGTTGTGTTGGTCAAATTGACCAAAACGGAATTGATGGGTCGAAGGAATTATTCACACAAATGGAACCTTTTAAAGTTGTGGAAGACAAAATTGAGCTTGGTACTAAAATTGATCGGTTAGAAGAAAACGACAATTTTGGGCCTAAATTTCATATCGACTCAGTTTCTGGTGATGGACTTATGGTCTTGGATGATTACCAAATTGAGGTTAGTAAATTATTTTGTGATGGGCCGTTATTCGGGGAACCCAATAATTTTGAAACGGAGAGTTGGTCGGATTATGAAGGGCCACCGGTCTTTGATGCAGAACCAATTGATGAAGAGGAGTCCGTAATAAATCCTATGGTTCCCACCGTAATAAATTCTGTGTTTTCCATTTTTGATGATGAACCCGAGAAATCAGTGTTTCCACTGGAGGAGGAACCCGATGTGGAGTTAACTGCAGGCGTCCCATTTCGGATATCCACTCATGTCATGATATCGGTATTACTCGCGGAGTAATTATTATTATTTTATTAATAATGATAGTTATTTTGTTGGTGATTCTCGAGGGGGCCCCACTACCTATCGTCTCAAGATTTTGGGCCATGTACGCCTTTGCGGACATCTTCGAGATCAAATACTTAGAGGCTTTAGTCAATTATCTTGGTGACGAAGGGAGTTCGGAATTGAGGACAATTCCCTTTAAAGAGAGAGGGTATGATACGAATCGGTCAACATCATCAAATACAAAAAAGAAGATTATCCGACCAAGCTTGGTTGAGTCGCAGGCATACATAAAATCCTCATGCAAAATACATGGACAAATTACCAATTCTCGCGCGCACGACGACTTCGTACTTGATTTTAGTATTTTGCCCATAACTTTCTCGTCCGAAATCCGATTCAGGTGATTCAAGTGGCCATGGCAAGCTAAGAAAGAGAGATACAAATCTTATGAAGACCATAGGACCAAATTCGGACTCATTGGATCCCAGAAATGACAAAACCGACAGCATCATATTTGGTCCAAGATCATGAAGATATTTTCTCTTCCCCACCATAATAAAAATCGGCCAAAGCATGCTTGAAAGGGACCCTTGCTTGTCTTCATATCTTTCACAAGATATTGAAGAATCTCCTCATCCCCACCTCCTTTGAATAGGCCGAAAATTTCCTACTTGATGAAGACTTTCATCAAGTCTTTTTTCTACATGACAAATTCACCAAATAAAGTCCAAGACACTTGAAGATACCATATCCAAATCAAGATATCAACCTCCCCACAAATCGGCCGAAAATGACCCCTTGATGAAGACTTTCATCAAGTCTTTTTTTACATGTCAATGTCATCTAGTCCAAGATTGTTATCTTGTCCAAAATCCTTCCCTTCCCCACACATCTCGGCTGAAACATGCTTGATGGAGACTTGTATTTTCGTTTTTCTTGTCTTTGTTATTTCCTTATCTTTTGTATACTACTATATATAGTAGTTCACCCTTGTATTGTTAAATATCTTGAATCTTGAAAGTTATAAACATTGTATTTCTCTTGAAATATACGTTGAACGAGTTCAACAAAACCTTGGTTATTATTTCGACGCGTCTCGAGATTTTAACTTGATCAATTCTCAATAGGTCTTGGGAAGAGATTACTTTTATCGAGTTATAGGTCTAGTTCGATAAAACACATCCAAATCCGTATACACTACTACCTCACGGCCGAAATCCATTTAAGTTCGGCCACCCCTTGTATTTTCGAGTGACACTTTGATAATCGTCAAGACATAATAATCTTCCGTTGTATTTCATACGCTTTACGTACGTAATTCGTATCATCTTCTTGTTCGATATTTTTTATTGTTATATCCGATATTATTCACATACAAAATACATCCGAAAAACTCCATATTCGTAAAAGCCTTCCGCTATCATACACTTACATATACTCCGACCGATACGTATCCACCTCTCCCCGGATAATTCGTATCACTAATTCGATAAAACACATTCAAACCCATACACTACCCTACCTCACGGCCGAAACCACATAAATTCGGCCACCACCTTTTATTTTCATTGTTACTTTGATACTTGTAAAAACCGTGATAATCTTCCGTTGTATTTTATACGTTTTACGTACACTTATATACGTAATTCGTATCAGATGTCCATTTAAAGGATGATTCATATCGTGATATCGGTATTACCTCGCAGAATAATAATTATTATTTTATTAATAATGATAGTTATTTTGTTGGAGATTCTCTGAAACCCCCTACTACCTATCGTCTCAAGATTTTCGGCTATGTACGCACTGCGAATATTTTCGAGATCAAGTACTTAGAGGCTTTAATTAATTATCTTGATGATGAAGGGATTTCGGAATTGAGGACAATTACCTTTAAAGGGGGAGGAAATGATACGAAATTGACTAGTCATGATCCGAAATTGACTAGTCCGAGTGAAAAAGGCGAAAAGCGGACAAAATTACCAATTCCCGCGCGTATGACTATTTCATAGCAGTTTTGGTATTTTAATCATAACTCTCTCATACGAAGTCCGATTTAGGTGATTCAAGCGGCCATGGAAAGATAAAAGAAATATATATAAATAATGTGAAACGGTCCAAGGTCCAATTATGCTTCTATCAAGCCACACGAACCGTTCAAATGTGCAGTGATGTTTATGGCCGAAAATTGATGAAGATTTGTGAAGATTTTGTCCAAGATTGATGAAGATTTTCCATGCCTTCATTTTTCAAGTTCACACCTTCATTTTCAAAGTCTTGCAAGAATATCAAAGGAGGAAGCCTTCAGCCCCTCTCCATTTCCTACCTTACGACCGTGAATGAAGTTTAGGAGTTGTTTAATCTTGGTTTCATTTCTTTTGCAAAGTCTTGTTGTATTTGTTTATCTTTTGTTTGATTTTTGTTTGATCTTGTTTGATCTTGTTTGATCATGTAACTGAGCTATATATATGCCACATTCGGCATGTTTGAACACATTAAAGATTGAATGAAAAATTAATACGTTTGTATTACTTGTTGGATGAGTTCCTACGAAATCTTGATTATTATTCGACGCGTTTTTGAGTTTTAATCTAATTGATTCTCAATAGATCTTGAGAAAAAATCACCTTATTGAGTTATAGGTCTAATTCGATAAGAACCTTGTATATATTTTTGTTCGGCCGAATTGCCCTACTTTCGGACGATTTTTACGTTGTATCCTTCACATCAAATAATTACTCACACCCAAAAATATATAAAATACACTTCTGTTGCGTCGCATGCGAAATACATTTACGAGCTCGAGTGAAGAAGACGTTATTATTGTTATTTTTATTGTCATTTTCGGAATTGATATTAGAGTGTTAGTATTTTCGGTATTAGAAGTATACTAGGACTCTATTTTAATAAAATAATGATCTATTAGGTTACCATATAGGTTAGGAGTACTTTTACACATATTTGACTTGTTTTCCAAGTTACGAGTACGAACAAGGAGATGGAAGCTTGGTATTGATTTTGTCTTTGTCAAGTATCACATGGGAGAGATTCTTGTCCTCACAAGCCTTGTTGTTGATGTCCTTGTCAAAGTATCATATGGGAAAGATGCTTGTTCCCTTTCACCTTCTACCTCACGGCCGAAAACATGATGGAAGCTTGGTGTTGTTGTTTTGTTAGAATTGTTTAATCTTGATTTTGATTTTAGTTGATATTTGTTTACTTGTAAATGGATATTAATAAACCACATTTTCAGCATTTATAATCAATGAATTGAATGTTAAAAAAGAAGAATGCACTTTGTATTTGTTTTCTTGGTGAATGCTTTTCATCGAAACTTGATTTTTATTGGACGCATTTTCGAGTATTAATCCGATTGATTCTCAATAGGTCTTGAGAAGAAATATCTTATCGAATTATAGGTCTAATTCGATAAACCTTTGTTCTTGATCGTTCAAGTCTTCTTGATCGATATTATCACTTTATCCGATATTACATCCATAAAAATGCATCCAAAAACACCCTACTCGTAAAAAGCCTTCCGCTATCATACACTTACGTATACTCCGACCGATACGTATTCATCTTTCCAGGCGAATTCGTATCATAAGTGGTATCGGAGCCCAAGGTCATCTCCTTGGGCGATTTATTCAATGATTGCCTGTTAACGAAATATCTCTTGACTCTTGTCATCAGAGCCAGCACCTGAATTTTTTTATGCAGTTGAGGTATTTTGTTATCAATTTTTCTTTCCAAAAAAAAATGTTTGATTTCTGTTATCCGTTCTCCGAATCTTCAAGTTTAGATCTTGTTGTTGATTGGTCAAAACCTCCTGTTTTTGACGAATGCGATTGTGAAATTTGTTCACAAGTGAAATCACACCCGATTGGCATGAAAGACGATTACGAGGCAATTTTCTTCGGTCTTGAAATTGCATCCGATGAGTTCAACCACGATGATAAAGGTGTTGCCTCACAAAGTAGCTATTATTTTTTTATAAGTAATGATAGTTATTTTGTTGGCACCTCTCAGAAATATTACTATCGCCTCAAAGTGTTGAACCACACTCGAACGTCCGATAATTTTGATCTCTCTCCTTATCTTGATGACGACGGGATTGCGGAATTGGGGATAATTCCCTTTAAAGGGGAAGGGGATGATACGGGATTGACGAGCTCGAGTGAAGAAGACGTTATTATTGTTATTTTTATTGTCATTTTCGGAATTGATATTAGAGTTTTAGTATTTTCAGTATTAGAAGTATACTAGGACTCTATTTTAATAAAATAATGGTCTATTAGGTTACCATATAGGTTAGGAGTATTTTTATACATATTTGACTTGTTTTCCAAGTTACGAGTACGAACAAGGAGATGGAAGCTTGGTATTGATTTTGTCTTTGTCAAGTATCACATGGGAGAGATTCTTGTCCTCACAAGCCTTGTTGTTGATGTCCTTGTCAAAGTATCACATGAGAAAGATGCTTGTTCCCTTTCACCTTCTACCTCACGGCCGAAAACATGATGGAAGCTTGGTGTTGTTGTTTTGTTAGAATTGTTTAATCTTGATTTTGATTTTAGTTGATGTTTGTTTACTTGTAAATGGATATTAATAAACCACATTTTCAGCATTTATAATCAATGAATTGAATGTTAAAAAAGAAGAATGCACTTTGTATTTGTTTTCTTGGTGAATGCTTTTCATCGAAACTTGATTTTTATTGGACGCATTTTCGAGTATTAATCCGATTGATTCTCAATAGGTCTTGAGAAGAAATCTCTTATCGAATTATAGGTCTAATTCGATAAACCTTTGTTCTTGATCGTTCAAGTCTTCTTGATCGACATTATCACTTTATCCGATATTACATCCATAAAAATACATCCAAAAACACCCTACTCGTAAAAAGCCTTCCGCTATCATACACTTACGTATACTCCGACCGACACGTATTCATCTTTCCGGGCGAATTCGTATCAGGGTCGGCCAAGACTTAATTGCTTCGATTTTTGTTTGACCAACCGCCACTCCGTCCTTTGAAACGGCATAGCCAAGAAAAACTATACTCTCGACCAAGAATGAACACTTCTCCTTTTTTCCATATAGTTTTTGGCCCCTCAAAGTTTCGAAGACTTGCCTTAAGTGACCAAATTGTTCTTGTAATGATCGACTATAGATCAGAATGTCATCCAGATATACAACCACGAATTTCCCCAGGAATGGCTTAAGCACTTCGTTCATCAACCTCATGAAGGTACTTGGTGCATTTGTAAGACCGAATGGCATAACGGTCCATTCATATAATCCGTTTTTCGTTTTTAAGGCCGTCTTCCACTCGTCACCTTCTTGCATTCGAATTTGATGTTATCCGCTTTGTAAATCAACCTTCGAAAAGACAACCGAGCCATGTAGCTCGTCTAACATATCATCAAGTCTCGGGATAGGGAATTGATACTTGATGGTGATGTTGTTCACGGCCTGACTATCCACACACATTCGCCAAGAACCATCTTTCTTAGGGACAAGTAAGACTAGAACCGCACACGGACTCAAGCTCTCCCGAACGTACCCGCGGTTCAAAAGTTCTTCGACTTGTCTTTGTAACTCCTTCGTTTCCTCGGGATTACATCTATAGGCGGCTTTATTAGGAAGTGGTGCTCCCGGTATAAGATCGATTTGGTGTTCAATACCACGAATAGGTGGTAAACCCGACGGTAATTCTTCGAGAAAAACATCCCCAAATTCGTGTAACAACATATCTATCTCCCCTCCATTTTGTACTCCCGTGTTCTCGTCCCGTGTTTCTTTAAACATCACCAAATATACTCACTCCCCGTCATTAATGGCATGTTCCATTTCCCTCTCGCTAGCAAGCATAGTAAGTTTCGGTTTCTCCACTCCACTAGAACTCATCGAACGGATAGCTTGCGGGGACATCGGCTTGAGTACAATCTTCTTTCCTTTGTCTCGTAATTCATATTCATTACTTCGACCTCGATGTAAAACATCTCGGTCGAACATCTATGGTCGTCCCAAAAGTATGTGGCATGCGTCCATCGGGAGTACGTCACATAACACATCGTCTCCGTATGGTCCCATAGTTAAGTTGACTCGTACTTGTCTCGACACCTTCACTTTATTTCCATCGTCGAGCCAATGTAAAGCATACGGTCTCGGGGGGCCGAGTTTTGTAACCATCTCATTGGAGGCTACATTCATGCAACTTCCTCCGTCGATGATCAAACTACACCATTTTTCTCCGACTCGGCATTTGGAATGAAAGATTTGATCCCTTTGCTCTGTATCACTTGGAATGATTTTGGTATGTAGAGCTCAAAGTACTAAAGTAGTATCATATTCCGGAGCATCATAAGCCTCGCATGATACGAATTCTCACTGGTTATGCGAATTCGCTATCGATACAGCGGAAGTCCTTTTGATGAACGGAAGCTATCGGCAAGAAACTGTCGGGAACTGGTGACAACAGCTCGCTACAGCAACAATACTGGCGAGTGATGAAGGCGGTGATTCGATACAGCCACAAGACAGGAATTTGGTCCAAATGAAAAGACTCGAAACAGGTCACCTCCAAGCAGCGACACTCGAAACAGCACGTTTTGGACGGAAACGAAGTTAAAACAGGAAACAAGTTCAAAGGATCGAACAACACTTTATACGAAATATTGAACAAGTATAAAACTGTATCGAAAAATAAACAGAATATCGAAACAGGGTATAAACAGATGTTTTTATCAAATTAGACCTATAATTTGATAAAGTGATTTCTCCTCAAGACCTATTGAGAATCAATCAGATTAATACTCGAAACGCGTCGAATAAAAACCAAGTTTTGATGAAAAGCATTCACCAGGGAAAGACACAAAGTGTTCTTAATTCTTCAACATTCAATAATCTCCCATTACAACTCTACTGCCACTATTTATAGGCAAAAGTGGCCTGACAAAATAACTTAAACTAATACAAGCTGAGCTTAGAATAATAAAAGACAATAAAAAGGTTCCTCATGTCACTTGTGGACAAAAGTAAAAGCTGGGTCTTTGCCTCCAAGTTGTTTGTTGACAGCCGCCCTTTTTGCCAAGAATCCTGCTGCTTTTGTAAGAGAAAGCTGAACATCTTTTTATTTGTTTAGTTGCCACTTGATCCCTTTTCCCTCCCCAAGATGCTATTTGTCTTTTGTTTAAGTTACTCCAATTTCGACTATCAAGGTAACTCCGTGCCTCGTTTCTGTTTTCTCGCCTAAGTAGGTTGTAGTGCGATCGAGGTATTTTACGTCAATTCTTACTTCATCTTCTTCGCTTGGAGTAGTCGGCTTCGTATCATCGCATTCCTCGTTTTCTTCCTTGGCCTCCATGTTAAATATGTCACCAAGTCCTTCCTTCTCGTCCTCGACTAAAAGTTCGTCTCGGACCGCAAGAGCTTCTCTTAACGTGACCACCCGTTTCTTTGGACATGCATTTTGATAGTGACCAAAACCTTGACATTTAAAGTATCGTACTTTAGTCAAGCTCGTCTCTTTTGAACCTTGAGGAATCTTCGGGGCCGGGGTAGGGACTTGAATAGGCGCGGTAAGTTTCGTAGTCGAACTTGAGCCGGTACTTGAATTTACGAATTTGTATGGAAATTCGGGTTTGGCAAACTTCACTTTGTTTTGAGCTTCTATCTTTATACATAGTCCGCATAAAGTGTCAAAATCTCCGTAGGGGTATAATTCCACCGTATTTGCAATGTTTCTGTTTAGGCCACGTAAGAAACGTGACATTCTTTATTCTTCATTTTCTTTGAGTTCTCCTATTAAGGCCAAGCCTTCAAATTCTTCAATATATTCTCCCACACTTAGTTTTCCTTGCATGAATTCGGTAATCCTTCGGTGCAAGGTTAACCGATGAGATGTCGGGACATACCTCTTACGGAGTTTCTTCTTTAAAGAATCCCAAGAACGGATCTTTTCCTTTCCCGCACGAGCTCGTTGTATTTTCACACCCTCGTACCACAGGGAAGCAGCTTTCCCTAACTTGAGAATCGCATATTTGCAATGTTTCTCGTTGTTAAGGTTTTTGAACTCGAACATGCGTTCAATTTTTCTCTCCCACTCCAAGTAGACTTCTAGATCGGCACCTCCGACAAATTCCGGAAGTTCATTTAATTTAAATTCATATGCATGACGCGGTGAATGTGCGTCATATCCTCCTCTTCTAGCTTGAAAACGTGGCTCTTGTAAGTTGTGTAGTGCCTCACGGAGTTTCTCCATGAAATCAATGTCGGAAAAATCCATGATAGATAGCTTTAACAAGAAAACCGCCAAGAAAATTTCGACAAGGAAATAACCTTGGGCTCCGATGCCACTAATGATACGAATTACGTATGAAAATGGACGTATACTCATATGTAATGCAGCGGAAATATTGTTGATCCTCACAACACTCGAATATGTGCAACACTCGTAAGAAATAACCGAAAGTAGGGCAATTCGGCTTACGTAAACAAGAATAATATGAATGATTTATCAAACTAGACCTATAGTTTGATAAGGTAATCTTTCCTCAAGACCTATTGAGAATCGATTAGATTAAAACTCGAAAACGCGTCGAATTATAATCAGGTTTCGATGAAAAGCATTCACCAAGGATAGAAATACAAAGTGTATTCTTTCACAACAACATTTGATACGAATTACGTAAGTAATGCGTATAAATACAACGGAAGATTATTATGTCTTGACAACTATCAAAGTATCACTCGAAAATTACAAGGGGTGGCCGAATTTGAATGGGGTTCGGCCGTGAGGTAGTATGATATACGGATTTTGATGTGTTTTATCGAACTAGACCTATAACTCGATAAAGGTAATCTCTTCCCAAGACCTATTGAGAATTGATCAAGTTAAAATCTCGAGACGCGTCGAAACAATAACTAAAGTTTTGTTGAACTCGTTCAACGTATATTTCAAAGAAATACAAGGTTTATTAATATTCAAGATGATTTACAAATACAACGAGTACTACTATATATAGTAGTTTCCAACCGTAAGAAAATACAACAAAACGAGAAAACGAAACTTCCTAGCATGCTTCCATTCGGCCGAAATATCTAAGGATGAGATACCAAGTATCTTGGTTTTATTAGGTGATTAAGACATGAAGAAATCTTTGATGAATCTTGGACTTGTGATGGTGACATGAAGAAGATCAAATATCATCCCTTGCAATCTTCAAATCGGCCGAACTAGGAGTGATTAGGAGGATTTTGTGAAGATATGATATCAACCCCTTTGGAATTATTATGGTGATTATGACATGAGGGACAATGACATGAAGGATGAAAGTCTTCATTCCATCTTATGTTTCGGCCGTTTGATATTATGGTGGGGAAGGAGAAATATCTTCATTATCTTGTCAAAGATATGAAGTCAAGTGAGGTCCCTTTCAAGCATGTCTTGGCCGAATTTTCATGCTTTCGGACCGATTCCGTCGTCGAGTTTTACGTTACTCCTGTTCCGATTAACAACGTAACTCCAATCCGCGTATTCTTTTCTCCCAAGTATAATGATGCATGGCCATGCGAATTTGCATCGTTGTGGACGTCGATTTTTATTGGAGCTTCTTCGATTGGAATATTAGATATCGTATCAACATTCAATACATAATGCAAGCATGAACAAGACTACTTATAGCAATGTAGTCTTCTAAACAACTAAGGAATAAAAACAAGATCACATGATCTTGAAATGAAAAACAAAACATCAAAATAAAATACAAATGAATCAAATGATAGGGAGGGGGAATCACACAACAAAATGATTATAAGCCACCCCACATAACATGAAAGTCTAGTCATGACATGTGAGGGAAGGGAAAACAACAAAACACACAAAAATCAGCAATAAAAAAAGTTGGCTGGTTGCCGGACACGGGCCGTGTCGCTTGACACGGCCGCGGCGCGCATCCGGTCGGCAGTGACTCGACCGTGCTCCCGGACACGGTCGGGTTGGTGTGACAGTCACTTTTGGTAGTTCTGGACGAGTAGGACTCGACCGTGTCGCTGGGCACAGTCGGGTTGGATGGGCAGACGTTTCGGCAATTCTGGGCGAGCAGGACTCGACCGTGTCGCTGGGCATGGTCGGGTTGGACGGGCAGATGTTTCGACAGTTCCAGAAGAGTTCAACTCGGCCGTGTCTCGGGACATGGTCGAGTCTGGCCGGCAGTCAGTTTCACAAATCTGGGACATCTCGGCACGGGCCGTGTCGGACGACACGACCTAGTTTGGCCGGCAGTGAATCGACAGTTTCCGGCATAGTGTGATACGGGCCGTGTCATATGACACGGCCGAGACTTGGCAACTTGTTCCTCCTCGTTTCGTGTCCGTTTTCTCACTGAAGTACGTAGGTGCATGTGCATATAATGTTGTATCGTTACTTACGTCAATTCTTACTTCGTTTTCTTCGTTTGGATATGCCAATATCGCATCATGTTATACCTTCTGATATTTTCCCATTGCACCATATTCTGTATTTTTCAATTTAGTTTGAGTACATTGCTATATATATCTGTTCACTGGGCTTTTTAAGCTGAGCCGCATTTTCTTTTCTTCTGCGGAGTTATTGCCGAGCCGGGCTATCTTTGGTGAGTAGGAGCTGTGTGTGGACTTATCTACCCTAGACTTCCTAGCTTTTGGACTGTGTTTTTATTATTTAGACTTGGATTATGTTTCCTTCATTTTGGATTATGGAACTTATGTATTTCTTTTAAGTCATGTTGACTTCCATTTTGGTATTTATGATTAGACTTCCGCTTGTGTTCTATTATGTATGTTCTGATATGCCACCACAATGTGATACTTCTACCCTTGTCGGGTTGGGGTGTTACAATTATGGTATCAGAGCCCTAGGTTTGACCTGTAGAGCTTAGGCTATGGCCTGTGAGGATTGGGTAGACATTAGGTTTCCTTCTTCATCTTTTCCTTTCGTACTTCATCTTTATTTTTGACTTTGCTAATCGTTCAGATGGTGAACACACGTCGTAATGGTCAACCTAATGGGGATGATGAAGCCCCAAACCTTGAGGCCATGATAGCTAATGCCCTTGCTACCATACTTCCGGATCTTACTACAGAGTTGATCACACGGATCACTAATGATATCCGTAACGGTGCTGGTTCGTCTAATTGTAGGGGTACTCCACCCACTGATATTCATGTATGGATTGAATGGTTCGGTAAGCTCAAGCCACTCTCATTCAGTTCTGCTGCCACCCCTACTGAGACAGAGGACTGGAAAACCCATATGGAGAAGTTATTCGATTCTTGCGATGTGCGGATCATTTCAAGATCAGATTGGCTATGTTTAAAATCGAAGGAGATGCGTTTAGTTGGTGGAAAGCGTATAAGCAGGCTAAGGGAGGAGAGGCCTTTGTCACCACTTGTTCATGGAATGATTTCCGTAACATATTCTTTCTACAGTACTTCCCTTTGTCCGAGCAACAGAGATTTGAGCGAGAGTACAATGTCATTTATCATTTTGAGAGAGAGTCTTCTGGGGACTACATGCAGAGGTTTCTACGACTGGCTGGTTTTGTGGGTCCGATGGCTGGATATGATCGCCGACAAGTGAGGCATTTCAAGTGGGGTCTGAAGAAATGGGTACTCGATTGGGTTATCAACACCGACTTTTCTGATGTGGCACAAGTTGCCAACGCCGCCCGTAATATTGAGATTCTACATGAAGGAGGGGGCTACAACAAGAGGAATCGTGATGGTGATAGTATACATTCGAGGGGTCAAAGTAGTAATCACAGGGGTGATGAGCAGAGAGGTCAGCATGATCGGGGTAATGACCAGAGGAGACACGAATCGAGAGGTCAGGATCCGAAGAGTTCAGATAAGCCTGGGTAATGATACGAATTCTCGCTGGTGATGCGAATTCGGTATTGATACCAGCGGAAGGCTGTTTTGACGAGCGGAAGCTATCAACAAGGAAATGTCGGGAACTGAGAACACCAGTTCACTACAGCAATAATACTGGCTAGCAGTATGCACGCGCGATGAAGAAAGGATGACGGTAACTCGATACAGCAACAAGACAGGAACTTGGCCAAATGTAAAGGACTTGATACAGGCCACCTTCAAACAGCGACACTCGAAACAGTACGTTTCGGTCGAATGTGAATTGGAAACAAGAAGACAAGTTCAAAGGATCGAACAACACTTGATGCGAAATACCGAACAAATATAAAACTGTATCGAAAACAAGCAGAATATCGAAACAAAACAGAAACAGTTGTTTTATCGAATTAGATCTATAATTCGATAAAGGTATTTCTTCTCAAGACCTATTGAGAATCAATCGGATTAAGATACGAAAACGCGTCGAATAATAATCAAAGTTTCGATGAAAAGCATTCACCAATGAAAACACAAAGTGTAATCTTATTTCTTCAACATTCTATACATCTCATTACAGCTCCATCGCCACTATTTATAGGCAAAAGTAGCCTGACAAGAGCCCGACAAGATAATCTTAAACTATTACAAGATGATCCTAAAATAAGGAAAAGATAATAATAAAAAAGGTTCCTCATGTTCCTTGCTGACAAAAGTAAGAGCTGGGCTTTGTCTCCAAGGTGATAGCCGCCTTTCTTAAAGCAGGCTGCCGAGAATCCTGCTGCTTTTGTAATAAAGAAAATACTGAAATTCTTTTATTGTTTTGCTACCACTTGGACCACTCCCCCCCCCCCCCCCCAAGATGCAAGTAGCCTTTTGTTGAAGTTATTCCAATTCCGACTATCAAGGTAACTCTGTGTCTCGTATTTGTTTCCTCGCCCAAGTACGTTGCAGTATGGTCGAGGTGTTTTACGTCAATTCTTACTTCGTCTTCTTCGATTGGAGTAGTCAGTTTCGTATCATTCCCTCCTTCTTTAAAAGGAATTGTCCTCAATTCCGAAATCCCATCGTCGTCGAGATAAGGAGATAGATCACCTACGTTGAAAGTAACATGCACTCCATAATCACCCGGAAGTTCTAACTTGTAAGCATTGTCGTTCACCTTCGCAACTATTTTAAATGGTCCCTCAGCTCGTGGCATTAACTTGTTCTTACGCTTACTCGGGAATCGTTCCTTCCTCAAATATACCCAAACTAAATCTCCAACCTCGAATAGTCTCGGCTTTCTTTGCTTGTTCGACTTCTTTTTGTACGTCTCGTTTATTGATACGATATCCATTATTCCAGTCGAAGAAACTCCGATAAAAATCGACATCCATGATGATGCAAATTCGCATGGCCATGCATCGTTGTACTTAGGAGAAAATGTTAAACGGATTGGAGTTACGTTGTTAATTGGAATCGGAGTGACGTAGAATTCGACGACGGATCGACCCGAAAGCATGAAGATCGGCCGAATTTATGCTTGAAAGGGACACTTTGTCTTCATATCTTTCACAAAATAAATGAAGATCACCTCCTTCCCCACCATGTCACATACGGCCGAAGCATGAAGATAGAGGGAAGACTTTCTTCTTCATGTCATTATCTCCCATATCTTGTAGGGATCGGCCGAATTGGAAGCTTGCAAAAAGGAAAGACTTGTGAAGATTTTCATCAAGAATATCTCATGTCACCATCATGAAATAAAGACCAAGATTGCTTGGTATCTCTTTGTGATTTTCGGCCGATTAGGTGTTGTTAGGAAGTTTCCCTTTTTCGCTTTGTTGTATTTTCGTTCGGTTGTAAACTACTATATATAGTAGTGTTCGTTGTACTTGAAAAACATCGAGAATCATAATAAACTTTGTATTTCCTTTGAAATATACGTTGAACGAGTTCGACAAACCTTAAGTTATTGTTTCGACGAGTTTCGAGATTTTAACTTTGATCAATTCTCAAAAGGTCTTGGGAAGAGATTACCCTTTTATCGAGTTATAGGTCTAGTTCGATAAAACACGCCAAACTCCGTACATCACACTACTTCACGGCCGAAACACCATCAAACTTTCGGCCACCCTTAGCAAAATTCGAGTGATACTTTGTTACTTGTTAACCTTCCGTTGTGTTTTATACGTATTGCTTACGTAATTCGTATCATAAGTGGTATCAGAGCCACTTGTCTCACAGTTCTCGACATCACTGAAGAAAATGGCATTCACCGATGAAGAAGTAGCACAACTACGTGACGTTCTTCGTGGCTTGCCGGAGCCCAGAATCCATGCACGACGAGGACATGACACCATTCATGCACCACGACATGCGGATGAATACAAGACCAGCGAACTTCCGGAGTTCGTAGGCGGCACCGATCCTGAGGTTTATTTGGAGTGGGAAAGAAAAATTGAACGAATGTTTGAGTTCAAGGAGCTCAATGACGAGGTACGTTGCAAGTACGCGATTCTCAAACTTGGAAAGGAGCTTCCTTTGGTTTGAGCGAATGAAGACGCAAAGAAGTCGTGCCGGAAAAGAGAAGATACGTTCGTGGGATTCCCTAAAAAGGAAACTACGAAAAGATATGTTCCGGCTACACACAAGCTAAGTCTGCATCGAAAAATTTCGACCTCACGCAAGGAAAGTTAAGTGTCGAGGAGTACATCGAGGAGTTTGAAAACTTATCCTTGATGGGAGAACTTGAAGAAAGCGAAGAATTGCGCATGTCCCGCTTCCTACGAGGTTTGAACGAAACATTGCTAATTCCGTGGAACTCTACCCCTATTCGACTTCGATACTTTATGCGGACTTTGCATAAAGTTAGAAAATCAAAACAAAACCAAACTCTCTAAACCCGAATTCCCACCTAA
The DNA here is from genome assembly GCA_033398695.1 of Orobanche coerulescens. NCBI lineage: Eukaryota > Viridiplantae > Streptophyta > Magnoliopsida > Lamiales > Orobanchaceae > Orobanche > Orobanche coerulescens. The sequence goes on along the minus strand of CM065812.1, from coordinate 57,381,175 downwards.
ATACGGAAATACCAACTTTGGCGCGAGTTCTAGCTCGTTTCCAAAACCCGTCACCACAAGCCAGTCCGTTACTACCATTCCAAAAACCCCTACCACTCCAAAAGAAACGAGCCTATCTAAAGTCCGATGTTTCAAATGTCAAGGATTTGGACACTATCAAAGTGCTTGTCCGAATCGGAGGATTGTGACGTTACGAGAAGCCATAGCGCCCGAGAGGAATTATTAGCCAAGAAGAAAGAGTTGGAGACGTTTTTAACTTAGAAGTCGACGAAGAAGAAGAATGCGAGGCATACGATGCCCCGAACTATGACACGAACCTTGTCCTTCGCATGTTGCAAACGAAGGCCGCCCCAAGTGACGAAGAACAACGGGACCAAATCTTCCACACGAAGTGTCGTGGTCGAGATAAATGGTGTAGCTTGATCATTGACGGTGGAAGTTGTACAAACGTGGCATCAAGCGAGATGGTTTCAAAACTCGGTTTGATCACCACGGCCCATCCCAAGCCGTATGCACTCCATTGGCTCGATGATGGGAACAAAGTGAAGGTTTCAAGACAAGTGAAGGTCGGACTCACCATGGGTTCGTATGGCGATGATATTACATGCGATGTATTACCGATGGACGCATGTCACGTGTTATTAGGAAGACCTTGGTTATTTGATCGGGACGTACACCGAGGGAGGAGTAATGAGTATGAGCTACGTGACAAAGGTAAAAAATTGTCCTTAAACCTATGTCACCTCAAGCTATCCGGACGATGAGTTCAAAAAAGTCGAAGGGCGAAACTTACGATGTTTGCAAACGAGAAAGAAGTCGAACACGCCATTGACGATGGCGAACGTGTTTATTTGATGATGATCAAGGAGGTCCAAATCTTGCCACCAAATCGCAAAAATGAGGAGGAGATAAATGCACTATTACACGAGTTTTGGACGTATTTCAAGACTTGCGGTAGGATTACCACCTATCCGCGGATTGAACACCGATTGATCTTATACCGGAGCTCCATTACCGAACAAAGCAACAGATCGTTGTAATCCCGAAGAAACAAAAGAACTACAACGTCAAATTGATGAACTCATGAATCACGGATATGTCCGAGAAAGTTTAAGTCCGTGTGCGTTCCGCTTCCGTACTCAAAAAAAGACGGAACATGGCGGATGTGTATTGATGAGAGCCGTGAATAACATCACCGTCAAGTATCGGTTTCCCATCCCGAGACTAGACGACATGCTGGACGAGTTACATGGCTCGGTTATATTTTCCAAAGTTGATTTACGGAGCGGATACCATCAAATCCGCATGCGAGAGGGAGACGAATGGAAAACGGCATTTAAGACGAAGAATGGACTTTACGAATGGGTTGTGATGCCATTCGGCCTCACCAACGCCCCGAGCACTTTTATGAGGTTGATGAACGAGGTTCTTAAACCTTTCTTGGGAAAGTTTGTTGTCGTATACTTAGACGACATTTTGATCTACAATGTCCGTAGAAGAACATCTCGAACATTTGCGTACGTGTTTGAGACGCTAAGGGAACGAAACTTTATGGAAAACGGGAGAAGTGTACTTTCCTAGTCGAGAGTCTTGTCTTTCTCGGCTATGTTGTTTCGAAAGACGGAGTTTTGGCCGACCAAGAGAAGATCGCGGCAATCAAGTCGTGGCCGACCCCAAAGACAATCACGAGGTACGGCCATTTCATGGCCTCGCTTCTTTTTACCGACGATTCATACGGACTTTAGCACTATATCCATCCGATCACGAGTGTTCAAAAGGGAACCTTTGCTTGGAACGAAACGGCCCAAAAGGCTTTTGAAAACTTAAAGGGAAAATTATGTGAAGCGCCGATTTTGACGTTGCCCGATTTTTCACAACCATTTGAGGTAGAATGCGACGCTAGCGGAGTTGGAATCGGGGCAGTGCTTATTCAGAGAGGCCGTCCCATTGCCTATTTTTCGGAGAAGTTAAGTGGCGCCCGAGTGAATTATTGTACTTACGACAAGGAGTTCTATGCTATCGTAAGAGCACTCGATCATTGAGTCATTATCTGCGTTTCAAACATTTCGTGCCGCATTCGGATCACGAGTCGTTGAAATACATCAACGGATGAGTAAGCTAAGCCCGAGACATGCAAAATGGGTGGAATTTTTACAATCTTTTCACTTTTCATCCAAGTACAAAGACGGAAGAGTAATGTAGTGGCGGATGCACTATCGAGATGGTATGCCTTATGCCGATGCTAGATGTTCGTTTGTTGGGGTTCGAGACTTTGAAAGATCACTACAACGACGATTTGGACTTCGGGAAATTTTTAACCGTTGTAAAACGGCCCCGCATCTGAGGAATTTGTTTTACAGGATGGCTTTCTCTTCAAGGGGAATAAATTATGTGTGCCGAGACATACACCCGAGAATTCTCGGTTCGGGAGGCGCACGGAGGAGGACTAGCCGGACACTTCGGCTCGACCAAGACTGTAGAGGTGCTAAAAGAACATTTCTTTTGGCCGAAGATGTATGGTGACGTCAGCACAATCGTGAGCAAATGCGTAACTTGTCATATGATGAAAAGTTCGTTCAAGTCGAGTACATACATGCCGTTGCCGATACCGTTACGACCGTGGGAGGATGTCTCGATGGATTTTATTGTGGCTTTACCTCGTACTCAACGAGGCAAGGACTCGATCATGGTAGTCGTCGACCTTTTTCGAAAATGGCTCACTTTGTCGCGTGCCACAAAACCGATGATGCAAGCAATGTGGCAGACTTGTATTTCCGGGAAATAGTTCGTTTACACGGAGTTCCAAAAACTATCGTGTCGGATCGAGATTCCAAATTTCTGAGCTACTTCTGGAATACTTTATGGAGGAAAGTAGGTACTAAACTCCTATTCAGTACTTCACATCACCCGCAAACCGACGGACAGACCGAGGTAACTAATCGAACCTTGGGAGCATTATTACGAGGGTTGGTAAATAAAACTCAGAAAGATTGGGACGTTAAACTTGCTCATGCCGAATTCGCATACAACCGATCACCCGGTTATGCCACGGCCCATTCACCTTTTGAAGTGGTATACGGACTAAATCCGCACTTGCCATTGGACTTGATTCCCTTGCCGAGCAACGAATTGGTTCACAAAGACGCCGAAGCAAAACTCAAGTCAATGATGAAGCTACACGAAAAGATACGGGAACGGATTAAAGAAGTGAATGAAATGTACAAACGGAAGTCGAACAAAAATAAAAAAGCGAGATTATTTGATGTTGGCGACTTAGTTTGGATACATTTGAGAAAAGAAAGATTCCCGAGCAAACGGAAGAACAAATTGATGCCGAGAGCCGAAGGTCCGTACAAGATTGTGGAAAAAGTGAACGACAACGCATACAAAGTCGAACTTCCGGGCGAATACGGAGTACACGCGACATTCAACGTAGGTGATCTCTCACCTTATCTTGACGACGATGGCATTGCAGAATTGAGGTCAATTCCTTTCAAAGACGGAGGGAATGATACGATATCCATTATTCCAGTCGAAGAAACTCCGATAAAAATCGACATCCATGATGATGCAAATTCGCATGGCCATGCATCGTTGTACTTAGGAGAAAATGTTAAACGGATTGGAGTTACGTTGTTAATCGGAATCGGAGTGACGTAGAATTCGACGACGGATCGACCCGAAAGCATGAAGATCGGCCGAATTTATGCTTGAAAGGGACACTTTGTCTTCATATCTTTCACAAAATAAATGAAGATCACCTCCTTCCCCACCATGTCACATACGGCCGAAGCATGAAGATAGAGGGAAGACTTTCTTCTTCATGTCATTATCTCCCATATCTTGTAGGGATCGGCCGAATTGGAAGCTTGCAAAAAGGAAAGACTTGTGAAGATTTTCATCAAGAATATCTCATGTCACCATCATGAAATAAAGACCAAGATTGCTTGGTATCTCTTTGTGATTTTCGGCCGATTAGGTGTTGTTAGGAAGTTTCCTTTTTTTCGTTTTGTTGTATTTTCGTTCGGTTGTAAACTACTATATATAGTAGTGTTCGTTGTACTTGAAAAACATCGAGAATCATAATAAACTTTGTATTTCCTTTGAAATATACGTTGAACGAGTTCGACAAACCTTAAGTTATTGTTTCGACGAGTTTCGAGATTTTAACTTTGATCAATTCTCAAAAGGTCTTGGGAAGAGATTACCCTTTTATCGAGTTATAGGTCTAGTTCGATAAAACACGCCAAACTCCGTACATCACACTACTTCACGGCCGAAACACCATCAAACTTTCGGCCACCCTTAGCAAAATTCGAGTGATACTTTGTTACTTGTTAACCTTCCGTTGTGTTTTATACGTATTGCTTACGTAATTCGTATCATTTATCTCCTTGATTCGATCCCGCACCTGTTCGTGTAATTTCATCATTGATTTCAGTTTTGACTCCGCGTCCTTATGCACCAACTCGTCATTTGGTAATGGTATCAAGTCTAACGGTATGTAAGGATTCAGGCCATAAACTACTTCGAATGGCGATCGCGCCGTGGCGTGAGTAGGATAGCGATTATATGCGAACTCCGCATGTGCGAGCTTCAAATCCCAATCCTTTTGTGTTTTGCTCACCAAGCCTCGCAATAGTGTTCCCAGGGTTCGATTAGTCACTTCAGTTTGTCCGTCGGTTTGAGGATGATGCGAAGTACTAAACAAAAGCTTGGTTCCCACCTTTCTCCATAATGTGTTCCAAAAGTAGCTTAGAAACTTCGAGTCCCGGTCCGAAACAATAGTTCTTGGAACTGCATGTAATCGTACCACCTCTCGGAAATACAAGTCAGCAACATTACTCGCATCATCGGTTTTGTGACAAGAAACAAAATGAGCCATCTTTGAAAAACGATTGACAACAACCATAATCGCATCCTTACCTTGTTGGGTTCGCGGTAATGAAATCCATCGAGACATCTTCCCATGGCCTCTCCGGAATCGGTAAAGGTGTGTATATTCCTGGTTTGAACGAACTCTTCACAATATGGCATGTCACACACTTACTAATTATATTATTGACATCTCCCTGCATCTTTGGCCAATAAAAATGTTCTTTAAGCACATCTAATGTCTTGGCCGAACCAAAGTGGCCAGCCGAACCTCCCCCGCGAGCCTCTCGAATTAGCCATTCCCGAATCGTGTGCTTCGGTAGACAAAGATGATTTCATTTAAAAAGAAAGCCTTCCTGTATCGAAAAATCTCCCATCGGTCCAGATTTGCAAAGGGCGAAAGTTTCGCCAAAATCCGCATCACTGTCATAACATTCTTTCACTGTATCGAATCCAATCAATCGAACATTAAGGGTAGAGATTAAAGCATATCTCCTAGACAGCGCATCAGCCACCACATTGCTCTTACCGTCCTTATACTTCGATGAAAAGTGAAACGATTGCAAGAATTTCACCCACTTAGCATGCCTCGGACTCAACTTCTGTTGCCCATAAAATATTTTAAAGATTCATGGTCCGAATGCAGAATAAAATGTTTCGGCCGAAGGTAGTGGCTCCAATGATCAAGAGCTCTCACCATGGCATAGAACTCCTTGTCGTAAGTATAATAGTTGAGTCGAGCCCCACCCAACTTCTCCGAAAAGTACGCAATAGGCCGCCTGCCTTGAATGAGGACCGCCCCAATACCAACTCCACTAGCATCACATTCCACCTCAAACGGCTGTGCAAAATCGGGTAACGCCAAGATAGGTGCTTCACATAACCTTTCCTTCAATTCTTCAAACGCCCCTTCGGTAGGCCTGCTCCACACAAACGGACCCTTCTTCAAACACTCAGTTATCAGACTCGTTATGGTACTGAAATCTCGAATAAACCTCCGATAAGAAAAGGCAAGGCCGTGGAATGATCTAACTTCAGTTACAGTTTTAGGAGTAGGCCACGACTTAATAGCTTCAATTTTACCCTGATCAACCGACACTCCATCCTGCGAAACAACATAGCCAAGAAAAGTTATACTCTCGACGAGAAATCCACACTTTTCTTTCTTTCCATAAAACCTTGAGACCTAAGAGTCTCGAATACTTGCCGTAGATGTCCGAGATGCTCCTCCACCGACCGACTATAAACCAAAATATCATCCAAATAAACAACTACAAATCTGCCCAAAAATGCCTTAAGTACTTCGTTCATCAAACGCATGAAAGTACTTGGGGTATTCGTAAGCCCAAATGGCATGACGGTCCACTCATACAACCCATGCTTAGTTTTGAAAGCCGTCTTCCATTCATCTCCCTCCCGCATACGAATCTGGTGATAGCCACTTCGCAAATCAATTTTAGAAAAGACCACCGAGCCATGTAGCTCGTCCAACATATCATCAAGCCTTGGTATCGGGAGTCGATACTTGATCGTTATGTTATTTATGGCCCGGCTATCGATACACATCCGCCAAGCACCATCCTTCTTAGGAACAAGTAAGACCGGAACCGCACATGGACTTAAACTTTCTCGAACATACCCGTGGCTCATTAGTTCTTCAATCTGCTTCTGAAGTTCCTTCGTTTCCTCGGGATTACACCTATAGGCAGCTTTATTCGGAAGAGGTGCACCTGGTATAAGGTCGATTTGATGCTCAATTCCATGAATTGGCGGCAAACCTGACGGCAACTCTTCAGGGAAGACGTCCGCGAACTCATGTAATAAGTCGGCCACTGTATCCTCATTTTTTGCTGCCACGAAATCATCTCAAGTCTCCTTTATCACCAGCATGTAAACACGCTCACCACTCTCCATGGCGTGTTCAACTTCCCTTTCACTAGCGAACATGGTGAGGTTCGGTTTTTCCCCTCGTTTGACACTCATGGAACGGATAGCTTGGGGTGACATCGGCTTCAACACGATCTTCTTTCCCTTATCTCGCAACTCGTATTCGTTGCTTCTTCCCCGATGCAAAACATCCCTATCAAATAACCAAGGGCGTCCCAAAAGTACGTGACAAGCATCCATTGGAATCACATCACATAATATCTCATCGTGATATGAACCCATTGCCAATCCGATCCGAACTTGCTTCGAAACCCTCACCTTACTTCTGTCATCAAGCCAATGTAAAGCATATGGCTTAGGGTGAGTTGTTGTGGTTAGTCCAAGCTTCGTCACCATTTCACTCGAAGCTACGTTGGTGCAACTCCCTCGTCGATAATCAAACTACACCACTTATCTCCAACTTGACACTTTGTATGGAATATTTGGTCCCGTTGTTCTGACTCGCTTGGAACCGACTTGTCCTGCAAAGTGCGAAGAACCAAGGCTGTGTCGTAGTTCGGAGCATCGTAAGCCTCACATTCTTCTCCTTCTTCGTCCTCCATGCTGAAATCAAACACATCCCCCAGCCTTTCTTTTTCGTCCTCAACCAACAATTCGTCTCGGATCGTGACAGCTTCCCTTAGTGTCACCACTTCATACGGAATCAACTAATACTAATGAAGAAGACGAAGTAAGGATCGACGTAAATGACTTTACAACACGCCATGCACGGACTACTACGTATTTAGGCGAGAAAATGGACATAATACGTGGAGTCTCGGTCTCGGCCGTGTCATATGACACGGCCGTGTCATCTTTGTCTTAAGGTCGACATCCAACTGTAGGAAAATGTCCAACCCTTAGGAAAATATCCAACCTGTAGGAAAATGCCGCAACCTGTAGGAAAATGCCGAAATCTTGCCGAACTCGTAGTGTCGTCCGACACGGCCCGTGCCGAGATGTGCTGGATAAGCCAAACTGACTGTCGGCCGAACCCGGCCGTGTCGTCCGACACGGTCGAGACACACACTTTCGGATAAGGAGATCTCGCTATCCGACCAACCCGACCATGCCAGGCGACACGGCCGAGTCCTGCCAAACGTCCTTGTCGCGCCGCGCGGTCGAGTCACTACTGGTCCTTGTCGCGCCGCGTGGTCGAGTCGCTGTCGGACATCCTTGTCATGCCGCGACCGTGTCAAGCGGACACGGTCGAGTCACTGCCGTCCTTGTCGCGCCGCGGCCGTGTCGCCTGGCACGGCCCGTGTCCTGCCGGCAGATTTCTCTTTTTTTTTTGCTTTTCTTTTTGTGTGTTTGTCTTTTCTTTCCTTTTCACTCATTTTAGGGATTGTGTTTCCCCTAAAATTATGATTGTTGTTCCTTTTGTATTTTATTGTTGATTTGTTTTGATTATTTAAAGATTTTAAAAATCTTTGAATTGTTTTCTTTTATTTTGGGAAGACTTGAAGTCTCCTATATATAGGCTTGTGTAAGCATTGTAAGAGCCATTGTATGTTGAAGAAATAAGAATACACTTGTGTTTTCTTGGTGAATGCTTTTCATCGAAACCTTGATTATAATTCGACGCGTTTTTGAGTTTTAATCTAATCGATTCTCAATAGGTCTTGAGTAAAGATTACCTTATCAAACTATAGGTCTAGCTTGATAAATCATTCATATTGTTCTTGTTTACGTAAGCCGAATTGCCCCACTTTCGGTTATTTCTTACGAGCGTTACACATATTCGAGTGTTGTGAGGATCAACTATATTTCCGCTGCATTACATACGAGTTTACGTCCATTTTCATACGTAATTCGTATCATTAGTGGCATCGGAGCCCAAGGCTATTTCCTTGGCAATTTTATTGAAGATTTCTCGTTCAAAACTATCTCTTGAATCTTGTTATGGATTTCTCCGATCCCGATTTCTTGATGAAACTCTGGGACGCACTAAGCGGTCTACCGGAAGCACGTAAGCAAGCAAGACGCGGGGATGACACACGTCAAATACACCATGCGGACGAGTTTAAAGTAAACGAACTTCCGGAGTTCGTTGGAGGTACCGGTCCCGAAGCTTATTTGGAGTGGGAACGGAAAATTGAACGCATGTTCGAATTCAAAGACCTTAACGACGAGAAACGTTGCAAATATGCAATTCTCAAGTTAGGGAAGGGTCCTTCTCTTTGGTTCGAAGGAGTGAAGACGCGAAGAGCTCGGGAGGGAAAAGCAAAAATCTGTTCGTGGGATTCTTTAAAAAGAAAACTTTGTAAGAGGTATGTGCCAACATCACATCGGTTAACCTTATACCAGAAGATTGATGATTTCATGCAAGGCAAACTAAGTGTCGGTGAATATATTGAAGAGTTCGAAAGTTTGGTCTTGATGGGAGAGCTAGAAGAAAACGAAGAGCAAAAGATGTCACGTTTTTTATGTGGCTTAAACAAAAACATAGCCAACACGGTGGAGTTATACCCATATGAAGATTTCGACACTTTATGTGGATTATGTGTGAAGATAGAAGCCCAAAATAAATTGAAGTTTTCAAGACCCGAATTTCCTTCCAAATTCGGGAATCCAAGTGCCGGTTCGAGTTCGGGTACTAAAAGCACAACGCCAAGTCATGTCCCTGTCACGGCACCTAAGGCTCCCAACGTACCCAAGGAAATAAGTTAGGTGAAGGTACGATGTTTCAAGTGTCAAGGATTCGGACATTACCAAAATGCATGTCCGACAAACGGGTGGTGACACTAAGAGAGGCTCTTGAGGTCCGGGAAGAATTATTGGCCGAGGACGAAGAAGAAAGACTCGGTGACGTGTTTGACGTAGATGCCGAAGAAGAAAAAGAGGAGCGCGAGGCTTACAATGCTCCGCACTATGACACGAGTCTAGTCCTTCGCACTTTACAAGTCAAGACGATTTCGAGGGACACGGAACAACGAGATCAAATATTCCACACCAAGTGTCAAATTAAAGACAAATGGTGTAGTTTGATAATCGATGGAGGAAGTTGTATGAATGTTGCTTCAAGCGAGATGGTGGCAAAACTCAGACTCATCACTACTACTCATCCGAAACCATACGCGTTACATTGGCTCGATGATGGGAGTAAGGTGAAAGTTTCGAAACAAGCACGGCTCGGATTAACTATGGGCTCATATGGTGACAACGTACTATGTGATGTACTCCCGATGGATGCATGCCACATACTTTTGGGACGACCGTGGCTATTTGATAGAGATTTTTTACATCGAGGAAGGAGTAACGAATATGAATTACGGGATAAAGGCAAGAAGATTGTGCTTAAACCGATGGCACCCCAAGCCATTCGATCGATGAGTTCTAATCAAATGGAGAAACCGAAGCTTACTATGTTTGCTAGTGAGAAAGAGGTGAGACATGCTATTGACGATGGCGAGCGTGTGTATTTATTAATGATTAAAGAAACACGAGATGTTAACATGATTGTGCAAGGCAAGAGAGATATCGATACCTTGCTATAAGAATTTGCGGATGTCTTCCCGGAAGACTTACCGCCGGGTTTGCCACCCTTACGTGGGATTGAACACCAAGTCGACCTTGTACCGGGTGCATCTCTCCCTAACAAGGCCGCCTATCGATGTAACCCCGAGGAGACAAAGGAGTTGCAAAAACAAATCGAGGAGCTAATGAATCGCGGGTACGTTCGAGAAAGTTTGAGCCCTTGTGCGGTTCCGGTTTTACTTGTTCCAAAGAAGGATGGGTCATGGCGGATGTGTATAGATAGTAGATCCGTGAACAACATAACCATCAAATATTGGTTCCCAATTCCGAGACTTGATGATATGTTGGATGAATTGCATGGTTCGGTGATTTTTTCGAAGGTTGATTTGAGAAGCGGCTATCATCAAATTCGCATGCGGGAAGGAGACGAATGGAAGACGGATTTCAAGACAAAACATGGATTATATGAATGACTCGTCATGCCCTTTGGCCTTACAAATGCGCCAAGTACTTTCATGCGATTAATGAATGAGGTACTTAAGCCGTTTTTGGGAAAGTTTGTCGTCGTATACTTGGATGACATCTTGATTTATAGTCGATCATTGCAAGAGCATATCGGGCACTTGAGGAAAGTCTTCGAGATCCTTAGGGATCAAAAACTTTATGGGAAAAAGGAGAAGTGTTCGTTTCTAGTCGAGAGTGTAGCCTTTCTTGGCTACATCGTTTCTAAAGAAGGAGTGTCGGTTGATCAAACCAAGATCGAGGCGATTAAATCTTGGCCAACCCCCAAAACCATCACGGAAGTTCGACCCTTTCACAGACTTGCTTCATTTTATCGGAGGTTCATATGAGACTTTAGTACCATTTCTAGCCCAATAACGGAATGCTTGAAAAAAGGACTGTTTGTGTGGAACGGGGCTGCCCAAGGGGCGTTTGAAAAATTGAAGGCGAAAATGTGTGAAGCACCTATCTTAGCTTTACCCAACTTCTCACAACATTTCGAGGTAGAATGTGACGCAAGTGGAGTGGGTATTGGGGCGGTCCTCGTCCAAGGGAGGCGACCAATTGCATACTTCTCTGAGAAATTGGGTGGGGCTCGACTCAACTATTGTACTTATGACAAGGAGTTCTATGCCATTGTGAGAGCTCTTGATCATTGGAGCCATTACCTTCGGCCGAAACATTTCATCCTACATTCGGATCATGAGTCCTTAAAATATATTAACGGCCAACAAAAGTTGAGTCCGAGACATGCTAAATGGGTGAAATTCTTGCAATCATTCCACTTTTCATCGAAATACAAAGATGGCAAGAGCAACGTTGTGGCAGATGCTTTATCTAGACGGTATGCCTTGCTCTCTACTCTTGACATTCGGTTGCTTGGGTTCGAAGCATTGAAGGAGTGTTATGATGGGGATGTGGATTTTGGTGGGGTTTTCATTCGGTGTAAATCTGGCCCATTTGGAGAGTTTACGTTGCAAGAAGAATTCCTTTTCAAAGGAAATCGCCTTTGTTTACCCAAACACCCAATTCGGGAATTATTAGTTCGGGAAGCTCACGGTGGAGGCTTGGCCGGTCATTTTGGTTCGGCTAAAATGTTGGAGGTACTTAAAGAGCATTTTCATTGGACGAAGATGCAAGTTGATGTACACGACATAATTAATAAGTGTGTAACATGCCATATTGCTAAGAGTTCGTTCAAGCCAGGAGTATACATGCCTTCGCCGATTCCGTAAAGACCGTGGGAAGATGTCTCAATGGATTTCATTGTTGCTTTGCCTCGTACTCAACGAGGGAGAGACGCTATTATGGTTGTTGTAGACCGATTTTCGAAGATGGCTCACTTTGTGGCTTGCTACAAGACGGACGACGCGAGTTACGTCGCTGATTTGTATGTCCGAGAAATCGTACGATTGCATGGGGTTCCCAAAATGATTGTTTCGGATCGGGACTCAAAATTCCTTAGTTATTTTTGGAACACCCTGTGGATAAAGGTGAGAACCAAACTACTATTTAGCATGTCACATCATCCACAAACGGACGGTCAAACCGAGCTAACCAATCGAACGTTTGGCACTTTACTACATGGTCTTGTGAGCAAGACACAAAAGGATTGGGACTTGAAACTTGCACACGCGGAGTTCGCTTATAATCATTCTCCTACTCATGACACGACACACTCTCCGTTCGAAGTAGTTTACGGACTAAATCCGTACGTGCCGTTAGATCTAATTCCATTGCCAAGTGACGAATTAGTGCACAAGGATGCGGAATCAAAACTGAAATCGATGATGAAATTACACGAGCAAGTACGTAATCGAATCAAGGAAATAACGAGGCTTACAAAGGTAAGAACGGAGGGACCATTTAAAGTAATCGCAAAGGTGAACGACAACGCATACAAATTAGAACTTCCGTGAGATTATGGGATTCATGCGACCTTTAATGTTGGGGACCTTTCACCTTACATCAATGATGACGGAATTTCGGAATTGAGGACAATTCCTTTTAAAGGAGGAGGAGATGATATGGAATCAACTAATACGAATGAAGAAGACGAAGTAAGGATCGACGTAAATGACCTTACAACACGCCATGCATGGACTACTACGTATTTAGGCGAGAAAACGGACATAAGACGTGGAGTCTCGGTCTCGGGCGTGTCATATAACACGGCCTGTGTCATGCTGTGCCGGAAGGTCGACATCCAACAGCCGGAAAATGTCCAACCTGCCGGAAAATGTCCAACCTGCCGGAAAATATCCAACCTGCCGGAAAATGCTGCAACCTGCCGGAAAATGCCGAGCACTGCCGACCGAACTCGGCCGTGTCGTCCGACACGGCCCATGCCGAGATGTGCCGGATAAGCCAAACTGACTGTCGGCCGAACCCGACCGTGTCGTCCGACACGGTCGAGTCACACTCTTTCGGATAAGGAGATCTCGCTGTCCGACCAACCCGACCGTGCCAGGCGACACGGTTGAGTCCTGCCAAACGTCCTTGTCGCGCCGCGCGGTCGAGTCACTGCCGGTCCTTGTCGCGCCGCGCGGTCGAGTCGTTGTCGGACATCCTTGTCACGCCGCGACCGTGTCAAGCGGACACGGTCGAGTCACTGCCGGTCCTTGTCGCACCGCCAGGTCGCTGGCACGGCCGTGTCTGTTGTGATTTCTCTTTTTTTTTTGCTTTTCTTTTTGTGTGTTTGTCTTTTCTTTGCTTTTCACTCATTTTAGGGATTGTGTTTCCCCTAAAATTATGATTGTTGTTCCTTTTGTATTTTATTGTTGATTTGTTTTGATTATTCAAAGATTTTATAAATCTTTGAATTGTTTTCTTTTATTTTGGGAAGACTTGAAGTCTCCTATAGATAGGCTTGTGTAAGCATTGTAAGAGCCATTGTATGTTGAAGAAATAAGAATACACTTGTGTTTACTTGGTGAATGCTTTTCATCGAAACCTTGATTATAATTCGACGCGTTTTCAAGTTTTAATATAATCGATTCTCAATAGGTCTTGAGGAATGATTACCTTATCAAGCTATAGGTCTAGTTTGATAAATCATTCATATTTTTCTTGTTTACGTAAGCCGAATTGCCCTACTTTCGGTTATTTCTTACGAGCATTATACATATTCGAGTGCTGTGAGGATCAACTATATTTCCGCTGCATTACATACGAGTTTACGTCCATTTTCATACGTAATTCATATCACCACTCGTTTGTTCGGACAAGCATTTTGATAATGCCTGAACCCTTGACATTTGAAACATCTTACTTTAGTCAAACTTGTCTCCTTCGGTATGTAGGGTGTCTTAGGAATCGCAACAAGGACCGGAGTCGGTACAGTTGCCTTGGTAGTTGAGCTAGACCCGATGCTTGGGTTTCCAAATTTGACTGGAAACTCGGGTTTATACAACTTCATCCTGTTTTGAGCTTCTAACTTCACACATAGCCCACATAATGTATCGAAGTCCTCATATGGATACAGTTCCACCGAGTTAGCTATGCTTCGGTTCAAGCCACGCAAGAATTGCGACATCTTCTGCTCCTCATTCTCCTCTATTTCTCCCATTAAGGTCAGATTCTCAAATTCCTCAATGTATTCACTGACATTCAACTTTCCTTGCATGAGATCTGCAATCTTCTTGTACAAGGACAACCGGTGTGATGTTGGTACATATCTTTTACGAAGTTTTCTTTTTAATGAATCCCACGAACGGATCTTTTCTTTCCCCGCACGAGCTCTTCGTGTTTTAATTCCTTCGTACCAAAGTGAAGCTCCTTTCCCCAACTTAGGAATTGCATCCTTACACCTTTTCTCATCGTCAAGGTCTTTAAACTCGAACATGCGGTCAATTTTACGCTCCCATTCCAAGTAGACTTCAGGGTCTGTCCCTCCAACGAACTCCGGAAGCTCGTTCACCTTGAACTCTTCAACATGGAATGAGGGTCGTTCATAGTCGCCACACCTAGGTTGCCAACGCTGGTCGCGCTGTTCTGGTACGTCACGCAATGCGTCACGAAGTTTTGCCAAGAAATCAGTGTCATTGAGATCCATAATGCCAAATATCAAGAACTTGGTCTCCGATGCCACTTATGATATGAATTCTCGCTGGTGATGTGAATTCGGTATCGATACAGTGGAAGGCTATTTTGACAAGCGGAAGCTATCGATAAGGAACTGTCGGGAACTGAGAACACCAGTTCGCTACAGCAATAATACTGGCGAGCAGTATGCGCGCGCGATGAAGAAAGGATGACGGTAACTCGATACAGCAACAAGACAGGAACTTGGCCAAATGTAAAGGACTTGATATAGGCCACCTTCAAACAGCGACACTCGAAACAGTACGTTTCGGTCGGATGCGAATTGGAAACAGGAAGACAAATTCAAATATCGAACAACACTTGATGCGAAATACCGAACAAATATAAAACTGTATCTAAAACAAGCAGAATATCAAAATAGAACAGAAACAATTGTTTTATCGAATTAGACCTATAATTCGATAAAGTAATTTCTTCTCAAGACCTATTGAGAATCAATCAAATTAAGATTCGAAAACGCGTCGAATAATAATCAAAGTTTCGATGAAAAGCATTCACCAAGGAAAACACAAAGTGTAATCTTATTTCTTCAACATTCTATATATCTCATTACAGCTCCATCGCCACTATTTATAGGCAAAAGTAGCCTGACAAGAGTCTGACAAGATAATCTTAAACTATTACAAGCTGATCTTAAAATAAGGAAAAGATAATAATAAAAAAGGTTCCTCATGTTCATTGCTGACAAAAGTAAGAGTTGGGCTTTGTCTCCAAGGTGATAGCCGCCTTTCTTAAAGCATGCTGCCGAGAATCCTACTGCTTTTTGTAATAAAGAAAATGCTGAAATTCTTTTATTGTTTTACTACCACTTGGACCTCTTCCCCCCCCCCCCCCAAGATGCAAGTAGCCTTTTGTTTAAGTTATTCTAATTCAGACTATCAAGGTAACTCTGCGTGTCATATGTGTTTCCTCGCCCAAGTACGTTGGAGTATAGTCGAGGTGTTTTACGTCAATTTTTACTTTGTCTTCTTCACTTGGAGTAGTCGGTTTCGTATCAGGTACAACCGACAAAACAACAACAACAACAACCATAGATCGTGGAAGGATAGAGATCAGCAGGCATGTGGTAGTCAACAAAACCGTTCTTTTGGATCTACTGATCAGAGGAGGCCATCAGATTCTTCTTCCTCAGCTACCATATGTACTACTTGTGGGAAAGCTCATGGGGGTCCATGTTACAGAGCTTCAGGTGGTTGTTTTTCTTGTGGGTCCACACAGCACAAAATCAAAGATTGTCCCAAGAAGAATCTTAGCTACCTGGGAAACCTAGGAATGGATGCGAACTAGTTATCCACATTTCTTTTCGTAGTCTGGTACATCTTTATTTCACTTTCAATTCAATTTCGTGGACAAAATTTTTTTTAGAGGGGAAGAGTTGTAAAACCCTAAAATTCGAATTCCTAATTTACGTCTAATTTTGAATTTTTCCCTAAACTTTGTAATGATTTATTTTAAACCCTAACTATGTGTTATGTAGTAAAATTAAATTAAAATTACTAACCTAAGTTTATACCTATAATAAATAATTTGCAACATCCGAATGATGATTGGAATCCCTCTAATCTCGGCTAAATATCACATATCATAGCCGATCCTTTACACCCCATTCAAACCTAATTATGAGCTTTCAATACCTTCCTATAATAAAGATTCCCTGCATTATTATCCCTAACAACCATACACGGTTATACCTTAAATACTACATGTCTTGCCCTATAATTCCATAAGCCGCCCCTCCCATCTTTTGCATCGACCCACAACACACAAACACATCATCA
Source organism: Orobanche coerulescens (assembly GCA_033398695.1). Taxonomy (NCBI): domain Eukaryota; kingdom Viridiplantae; phylum Streptophyta; class Magnoliopsida; order Lamiales; family Orobanchaceae; genus Orobanche; species Orobanche coerulescens. The sequence goes on along the minus strand of CM065812.1, from coordinate 57,364,514 downwards.
TCTTTTCGCTGCCAAAGAAGACGAGAGAAGCAGGTCTCGGCGTCGAGAGTGAAGTGCTAAACGTTGGAGTGTTGTTGGTGTTTGATTCAAGCCTAAGTCCTTGTTCCATTCGGTTTCTTTCGCCCTAGTCGACATCAGGTTCTTGATGTTCTCCTTTTGATCTCTTTGATTCGACTTATGCATCATGAAACTTGTCTATTAATCGGATCTAAAATAAGTTAGACGTAGGGTTTAAGAGAGTATAGGAATTGGTTGTGATTTCATGTGAACAAGTTGTCCAGAAATTTCAAGCTGTCCAGAAATTGGGACTTTTTGCACAAGGTGTAATATAAAGATAACGACATGTTTTGCAAAATTATCGAGCCTAAAACTAATTTCATGATGTATACTATCTTAATATCAAGTTTTATGGTCATTGGTGGTCGGGAAGGTGGACTTTTGATTTTTGGGAGTTCAAGTGTCAAAACTGGGAAATCGAGTCTGAAAATTAGTTGATGTTTTTTATTTTTAGTTTTCAAATCACAAGCAATTAAGATCTCTCCTTATACAGTAGTGATATATATGTTATGTGTGAGTTCACAGAATTTTTGTGGACTTTTCTGAAGTGTCTAAATGGTTTAACTAAAGGCAAATTTTCTATATATATGTGCAGTTAACTTTCTGGGTAGGTCTGGAAAGATGATTTTGATATGGTACTTACCATTTGAAATAAAATCTATAAAAATTATATTAATTACCTAACGCGTATAAGTATCTATGATAATTATTTGAGCACCTTAGTATGTACAAAAATATAGTTTTGAATTCATAAACTAAGGGACCTGAACGTGATAAAATCTGAATTATAACATAAGCTAAGGGTTTGGTTTAACCTAACATGTTTTGCTTTCATTTGAAACACCAATCCAAGATACTTTTAAACCGATGTTATGAATACTTACTATTTCACATGTAAAACCCTAAAACACATTAATGAATGATCTTAAAGTATTTAAAATCTGTGATGACTTTAATGAATGTATAAGTAATATATGATTATAAATTCTGTAGATTCCCCGAAGGAGTGACTCATTCTCTTGTGATCCTTTTTCTCATTGCTTAATTTTCATAAGGTACAGATATTCTGAGCTCTCTCTTAAGGTTTCTCATGACTCTCACACATCTTTTGATTATTAGTTATTTTCGATCATGATACCTTTGCTTTGAGCCTTCTATTATGACACTTCTGATACGACACTTCTATTATGATTGGAGCCTTTGCTATGAGCCTTTATATGAACCCATATGATGGTATTTTTCTGATGACTTATTTATTCCGTGTCATTGCTATGACATTCTGTTTGACCCTTCAGTTTGCTACCCGAGCTTTCACTAGTCATGGGGGTTCCATGGCCATGTCATTGAGGCACCAATGACATGACTCCACAGTGGGCGCGTGATGACCCACTGCATCCCTTTCTGTTATGTATTATGAGCTCAAGAATTATGTTTCTGGCCATTATGATTTCTGCAGGGGCGTATGGATGCATCCTAGATCTGATCTGATATGTATATGTTATATCTCTGGTGAATGGTGATTGTGTGCCATACACGTCATTCACACTCTGGGAGTTAGCTACTCCATTTATGATATTATGATGATATGATGTTATGATGATATGTCTCTGTGCTAGTGGTACAAAACTGTAACGCTTAGACCATTTACTACACTTATGTTATACCTTCTGATATTTTCCCATTACACCATATTCTATATTTCTCAATTCAGTTTCAATACTTTGCTATATATATATATATATCTGTTCACTTGGCTTTTTAAGCTCAGCCGCATTTTCTTTTCTTCTGCGGCAGGTTATTAAGCTGGGAGCTGGGCTATCTTTGGGCTGAGAGTAGGAGCTGTGTGTGGACTTATCTACCATAGACTTCCTAGCTTTTGGACTATGTTTTCATTATTTAGACTTCGATTATGTTTCGTTCATTTTGGATTATGGAACTTATGTATTTCTTTTAAGTCACGTTGACTTACATTTTGGTATTTATGATTAGACTTCCGCTTGCGTTCTATTATGTATGTTCTGATATGCCATCACAACGTGATACTTCTACCCTTGTCAGGTTGGTGTGTTACAGGGACTCTATGAAAACTCATGTTTATTGGTTAGATTCGAGCCTTTTGTACTGAGAATTTGCTATAACTACTCCAATTATCTTTGACTTCTTGATAGTCTTTTTGTGGCAAGAATTGACTATAATAGCTCCGACTAAGCCTTACTTCTTGATTAAGTCCTGTTAATGGAGATAAGACAACATTACATGTATTTTGCGTTGGAACTCTATGAAAACTCGGGCTTATTGATTATATTCGAGCGTTTTGTATTGAAAATTCGCCATAATAGCTCCGATTAAGCCTTTTACTTCCTTTCATGTCCATTAGACATCTGCCTAAATATAAATCGGAACATAACTCCATGTTGTGTGAATTTAGTAATAATATCTCTAAACCCAAATCGTCCTTCAGATTTCAAAATTTGTGGGTTAAACATCACCTTTTCATACCCACTGTGAAGGAATCTTGGGGAATTTTTACCTGTAACACCCCAAACTAGGCGACTATTACAGTGCCGTGAACCCCCGACTGGGACCCACCAGACGAATGAAAATTAATGACTTAAATAATATAATCGTAGTACCGAACCACATTATATAATCCATTACTCCAATGAGGCGTTTCATTACGATACACCCAAGACAATACAGAATACAGGTATATTTTATATGAAGATAAAATATACAACACTGAATGAAAATGAGTATCCAAACGGAAATCTGCAGCGGAACTAAGATGAAGACAACGTGAATGACTGAAAGGACTGGGGGCCCCAACTAGTATCACTGGGACTCCTCGCCGTCAACGTTCTCTTCCCGTTCTCTTCCCGTGCTTTAGTCACCCTTATTTTGCTCCCATCATCGAGCCAATGCAAAGTGTAAGGTTTCGGGTGAGCCGTAGTGGTCAGCCCGAGTTTGGTCACCATCTCGCTGGAAGCGACGTTGGTGCAACTCCCTCCATCCACAATCAAACTACACCATTTATTTCTAACTTGACACTTCGTGTGAAATATTTGATTCATCAGTAACGAAACATTCGATACAGCTTTGGCTTGTAGCGTTCGCAGAACTAAAGCCGTGTCATAGCTTGGCGCATCGTAAGTCTCGCATTCTTCTCCTTCTTCATCTTTTAAGTCGAAATCAAATACGTCACCCAGTCTTTCTTTCTCAACCCACAACTCATCTCGGATCGTGACAGCTTCTCTCAGTGTCACCACTCGTTTGTTTGGACAAGCATTTTGATAATGTTCGAATCCTTGACATTTGAAACATCTCACTTTAGCCAAACTCGTCTCCTTCGGTACGTAGGGCACAGTTGCCTTAGCAGGGATCGCAACAGGAACCGGAGTCGGTACAGTTGCCTTAACCGCTGAACTAGATCCAGCTTGGGTTTCCAAATTTGACTGGAAACTCGAGTTTGTCTGACTTCATCCTATTCGAGCTTCTAACTTCACACATAACCCACATAATGTATCGAAGTCCTCGTATGGATACAGTTCCACCGAGTTAGCTATGCTTCGGTTTAAGCCACGCAAGAATCGCGACATCTTCTGCTCCTCATTCTCCTCTATCTCTCCCATTAAGGTTAGATTCTCAAACTCCTCAATGTATTCGCTGACATTCAACTTCCCTTGCATGAGATCTGCAATCTTTCTGTATAAGGATAACCGGTGTGATGTTGGCACATATCTTTTACGAAGTTTTCTTTTTAACGAATCCCACGAACGGATCTTTTCCTTCCCCGCACGAGCTCTTCGTGTTTTAATTCCTTCGTACCAAAGTGAAGCTCCTTTCCCCAACTTGAGAATTGCATACTTACACCTTTTCTCATCGTCAAGGTCTTTAAATTCGAACATACGATCAATTTTTCGTTCCCATTCCAGGTAAACTTCAGGGTCGGTCCCTCCAACGAACTCTGGAAGCTCGTTCACCTTGAACTCTTCGACATGGCGTGAGGGTCGTTCATAGTCACCACGCCTAGGTTGCCAACGCTGGTCGCGTTGTTCTGGTACGTCACGCAATGCGTCACGAAGTTTTGCCAAGAAATCAGCGTCGTTGAGATCCATAATGCCAAAGATCAAGAACTTGGGCGCTCCGATACCACTTATGATACGAATTCTCACTTGGGAGGCGAATTCGTACTCGATACAGCGGAAGACTTTTTGAAGAACGGAAGCTATTGACAAGAAACTGTCGGGAACTGGTGACAACAGCTCGCTACAGCAACAATACTGACGAGTGATGAAGGCGGTGATTCGATACAGCCACAAGACAGGAATTTGGTCCAAATGAAAAGATTCGAAACAGCACGTTACGTTCGGAAGCGACTTTAAGACAGGAAACACGTTCGAAGGATCGAACAACACTTTGTACGAAATATTGAACAAGTATAAAACTGTATCGAAAAATAAAAAAAATATCGAAACAAGATATAAACAGATGTTTTATCAAATTAGACCTATAATTTGATAAAGTGATTTCTCCTCAAGACCTATTGAGAATCAATCAGATTAGTATTCGAAACGCGTCGAATAAAAACCAAGTTTTGATGAAAAACATTCACCAGGAAAAACACAAAGTGTTCTTAATTCTTCAACATTCAATAATCTCCCTTCATTACAACTCTACTGCCACTATTTATAGGCAAAAGTGGTCTGACAAAATAACTTAAACTATTACAAGCTGTTCCTTAAAATAATGAAAGGATAATAAAAGGTTCTTTATGTCACTTGTTGACAAAAGTAAAAGCTGGGAAAGATCCCGAGACACTCTTTCATCCTCTGGTTGGCTAAGCTTTTGGGCTCCGCTCTTGCACGGGCCGGGAAAGATCCCGAGACACTCTTTCATCCTCTGGTTGGCTATTCAGGAGCGGTTATCGACTATGGATAAGCCTTGGCTTCAGCATATTGATGGGATTTGTGTCCTTTGTGGTATGGCAGTAGAGACGCACTCCCACCTATTCTTTCAGTGCCCTTATTCTAGGAGGTGTATTTCTATTGCTAGGAGGGCCGTCCGGTTTCGTTGGCCTCTCTCTGTGTGGAGCTCGGGGGTATTGTGGGCTGCTAGGAGGTGGAGAGGTAAGCACGTGGTCAACGTGGCTTACCGTATTCTTCTTGCTGCGTTGGTCTATTTGATTTGGCAGGAGAGGAACGAGAGGAGGTTTGGCCAGAGCCATCGAGATCCTCATTCGGTTACTTTCAGGATAGGTCTTGTTCGTGATATTATCTCTCATAGATGGCCCGCTCGTTCTCTATCTACTGTGGCTCTTCGTCGTATTTGGAGGATAGCTTGGTAGTTCCTCTTTTGTTTGTATCTTTCTAGGCTTTGTAGCTTTGGTAGCCATTTGTTCGTAGGCTTTGTTTTCCTACTTTTGCTCTTTGTTACGTTGTTTGGTGCACCATTCTATATGGTTGTCGGGTATTGGCCAGCCTTTCTTGGTCACTCTTATTTTATTTATGCAATTGACTTTTCCCAAAAAAAAAAAGTAAAAGCTGGGTCTTTGCCTCCAAGTTGTTTGTTGACAGCCGCCCTTTTTGCCAAGAATCCTGCTGCTTTATAAGAGAAAGCTGAACATCTTTTTATTTGTTTAATTGCCACTTGATCCTTTTTTTCTCCCCAAGATGCTATTTGTCTTTTGTTTAAGTTACTCCAATTCCGACTATCAAGGTAACTCCGTGCCTCGTTTCTGTTTTCTCGCCTTAGTAGGCTGTAGTGCGATCGAGGTGTTTTACGTCAATTCTTACTTCATCTTCTTCGCTTGAGTAGTCGGCCGTATCATCCTCCCCTTTAAGAGGAATTGTCCTCAATCGCAATCCGTCATCATCAAGATAAGGAGAAAGATCACCTATGTTGAAAGTAGCATGCACTCCATAGTCGCGGAAGTTCCAACTTGTAAGCATTGTCATTCACCTTCGCAATTATTTTAAATGGCCCCTCGGCTCGTGGCATTAACTTATTCTTACGCTTACTGGGAATCGTTCCTTCCTCAAATGTAACCAAACTAAATCTCCAACCTCGAATAGTCTCGGCTTTCTTTGCTTGTTCGACTTCCTTTTGTACGCCTCGTTTATTTCTTTGATTCGATCCCGCACTTTGTTCGTGTAATTTCATCATTGATTTTAGTTTTGACTCCGCATCCTTATGCACCAATTCGTCACTTGGTAGTGGAATTAGATCTAGCGGCATGTAAGGATTCATCAGTAAACTACTTCAAATGGAGAGTGTGTAGTGGCATGAGTAGGAGATCGATTATAAGCAAACTCCGCATGTGCCGTTTCAGATCCAGTCCTTTTGTGTTTTGCTCACCAAGCCTCGCAGCGTCCCCAGTGTTCGATTCGTTACTTGGTTTGTCCGTCGGTTTGAGGATGATGCGAAGTACTAAATAAAAGCTTTGTTCCCACCTTTCTCCACAAGGTGTTCCAAAAGTAGCTTAGAAACTTTGAGTCTGGTCCGAAACAATAGTTTGAACTCCATATAATCGCACCACCTCTCGAAAATACAAGTCGCAACATTACTCGCATCATCGGTTTTGTGACAAGGAACAAAATGAGCCATCTTTGAAAAGCGATCGACAACAACCATGATCACATCCTTACCTCTTTGGGTTCGGCAAAGCAACAATAAAATCCATCGAGACATCTTCCCACGGCCTCTCGGAATCGGTAAAGGTGTGTAGACTCTGGTTTGAATGAACTCTTCGCAACATGGCACGTCACACAATTACTGATTATATTATTAACATCCCCTTGCATCCTTGGCCAATAAAAATGTTCTTTAAGTACATCCAATGTCTTGGCTGAACCAAAGTGGCCAGCCAATCCTCCTCCGTGAGCCTCCCGAACCAGCAGTTCTCGAATCGTGTGCCTGGGTAAGCAAAGACGATTCCCCTTAAAAAGAAAGCCCTCCTGTATCGAAAATTCTCCCATCGGGCCAGGTTTGCACAGGGCGAAGGTTTCGCCAAAATCCGCATCACCTTCGTAATACTCCTTTACTGTATCGAACCCTAGCAAACGAACATCAAGAGTGGCGAGTAAGGCATAACGCCTAGACAATGCATCTGCCACAATATTGCTCTTGCCATCCTTATACTTCGATGAGAAGTGAAATGATTCTAAGAATTCCACCCACTTCGCATGCCTGGGACTTAACTTGTGTTGCCCGTTAATGTACTTCAAAGATTCATGGTCCGAGTGTATGATAAAATGCTTTGGTCGAAGATAGTGACTCCAATGATCTAGAGCCCTCACAATAGCATAAAACTCCTTGTTGTACGTACAATAATCGAGACGAGCACCGTTTAACTTCTCTGAAAAATAAGCAATAGGTCGCTTTCCCTGAATGAGAACTGCTCCAATGCCCACTCCGCTAGCATCACATTCTACCTCAAACGGTTGCGAAAAATCGGGTAATGCTAAGATTGGTGCTTCGCACAATTTCGCCTTTAAATTTGCAAATGACTCCTGAGTACGCCCCAATTAAACGTGCCATTCTTCAAACATTCGGTTATTGGGCTTGCAATGTCTTGAAGTCTCGAATGAATCTTCGATAAAATGAAGCCGGTCAGTGGAACGATCTAACCTCCGTCCTTGTAGTAGGGCGGCCAGACTTAATTGCTTCGATCTTCGCTTGATCGACCGACACTCCATTCTTTGAAACAACATAGCCAAGAAAGACTATACTTTCGACCAAAAATGAGCACTTCTCCTTTTTCCATACAGCCTACGGTCTCTAAGGGTTTCAAGACTTGCCTCAAGTGTTTGAAATGTTCTTGCAATGATCATTTGTAGATCAAAATATCATCTAAGTATACAACCACAAATTTCCCTAAAAATGGCTTAAGTACCTCATTCATCAAGCGCATGAAAGTACTTGGTGCATTTGTAAGACCGAACGGCATAACGGTCCATTCATACAGTCCGTGTTTTGTTTTGAAGGTTGTCTTCCACTCATCTCCTTCCCGCATCCGAATTTGGTGATAACCACTTCGTAGATCAACTTTTGAAAAGATCACTGATCCGTGTAATTCGTCCAACATGTCATCAAGCCTCGGAATCGGAAATCGATACTTGATGGTTATATTGTTCACCGCTCATTGTCAATACACATCCTCCAGGATCCGTCTTTCTTGAACCGATATCTAGGAACCGCACAAGGACTTAGGCTTTCTCGAACATATCCACGATCCATCAGTTCTTCGATTTGATTTTGTAATTCCTTTGTCTCCTCGGGATTACATCTATAGGCAGCTTTGTTAGGGAGTGACACACCCGGTATGAGGTCGATCTGATGTTCAATCCCACGAATAGGTGGCAAACCCGACGGTAATTCCTCGGGAAAAACATCCGCAAATTCGTGCAATAAGGCATCCATCCTTTCATTTCGTACAACCATGTTACCATCCCGTGTCTCCTTCAAAGCCAATAAGTACACGCATTTGCCATCATTAATAGCATGTTCCACCTCCCGTTCGCTAGCAAACATGGCCAGTTTTGGTTTTTCACTCCTACTAGAACTCATAGAGTGAATAGCTTGCGGCGACATTGGTTTAAGCACAATCTTCTTGCCCTTATCCCGTAACTCGTACTCATTGCTTCTCCCTCGGTGTAAAACGTCCCTATCAAACATCCATGGTCTTCCCAACAGTACATGGCATGCATCCATCGGGAGTACATCACATAATACGTTGTCTTCATATGAACCCATGGCTAGTCCAATCCTCACTTGTTTAGTCACCCTTATTTTGCTCCCATCATCGAGCCAATGCAAAGTGTAAGGTTTCGGGTGAGCCGTAGTGGTCAGCCCGAGTTTGGTCACCATCTCGCTGGAAGCGACGTTGGTGCAACTCCCTCCATCCACAATCAAACTACACCATTTATTTCTAACTTGACACTTCGTGTGAAATATTTGATTCCGATTCGAATCATTCGTCTGACTTTGGCTTGTAGCGTTCGCGAACTAAAGCCGTGTCATAGCTTGGCGCATCGTAAGTCTCGCATTCTTCTCCTTCTTCATCTTTTAAGTCGAAATCAAATACGTCACCCAGTCTTTCTTTCTCAACCCACAACTCATCTCGGATCGTGACAGCTTCTCTCAGTGTCACCACTCGTTTGTTTGGACAAGCATTTTGATAATGTTCGAATCCTTGACATTTGAAACATCTCACTTTAGCCAAACTCGTCTCCTTCGGTACGTAGGGCACAGTTGCCTTAGCAGGGATCGCAGAGGCCGGAGTCGGTGGTTGCCTTAACTTTGAACTAGATCCGCCGCTTGGGTTTCCAAATTTGACTGGAAACTCAGGTTTGTACAGCTTCATCCTATTCTGAGCTTCTAACTTCACACATAACCCACATAATGTATCGAAGTCCTCGTATGGATACAGTTCCACCGAGTTAGCTATGCTTCGGTTTAAGCCACGCAAGAATCGCGACATCTTCTGCTCCTCATTCTCCTCTATCTCTCCCATTAAGGTTAGATTCTCAAACTCCTCAATGTATTCGCTGACATTCAACTTCCCTTGCATGAGATCTGCAATCTTTCTGTATAAGGATAACCGGTGTGATGTTGGCACATATCTTTTACGAAGTTTTCTTTTTAACGAATCCCACGAACGGATCTTTTCCTTCCCCACACGAGCTCTTCGTGTTTTAATTCCTTCGTACCAAAGTGAAGCTCCTTTCCCCAACTTGAGAATTGCATACTTACACCTTTTCTCATCGTCAAGGTCTTTAAATTCGAACATACGATCAATTTTTCGTTCCCATTCCGTAAACTTCGTGTCGGTCCCTCCAACGAACTCTGGAAGCTCGTTCACCTTGAACTCTTCGACATGGCGTGAGGGTCGTTCATAGTCACCACGCCTAGGTTGCCAACGCTGGTCGCGTTGTTACAGTACGTCACGCAATGCGTCACGAAGTTTTGCCAAGAAATCGGCGTCGTTGAGATCCATAATGCCAAAGATCAAGAACTTGGGCGCTCCGATACCACTTATGATACGAATTCTCACTTGGGAGGCGAATTCGTACTCGATCTGTGGAAGACTTTTTGAAGAACGGAAGCTATTGACAAGAAACTGTCGGGAATGGTGACAACGGCTCGCTAAAGAACAATCTTGACGAGTGATGAAGGCGGTGATTCGATCTGCCACAAGACAGAATTTGGTCCAAATGAAAAGATTCGAAAAAGACGTTACGTTGGGCGACTTTAAGACAGGAAACACGTTCGAAGGATCGAACAACACTTTGTACGAAATATTGAACAAGTATAAAACTGTATCGAAAAATAAAAAAAATATCGAAACAAGATATAAACAGATGTTTTATCAAATTAGACCTATAATTTGATAAAGTGATTTCTCCTCAAGACCTATTGAGAATCAATCAGATTAGTATTCGAAACGCGTCGAATAAAAACCAAGTTTTGATGAAAAACATTCACCAGGAAAAACACAAAGTGTTCTTAATTCTTCAACATTCAATAATCTCCCTTCATTACAACTCTACTGCCACTATTTATAGGCAAAAGTGGTCTGACAAAATAACTTAAACTATTACAAGCTGTTCCTTAAAATAATGAAAGGATAATAAAAGGTTCTTTATGTCACTTGTTGACAAAAGTAAAAGCTGGGAAAGATCCCGAGACACTCTTTCATCCTCTGGTTGGCTAAGCTTTTGGGCTCCGCTCTTGCACGGGCCGGGAAAGATCCCGAGACACTCTTTCATCCTCTGGTTGGCTATTCAGGAGCGGTTATCGACTATGGATAAGCCTTGGCTTCAGCATATTAATGGGATTTGTGTCCTTTGTGGTATGGCGGTAGACGCACTCCACCTATTCTTTCGGTGCCCTTATTCTAGGAGGTGTATTTCTATTGCTAGGAGGGCCGTCAGGTTTCGTTGGCCTCTCTGTGTGGAGCTCGGGGTATTGTGGGTCGCTAGGAGGTGGAGAGGTAAGCACGTGGTCAACGTGGCTTACCGTATTCTTCTTCTTTGCGTTGGTCTATTTGATTTGGCGGAGAGGAACGAGAGGAGGTTTGGCCAGAGCCGTCGAGATCCTCATTCGGTTACTTTCCAGGGGATAGGTCTTGTTCGTGATATTATCTCTCATAGATGGCCCGCTCGTTCTCTATCTACTGTGGCTCTTCGTCGTATTTGGAGGATAGCTTGGTAGTTCCTCTTTTGTTTGTATCTTTCTAGGCTTTGTAGCTTTGGTAGCCATTTGTTCGTAGGCTTTGTTTTCCTACTTTTGCTCTTTGTTACGTTGTTTGGTGCACCATTCTATATGGTTGTCGGGTATTGGCCAGCCTTTCTTGGTCACTCTTATTTTATTTATGCAATTGACTTTTCCCAAAAAAAAAAAGTAAAAGCTGGGTCTTTGCCTCCAAGTTGTTTGTTGACAGCCGCCCTTTTTGCCAAGAATCCTGCTGCTTTATAAGAGAAAGCTGAACATCTTTTTATTTGTTTAATTGCCACTTGATCCTTTTTTTCTCCCCAAGATGCTATTTGTCTTTTGTTTAAGTTACTCCAATTCCGACTATCAAGGTAACTCCGTGCCTCGTTTCTGTTTTCTCGCCTTAGTAGGCTGTAGTGCGATCGAGGTGTTTTACGTCAATTCTTACTTCATCTTCTTCGCTTGGAGTAGTCGGCTTCGTATCATCCCCTCCCCCTTTAAGAGGAATTGTCCTCAATTCTGCAATCCCGTCATCATCAAGATAAGGAGAAAGATCACCTATGTTGAAAGTAGCATGCACTCCATAGTCGCCCGGAAGTTCCAACTTGTAAGCATTGTCATTCACCTTCGCAATTATTTTAAATGGCCCCTCGGCTCGTGGCATTAACTTATTCTTACGCTTACTCGGGAATCGTTCCTTCCTCAAATGTAACCAAACTAAATCTCCAACCTCGAATAGTCTCGGCTTTCTTTGCTTGTTCGACTTCCTTTTGTACGCCTCGTTTATTTCTTTGATTCGATCCCGCACCTGTTCGTGTAATTTCATCATTGATTTTAGTTTTGACTCCGCATCCTTATGCACCAATTCGTCACTTGGTAGTGGAATTAGATCTAGCGGCATGTAAGGATTCAGTCCGTAAACTACTTCAAATGGAGAGTGTGCAGTGGCATGAGTAGGAGATCGATTATAAGCAAACTCCGCATGTGCGATTTGAGATCCCAGTCCTTTTGTGTTTTGCTCACCAAGCCTCGCAACAGCGTCCCCAGTGTTCGATTCGTTACTTCAGTTTGTCCGTCGGTTTGAGGATGATGCGAAGTACTAAATAAAAGCTTTGTTCCCACCTTTCTCCACAAGGTGTTCCAAAAGTAGCTTAGAAACTTTGAGTCCTGGTCCGAAACAATAGTTTTCGGAACTCCATATAATCGCACCACCTCTCGAAAATACAAGTCAGCAACATTACTCGCATCATCGGTTTTGTGACAAGGAACAAAATGAGCCATCTTTGAAAAACGATCGACAACAACCATGATCACATCCTTACCTCTTTGGGTTCGCGGCAAAGCAACAATAAAATCCATCGAGACATCTTCCCACGGCCTCTCCGGAATCGGTAAAGGTGTGTAGACTCCTGGTTTGAATGAACTCTTCGCAACATGGCACGTCACACAATTACTGATTATATTATTAACATCCCCTTGCATCCTTGGCCAATAAAAATGTTCTTTAAGTACATCCAATGTCTTGGCTGAACCAAAGTGGCCAGCCAATCCTCCTCCGTGAGCCTCCCGAACCAGCAGTTCTCGAATCGTGTGCACAGGTAAGCAAAGACGATTCCCCTTAAAAGAAAGCCCTCTGTATCGAAAATTCTCCCATCGGGCCAGGTTTGCACAGGGCGAAGGTTTCGCCAAAATCCGCATCACCTTCGTAATACTCCTTTACTGTATCGAACCCTAGCAAACGAACATCAAGAGTGGCGAGTAAGGCATAACGCCTAGACAATGCATACGCCACAATATTGCTCTTGCCATCCTTATACTTCGATGAGAAGTGAAATGATTCTAAGAATTCCACCCACTTCGCATGCCCGGGACTTAACTTGTGTTGCCGTTAATGTACTTCAAAGATTCATGGTCCGAGTGTATGATAAAATGCTTTGGTCGAAGATAGTGACTCCAATGATCTAGAGCCCTCACAATAGCATAAAACTCCTTGTTGTACGTCTGATAATCGAGACGAGCACCGTTTAACTTCTACGAAAAATAAGCAATAGGTCGCTTTCCACGAATGAGAATCGCTCCAATGCCCACTCCGCTAGCATCACATTCTACCTCAAGCGGTTGCGAAAAATCGGGTAATGCTAAGATTGGTGCTTCGCACAATTTCGCCTTTAAATTTGCAAATGACTCTGAAAATTTCGCCCCAATTAAACGTGCCATTCTTCAAACATTCGGTTATTGGGCTTGCAATGGTATCAAGTCTCGAATGAATCTTCGATAAAATGAAGCCGGTCAGTGGAGCGATCTAACCTCCGTCCTTTGTAGTGGGAACGGCCAGACTTAATTGCTTCGATCTTCGCTTGATCGACCGACACTCCATTCTTTGAAACAACATAGCCAAGAAAGACTATACTTTCGACCAAAAATGAGCACTTCTCCTTTTTCCATACGACACGGTCTCTAAGGGTTTCGAAGACTTGCCTCAAGTGTTTGAAATGTTCTTGCAGCGATCGGCTGTAGATCAAAATATCATCTAAGTATACAACCACAAATTTCCCTAAAAATGGCTTAAGTACCTCATTCATCAAGCGCATGAAAGTACTTGGTGCATTTGTAAGACCGAACGGCATAACGGTCCATTCATACAGTCCGTGTTTTGTTTTGAAGGCTGTCTTCCACTCATCTCCTTCCCGCATCCGAATTTGGTGATAACCACTTCGTAGATCAACTTTTGAAAAGATCACTGATCCGTGTAATTCGTCCAACATGTCATCAAGCCTCGGAATCGGAAATCGATACTTGATGGTTATATTGTTCACCGCTCGACTGTCAATACACATCCTCCAGGATCCGTCTTTCTTCGGAACCAGTAATACCGGAACCGCACAAGGACTTAGGCTTTCTCGAACATATCCACGATCCATCAGTTCTTCGATTTGATTTTGTAATTCCTTTGTCTCCTCGGGATTACATCTATAGGCAGCTTTGTTAGGGAGTGACACACCCGGTATGAGGTCGATCTGATGTTCAATCCCACGAATAGGTGGCAAACCCAGTAATTCCTCGGGAAAAACATCCGCAAATTCGTGCAATAAGGCATCCATCCTTTCATTTCGTACAACCATGTTACCATCCCGTGTCTCCTTCAAAGCCAATAAGTACACGCATTTGCCATCATTAATAGCATGTTCCACCTCCCGTTCGCTAGCAAACATGGCCAGTTTTGGTTTTTCACTCCTACTAGAACTCATAGAGTGAATAGCTTGCGGCGACATTGGTTTAAGCACAATCTTCTTGCCCTTATCCCGTAACTCGTACTCATTGCTTCTCCTCGGTGTAAACGTCCCTATCAAACATCCATGGTCTTCCCAACGGTACATGGCATGCATCCATCGGAGTACATCACATAATACGTTGTCTTCATATGAACCCATGGCTAGTCCAATCCTCACTTGTTTAGTCACCCTTATTTTGCTCCCATCATCGAGCCAATGCAAAGTGTAAGGTTTCGGGTGAGCCGTAGTGGTCAGCCGAGTTTGGTCACCATCTCATTTGGAAGCGACGTTGGTGCAACTCCCTCCATCCACAATCAAACTACACCATTTATTTCTAACTTGACACTTCGTGTGAAATATTTAATTAGCGATTCGAATCATTCGATACAGCTTTGGCTTGTAGCGTTCGCAGAACTAAAGCCGTGTCATAGCTTGGCGCATCGTAAGTCTCGCATTCTTCTCCTTCTTCATCTTTTAAGTCGAAATCAAATACGTCACCCAGTCTTTCTTTCTCAACCCACAACTCATCTCGGATCGTGACAGCTTCTCTCAGTGTCACCACTCGTTTGTTTGGACAAGCATTTTGATAATGTTCGAATCCTTGACATTTGAAACATCTCACTTTAGCCAAACTCGTCTCCTTCGGTACGTAGGGCACAGTTGCCTTAGCAGGGATCGCAACAGGAACCGGAGTCGGTACAGTTGCCTTAACCGCTGAACTAGATCCGCCGCTTGGGTTTCCAAATTTGACTGGAAACTCAGGTTTGTACAGCTTCATCCTATTCTGAGCTTCTAACTTCACACATAACCCACATAATGTATCGAAGTCCTCGTATGGATACAGTTCCACCGAGTTAGCTATGCTTCGGTTTAAGCCACGCAAGAATCGCGACATCTTCTGCTCCTCATTCTCCTCTATCTCTCCCATTAAGGTTAGATTCTCAAACTCCTCAATGTATTCGCTGACATTCAACTTCCCTTGCATGAGATCTGCAATCTTTCTGTATAAGGATAACCGGTGTGATGTTGGCACATATCTTTTACGAAGTTTTCTTTTTAACGAATCCCACGAACGGATCTTTTCCTTCCCCGCACGAGCTCTTCGTGTTTTAATTCCTTCGTACCAAAGTGAAGCTCCTTTCCCCAACTTGAGAATTGCATACTTACACCTTTTCTCATCGTCAAGGTCTTTAAATTCGAACATACGATCAATTTTTCGTTCCCATTCCAGGTAAACTTCAGGGTCGGTCCCTCCAACGAACTCTGGAAGCTCGTTCACCTTGAACTCTTCGACATGGCGTGAGGGTCGTTCATAGTCACCACGCCTAGGTTGCCAACGCTGGTCGCGTTGTTCTGGTACGTCACGCAATGCGTCACGAAGTTTTGCCAAGAAATCAGCGTCGTTGAGATCCATAATGCCAAAGATCAAGAACTTGGGCGCTCCGATACCACTTATGATACGAATTCTCACTTGGGAGGCGAATTCGTACTCGATACAGCGGAAGACTTTTTGAAGAACGGAAGCTATTGACAAGAAACGTCGGAATCTGGTGACAACGGCTCGCTACGGCAACAATCTTGACGAGTGATGAAGGCGGTGATTCGATCTGACCACAAGACAGGAATTTGGTCCAAATGAAAAGATTCGAAAAAGACGTTACGTTCGGGCGACTTTAAGGCAGGAAACACGTTCAAGGATCGAACAACACTTTGTACGAAATATTGAACAAGTATAAAGCGTATCGAAAAATAAAAAAATATCGAAACAAGATATAAGCAGATGTTTTATCAAATTAGACCTATAATTTGATAAAGTGATTTCTCCTCAAGACCTATTGAGAATCAATCGATTAGTATTGAAACGCGTCGAATAAAAACCAAGTTTTGATGAAAAACATTCACGGGAAAAACACAAAGTGTTCTTAATTCTTCAACATTCAATAATCTCCCTTCATTACAACTCTCATGCCACTATTTATAGGCAAAAGTGGTCTCGACAAAATAACTTAAACTATTACAAGTTTGTTCCTTAAAATAATGAAAGGATAATAAAGGTTCTTTATGTCACTTGTTGACAAAAGTAAAAGTGGTCTTTGCCTCCAAGTTGTTTGTTGTGACCGCCCTTTTTGCCAAGAATCCTCTTGCTTTATAAGAGAAAGTCGAACATCTTTTATTTGTTTAATTGCCACTTGATCCTTTTTTCTCCCCAAGATGCTATTTGTCTTTTGTTTGATTACTCCAATTCCGACTATCAAGGTAACTCCGTGCCTCGTTTCGTTTTCTCGCCTTAGTAGTCAGTAGTGCGATCGAGGTGTTTTACGTCAATTCTTACTTCATCTTCTTCGCTTGGAGTAGTCGGCTTCGTATCATCCTCCCCTTTAAGAGGAATTGTCCTCAATTACGCAATCCCGTCATCATCAAGATAAGGAGAAAGATCACCTATGTTGAAAGTAGCATGCACTCCATAGTCGCCCGGAAGTTCCAACTTGTAAGCATTGTCATTCACCTTCGCAATTATTTTAAATGGCCCCTCGGCTCGTGGCATTAACTTATTCTTACGCTTACTCGGGAATCGTTCCTTCCTCAAATGTAACCAAACTAAATCTCCAACCTCGAATAGTCTCGGCTTTCTTTGCTTGTTCGACTTCCTTTTGTACGCCTCGTTTATTTCTTTGATTCGATCCACTTTGTTCGTGTAATTTCATCATTGATTTTAGTTTTGACTCCGCATCCTTATGCACCAATTCGTCACTTGGTAGTGGAATTAGATCTAGCGGCATGTAAGGATTCAGTCCGTAAACTACTTCAAATGGAGAGTGTGCAGTGGCATGAGTAGGAGATCGATTATAAGCAAACTCCGCATGTGCCAGTTTTAGATCCCAGTCCTTTTGTGTTTTGCTCACCAAGCCTCGCAACAGCGTCCCCAGTGTTCGATTCGTTACTTCAGTTTGTCCGTCGGTTTGAGGATGATGCGAAGTACTAAATAAAAGCTTTGTTCCCACCTTTCTCCACGAGGTGTTCCAAAAGTAGCTTAGAAACTTTGAGTCCTGGTCCGAAACAATAGTTTTCGGAACTCCATATAATCGCACCACCTCTCGAAAATACAAGTCAGCAACATTTCTCGCATCATCGGTTTTGTGACAAGGAACAAAATGAGCCATCTTTGAAAAACGATCGACAACAACCATGATCACATCCTTACCTCTTTGGGTTCGCGGCAAAGCAACAATAAAATCCATCGAGACATCTTCCCACGGCCTCTCCGGAATCGGTAAAGGTGTGTAGACTCCTGGTTTGAATGAACTCTTCGCAACATGGCACGTCACACAATTACTGATTATATTATTAACATCCCCTTGCATCCTTGGCCAATAAAAATGTTCTTTAAGTACATCCAATGTCTTGGCTGAACCAAAGTGGCCAGCCAATCCTCCTCCGTGAGCCTCCCGAACCAGCGGTTCTCGAATCGTGTGCACAGGTAAGAAAAGACGATTCCCCTTAAAAATAAAGCCCTCCTGTATCGAAAATTCTCCCATCGGGCCAGGTTTGCACAGGGCGAAGGTTTCGCCAAAATCCGCATCACCTTCGTAATACTCCTTTACTGTATCGAACCCTAGCAAACGAACATCAAGAGTGGCGAGTAAGGCATAACGCCTAGACAATGCATCTGCCACAATATTGCTCTTGCCATCCTTATACTTCGATGAGAAGTGAAATGATTCTAAGAATTCCACCCACTTCGCATGCCTGGGACTTAACTTGTGTTGCCCGTTAATGTACTTCAAAGATTCATGGTCCGAGTGTATGATAAAATGCTTTGGTCGAAGATAGTGACTCCAATGATCTAGAGCCCTCACAATAGCATAAAACTCCTTGTTGTACGTACAATAATCGAGACGAGCACCGTTTAACTTCTCCGAAAAATAAGCAATAGGTCGCTTTCCCTGAATGAGAACTGCTCCAATGCCCACTCCGCTAGCATCACATTCTACCTCAAACGGTTGCGAAAAATCGGGTAATGCTAAGATTGGTGCTTCGCACAATTTCGCCTTTAAATTTGCAAATGACTCCTGAGCAGCCCTGCTCCAATTAAACGTGCCATTCTTCAAACATTCGGTTATTGGGCTTGCAATGGTACTGAAGTCTCGAATGAATCTTCGATAAAATGAAGCCAGTCCGTGGAACGATCTAACCTCCGTCACTGTAGTGGGAACTGGCCAGGACTTAATTGCTTCGATCTTCGCTTGATCGACCGACACTCCATTCTTTGAAACAACATAGCCAAGAAAGACTATACTTTCGACCAAAAATGAGCACTTCTCCTTTTTTCCATACGACACGGTCTCTAAGGGTTTCGAAGACTTGCCTCAAGTGTTTGAAATGTTCTTGCAGCGATCGGCTGTAGATCAAAATATCATCTAAGTATACAACCACAAATTTCCCTAAAAATGGCTTAAGTACCTCATTCATCAAGCGCATGAAAGTACTTGGTGCATTTGTAAGACCGAACGGCATAACGGTCCATTCATACAGTCCGTGTTTTGTTTTGAAGGCTGTCTTCCACTCATCTCCTTCCCGCATCCGAATTTGGTGATAACCACTTCGTAGATCAACTTTTGAAAAGATCAGCGATCCGTGTAATTCGTCGACATGTCATCAAGCCTCGGAATCGGAAATCGATACTTGATGGTTATATTGTTCACCGCTCATTGTCACAATACACATCCTCCAGGATCCGTCTTTCTTGAACCCGATGTCTAGGAACCGCACAAGGACTTAGGCTTTCTCGAACATATCCACGATCCATCAGTTCTTCGATTTGATTTTGTAATTCCTTTGTCTCCTCGGGATTACATCTATAGGCAGCTTTGTTAGGGAGTGACACACCCGGTATGAGGTTGATACGAATCGGTCAACATCCTCAAATACAAAAAAGAAGATCATCACAAAGATTCCACCCCCACATCACAAACACATCGCCCCCCCCCCTACCATTTTGTTCAAGTATGTCACTTTCAAAGATTTCCTTTGATATTGTCCCTACTTTGAAGATACCTTCCCCACCATTACTACAAATCATGCTTGAAGGGGACCCTTACTTGTCTTCATATCTTTCACAAGATAAGTGAAGATCACCTCCTTCCCCACCTTATTTGAAAATCGGCCATATTCCCCACCTTGAGAAAGACTTTCATCAAGTCACCATCACCTAAGACTTTCATCAAGCATGTTCTTCATGTCACCATCAAGTCCAAGATTGCTTCAAGTCACCATCACCTAAACATGCTTGAAAGGGACCCTTTGTCTTCATATCTTTCACAAGATAAGTGAAGATCACCTCCTTCCCCACCTTATTTGAAAATCGGCCATATTCCCCACCTTGAGAAAGACTTTCATCAAGTCACCATCACCTAAGACTTTCATCAAGCATGTTCTTCATGTCACCATCAAACCAAGATTCACCATGTTTCTCATTCCCCACAAAATCGGTCCAAAGCATGAATCTTGAGGAAGATTTCATCAAGTATTTCGTCCAACTTGAAGATTGCTAGGAAGTTTCCTTTTTGTTTTGTTGTATTTACTTACGGTTGGAAACTACTATATATAGTAGTACTTGTAACATTTGTAAAAAATCTTGAATCTTGAAAGTAAAAAAACCTTGTATTTCTTTGAAATATACGTTGAACGAGTTCAACAAAACCTTGGTTATTATTTCGACGCGTCTCGAGATTTTAACTTGATCAATTCTCAATAGGTCTTGGGAAGAGATTACTTTTATCGAGTTATAGGTCTAGTTCGATAAAACACATCCAAATCCGTATACACTACTACCTCACGGCCGAAATCCATTTAAGTTCGGCCACCCCTTGTATTTTCGAGTGACACTTTGATAATTGTCAAGACATAATAATCTTCCGTTGTATCATACGCATTACGTACGTAATTCGTATCATCTTCTTGTTCGATATTTTTTTTTTGTTATATCCGATATTATTCACATACAAAATACATCCGAAAAACTCCATATTCGTAAAAGTCTTCCGCTATCATACACTTACATATACTCCGACCGATACGTATCCACCTCTCCCCGGATAATTCGTATCATAAGTGGTATCGGAGCCCAAGGTCATCTCCTTGGGCGATCAACTATATTCACCGAATTTTTTTTTTTGAAGTATTTAGTCACCTTCTTGAGTTGTTCTTCACGGTTAGAAGAATTTTCGCATAACTTTGGCAGATTAGTGCAGTCAGAAGAAAACAAGGTTTCCCGTGGATTCGACCGTTGGATCATCACGAAATTTTGACAAAGGTAAGCCAACTTCTTGAACTACAGTCTGAACGGTGGAGATCAGATTCTTTGATCATCTTCTTGGTTCATTCTTCACGGATTTCTTGGAAAATTTTCTGTCCGATTTCTTGTCAAGAACTATCTCTTGATTCTTGTTATGGATTTCTCCGAGCTCGATTTCTTGATGACACTACGTGACGCACTAAACGGCTTACCGGAGCAACGTATGCAAGAAAGACGCAGAGACGATGCCAACAATATTGATTTCTTGGCCCAATTCCGCAGCATACCGGAATTTCACGGAGATAGTAATCCAAATGCGTGCATAGAATGGCTTCGTGCTTGTGAGGAGCACTCGGACTTCAAGGCTGCCCCGATCAACCGCCGCGTTTCTTTGGTGGCAAGGCGCCTCCGCGGTAGCGCCGCCGTTTGGTGGCAAAAACTGAAACAGTCCCGTTCACAACAACGTAAGCCTAAAATCCAAGATTGGCTTAAATTCAAAAAAAAAATTCAATCGAAGGTTCAAATCCCCATCTTACCACCAATCCTTCGACGCCCCACCACCGGCATTCGATCTAAGGTCTTCCTCCATCAAGGAATTCCCAACAGAATCTTTTTTCGATGAAGACAATGTCCCTACGGTCATTTTCAATGAAGTAGACGAGACAGAATTTTCAACGGAGCAATTCAACGAAGAAGGTGAGTTGAGCCGTGTATCCCTAGTTGACGAACCCGGATCTTGCTACCTTGATCATGGGCCAGTTGGTTGTGTTGGCCAAATTGACCAAAACGGACCAAATTATTTTAATGGTGAGGAGCCTTTTTGTGTCATGGAAATTGGGTCGGGTTATGATGGACCGCCAATATTTGATACAGAGTCGGATGACAAAGAGGACCCCATGATTGATCTCGAGCTTCCCATTTTTGAAGAATCTCTGCTCCATTTTTGATGACAAAGAAGACGATGGTTGAGTCGAGCCCTATCGGAGCAAAGTGGGTCGTATGACTTTGTTGCGATGCAAACGAGCCTAGTGGATTAAATTTTGATGAGACATTATTGGAGGAGCCGAATAATTTTGAAACGGAGAGTTGATCAGTTGCGACGGACCGCCAACATTTGATAAGGAACCGATTGATGAAGAGGACTCATAATAAATTACGTATTGGCCATTTTCGATGGTGAACCCGATATGGAATTATCGGTGTTTCCACTCGGAGGAGGAACCCGATGTGGAGTTAACCGTGTGTCCCATTTCGGATATCCACTCATGTCATGATATCGGTATTACAGCGGAGTAATTATTATTATTTTATTAATAATGATAGTTATTTTGTTGGTGATTCTCGAGGGGGCCCCACTACCTATCGTCTAAAGATTTTGGGTCATGTACGTACTGCGGATATCTTCGAGATCAAATACTTAGAGGCGTTAGTTAATTATCTTGGTGACGAAGGGAGTCCGGAATTGAGGACAATTCCCTTTAAAGAGAGAGGGTATGATACGAATCGGTCAACATCCTCAAATACAAAAAAGAAGATCATCACAAAGATTCCACCCCCACATCACAAACACATCGCCCCCTACCATTTTGTTCAAGTATGTCACTTTCAAAGATTTCCTTTGATATTGTCCCTACTTTGAAGATACCTTCCCCACCATTACTACAAATCATGCTTGAAGGGGACCCTTACTTGTCTTCATATCTTTCACAAGATAAGTGAAGATCACCTCCTTCCCCACCTTATTTGAAAATCGGCCATATTCCCCACCTTGAGAAAGACTTTCATCAAGTCACCATCACCTAAGACTTTCATCAAGCATGTTCTTCATGTCACCATCAAGTCCAAGATTGCTTCAAGTCACCATCACCTAAACATGCTTGAAAGGGACCCTTTGTCTTCATATCTTTCACAAGATAAGTGAAGATCACCTCCTTCCCCACCTTATTTGAAAATCGGCCATATTCCCCACCTTGAGAAAGACTTTCATCAAGTCACCATCACCTAAGACTTTCATCAAGCATGTTCTTCATGTCACCATCAAACCAAGATTCACCATGTTTCTCATTCCCCACAAAATCGGTCCAAAGCATGAATCTTGAGGAAGATTTCATCAAGTATTTCGTCCAACTTGAAGATTGCTAGGAAGTTTCCTTTTTTGTTTTGTTGTATTTACTTACGGTTGGAAACTACTATATATAGTAGTACTTGTAACATTTGTAAAAAATCTTGAATCTTGAAAGTAAAAAAACCTTGTATTTCTTTGAAATATACGTTGAACGAGTTCAACAAAACCTTGGTTATTATTTCGACGCGTCTCGAGATTTTAACTTGATCAATTCTCAATAGGTCTTGGGAAGAGATTACTTTTATCGAGTTATAGGTCTAGTTCGATAAAACACATCCAAATCCGTATACACTACTACCTCACGGCCGAAATCCATTTAAGTTCGGCCACCCCTTGTATTTTCGAGTGACACTTTGATAATCGTCAAGACATAATAATCTTCCGTTGTATCATACGCATTACGTACGTAATTCGTATCATCTTCTTGTTCGATATTTTTTTTTTGTTATATCCGATATTATTCACATACAAAATACATCCGAAAAACTCCATATTCGTAAAAGTCTTCTGCTATCATACACTTACATATACTCCGACCGATACGTATCCACCTCTCCCCGGATAATTCGTATCAGAGGTCGATCTGATGTTCAATCCCACGAATAGGTGGCAAACCCGACGGTAATTCCTCGGGAAAAACATCCGCAAATTCGTGCAATAAGGCATCCATCCTTTCATTTCGTACAACCATGTTACCATCCCGTGTCTCCTTCAAAGCCAATAAGTACACGCATTTGCCATCATTAATAGCATGTTCCACCTCCCGTTCGCTAGCAAACATGGCCAGTTTTGGTTTTTCACTCCTACTAGAACTCATAGAGTGAATAGCTTGCGGCGACATTGGTTTAAGCACAATCTTCTTGCCCTTATCCCGTAACTCGTACTCATTGCTTCTCCCTCGGTGTAAAACGTCCCTATCAAACATCCATGGTCTTCCCAACAGTACATGGCATGCATCCATCGGGAGTACATCACATAATACGTTGTCTTCATATGAACCCATGGCTAGTCCAATCCTCACTTGTTTAGTCACCCTTATTTTGCTCCCATCATCGAGCCAATGCAAAGTGTAAGGTTTCGGGTGAGCCGTAGTGGTCAGCCCGAGTTTGGTCACCATCTCGCTGGAAGCGACGTTGGTGCAACTCCCTCCATCCACAATCAAACTACACCATTTATTTCTAACTTGACACTTCGTGTGAAATATTTGATTCCGCAGTTCCGAATCATTCGATACAGCTTTGGCTTGTAGCGTTCGCAGAACTAAAGCCGTGTCATAGCTTGGCGCATCGTAAGTCTCGCATTCTTCTCCTTCTTCATCTTTTAAGTCGAAATCAAATACGTCACCCAGTCTTTCTTTCTCAACCCACAACTCATCTCGGATCGTGACAGCTTCTCTCAGTGTCACCACTCGTTTGTTTGGACAAGCATTTTGATAATGTTCGAATCCTTGACATTTGAAACATCTCACTTTAGCCAAACTCGTCTCCTTCGGTACGTAGGGCACAGTTGCCTTAGCAGGGATCGCAACAGAACTGAGTTTGACAGTTGCCTTAACCGCTGAACTAGATCCGCTTGGGTTTCCAAATTTGACTGGAAACTCAGGTTTGTACAGCTTCATCCTATTCTGAGCTTCTAACTTCACACATAACCCACATAATGTATCGAAGTCCTCGTATGGATACAGTTCCACCGAGTTAGCTATGCTTCGGTTTAAGCCACGCAAGAATCGCGACATCTTCTGCTCCTCATTCTCCTCTATCTCTCCCATTAAGGTTAGATTCTCAAACTCCTCAATGTATTCGCTGACATTCAACTTCCCTTGCATGAGATCTGCAATCTTTCTGTATAAGGATAACCGGTGTGATGTTGGCACATATCTTTTACGAAGTTTTCTTTTTAACGAATCCCACGAACGGATCTTTTCCTTCCCCGCACGAGCTCTTCGTGTTTTAATTCCTTCGTACCAAAGTGAAGCTCCTTTCCCCAACTTGAGAATTGCATACTTACACCTTTTCTCATCGTCAAGGTCTTTAAATTCGAACATACGATCAATTTTTCGTTCCCATTCCGTAAACTTCAGGGTCGGTCCCTCCAACGAACTCTGGAAGCTCGTTCACCTTGAACTCTTCGACATGGCGTGAGGGTCGTTCATAGTCACCACGCCTAGGTTGCCAACGCTGGTCGCGTTGTTGCAGTCACGCACGCGTCACGAAGTTTTGCCAAGAAATCAGCGTCGTTGAGATCCATAATGCCAAAGATCAAGAACTTGGGCGCTCCGATACCACTTATGATACGAATTCTCACTTGGGAGGCGAATTCGTACTCGATACAGCGGAAGACTTTTTGAAGAACGGAAGCTATTGACAAGAAACTGTCGGGAACTGGTGACAACAGCTCGCTACAGCAACAATACTGACGAGTGATGAAGGCGGTGATTCGATACAGCCACAAGACAGGAATTTGGTCCAAATGAAAAGATTCGAAACAGCACGTTACGTTCGGAAGCGACTTTAAGACAGGAAACACGTTCGAAGGATCGAACAACACTTTGTACGAAATATTGAACAAGTATAAAACTGTATCGAAAAATAAAAAAAATATCGAAACAAGATATAAACAGATGTTTTATCAAATTAGACCTATAATTTGATAAAGTGATTTCTCCTCAAGACCTATTGAGAATCAATCAGATTAGTATTCGAAACGCGTCGAATAAAAACCAAGTTTTGATGAAAAACATTCACCAGGAAAAACACAAAGTGTTCTTAATTCTTCAACATTCAATAATCTCCCTTCATTACAACTCTACTGCCACTATTTATAGGCAAAAGTGGTCTGACAAAATAACTTAAACTATTACAAAAATTCCTTAAAATAATGAAAGGATAATAAAAGGTTCTTTATGTCACTTGTTGACAAAAGTAAAAGCCGGGTCTTTGCCTCCAAGTTGTTTGTTGTGACCGCCCTTTTGCCAAGAATCCTCTTGCTTTATAAGAGAAAGTCGAACATCTTTTTATTTGTTTAATTGCCACTTGATCCTTTTTTTCTCCCCAAGATGCTATTTGTCTTTTGTTTAAGTTACTCCAATTCCGACTATCAAGGTAACTCCGTGCCTCGTTTCTGTTTTCTCGCCTAAGTAGGTTGTAGTGCGATCGAGGTGTTTTACGTCAATTCTTACTTCATCTTCTTCGCTTGGAGTAGTCGGCTTCGTATCATCCCCTCCCCCTTTAAGAGGAATTGTCCTCAATTCTGCAATCCCGTCATCATCAAGATAAGGAGAAAGATCACCTATGTCGAAAGTAGCATGCACTCCATAGTCGCCCGGAAGTTCCAACTTGTAAGCATTGTCATTCACCTTCGCAATTATTTTAAATGGCCCCTCGGATCGTGGCATTAACTTATTCTTACGCTTACTCGGGAATCGTTCCTTCCTCAAATGTAACCAAACTAAATCTCCAACCTCGAATAGTCTCGGCTTTCTTTGCTTGTTCGACTTCCTTTTGTACGCCTCGTTTATTTCTTTGATTCGATCCACTGCTCGTGTAATTTCATCATTGATTTTAGTTTTGACTCCGCATCCTTATGCACCAATTCGTCACTTGGTAGTGGAATTAGATCTAGCGGCATGTAAGGATTCAGTCCGTAAACTACTTCAAATGGAGAGTGTGCAGTGGCATGAGTAGGAGATCGATTATAAGCAAACTCCGCATGTGCCAGTTTCAGATCCCAGTCCTTTTGTGTTTTGCTCACCAAGCCTCGCAACAGTGTCCCCAGTGTTCGATTCGTTACTTCAGTTTGTCCCTCGGTTTGAGGATGATGCGAAGTACTAAATAAAAGCTTTGTTCCCACCTTTCTCCACAAGGTGTGATACGATATCTAATATTCCAGTCGAAGAAACTCCGATAAAAATCGACATCCATGATGATGCAAATTCGCATGGCCATGCATCGTTATACTTAGGAGAAAATGTTAAACGGATTGGAGTTACGTTGTTAATCGGAATCGGAGTAACGTAGAATTCGACGACGGGATCGGTCCAAAAGCATGGTGGATCGGCCATATCATGCTTGAAAGGGACATATCTTGACTTCATATCTTGACAAGATAATGAAGTTATCTTCTCCTTCCCCACCATGTACACAAACGGCCGAAAATGAAGATGGAGTGGAGACTTTCTTCTTCATGTCATTGTCACTCATTTCTTTATCATCCATGTAATTCCAAGGAGGAGGATATCACAATCTACACCAAATCCTTTGAAGCATGCTCGGCCGAAATGAAGTCGATTCTCTCTTCCGACTCCATGGATATCCCCGAGGAGGTGACGATCAAGGTGAAAGCCAAAGTGATCGAAGTTGAAGGTCCGAGAGGTAAACTATCCAAGAATTTCAAGCATATGAACCTCGATTTTCAGCTCATCAAAGATGAGGACACCGGGAAGAAGAAATTGAAGGTTGACGCTTGGTTCAGTCGACGCAAAGCCACCGCCGCCATTCGCACCGCGCTTAGCCATGTGGCGAATCTGATCAAGGGTGTTACCAAGGGATTTCGTTACAAGATGCGCTTTGTGTATGCTCATTTCCCGATCAATGCGTCCATCACCAACAACGGCACGGGCATTGAGATTCGCAATTTCCTTGGCGAGAAAAAGGTGAGGAAGGTGGATATGCTTGAGGGGGTTTCAATTGTGCGTTCTGAGAAAGTTAAGGATGAATTGGTTTTGGATGGAAATGACATCGAGCTTGTTTCACGATCTGCTGCCTTGATAAATCAGAAATGCCATGTGAAGAACAAGGATATAAGGAAGTTCCTTGATGGTATCTACGTAAGTGAGAAGGGAACTATAGCTACTGAAGAATAAGTGTTATTTTTGTTTTCGGGATTTATCATATCTTTTGATGTTTTGTTTCCCGACTGGTGCCGGTCTGTTTTTAATTCTTTTTGTTTGGAGACTTGTTCTTGTAGACGTCTTTGATGTTCAATTTTACAGTTCTGCGTTATGACACCCTACTTTTAAGTGGGGGGGGATGCTCGGCCGAAATGATGCATAGGAGGATAATATTTTGATTCTACTTCATGTCACCATCAAGACCAAAGGTTGCTTCATGTCTCTTTCATCTAATAACACCAAGATTGCTTGGTATCTACTTGGAGATTTCGGCCGAAATAGGAAGTTGCTAGGAAGTTCGTTTTCTCGTTTTGTTGTATTTTCTTACGGTTGGAAACTACTATATATAGTAGTGTTCGTTGTACTTGTAATTCATCGAGAATCATAATAAACTTTGTATTTCCTTTGAAATATACGTTGAACGAGTTCGACAAACCTTAGTTATTGTTTCGACGAGTCTCGAGATTTTAACTTGATCAATTCTCAAAAGGTCTTGGGAAGAGATTACCCTTTTATCGAGTTATAGGTCTAGTTCGATAAAAACACACCAAACTCCGTACATCACCCTACCTCACGGCCGAACACCATCAACTTTCGGCCACCCTTAGCAAAATTCAAGTGATACTTTGTTACTTTTTAACCTTCCGTTGTGTTTTATACGTATTACTTACGTAATTCGTATCATAAGTGGTATCAGAGACATTTGTCTCACAGTTCTCGACATCACTGAAGAAGATGGCATTCACCGATGAAGAAGTAGCACAACTACGTGACGTTCTTCGTGGCTTGCCGGAGCCCAGAATCCATGCACGACGAGGACATGACACCATGCATGCACCACGACATGCGGATGAATACAAGACCAGCGAACTTCCGGAGTTCGTAGGCGGCACCGATCCTGAGGTTTATTTGGAGTGGGAAAGAAAAATTGAACGAATGTTTGAGTTCAAGGAGCTCAATGACGAGGTACGTTGCAAGTACGCGATTCTCAAACTTGGAAAGGGAGCTTCCCTTTGGTTTGAGCGAATGAAGACGCAAAGAAGTCGTGGCTTTAAAAGAGAAGATACGTCGTGGGATTCCCTAAAAGGAAACTACGAAAAGATATGTTCGGCTACACACAAGCTAAGTCTCAGACTAAAAATTTCGACCTCACGCAAGGAAAGCTAAGTGTCGAGGAGTACATCGAGGAGTTTGAAAACTTATCCTTGATGGGAGAACTTGAAGAAAGCGAAGAATTGCGCATGTCCTGTTTCCTACGAGGTTTGAACAAAAATATTGCTAATTCCGTGGAACTCTACCCCTATTCGACTTCGATACTTTATGCGGACTTTGCATAAAGTTGGAAAATCAAAACAAAACCAAACTCTCTAAACCCGAATTCCCACCTAAATACGGAAATACCAACTTTGGCGCGAGTTCTAGCTCGTTTCCAAAACTGTCACCACAAGCCAGATTACTACCATTCCAAAACCCCTACCACACCAAAAGAGACGAGCCTATCTAAAGTCCGATGTTTCAAATGTCAAGGATTTGGACACTATCAAAGTGCTTGTCCGAATCGGAGGATTGTGACGTTACGAGAAGCCCTAGCCGCCCGAGAGGAATTATTAGCCGAAGAAGAAAGAGTTGGAGACGTTTTTAACTTAGAAGCTGACGAAGAAGAAGAATGCGAGGCATACGATGCCCCGAACTATGACACGAACCTTGTCCTTCGCATGTTGCAAACGAAGGCCCCAAGTGACGAAGAACAACGGACTAAATCTTCCACACGAAGTGTCGTGTCGGAGATAAATGGTGTAGCTTGATCATTGACGGTGGAAGTTGTACAAACGTGGCATCAAGCGAGATGGTTTCAAAACTCGGTTTGATCACCACGGCCCATCCTAAACCGTATGCACTCCATTGGCTCGATGATGGAAACAAGGTGAAAGTATCAAGGCAAGTGAAGGTCGGACTCACCATGGGTTCGTATGGCGATGACATTACATGCGATGTACTACCGATGGACGCATGTCACGTGTTATTAGGAAGACCTTGGTTATTTGATCGGGACGTACTACATCGAGGGAGGAGTAATGAGTATGAGCTACGTGACAAAGGTAAAAAAATTGTTCTTAAACCTATGTCACCTCAAGCTATCCGGACGATGAGTTCGAAAAAAGTCGAAGGACCGAAACTTACGATGTTTGCAAACGAGAAAGAAGTCGAACACGCCATTGACGATGGCGAACGTGTTTATTTGATGATGATCAAAGAGGTCCGAAATCTTGCCACAAAATCGCAACATGAGGAAGAGATAGACGTATTATTACACGAGTTTTCGGACGTATTTCGAAGACTTGCCGGTAGGATTACCACCTATCCGCGGGATTGAACACCAGATTGATCTTATACCGGGAGCTCCATTACCGAACAAAGCGGCGTATCGTTGTAATCCCGAAGAAACTAAAGAACTACAACGTCAAATTGATGAACTCATGAATCACGGATATGTCCGAGAAAGTTTAAGTCCGTGTGCGGTTCCAGTTCTACTCGTACCAAAAAAAGACGGAACATGGCGAATGTGTATTGACAGAGAGCCGTGAATAACATCACCGTCAAGTATCGGTTTCCCATCCCGAGACTAGACGACATCCGGACGAGTTACATGGCTCGGTTATATTTTCCAAAGTTGATTTACTGGAGCGGATACCATCAAATCCGCATGCGAGAGGGAGACGAATGGAAAACGGCGTTTAAAACGAAGAATGGACTTTACGAATGGGTTGTGATGCCATTCGGCCTCACCAACGCCCGAGCACCTTTATGAGGTTGATGAACGAGGTTCTTAAACCTTTCTTGGGAAAGTTTGTTGTCGTGTACTTAGACGACATTTTGATCTACAGTCGGTCCGTAGAAGAACATCTCGAACATTTGCGGTACGTGTTCGAGACGCTAAGGGAACAAAAACTTTATGGAAAACGGGAGAAGTGTACTTTCCTAGTCGAGAGTCTTGTCTTTCTCGGCTATGTTGTTTCCAAAGACGGAGTTTCGGTCGACCAAGAGAAGATCGCGGCGATCAAGTCGTGGCCGACCCCAAAGACAATCACAGAGGTACGGTCATTTCATGGCCTAGCTTCTTTTTACCGACGATTCATACGGGATTTCAGCACTATCTCCAGTCCGATCACGGAGTGTCTGAAAAAGGGAACCTTTGCTTGGGACGAGACGGCCCAAAAGGCTTTTGAAAATTTAAAGGGAAAATTATGTGAAGCACCGATTTTGACGTTACCCGATTTTTCACAACCGTTTGAAGTAGAATGCGACGCTAGCGGAGTTGGGATCGGGGCAGTGCTTATTCAAAGAGGCCGTCCCATTGCCTATTTTTCGGAGAAGTTAAGTGGCGCCCGAGTGAATTATTGTACTTACGACAAGGAGTTCTATGCTATCGTAAGAGCACTCGATCATTGGAGTCATTATCTGCGTTCGAAACATTTCGTGCTACATTCGGATCACGAGTCGTTGAAATACATCAACGGACAGAGTAAGCTAAGCCCGAGGCATGCAAAATGGGTGGAATTTTTACAATCTTTTCACTTTTCATCCAAGTACAAAGACGGGAAGAGTAATGTAGTGGCGGATGCACTATCGAGACGGTATGCTTTACTGTCGATGCTAGATGTTCGTTTGTTGGGGTTCGAGACTTTGAAAGATCATTACAACGACGATTTGGATTTCGGGGAAATTTTTAACCGTTGTAAAACGGCCCTGCATTTAAGAATTTGTTTTACAGGATGGCTTTCTTTTCAAGGGAAATAAGTTATGTGTGCGAGACATACAATTCGGAATTGTTGGTTCGGGAGGCGACGGAGGAGGACTAGCCGACACTTCGGCTCGACCAAGATCGTAGAAGTGCTAAAAGAACATTTCTTTGGCCGAAAATGTATGGTGACGTAAGCACAATCGTGAGCAAATGCGTAACTTGTCACATGATGAAAAGTTCGCTCAAGTCGAGTACATACATGCCGCTGCCAATACCAATTACGACCGTGGGAGGATGTCTCGATGGATTTTATTGTGGCTTTACCTCGTACTCAACGAGGCAAGGACTCGATCATGGTGGTCGCCGACCGCTTTTCGAAAATGGCTCACTTTGTCGCGTGCCACAAAACCGATGATGCAAGCAATGTGGCGGACTTGTATTTCCGGAAATAGTTCGTTTACACGGAGTTCCAAAACTATCGTGTCGGATCGAGATTCCAAATTTCGAGTTACTCGAATACTTTATGGAGGAAAGTCGGTACTAAACTCCTATTCAAGACTTCACATCACCCGCAAACCGACGACATCGAGGTAACTAATCGAACCTTGGGAGCATTATTACGAGGGTTGGTAAATAAAACTCGAAAGATTGGGACGTTAAACTTGCTCATGCCGACTCGCATACAACCGAACACCCGGTTATGCAACGTACCATTCACCATTTGAAGTGGTATACGGATTAAATCCGCACTTGCCATTGGACTTGATTCCCTTGCCGAGCAACGAGTTGGTTCACAAAGACGCCAAGCAAAACTCAAATCAATGGTGAAGTTACATGAAAAGATACGGAACGGATTAAAGAAGTAAATGAAATATACAAACTAAGTCGAACAAAAATAAAAAGGCGAGATTATTTGATGTTGGCGACTTGGTTTGGATACATTTGAGAAAAGAAAGATTCCCAAGCAAACGGAAGAACAAATTGATGCCGAGAGCCGAGGGTCCGTACAAAATTGTGGAAAAGGTGAACGACAACGCATACAAAGTCGAACTTCCGGGCGAATACGGAGTACACGCGACATTCAACGTAGGTGATCTCTCACCTTATCTTGACGACGATGGCATTGCGGAATTGAGGTCAATTCCTTTCAAAGACGGAGGGAATGATACGATATCTAATATTCCAAATAAGAAACTCCGATAAAAATCGACATCCATGATGATGCAAATTCGCATGGCCATGCATCGTTATACTTAGGAGAAAATGTTAAACGGATTGGAGTTACGTTGTTAATCGGAATCGGAGTAACGTAGAATTCGACGACGGGATCGGTCCAAAAGCATGGTGGATCGGCCATATCATGCTTGAAAGGGACATATCTTGACTTCATATCTTGACAAGATAATGAAGTTATCTTCTCCTTCCCCACCATGTACACAAACGGCCGAAAATGAAGATGGAGTGGAGACTTTCTTCTTCATGTCATTGTCACTCATTTCTTTATCATCCATGTAATTCCAAGGAGGAGGATATCACAATCTACACCAAATCCTTTGAAGCATGCTCGGCCGAAATGATGCATAGGAGGATAATATTTTGATTCTACTTCATGTCACCATCAAGACCAAAGGTTGCTTCATGTCTCTTTCATCTAATAACACCAAGATTGCTTGGTATCTACTTGGAGATTTCGGCCGAAATAGGAAGTTGCTAGGAAGTTCGTTTTCTCGTTTTGTTGTATTTTCTTACGGTTGGAAACTACTATATATAGTAGTGTTCGTTGTACTTGTAATTCATCGAGAATCATAATAAACTTTGTATTTCCTTTGAAATATACGTTGAACGAGTTCGACAAACCTTAGTTATTGTTTCGACGAGTCTCGAGATTTTAACTTGATCAATTCTCAAAAGGTCTTGGGAAGAGATTACCCTTTTATCGAGTTATAGGTCTAGTTCGATAAAAACACACCAAACTCCGTACATCACCCTACCTCACGGCCGAACACCATCAACTTTCGGCCACCCTTAGCAAAATTCAAGTGATACTTTGTTACTTGTTAACCTTCCGTTGTGTTTTATACGTATTACTTACGTAATTCGTATCAAGGTGTTCCAAAAGTAGCTTAGAAACTTTGAGTCCTGGTCCGAAACAATAGTTTTCGGAACTCCATATAATCGCACCACCTCTCGAAAATACAAGTCAGCAACATTACTCGCATCATCGGTTTTGTGACAAGGAACAAAATGAGCCATCTTTGAAAAACGATCGACAACAACCATGATCGCATCCTTACCTCTTTGGGTTCGCGGCAAGGCAACAATAAAATCCATCGAGACATCTTCCCACGGCCTCTCCGGAATCGGTAAAGGTGTGTAGACTCCTGGTTTGAATGAACTCTTCGCAACATGGCACGTCACACAATTACTGATTATATTATTAACATCCCCTTGCATCCTTGGCCAATAAAAATGTTCTTTAAGTACATCCAATGTCTTGGCTGAACCAAAGTGGCCAGCCAATCCTCCTCCGTGAGCCTCCCGAACCAGCAGTTCTCGAATCGTGTGCCTGGGTAAGCAAAGACGATTCCCCTTAAAAAGAAAGCCCTCCTGTATCGAAAATTCTCCCATCGGGCCAGGTTTGCACAGGGCGAAGGTTTCGCCAAAATCCGCATCACCTTCGTAATACTCCTTTACTGTATCGAACCCTAGCAAACGAACATCAAGAGTGGCGAGTAAGGCATAACGCCTAGACAATGCATCTGCCACAATATTGCTCTTGCCATCCTTATACTTCGATGAAAAGTGAAATGATTGTAAGAATTCCACCCACTTCGCATGCCTGGGACTTAACTTGTGTTGCCCGTTAATGTACTTCAAAGATTCATGGTCCGAGTGTATGATAAAATGCTTTGGTCGAAGATAGTGACTCCAATGATCTAGAGCCCTCACAATAGCATAAAACTCCTTGTCGTACGTACAATAATCGAGATGAGCACCGTTTAACTTCTCTGAAAAATAAGCACAGGTCGCTTTCCCTGAATGAGAACTGCTCCAATGCCCACTCCGCTAGCATCACATTCTACCTCAAACGGTTGCGAAAAATCGGGTAATGCTAAGATTGGTGCTTCGCACAATTTCGCCTTTAAATTTGCAAATGACTCCTGAGCAGCCCTGCTCCAATTAAACGTGCCATTCTTCAAACATTCGGTTATTGGGCTTGCAATGGTACTGAAGTCTCGAATGAATCTTCGATAAAATGAAGCCAGTCCGTGGAACGATCTAACCTCCGTCACTGTAGTGGAATCGCCAGACTTAATTGCTTCGATCTTCGCTTGATCGACCGACACTCCATTCTTTGAAACAACATAGCCAAGAAAGACTATACTTTCGACCAAAAATGAGCACTTCTCCTTTTTTCCATACAGCTTCTGGTCTCTAAGGGTTTCGAAGACTTGCCTCAAGTGTTTGAAATGTTCTTGCAGCGATCGGCTGTAGATCAAAATATCATCTAAGTATACAACCACAAATTTCCCTAAAAATGGCTTAAGTACCTCATTCATCAAGCGCATGAAAGTACTTGGTGCATTTGTAAGACCGAACGGCATAACGGTCCATTCATACAGTCCGTGTTTTGTTTTGAAGGCTGTCTTCCACTCATCTCCTTCCCGCATCCGAATTTGGTGATAACCACTTCGTAGATCAACTTTTGAAAAGATCACTGATCCGTAATTGGCGTCCAACATGTCATCAAGCCTCTAATCGGAAATCGATACTTGATGGTTATATTGTTCACCGCCGATCATTGTCAATACACATCCTCCAGATCCGTCTTTCTTCTAACCAATACCAGGAACCGCACAAGGACTTAGGCTTTCTCGAACATATCCACGATCCATCGCTTCGATTTGATTTTGTAATTCCTTTGTCTCCTGGGATTACATCTATAGGACTTTGTTAGGGAGTGACACACCAGATGAGGTCGATCGATGTTCAATCCCACGAATAGGTGGCAAACCCGATGGTAATTCCTGGAAAAACATCCGCAAATTCGTGCAATAAGGCATCCATCCTTTCATTTCGTACAACCATGTTACCATCCCGTGTCTCCTTCAAAGCCAATAAGTACACGCATTTGCCATCATTAATAGCATGTTCCACCTCCCGCTCGCTAGCAAACATGGCCGCTTTGGTTTTTCACTCCTACTAGAACTCATAGAGTGAATAGCTTGCGCGACATTGGTTTAAGCACAATCTTCTTGCCCTTATCCCGTAACTCGTACTCATTGCTTCTCCCTTGGTGTAAAACGCCCTATCAAACATCCATGGTCTTCCCAACAAGACATGGCATGCATCCATCGGAGTACATCACATAATACGTTGTCTTCATATGAACCCATGGCTAGTCCAATCCTCACTTGTTTAGTCACCCTTATTTTGCTCCCATCATCGAGCCAATGCAAAGTGTAAGGTTTCGGTGAGCCGTAGTGGTCACCCGAGTTTGGTCACCATCTCGCCGGAAGCGACGTTGGTGCAACTCCCTCCATCCACAATCAAACTACACCATTTATTTCAACTTGACACTTCGTGTGAAATATTTGATTCCATTGTTCGAATCATTCGACATGCTTTGGCTTGTAGCGTTCGCAGAACTAAAGCCGTGTCATAGCTTGGCGCATCGTAAGTCTCGCATTCTTCTCCTTCTTCATCCTTTAAGTCGAAATCAAATACGTCACCCGTCTTTTCTTCCTCAACCCACAACTCATCTCGGATCGTGATGCCTTCTCTCGGTGTCACCACTGCTTGTTTGGACAAGCATTTTGATAATGTCCGAATCCTTGACATTTGAAACATCTCACTTTAGCCAAACTCGTCTCCTTGATACGTAGGGCACAGCTGCCTTAGGTGGATCGCAACAGAACCGGAGTCGGATAAATGCCTTTAACCACGAACTAGATCCGCCGCTTGGGTTTCCAAATTTGATCGAAACTCGTGTTTGTACAGCCTTCATCCTATTCCGAGCTTCTAACTTCACACATAACCCACATAATGTATCAAGTCCTCGTATGGATACAGTTCCACCGAGTTAGCTATGCTTCGGTTTAAGCCACGCAAGAATCGCGACATCTTCTCGCTCTCCTCATTCTCCTCTATCTCTCCCATTAAGGTTAGATTCTCAAACTCCTCAATGTATTCACGACATTCAACTTCCCTTGCATGAGATCTGCAATCTTTACGTATAAGGATAACCGTGTGATGTTGGCACATATCTTTACGAAGTTTTCTTTTAACGAATCCCACGAACGGATCTTTTCCTTCCCGCACGAGCTCTTCGTGTTTTAATTCCTTCGTACCAAAGTGAAGCTCCTTTCCCCAACTTGAGAATTGCATACTTACACCTTTTCTCATCGTCAAGGTCTTTAAATTCGAACATACGATCAATTTTTCGCTCCCATTCCGTAAACTTCGTGGTCGGTCCCTCCAACGAACTCCGGAAGCTCGTTCACCTTGAACTCTTCGACATGGCGTGAGGGTCGCTCATAGTCACCACGCCTAGGTTGCCAACGCCGGTCGCGTTGTTGCACGCCACGCAATGCGTCACGAAGTTTTGCCAAGAAATCGGCGTCGTTGAGATCCATAATGCCAAAGATCAAGAACTTGGCGCCCGATACCACTTATGATACGAATTCTCACTTGGGAGGCGAATTCGTACTCGATACAAATGGAAGACTTTTGAAGAACTAAGCTATTGACAAGAAACTGCTTGAATCGGGTGACAACGGCTCGCAAAGAATAATACCGACGAGTGATGAAGGCGGTGATTCGATACACCACAAGACAGAATTTGGTCCAAATGAAAAGATTCAAAACAAAGACGTTACGTTAAGGCGACTTTAAGACAGAAACACGTTCAAGGATCGAACAACACTTTGTACGAAATATTGAACAAGTATAAAATCGTCGAAAAATAAAAAAATATCGAAACAAGATATAAATCGATGTTTTATCAAATTAGACCTATAATTTGATAAAGTGATTTCTCCTCAAGACCTATTGAGAATCAATCAGATTAGTATTCGAAACGCGTCGAATAAAAACCAAGTTTTGATGAAAAACATTCACCAGCAAAAACACAAAGTGTTCTTAATTCTTCAACATTCAATAATCTCCCTTCATTACAACTCTACTGCCACTATTTATAGGCAAAAGTGGTCTGACAAAATAACTTAAACTATTACAAGCTGTTCCTTAAAATAATGAAAGGATAATAAAAGGTTCTTTATGTCACTTGTTGACAAAAGTAAAAGCTGGGTCTTTGCCTCCAAGTTGTTTGTTGACAGCCGCCCTTTTTGCCAAGAATCCTGCTGCTTTATAAGAGAAAGCTGAACATCTTTTTATTTGTTTAATTGCCACTTGATCCTTTTTTTCTCCCCAAGATGCTATTTGTCTTTTGTTTAAGTTACTCCAATTCCGACTATCAAGGTAACTCCGTGCCTCGTTTCTGTTTTCTCGCCTAAGTAGGTTGTAGTGCGATCGAGGTGTTTTACGTCAATTCTTACTTCATCTTCTTCGCTTGGAGTAGTCGGCTTCGTATCATCCCCTCCCCCTTTAAGAGGAATTGTCCTCAATTCTGCAATCCCGTCATCATCAAGATAAGGAGAAAGATCACCTATGTTGAAAGTAGCATGCACTCCATAGTCGCCCGGAAGTTCCAACTTGTAAGCATTGTCATTCACCTTCGCAATTATTTTAAATGGCCCCTCGGCTCGTGGCATTAACTTATTCTTACGCTTACTCGGGAATCGTTCCTTCCTCAAATGTAACCAAACTAAATCTCCAACCTCGAATAGTCTCGGCTTTCTTTGCTTGTTCGACTTCCTTTTGTACGCCTCGTTTATTTCTTTGATTCGATCCCGCACTGCTCGTAATTTCATCATTGATTTTAGTTTTGACTCCGCATCCTTATGCACCAATTCGTCACTTAGTAGTGGAATTAGATCTAGCGGCATGTAAGGATTCAGTCCGTAAACTACTTCAAATGGAGAGTGTGCAGTGGCATGAGTAGGAGATCGATTATAAGCAAACTCCGCATGTGCCAGTTTCAGATCCCAGTCCTTTTGTGTTTTGCTCACCAAGCCTCGCAACAGCGTCCCCAGTGTTCGATTCGTTACTTCAGTTTGTCCGTCGGTTTGAGGATGATGCGAAGTACTAAATAAAAGCTTTGTTCCCACCTTTCTCCACAAGGTGTTCCAAAAGTAGCTTAGAAACTTTGAGTCCTAGTCCGAAACAATAGTTTTCGGAACTCCATATAATCGCACCACCTCTCGAAAATACAAGTCAGCAACATTACTCGCATCATCGGTTTTGTGACAAGGAACAAAATGAGCCATCTTTGAAAAACGATCGACAACAACCATGATCACATCCTTACCTCTTTGGGTTCGCGGCAAGGCAACAATAAAATCCATCGAGACATCTTCCCACGGCCTCTCCGGAATCGGTAAAGGTGTGTAGACTCCTGGTTTGAATGAACTCTTCGCAACATGGCACGTCACACAATTACTGATTATATTATTAACATCCCCTTGCATCCTTGGCCAATAAAAATGTTCTTTAAGTACATCCAATGTCTTGGCTGAACCAAAGTGGCCAGCCAATCCTCCTCCGTGAGCCTCCCGAACCAGCAGTTCTCGAATCGTGTGCCTGGGTAAGCAAAGACGATTCCCCTTAAAAAGAAAGCCCTCCTGTATCGAAAATTCTCCCATCGGGCCAGGTTTGCACAGGGCGAAGGTTTCGCCAAAATCCGCATCACCTTCGTAATACTCCTTTACTGTATCGAACCCTAGCAAACGAACATCAAGAGTGGCGAGTAAGGCATAACGCCTAGACAATGCATCTGCCACAATATTGCTCTTGCCATCCTTATACTTCGATGAGAAGTGAAATGATTCTAAGAATTCCACCCACTTCGCATGCCTGGGACTTAACTTGTGTTGCCTGTTAATGTACTTCAAAGATTCATGGTCCGAGTGTATGATAAAATGCTTTGGTCGAAGATAGTGACTCCAATGATCTAGAGCCCTCACAATAGCATAAAACTCCTTGTTGTACGTACAATAATCGAGACGAGCACCGTTTAACTTCTCTGAAAAATAAGCAATAGGTCGCTTTCCCTGAATGAGAACTGCTCCAATGCCCACTCCGCTAGCATCACATTCTACCTCAAACGGTTGCGAAAAATCGGGTAATGCTAAGATTGGTGCTTCGCACAATTTCGCCTTTAAATTTGCAAATGACTCCTGAGCAGCCCTGCCCCAATTAAACGTGCCATTCTTCAAACATTCGGTTATTGGGCTTGCAATTGTATCAAGTCTCGAATGAATCTTCGATAAAATGAAGCCATCCGTGGAACGATCTAACCTCCGTCACCGTAGTGGGAATCGCCAGACTTAATTGCTTCGATCTTCGCTTGATCGACCGACACTCCATTCTTTGAAACAACATAGCCAAGAAAGACTATACTTTCACCAAAAATGAGCACTTCTCCTTTTTCCATACGCCTTCCGGTCTCTAAGGGTTTCAAGACTTGCCTCAAGTGTTTGAAATGTTCTTGCAGCGATCGGCTGTAGATCAAAATATCATCTAAGTATACAACCACAAATTTCCCTAAAAATGGCTTAAGTACCTCATTCATCAAGCGCATGA
Source organism: Orobanche coerulescens (assembly GCA_033398695.1). Lineage (NCBI taxonomy): Eukaryota > Viridiplantae > Streptophyta > Magnoliopsida > Lamiales > Orobanchaceae > Orobanche > Orobanche coerulescens. The sequence goes on along the minus strand of CM065812.1, from coordinate 57,324,221 downwards.
AAGTACTTGGTGCATTTGTAAGACCGAACGGCATAACGGTCCATTCATACAGTCCATGTTTTGTTTTGAAGGCTGTCTTCCACTCATCTCCTTCCCGCATCCGAATTTGGTGATAACCACTTCGTAGATCAACTTTTGAAAAGATCACTGATCCGTGTAATTCGTCCAACATGTCATCAAGCCTCGGAATCGGAAATCGATACTTGATGGTTATATTGTTCACCGCTCGACTGTCAATACACATCCTCCAGGATCCGTCTTTCTTCGAAACCAGTAATACTGGAACCGCACAAGGACTTAGGCTTTCTCGAACATATCCACGATCCATCAGTTCTTCGATTTGATTTTGTAATTCCTTTGTCTCCTCGGGATTACATCTATAGGCAGCTTTGTTAGGGAGTGACACACCCGGTATGAGGTCGATCTAATGTTCAATCCCACGAATAGGTCGCAAACCCGACGGTAATTCCTCGGGAAAAACATCCACAAATTCGTGCAATAAGGCATCCATCCTTTCATTTCGTACAACCATGTTACCATCCCGTGTCTCCTTCAAAGCCAATAAGTACACGCATTTGCCATCATTAATAGCATGTTCCACCTCCCGTTCGCTAGCAAACATGGCCAGTTTTGGTTTTTCACTCCTACTAGAACTCATAGAGTGAATAGCTTGCGGCGACATTGGTTTAAGCACAATCTTCTTGCCCTTATCCCGTAACTCGTACTCATTGCTTCTCCCTCGGTGTAAAACGTCCCTATCAAACATCCATGGTCTTCCCAACAGTACATGGCATGCATCCATCGGGAGTACATCACATAATACGTTGTCTTCATATGAACCCATGGCTAGTCCAATCCTCACTTGTTTAGTCACCCTTATTTTGCTCCCATCATCGAGCCAATGCAAAGTGTAAGGTTTCGGGTGAGCCATAGTGGTCAGCCCGAGTTTGGTCACCATCTCGCTGGAAGCGACGTTGGTGCAACTCCCTCCATCCACAATCAAACTACACCATTTATTTCCAACTTGACACTTCGTGTGAAATATTTGATTCCGCTGTTCCGAATCATTCGATACAGCTTTGGCTTGTAGCGTTCGCAGAACTAAAGCCGTGTCATAGCTTGGCGCATCGTAAGTCTCGCATTCTTCTCCTTCTTCATCCTTTAAGTCGAAATCAAATACGTCACCCAGTCTTTCTTCCTCAACCCACAACTCATCTCGGATCGTGACAGCTTCTCTCAGTGTCACCACTCGTTTGTTTGGACAAGCATTTTGATAATGTCCGAATCCTTGACATTTGAAACATCTCACTTTAGCCAAACTCGTCTCCTTCGGTACGTAGGGCACAGTTGCCTTAGCAGGGATCGCAACAGGAACCGGAGTCGGTACAGTTGCCTTAACCGCTGAACTAGATCCGCCGATTGGGTTTCCAAATTTGACTGGAAACTCAGGTTTGTACAGCTTCATCCTATTCTGAGCTTCTAACTTCACACATAACCCACATAATGTATCGAAGTCCTCGTATGGATACAGTTCCACCGAGTTGGCTATGCTTCAGTTTAAGCCACGCAAGAATCGCGACATCTTCTACTCCTCATTCTCCTCTATCTCTCCCATTAAGGTTAGATTCTCAAACTCCTCAATGTATTCGCTGACATTCAACTTCCCTTGCATGAGATCTGCAATCTTTCTGTATAAGGATAACCGGTGTGATGTTGGCACATATCTTTTACGAAGTTTTCTTTTTAACGAATCCCACGAACGGATCTTTTCCTTCCCCGCATGAGCTCTTCGTGTTTTAATTCCTTCGTACCAAAGTGAAGCTCCTTTCCCCAACTTGAGAATTGCATACTTACACCTTTTCTCATCGTCAAGGTCTTTAAATTCGAACATACGATCAATTTTTCGCTCCCATTCCGTAAACTTCAGTCGGTCCCTCCAACGAACTCCGGAAGCTCGCTCACCTTGAACTCTTCGACATGGCGTGAGGGTCGCTCATAGTCACCACGCCTAGGTTGCCAACGCTGGTCGCGTTGTTCTGGTACGTCACGCAATGCGTCACGAAGTTTTGCCAAGAAATCAGCGTCGTTGAGATCCATAATGCCAAAGATCAAGAACTTGGGCGCTCCGATACCACTTATGATACGAATTCTCACTTGGGAGGCGAATTCGTACTCGATACAGCGGAAGACTTTTTGAAGAACTAAGCTATTGACAAGAAACTGCTTGAATCGGTGACAACATTTCGCTACAAGAATACAATCGACGAGTGATGAAGGCGGTGATCGATACAGCCACAAGACAGGAATTTGGTCCAAATGAAAAGATTCGAAACAGCACGTTACGTTCGGAAGCGACTTTAAGACAGGAAACACGTTCGAAGGATCGAACAACACTTTGTACGAAATATTGAACAAGTATAAAACTGTATCGAAAAATAAAAAAAATATCGAAACAAGATATAAACTGATGTTTTATCAAATTAGACCTATAATTTGATAAAGTGATTTCTCCTCAAGACCTATTGAGAATCAATCAGATTAGTATTCGAAACGCGTCGAATAAAAACCAAGTTTTGATGAAAAACATTCACCAGGAAAAACACAAAGTGTTCTTAATTCTTCAACATTCAATAATCTCCCTTCATTACAACTCTACTGCCACTATTTATAGGCAAAAGTGGTCTGACAAAATAACTTAAACTATTACAAGCTGTTCCTTAAAATAATGAAAGGATAATAAAAGGTTCTTTATGTCACTTGTTGACAAAAGTAAAAGCTGGGTCTTTGCCTCCAAGTTGTTTGTTGACAGCCGCCCTTTTTGCCAAGAATCCTGCTGCTTTATAAGAGAAAGCTGAACATCTTTTTATTTGTTTAATTGCCACTTGATCCTTTTTTTCTCCCCAAGATGCTATTTGTCTTTTGTTTAAGTTACTCCAATTCCGACTATCAAGGTAACTCCGTGCCTCGTTTCTGTTTTCTCGCCTAAGTAGGTTGTAGTGCGATCGAGGTGTTTTACGTCAATTCTTACTTCATCTTCTTCGCTTGGAGTAGTCGGCTTCGTATCATCCCCTCCCCCTTTAAGAGGAATTGTCCTCAATTCTGAAATCCCGTCATCATCAAGATAAGGAGAAAGATCACCTATGTTGAAAGTAGCATGCACTCCATAGTCGCCCGGAAGTTCCAACTTGTAAGCATTGTCATTCACCTTCGCAATTATTTTAAATGGCCCCTCGGCTCGTGGCATTAACTTATTCTTACGCTTACTCGGGAATCGTTCCTTCCTCAAATGTAACCAAACTAAATCTCCAACCTCGAATAGTCTCGGCTTTCTTTGCTTGTTCGACTTCCTTTTGTACGCCTCGTTTATTTCTTTGATTCGATCCCGCACCTGTTCGTGTAATTTCATCATTGATTTTAGTTTTGACTCCTGATACGAATTACGTAAGTAATGCGTATAAAACACAACGGAAGATTATCACGTTCACAATATTGATAAAAATTACAAGGGGATGGACGAATTTAATGGGATTCGGCCGTGATGTAGTATGATGTACGGAGTTTGATGTGTTTTATCGAACTAGACCTATAACTCGATAAAAGGTAATCTCTTCCCAAGACCTATTGAGAATTGATCAAGTTAAAATCTCGAGACGCGTCGAAACAATAACTAAAGTTTGTTGAACTCGTTCAACGTATATTTCAAAGGAAATACAAGGTTTATTACTTTCCAGATAGTTACAAACACCAAATGAACTACCATATATATAGTAGGATAAGGATACAAAAACAACAAGAAAAAACGAAAATGTAAGTCTCCATCCCTTAGCATGTTCGGCCGATTCTTCAAGGTGGGGAAGGAGGAGATCTTCTTGATTTGGCAAGATATGAAGACTTTTGATGATTCCCTTTCATCATGCTTGGACCGAAAATTTCAAGGGTGGGGAAGGGTATCTTCACAATTTTGAATAAGATAAAAGTTTTGGTGACTTTGACATAAAAAAAAGATGCTTGACAAATCTTCATGCCTTGTGGACCAATCGGCCGATCCTCCATGTTTCGGACCGATTCTGACGTTAATTCCGTCGCCATATTTACGTAACTCCGGTTCCGATTAACAACGTAACTCCAATCCGCGTGTTCTTTTCTCCCAAATATAATGATGCATGACCATGCGCATTTGTATCGTCGTGGATGTCGATTTTTATTGGAGCTTCTTCGACTGGAATATTAGATATCGTATCATTCCCTCCTTTGAAAGGAATTGACCTCAATTCCGTAATGCCATCGTCGTCAAGGTAAGGCGAGAGATCACCTACGTTGAAAGTCGCGTGTACTCCGTATTCGACCGGAAGTTCGATTTTGTATGCGTTGTCGTTCACTTTTTCCACAATTTTGTACGGACCCTCGGCTCTCGGCATCAATTTGTTCTTCCGTTTGCTTGGGAATCTTTCTTTTCTCAAATGTATCCAAACCAAGTCGCCAACATCAAATAATCTCGCTTTTTTATTTTTGTTCGACTTCCGTTTGTAAATTTCATTCACTTCTTTAATCCGTTCCCGTATCTTTTCATGTAACTTCATCATTGATTTGAGTTTTGCTTCGGCGTCTTCGTGAACCAATTCGTTGCTCGGCAAGGGAATCAAGTCTAATGGCAAGTGCGGATTTAATCCGTATACTACTTCGAAAGGTGAATGGGCCGTGGCATAACCGGGTGATCGGTTGTATGCGAATTCCGCATGAGCAAGTTTAACGTCCCAATCCTTCTGTGTTTTATTTACCAATCCTCGCAATAATGCTCCCAAGGTTCGATTAGTTACCTCGGTCTGTCCATCGGTTTGTGGGTGATGTGAATCTTGAATAGGAGTTTAGTACCCACTTTTCTCCATAAAGTATTCGAGTAACTCAGAAATTTGGAATCTCGGTCCGACACGATAGTTTTTGGAACTCCGTGTAAACGAACTACTTCCCGGAAGTACAAGTCCGCCACATTGCTTGCATCATCGGTTTTGTGGCATGCTATAAAGTGAGCCATTTTCGAAAAACGGTCGACGACCACCATGATCGAGTCTTTGCCTCGTTGAGTACGAGGTAAAGCCACAATAAAATCCATCGAGACATCCTCCCACGGTCGTAACGGTATTGGCAACGGCATGTATGTACTCGGCTTGAACTAACTTTTCATCATGTGGCAAGTGACGCATTTACTCACGATTGTGCTTACGTCACCATACATCTTTGGCCAAAAGAAATGTTCTTTTAGCACTTCTACAGTCTTGGTCGAGCCGAAGTGACCGGCTAGCCCTCCTCCGTGCGCCTCCCGAACTAGCAATTCCCGAATTGTATGTCTTGGCACACATAATTTATTCCCCTTGAAGAGAAAGCCATCCTGTAACACAAATTCCTCGTACGGGGCTGTTTTACAACGGTTAAAAATTTCCCCGAAGTCCAAATCGTCGCTGTAATGTTCTTTCAAAGTCTCGAACCCCAACAAACGAACATCTAGAATCGACAGTAAGGCATACCGTCTCGATAGTGCATCCGCCACTATATTTCTCTTCCTGTCTTTGTACTTGGATTAAAAGTGAAAAGATTGTAGAAATTCCACCCATTTTGCATGTCTCGGGCTTAGCTTGCTTTGTCCGTTGATGTATTTCAACGACTCGTGATCCGAATGTAACACGAAATGTTTTGAACGTAAATAGTGACTCCAATGATCGAGTGCTCTTACGATAGCATAGAACTCCTTATCGTAAGTACAATAATTCACTCGGGCGCCACTTAACTTCTCCGAAAAGTAGGCTATGGGACGGCCCTTTTGAATAAGCATCGCCCGATTCCAACTCCGCTAGCGTCGCATTCCACCTCAAACGGTTGTGAAAAATCGGGTAACGTCAAAATCGGCGCTTCACATAATTTTCCTTTTAAATTTTCAAAAGCCTTTTGGGCCGCCTCGTTCCATGCAAAGGTTCCTTTTTTTAGACACTCCGTGATCGGACTGGAGATGGTGCTAAAGTCCCGTATGAATCGTCGGTAAAAAGAAGCGAGGCCATGAAATGATCGTACCTCCGTGATTGTCTTTGGGGTCGGCCACGACTTGATTGCCGCGATCTTCTCTTGGTCGACCAAACTCCTTCTTCGAAACAACATAGAGAAAGACAAGACTCTCGACTAGGAAAGTACACTTCTCCCGTTTTCCATAAAGTTTTTGTTCCCTTAGCGTCTCAAATACGTACCGCAAATGTTCGAGATGCTCCTCTACGGATCGACTGTAAATCAAAATGTCGTCTAAGTATACGACAACAAACTTTCCCAAGAAAGGTTTGAGAACCTCGTTCATCAACCTCATAAAAGTGCTCGGGGCGTTGGTGAGGCCGTATGGCATCACAACCCATTCGTAAAGTCCATTCTTTGTTTTAAACGCCGTTTTCCATTCGTCTCCCTCTCGCATGCGGATTTGATGGTATCCGCTCCGTAAATCAACTTTGGAAAATATAACCGAGCCATGTAACTCGTCCAGCATGTCGTCTAGTCTCGGGATGGGGAACCAATACTTGACGGTGATGTTATTCACGGCTCTACTGTCAATACACATTCGCCATGCTCCGTCTTTTTTTGGTACAAGTAGAACTGGAACCGCACACGGACTTAAACTTTCTCGGACATATCCGTGATTCATGAGTTCATCAATTTGACGTTGTAGTTCTTTGGTTTCTTCGGGATTACAACGATACGCCGCTTTGTTCGGTAATGGAGCTCCTGTATAAGATCAATCGGTGTTCAATTCCGCGGATAGGTGGTAATCCTACCGCAAGTCTTCGGGAATACGTCCAAAACTCGTGTAATAGTGCATCTATTTCTTCCTCATGGTGCGATTTGGTGGCAAGATTTCGGACCTCTTTGATCATCATCAAATAAACACGTTCGCCATCGTCAATGGCGTGTTCGACTTCTTTCTCGTTTGCAAACATCGTAAGTTTCGGTCCTTCGACTTTTTTCGAACTCATCGTCCGGATAGCTTGAGGTGACCTAGGTTTAAGAACAATTTTTTTACCTTTGTCACGTAACTCATACTCGTTACTCCTCCCTCGATGTAGTACGTCCCGATCGAATAACCAAGGTCTTCCTAATAACACGTGACATGCGTCCATCGGTAGTACATCGCATGTAATATCATCGCCATACGAACCCATGGTGAGTCCGACCTTCACTTGCCTTGATACTTTCACCTTGTTTCCATCATCGAGCCAATGGAGTGCATACGGCTTAGGATGGGCCGTGGTGATCAAACCGAGTTTTGAGACCATCTCGCTTGATGCCACGTTTGTACAACTTCCCCCGTCAATGATCAAGCTACACCATTTATCTCCGATACGACACTTCGTGTGGAAGATTTGGTCTCGTTGTTCTTCGTCACTTGGGGCAGCCTTCGTTTGTATCATGCGAAGGACGAGGTTCGTGTCATAGTTCGGGGCATCGTATGCCTCGCATTCTTCTTCTTCTTCGTCAGCTTCTAAGTTAAAAACGTCTCCAACTCTTTCTTCTTCGGCTAGTAATTCCTCTCGGGCGGCTATGGCTTCTCGTAACGTCACAATCCTCCGATTTGGACAAGCACTTTGATAGTGTCCAAATCCTTGACATTTGAAACACCGGACTTTAGATAGGCTTGTTTCTTTTGGTGTGATAGGAGTTTTTGGAATGGTAGTAACGGGTTGGCTTGTGGTGACAGTTTTTGGAAACGAGCTAGAACTCGCGCCAAAGTTGGTATTTCCGTATTTAGGTGGGAATTCGGGTTTAGAGAGTTTTGTTTTGTTTTGATTTTCCAACTTTATGCAAAGTCCGCATAAAGTATCAAAGTCGGAATAGGGGTAGAGTTCCACGGAATTAGCAATATTTTTGTTCAAACCTCGTAGGAAATGGGACATCCGCAATTCTTCGCTTTCTTCAAGTTCTCCCATCAAGGATAAGTTTTCAAACTCCTCGATGTACTCCTCGACACTTAGCTTTCCTTGCGTGAGGTCAGAAATTTTTCGATACAAGCTTAACTTGTGTGTAGCCGGGACATATCTTTTCGTAGTTTCCTTTTTAGGGAATCCCACGAACGTATCTTCTCTTTTCCACGAATTCTTTGTGTCTTCATTCGCTCAAACCAAAGGGAAGCTCCCTTTCCAAGTTTGAGAATCGCGTACTTGCAACGTACCTCGTCATTGAGATCCTTGAACTCAAACATTCGTTCAATTTTTCTTTCCCACTCCAAATAAACCTCGGGATCGGTGCCGCCTACGAACTCCGGAAGTTCGCTGGTCTTGTATTCATCCGCATGTCGTGGTGCATGCATGGTGTCATGTCCTCGTCGTGCATGGATTAGGCTCGGTAAGCCGCGAAGGACGTCACGTAGTTGTGCTACTTCTTCATCGGTGAAAGCCATCTTCTTGAGTAATGTCGAGAACTGTGAGACAAATGTCTCTGATACCACTTATGATACGAATTACGTAAGTAATGCGTATAAAACACAACGGAAGATTATCACGTTCACAATATTGATAAAAATTACAAGGGGATGGACGAATTTAATGGGATTCGGCCGTGATGTAGTATGATGTACGGAGTTTGATGTGTTTTATCGAACTAGACCTATAACTCGATAAAAGGTAATCTCTTCCCAAGACCTATTGAGAATTGATCAAGTTAAAATCTCGAGACGCGTCGAAACAATAACTAAAGTTTGTTGAACTCGTTCAACGTATATTTCAAAGGAAATACAAGGTTTATTACTTTCCAGATAGTTACAAACACCAAATGAACTACCATATATATAGTAGGATAAGGATACAAAAACAACAAGAAAAAAACGAAAATGTAAGTCTCCATCCCTTAGCATGTTCGGCCGATTCTTCAAGGTGGGGAAGGAGGAGATCTTCTTGATTTGGCAAGATATGAAGACTTTTGATGATTCCCTTTCATCATGCTTGGACCGAAAATTTCAAGGGTGGGGAAGGGTATTTTCACAATTTTGAATAAGATAAAAGTTTTGGTGACTTTGACATAAAAAAAAGATGCTTGACAAATCTTCATGCCTTGTGGACCAATCGGCCGATCCTCCATGTTTCGGACCGATTCTGACGTTAATTCCGTCGCCATATTTACGTAACTCCGGTTCCGATTAACAACGTAACTCCAATCCGCGTGTTCTTTTCTCCCAAATATAATGATGCATGACCATGCGCATTTGTATCGTCGTGGATGTCGATTTTTATTGGAGCTTCTTCGACTGGAATATTAGATATCGTATCAACTCCGCATCCTTATGCACCAATTCGTCACTTGGTAGTGGAATTAGATCTAGCGGCATGTAAGGATTCAGTCCGTAAACTACTTCAAATGGAGAGTGTGCAGTGGCATGAGTAGGAGATCGATTATAAGCAAACTCCGCATGTGCCAGTTTCAGATCCCAGTCCTTTTGTGTTTTGCTCACCAAGCCTCGCAACAGCGTCCCCAGTGTTCGATTCGTTACTTCAGTTTGTCCGTCGGTTTGAGGATGATGCGAAGTACTAAATAAAAGCTTTGTTCCCACCTTTCTCCACAAGGTGTTCCAAAAGTAGCTTAGAAACTTTGAGTCCCGGTCCGAAACAATAGTTTTCGGAACTCCATATAATCGCACCACCTCTCGAAAATACAAGTCAGCAACATTACTCGCATCATCGGTTTTGTGACAAGGAACAAAATGAGCCATCTTTGAAAAACGATCGACAACAACCATGATCGCATCCTTACCTCTTTGGGTTCGCGGCAAAGCAACAATAAAATCCATCGAGACATCTTCCCACGGCCTCTCCGGAATCGGTAAAGGTGTGTAGACTCCTAGTTTGAATGAACTCTTCGCAACATGGCACGTCACACAATTACTGATTATATTATTAACATCCCCTTGCATCCTTGGCCAATAAAAATGTTCTTTAAGTACATCCAATGTCTTGGCTGAACCAAAGTGGCCAGCCAATCCTCCTCCGTGAGCCTCCCGAACCAGCAGTTCTCGAATCGTGTGCCTGGGTAAGCAAAGACGATTCCCCTTAAAAAGAAAGCCCTCCTGTATCGAAAATTCTCCCATGGGCCAGGTTTGCACAGGGCGAAGGTTTCGCCAAAATCCGCATCACCTTCGTAATACTCCTTTACTGTATCGAACCCTAGCAAACGAACATCAAGAGTGGCGAGTAAGGCATAACGCCTAGACAATGCATCTGCCACAATATTGCTCTTGCCATCCTTATACTTCGATGAGAAGTGAAATGATTGTAAGAATTCCACCCACTTCGCATGCCTGGGACTTAACTTGTGTTGCCCGTTAATGTACTTCAAAGATTCATGGTCCGAGTGTATGATAAAATGCTTTGGTCGAAGATAGTGACTCCAATGATCTAGAGCCCTCACAATAGCATAAAACTCCTTGTCGTACGTACAATAATCGAGACGAGCACCGTTTAACTTCTCTGAAAAATAAGCAATAGGTCGCTTTCCCTGAATGAGAACTGCTCCAATGCCCACTCCGCTAGCATCACATTCTACCTCAAACGGTTGCGAAAAATCGGGTAATGCTAAGATTGGTGCTTCGCACAATTTCGCCTTTAAATTTGCAAATGACTCCTGAGCAGCCCTGCTCCAATTAAACGTGCCATTCTTCAAACATTCGGTTATTGGGCTTGCAATGGTACTGAAGTCTCGAATGAATCTTCGATAAAATGAAGCCAGTCCGTGGAACGATCTAACCTCCGTCACTGTAGTGGGAACTGGCCAGGACTTAATTGCTTCGATCTTCGCTTGATCGACCGACACTCCATTCTTTGAAACAACATAGCCAAGAAAGACTATACTTTCGACCAAAAATGAGCACTTCTCCTTTTTTCCATACAGCTTCTGGTCTCTAAGGGTTTCGAAGACTTGCCTCAAGTGTTTGAAATGTTCTTGCGTGATCGTTTGTAGATCAAAATATCATCTAAGTATACAACCACAAATTTCCCTAAAAATGGCTTAAGTACCTCATTCATCAAGCGCATGAAAGTACTTGGTGCATTTGTAAGACCGAACGGCATAACGGTCCATTCATACAGTCCGTGTTTTGTTTTGAAGGCTGTCTTCCACTCATCTCCTTCCCGCATCCGAATTTGGTGATAACCACTTCGTAGATCAACTTTTGAAAAGATCACTGATCCGTGTAATTCGTCCAACATGTCATCAAGCCTCGGAATCGGAAATCGATACTTGATGGTTATATTGTTCACCGCTTGACTGTCAATACACATCCTCCAGGATCCGTCTTTCTTCGGAACCAGTAATACCGTAACCGCACAAGGACTTAGGCTTTCTCGAACATATCCACGATCCATCAGTTCTTCGATTTGATTTTGTAATTCCTTTGTCTCCTCGGGATTACATCTATAGGCAGCTTTGTTAGGGAGTGACACACCCGGTATGAGGTCGATCTGATGTTCAATCCCACGAATAGGTGGCAAACCCGACGGTAATTCCTCGAGAAAAACATCCGCAAATTCGTGCAATAAGGCATCCATCCTTTCATTTCGTACAACCATGTTACCATCCCGTGTCTCCTCCAAAGCCAATAAGTACACGCATTTGCCATCATTAATAGCATGTTCCACCTCCCGTTCGCTAGCAAACATGGCCAGTTTTGGTTTTTCACTCCTACTAGAACTCATAGAGTGAATAGCTTGCGGCGACATTGGTTTAAGCACAATCTTCTTGCCCTTATCCCGTAACTCGTACTCATTGCTTCTCCCTCGGTGTAAAACGTCCCTATCAAACATCCATGGTCTTCCCAACAGTACATGGCATGCATCCATCGGGAGTACATCACATAATACGTTGTCTTCATATGAACCCATGGCTAGTCCAATCCTCACTTGTTTAGTCACCCTTATTTTGCTCCCATCATCGAGCCAATGCAAAGTGTAAGGTTTCGGGTGAGCCGTAGTGGTCAGCCCGAGTTTGGTCACCATCTCGCTGGAAGCGACGTTGGTGCAACTGATACGATATCTAATATTCCAGTCGGAGAATCTCCAATAAAAATCGACATCCAGGATGATGCAAATTCGCATGGCCATGCATCATTATATTTGGGAGAAAAGAATACGCGACTTGGAGTTACGTTGTTAATCGGAATCGGAATAACGTAGAATTCGACGACGGAATCGGTCCGAAAGCATGAGAAAATCGGCCATATCATGCTTGAAAGGGACATATCTTGACTTCATATCTTTACAAAATAAAGAAGTGATTCCCTCCTTCCCCACCTTGTCACAAACGGCCGAACCAAATGGATGGAGTGAAGATTTTCTTCATCATGTCACTATCCCTCATTTCATTATCACCATGTAGTTCCAAGAAGGAGAATATCACAAATCTACACCAAATCCTCCTAAGGTGTGATCGGCCGAAATGCATGCATGGGAAGAATGATATTTTGTTCTACTTCATGTCACCATCAAAGACCAAGAGTGCTTCATGTCCCTTTCACCTAATAACACCAAGAGATTTGATATCTCAATCCTTGGATTTTCGGCCGAAATGATGTTGCTAGGAAGTTCGTTTTTTTCGTTTTGTTGTATTTTCTTTCGGTTATAAACTGCTATATATAGTAGTGCTCGTTGTATTTGTAAGACATCTTGAATCATAATAAACCTTGTATTTCCTTTGAAATATACGTTGAACGAGTTCGACAAACCTTAGTTATTGTTTCGACGAGTCTCGAGATTTTAACTTGATCAATTCTCAAAAGGTCTTGGGAAGAGATTACCCTTTTATCGAGTTATAGGTCTAGTTCGATAAAAACACATCAAACTCCGCACATCATACTATATCACGGCCGAATCCCATTAAATTCGTCCATCACCTTTGTAATTTTTGATCCACATTGTAAACTTGTTAATCTTCCGTTGTGTTTATACGCATTACTTACGTAATTCGTATCATAAGTGGTATCAGAGACATTTGTCTCACAGTTCTCGACATCACTGAAGAAGATGGCATTCACCGATGAAGAAGTAGCACAACTGCTTGACGTTCTTCGTGGCTTGCCGGAGCCCAGAATCCATGCACGACGAGGACATGACACCATGCATGCACCACGACATGCGGATGAATACAAGACCAGCGAACTTCCGGAGTTCGTAGGCGGCACCGATCCTGAGGTTTATTTGGAGTGGGAAAGAAAAATTGAACGAATGTTTGAGTTCAAGGAGCTCAATGACGAGGTACGTTGCAAGTACGCGATTCTCAAACTTGGAAAGGGAGCTTCCCTTTGGTTTGAGCGAATGAAGACGCAAAGAAGTCGTGCCGGAAAAGAGAAGATACGTTCGTGGGATTCCCTAAAAAGGAAACTACGAAAAAGATATGTCCCGGCTACACACAAGCTAAGTCTGTACCGAAAAATTTCTGACCTCACGCAAGGAAAGCTAAGTGTCGAGGAGTACATCGAGGAGTTTGAAAACTTATCCTTGATGGGAGAACTTGAAGAAAGCGAAGAATTGCGCATGTCCCGTTTCCTACGAGGTTTGAACAAAAATATTGCTAATTCCGTGGAACTCTACCCCTATTCCGACTTCGATACTTTATCCGGGCTTTGCATAAAGTTGGAAAATCAAAACAAAACTCTCTAAACCCGAAATCCCACCTAAATACGGAAATACCAACTTTGGCGCGAGTTCTAGCTCGTTTCCAAAACCTGTCACCACAAGCCAGCCCGTTACTACCCTTCCAAAAACTCCTATCACACCAAAAGAAACAAGCCTATCTAAAGTCCGGTGTTTCAAATGTCAAGGATTTGGACACTATCAAAGTGCTTGTCCAAATCGGAGGATTGTAACGTTGCGAGAATCCATAGCCGCCCGAGAGGAATTATTAGCCGAAGAAGAAAGAGTTGGAGACGTTTTTAACTTAGAAGCTGACGAAGAAGAAGAATGCGAGGCATACGATGCCCCGAACTATGACACGAACCTTGTCCTTCGCATGTTGCAAACAAAGGCCGCCCCAAGTGACGAAGAACAACGGGACCAAATCTTCCACATGAAGTGTCGTGTCGGAGATAAATGGTGTAGCTTGATCATTGACGGTGGAAGTTGTATAAACGTGGCATCCAGCGAGATGGTTTCAAAACTCGGTTTGATCACCACGGCCCATCCTAAGCCGTATGCACTCCATTGGCTCGATGATGGGAACAAAGTGAAGGTATCAAGACAAGTGAAGGTCGGACTCACCATGGGTTCGTATGGCGATGACATTACATGCGATGTACTACCGATGGACGCATGTCACGTGTTATTAGGAAGACCTTGGTTATTTGATCGGGACGTACTACATCGAGGGAGGAGTAATGAGTATGAGTTACGTGACAAAGGTAAAAAAATTGTTCTTAAACCTATGTCACCTCAAGCTATCCGGACGATGAGTTCGAAAAAAGTCGAAGGGCCGAAACTTACGATGTTTGCAAACGAGAAAGAAGTCGAACACGCCATTGACGATGGCGAACGTGTTTATTTGATGATGATCAAGGAGGTCCGAAATCTTGCCACCAAATCGCAAAATGAGGAGGAGATAGATGCACTATTACACGAGTTTTGGACGTATTTCGAAGACTTGCCGGTAGGATTACCACCTATCCGCGGGATTGAACACGATTGATCTTATACCGGAGCTCCATTACCGAACAAAGCGGCGTATCGTTGTAATCCCGAAGAAACTAAAGAACTACAACGTCAAATTGATGAACTCATGAATCACGGATATGTCCGAGAAAGTTTAAGTCCGTGTGCGGTTCCAGTTCTACTCGTACCCAAAAAAGACGGAACATGGCGAATGTGTATTGACAGTAGAGCCGTGAATAACATCACCGTCAAGTATCGGTTTCCCATCCCGAGACTAGACGACATGCTGGACGAGTTACATGGCTCGGTTATATTTTCCAAAGTTGATTTACGGAGCGGATACCATCAAATCCGCATGCGAGAGGGAGACGAATGGAAAACGGCGTTTAAAACGAAGAATGGACTTTACGAATGGGTTGTGATGCCATTCGGCCTCACCAACGCCCGAGCACCTTTATGAGGTTGATGAACGAGGTTCTTAAACCTTTCTTGGGAAAGTTTGTTGTCGTGTACTTAGACGACATTTTGATCTACAGTCGGTCCGTAGAAGAACATCTCGAACATTTGCGGTACGTGTTTGAGACGCTAAGGGAACAAAAACTTTATGGAAAACGGGAGAAGTGTACTTTCCTAGTCGAGAGTCTTGTCTTTCTCGGCTATGTTGTTTCGAAAGACGGAGTTTCGGTCGACCAAGAGAAGATCGCGGCAATCAAGTCGTGGCCGACCCCAAAGACAATCACGGAGGTACGATCATTTCATGGCCTCGCTTCTTTTTACCGACGATTCATACGGGACTTCAAAGACTATATCCATCCGATCACGGAGTGTCTGAAATAGGGAACCTTTGCTTGGAACGAGACGGCCCAAAAGGCTTTTGAAAATTTGAAGGGGAAATTATGTGAAGCGCCGATTTTGACGTTACCCGATTTTTCACAACCGTTTGAGGTAGAATGCGACGCTAGCGGAGTTGGAATCGGGGCAGTGCTTATTCAAAGAGGCCGTCCCATTGCCTATTTTTCGGAGAAGTTAAGTGGCGCCCGAGTGAATTATTGTACTTACGACAAGGAGTTCTATGCTATCGTAAGAGCACTCGACCATTGGAGTCATTATCTACGTTCGAAACATTTCGTGCTGCATTCGGATCATGAGTCGTTGAAATACATCAACGGGCAAAGTAAGCTAAGCCCGAGGCATGCAAAATGGGTGGAATTTTTACAATCTTTTCACTTTTCATCCAAATACAAAGACGGGAAGAGTAATGTAGTGGCGGATGCACTATCGAGACGGTATGCTTTACTGTCGATGCTAGATGTTCGTTTGTTGGGGTTCGAGACTTTGAAAGATCATTACAACGATGATTTGGACTTCGGGGAAATTTTTAACCGTTGTAAAACGGCCCGTCTGAGGAATTTGTTTCTGAGGATGGCTTTCTTTTCAAGGGAAATAAATTATGTGTGCCGAGACATACAATTCGGGAATTACCGGTTCGGGAGGCGCACGGAGGAGGACTAGCCGGTCACTTCGGCTCGACCAAGATCAGAGGTGCTAAAAGAACATTTCTTTTGGCCGAAGATGTATGGTGACGTCAAGACAATCGTGAGCAAATGCGTAACTTGTCACATGATGAAAAGTTCGTTCAAGTCGAGTACATACATGCCGTTGCCGATACCGTTACGACCGTGGGAGGATGTCTCGATGGATTTTATTGTGGCTTTACCTCGTACTCAACGAGGCAAGGACTCGATCATGGTGGTCGTCGACCGTTTTTCGAAAATGGCTCACTTTGTCGCGTGCCACAAAACCGATGATGCAAGCAATGTGGCGGACTTGTATTTCCGGGAAATAGTTCGTTTACACGGAGTTCCAAAAACTATCGTGTCGGATCGAGATTCCAAATTTCTGAGTTACTTCTGGAATACTTTATGGAGGAAAGTCGGTACTAAACTCCTATTCAGTACTTCACATCACCCGCAAACCGACGGACAGACCGAGGTAACTAATCGAACCTTGGGAGCATTATTACGAGGGTTGGTAAATAAAACTCAGAAAGATTGGGACGTTAAACTTGCTCATGCTGAATTCGCATACAACCGATCACCCGGTTATGCCACGGCCCATTCACCTTTTGAAGTGGTATACGGAGTAAATCCGCACTTGCCATTACACTTGATTCCCCTGCCGAGCAACGAATTGGTTCACAAGGACGCCGAAGCAAAACTCAAATCCATGATAAAGTTACATGAAAAGATACGGGAACGGATTAAAGAAGTGAATGAAATTTACAAACGGAAGTCGAACAAAAATAAAAAAGCGAGATTATTTGATGTTGGCGACTTAGTTTGGATACATTTGAGAAAAGAAAGATTCCCAAGCAAACGGAAGAACAAATTGATGCCAAGAGCCGAGGGTCCGTACAAAATTGTGGAAAAGGTGAACGACAACGCATACAAAATAGAACTTCCGGGCGAATACGGAGTACACGCGACATTCAATGTAGGTGATCTCTCACCTTATCTTGACGACGATGGCATTGCAGAATTGAGGTCAATTCCTTTCAAAGACGGAGGGAATGATACGATATCTAATATTCCAGTCGGAGAATCTCCAATAAAAATCGACATCCAGGATGATGCAAATTCGCATGGCCATGCATCATTATATTTGGGAGAAAAGAATACGCGACTTGGAGTTACGTTGTTAATCGGAATCGGAATAACGTAGAATTCGACGACGGAATCGGTCCGAAAGCATGAGAAAATCGGCCATATCATGCTTGAAAGGGACATATCTTGACTTCATATCTTTACAAAATAAAGAAGTGATTCCCTCCTTCCCCACCTTGTCACAAACGGCCGAACCAAATGGATGGAGTGAAGATTTTCTTCATCATGTCACTATCCCTCATTTCATTATCACCATGTAGTTCCAAGAAGGAGAATATCACAAATCTACACCAAATCCTCCTAAGGTGTGATCGGCCGAAATGCATGCATGGGAAGAATGATATTTTGTTCTACTTCATGTCACCATCAAAGACCAAGAGTGCTTCATGTCCCTTTCACCTAATAACACCAAGAGATTTGATATCTCAATCCTTGGATTTTCGGCCGAAATGATGTTGCTAGGAAGTTCGTTTTTTTCGTTTTGTTGTATTTTCTTTCGGTTATAAACTGCTATATATAGTAGTGCTCGTTGTATTTGTAAGACATCTTGAATCATAATAAACCTTGTATTTCCTTTGAAATATACGTTGAACGAGTTCGACAAACCTTAGTTATTGTTTCGACGAGTCTCGAGATTTTAACTTGATCAATTCTCAAAAGGTCTTGGGAAGAGATTACCCTTTTATCGAGTTATAGGTCTAGTTCGATAAAAACACATCAAACTCCGCACATCATACTATATCACGGCCGAATCCCATTAAATTCGTCCATCACCTTTGTAATTTTTGATCCACATTGTAAACTTGTTAATCTTCCGTTGTGTTTATACGCATTACTTACGTAATTCGTATCAGCAACTCCCTCCATCCACAATCAAACTACACCATTTATTTCCAACTTGACACTTCGTGTGAAATATTTGATTCCGCTGTTCCGAATCATTCGATACAGCTTTGGCTTGTAGCGTTCGCAGAACTAAAGCTGTGTCATAGCTTGGCGCATCGTAAGTCTCGCATTCTTCTCCTTCTTCATCCTTTAAGTCGAAATCAAATACGTCACCCAGTCTTTCTTCCTCAACCCACAACTCATCTCGGATCGTGACAGCTTCTCTCAGTGTCACCACTCGTTTGTTTGGACAAGCATTTTGATAATGTCAGAATCCTTGACATTTGAAACATCTCACTTTAGCCAAACTCGTCTCCTTCGGTACGTAGGGCACAGTTGATACGAATTACGTAAGTAATGCGTATAAACACAACGGAAGATGATCACGTTTACAATATGGATAAAATTTACAAAGGTGGTGGACGAATTAAAGGGGATTCGGCCGTGATATAGTAAGATGTACGGAGTTTGGTGTGTTTTTATCGAACTAGACCTATAACTCGATAAAAGGGTAATCTCTTCCCAAGACCTTTTGAGAATTGATCAAAGTTAAAATCTCGAAACTCGTCGAAACAATAACCAAGGTTTGTCGAACTCGTTCAACGTATATTTCAAAGGAAATACAAAGTTTATTATGATTCTCGATCTCTTACAAGTACAACGAGCACTACTATATATAGTAGTTTACAAGGATACAAAAACAACAAGAAAAAACGAAAGTTCAAGTCTCCATCCCTTAGTTTCGGCCGATTCTTCAAGGTGGGGAAGGAGGAGATCTTCTTGATTTGGCAAGATGTGAAGACTTTTGATGATCCCTTATCATCATGCTTGGAGATCTTCTTGATTTGGCAAGATGTGAAGACTTTTGATGATTCCTTATCATGCTTGGGGCCGCAAATTTAAAAGAGTGGGGAAGGATATCTTTACAAATTTGAACAAGATAAAGTTTTGGTGATTTTGTCATAAAAAAAAAGATGCTTGTCAAATCTTCAATCTTTGTGGACCAATCGGCCGAACATCCATGTTCCGGGCCGATTCCGATGTTAATTCCGTCGCCATATTTACGTAACTCCTTTTCCGATTAATAACGTAACTCCAATCCGCGTATTCTTTTCTCCCAAGTATAATGATGCATGGACATGCAAATCGTCGTGGACGTCGATTTTTATTGGAGCTTCTTCGATTGGAATATTGGATATCGTATCATTCCCTCCTTCTTTGAAAGGAATTGACCTCAATTCCGTAATGCCATCGTCGTCAAGGTAAGGCGAGAGATCACCTACGTTGAAAGTTGCGTGTACTCCGTATTCGCCCGGAAGTTCGACTTTGTATGCGTTGTCGTTCACTTTTTCCACAATTTTGTACGGACCCTCGGCTCTCGGCATCAATTTGTTCTTCCGTTTGCTTGGGAATCTTTCTTTTCTCAAATGTATCCAAACTAAGTCGCCAACATCAAATATCCTCGCTTTTTTATTTTTGTTCGACTTCCGTTTGTAAATTTCATTCACTTCTTTAATCCGTTCCCGTATCTTTTCATGTAACTTCATCATTGATTTGAGTTTTGCTTCGGCGTCTTTGTGAACCAACTCGTTGCTCGGTAAGGGAATCAAGTCCAATGGCAAGTGCGGATTTAATCCGTATACCACTTCAAAAGGTGAATGGGCCGTGGCATAACCGGGTGATCGGTTGTATGTGAATTCCGCATGAGCAAGTTTAACGTCCCAATCCTTCTGTGTTTTATTTACCAACCCTCGTAATAATGCTCCCAAGGTTCGATTAGTTACCTCGGTGCATCGTCGGTTTGCGGGTGATGTGAAATCTTGAATAGGAGTTTAGTACCGACTTTCCTCCATAAAGTATTCGAGTAACTCAAATTTGGAATCTCGATCCGACACGATAGTTTTTGGAACTCCGTGTAAACGAACTATTTCCCGGAAATACAAGTCCGCCACATTGCTTGCGTCATCGGTTTTGTGGCACGCGACAAAGTGAGCCATTTTCGAAAAACGGTCGACGACCACCATGATCGAGTCTTTGCCTCGTTGAGTACGAGGTAAAGCCACAATAAAATCCATCGAGACATCCTCCCACGGTCGTAACGGTATCGGCAACGGCATGTATGTACTCGACTTGAACGAACTTTTCATCATGTGACAAGTTACGCATTTGCTCACGATTGTCCGACGTCACCATACATTTTCGGCCAAAAGAAATGTTCTTTTAGCACTTCTACAGTCTTGGTCGAGCCGAAGTGACCGGCTAGTCCTCCTCCGTGCGCCTCCCGAACCAGCAATTCCCGAATTGTATGTCTCGGCACACATAATTTATTCCCCTTGAAGAGAAAGCCATCCTGTAAAACAAATTCCTCAGACGGGGCCGTTTTACAACGGTTAAAAATTTCCCGAAGTCAAATCGTCGTTGTAGTGATTTTTCAAAGTCTCGAATCCCAACAAACGAACATCTAGCATCGACAGATGAAGGCATACCGTCTTGACGGTGCATCCGCCACTACATTACTCTTCCGTCATTGTATTTGGATGAAAAGTGAAAAGATTGTAAAAATTCCACCCATTTTGCATGTCTCGGGCTTAGCTTACTCTGTCCGTTGATGTATTTCAACGACTCGTGATCCGAATGTAGCACGAAATGTTTCGAACGCAGATAATGACTCCAATGATCGAGTGCTCTTACGATAGCATAGAACTCCTTGTCGTAAGTACAATAATTCACTCGGGCGCCACTTAACTTCTCCGAAAAATAGGCAATGGGACGGCCTCTTTGAATAAGCACTGCCCCGATTCCAACTCCGCTAGCGTCGCACTCTACCTCAAACGGTTGTGAAAATCGGGTAACGTCAAAATCGGCGCTTCACATAATTTTCCCTTTAAGTTTTCAAAAGCCTTTTGGGCCGTTTCGTTCCAAGCAAAGGTTCCCTTTTTCAGACACTCCGTGATCGGACTGGATATAGTGCTAAAGTCCCGTATGAATCGTCGGTAAAAAGAAGCGAGGCCATGAAATGACCGTACCTCCGTGATTGTCTTTGGGGTCGGCCACGACTTGATTGCCGCGATCTTCTCTTGGTCGACCGAAACTCCGTCTTTCGAAACAACATAGCCGAGAAAGACAAGACTCTCGACTAGGAAAGTACACTTCTCCCGTTTTCCATAAAGTTTTTGTTCTCTTAGCGTCTCAAACACGTACCGCAAATGTTCGAGATGTTCTTCTACGGACCGACTGTAGATCAAAATGTCGTCTAAGTACACGACAACAAACTTTCCCAAGAAAGGTTTAAGAATCTCGTTCATCAACCTCATAAAAGTGCTCGGGGCGTTGGTGAGGCCGAATGGCATCACAACCCATTCGTAAAGTCCATTCTTCGTTTTAAACGCCGTTTTCCATTCGTCTCCCTCTCGCATGCGGATTTGATGGTATCCGCTCCGTAAATCAACTTTGGAAAATATAACCGAGCCATGTAACTCGTCCAGCATGTCGTCTAGTCTCGGGATGGGAAACCGATACTTGACGGTGATGTTATTCACGGCTCTCATCACAATACACATTCGCCATGTTCCGTCTTTTTTTGGTACGAGTAGAACTGGAACCGCACACGGACTTAAACTTTCTCGGACATATCCGTGATTCATGAGTTCATCAATTTGACGTTGTAGTTCTTTGGTTTCTTCGGGATTACAACGATACGCCGCTTTGTTCGGTAATGGAGCTCCCGGTATAAGATCAATCTGGTGTTCAATCCCGCGGATAGGTGGTAATCCTACCGGCAAGTCTTCGGGAAATACGTCCGAAAACTCGTGTAATAGTACGTCTATCTCTCCCTCATGTTGCGATTTGGTGGCAAGATTTCGGACCTCTTTGATCATCATCAAATAAACACGCTCGCCATCGTCAATGGCGTGCTCGACTTCTTTCTCGTTTGCAAACATCGTAAGCTTCGGTCCTTCGACTTTTTTCGAACTCATCGTCCGGATAGCTTGAGGTGACATAGGTTTAAGAACAATTTTTTTACCTTTGTCACGTAACTCATACTCATTACTCCTCCCTCGATGTAGTACGTCTCGATCAAATAACCAAGGTCTTCCTAATAACACGTGACACGCGTCCATCGGTAGTACATCGCATGTAATGTCATCGCCATACGAACCCATGGTGAGTCCGACCTTCACTTGCCTTGATACTTTCACCTTGTTTCCATCATCGAGCCAATGGAGTGCATACGGCTTAGGATGGGCCGTGGTGATCAAGCCGAGTTTTGAGACCATCTCGCTCGATGCCACGTTCGTACAACTTCCACCGTCAATGATCAAGCTACACCATTTCTCTCCGACACGACACTTCGTGTGAAAGATTTGGTCTCGTTGTTCTTCGTCACTGGGTCCGCCTTCGTTTGCAACATGCGAAGGACAAGGTTCGTGTCATAGTTCGGGGCATCGTATGCCTCGCATTCTTCTTCTTCGTCGACTTCTAAGTTAAAAACGTCTCCAACTCTTTCTTCTTCGGCTAATAATTCCTCTCGTGCGGCTAGGGCTTCTCGTAACGTCACAATCCTCCGATTCGGACAAGCACTTTGATAGTGTCCAAATCCTTGACATTTGAAACATCGGACTTTAGATAGGCTCGTCTCTTTTGGTGTGGTAGGGGTTTTTGGAATGGTAGTAACGGACTGGCTTGTGGTGACACGTTTTGGAAACGAGCTAGAACTCGCGCCAAAGTTGGTATTTCCGTATTTAGGTGGGAATTCGGGTTTAGAGAGTTTGGTTTTGTTTTGATTTTCCAACTTTATGCAAAGTCCGCATAAAGTATCGAAGTCAGAATAGGGATAGAGTTCCACGGAATTAGCAATATTTTTGTTCAAACCTCGTAGGAAACGGGACATGCGCAATTCTTCGCTTTCTTCAAGTTCTCCTATCAAGGATAAGTTTTCAAACTCCTCGATGTACTCCTCGACACTTAGCTTTCCTTGCGTGAGGTCAGAAATTTTTCGGTACAGACTTAGCTTGTGTGTAGCCGGGACATATCTTTTTCGTAGTTTCCTTTTTAGGGAATCCCACGATCGTATCTTCTCTTTTCCGGCACGACTTCTTTGCGTCTTCATTCGCTCAAACCAAAGGGAAGCTCCCTTTCCAAGTTTGAGAATCGCGTATTTGCAACGTACCTCGTCATTGAGCTCCTTGAACTCAAACATTCGTTCAATTTTTCTTTCCCACTCCAAATAAACCTCAGGATCGGTGCCGCCTACGAACTCCGGAAGTTCGCTGGTCTTGTATTCATCCGCATGTCCTGGTGCATGCATGGTGTCATGTCCTCGTCGTGCATGGATTCTGGGCTCCGGCAAGCCACGAAGAAAGTCACGTAGTTGTGCTACTTCTTCATCGGTGAATGCCATCTTCTTCAGTGATGTCGAGAACTGTGAGACAAGTGTCTCTGATACCACTTATGATACGAATTACGTAAGTAATGCGTATAAACACAACGGAAGATGATCACGTTTACAATATGGATAAAATTTACAAAGGTGGTGGACGAATTAAAGGGGATTCGGCCGTGATATAGTAAGATGTACGGAGTTTGGTGTGTTTTTAACGAACTAGACCTATAACTCGATAAAAGGGTAATCTCTTCCCAAGACCTTTTGAGAATTGATCAAAGTTAAAATCTCGAAACTCGTCGAAACAATAACCAAGGTTTGTCGAACTCGTTCAACGTATATTTCAAAGGAAATACAAAGTTTATTATGATTCTCGATCTCTTACAAGTACAACGAGCACTACTATATATAGTAGTTTACAAGGATACAAAAACAACAAGAAAAAAACGAAAGTGCAAGTCTCCATCCCTTAGTTTCGGCCGATTCTTCAAGGTGGGGAAGGAGGAGATCTTCTTGATTTGGCAAGATGTGAAGACTTTTGATGATCCCTTATCATCATGCTTGGAGATCTTCTTGATTTGGCAAGATGTGAAGACTTTTGATGATTCCTTATCATGCTTGGGGCCGCAAATTTAAAAGAGTGGGGAAGGATATCTTTACAAATTTGAACAAGATAAAGTTTTGGTGATTTTGTCATAAAAAAAAGATGCTTGTCAAATCTTCAATCTTTGTGGACCAATCGGCCGAACATCCATGTTCCGGGCCGATTCCGATGTTAATTCCGTCGCCATATTTACGTAACTCCTTTTCCGATTAATAACGTAACTCCAATCCGCGTATTCTTTTCTCCCAAGTATAATGATGCATGGACATGCAAATCGTCGTGGACGTCGATTTTTATTGGAGCTTCTTCGATTGGAATATTGGATATCGTATCAACAGTTGCCTTAGCAGGGATCGCAACAGGAACCGGAGTCGGTACAGTTGCCTTAACCGCTGAACTAGATCCACCGCTTGGGTTTCCAAATTTGACTGGAAACTCAGGTTTGTACAGCTTCATCCTATTCTGAGCTTCTAACTTCACACATAACCCACATAATGTATCGAAGTCCTCGTATGGATACAGTTCCACCGAGTTAGCTATGCTTCGGTTTAAGCCACGCAAGAATCGCGACATCTTCTGCTCCTCATTCTCCTCTATCTCTCCCATTAAGGTTAGATTCTCAAACTCCTCAATGTATTCGCTGACATTCAACTTCCCTTGCATGAGATCTGCAATCTTTCTGTATAAGGATAACCGGTGTGATGTTGGCACATATCTTTTACGAAGTTTTCTTTTTAACGAATCCCACGAACGGATCTTTTCCTTCCCCGCATGAGCTCTTCGTGTTTTAATTCCTTCGTACCAAAGTGAAGCTCCTTTCCCCAACTTGAGAATTGCATACTTACACCTTTTCTCATCGTCAAGGTCTTTAAATTCGAACATACGATCAATTTTTCGTTCCCATTCCAGGTAAACTTCAGGGTCGGTCCCTCCAACGAACTCTGGAAGCTCGTTCACCTTGAACTCTTCGACATGGCGTGAGGGTCGTTCATAGTCACCACGCCTAGGTTGCCAACGCTGGTCGCGTTGTTCTGGTACGTCACGCAATGCGTCACGAAGTTTTGCCAAGAAATCAGCGTCGTTGAGATCCATAATGCCAAAGATCAAGAACTTGGGCGCTCCGATACCACTTATGATACGAATTCTCACTTGGGAGGCGAATTCGTACTCGATACAGCGGAAGACTTTTTGAAGAACGGAAGCTATTGACAAGAAACTGTCGGGAACTGGTGACAACAGCTCGCTACAGCAACAATACTGACGAGTGATGAAGGCGGTGATCGATACAGCCACAAGACAGGAATTTGGTCCAAATGAAAAGATTCGAAACAGCACGTTACGTTCGGAAGCGACTTTAAGACAGGAAACACGTTCGAAGGATCGAACAACACTTTGTACGAAATATTGAACAAGTATAAAACTGTATCGAAAAATAAACAAAATATCGAAACAAGATATAAACAGATGTTTTATCAAATTAGACCTATAATTTGATAAAGTGATTTCTCCTCAAGACCTATTGAGAATCAATCAGATTAGTATTCGAACGCGTCGAATAAAAACCAAGTTTTGATGAAAAACATTCACCAGGAAAAACACAAAGTGTTCTTAATTCTTCAACATTCAATAATCTCCCTTCATTACAACTCTACTGCCACTATTTATAGGCAAAAGTGGCCTGACAAAATAACTTAAACTATTACAAGTTGTTCCTTAAAATAATGAAAGGATAATAAAAGGTTCTTTATGTCACTTGTTGACAAAAGTAAAAGCTGGGTCTTTGCCTCCAAGTTGTTTGTTGACAGCCGCCCTTTTGCCAAGAATCCTGCTGCTTTATAAGAGAAAGCTGAACATCTTTTTATTTGTTTAATTGCCACTTGATCCTTTTTTTCTCCCCAAGATGCTATTTGTCTTTTGTTTAAGTTACTCCAATTCCGACTATCAAGGTAACTCCGTGCCTCGTTTCTGTTTTCTCGCCTAAGTAGGTTGTAGTGCGATCGAGGTGTTTTACGTCAATTCTTACTTCATCTTCTTCGCTTGGAGTAGTCGGCTTCGTATCAGACTGAGAACGAATGAAGGGATCATTCCAGAACCATTATGTCGTGAATACTATATACGTATAGACCCTTCATCACATATCCCGGTCAAGTCTTCGGGTCACGGTAAAGTCAAACCCTACTGTTGACTAAACTCTATACATGTGTTAATGCAAATCAAGACCAACTGATCAATAGTGTATCTAATACTACTATATCAGAATGCTTTGGCCAAAGACTTATGATCTTATTTGCCATTAACCGTATAGGAAATTCGCGTGCTCACTAATAGGAGATAGAATCATTTCTTGGCGTACAGTAAGGACTGCTACCTGCCCTTATAGTCCGCACTTCGAGGTCGACTCAGCAATTAAGCAAATGAGTCTAACTACTCTAATGACAAACTAAACGTCACAGGCACATCTTCTACTGAACCCTCAAATCAAAGGTCCACGTATACTATCACAACCTTTCGATTCGTCATCGACTCTCCGAGAGTGAATACCGTGTGACTGAATCGAGTATGAGTCGTGTTCGAGTATACTGGTCCCACCAATATACTTATAACTATGCTATCAAGACATGCACATGTCCTAGCATCAGTTATACAAGTCTTATTAAAACTTAATGCCCATTTAAGTTTATTGAATTGCGAACGATTTACGTAAATAAACTTTAAACACTTCCAGTGCATTTTCTCTTATCCCATAACGAGAATGGAATGTTCGATTTATCTACATGGACTTTACTTCAATGTTTACCAAGTCAAGAATGAAATTGAAATACAATAAACAGTGATTGAATCGTATTGCCTTTTTAATAATTATTCCATAATTACAAGTACAATGCCCCTACTCTCTCATCCCCTGAGTGGCATTCGAGGGCATATTCCTATCAATCTCCCACTTGCACTCAATGCCACAAACTATGATATCTAATACCCATACTCTCCAGATGTCTCTCTAAGACCTTCTGACATAGTGGCTTGGTAAGCAGAATAGCAACGTTATTTGTTGTGTCTACTCTTTGCAGTAAAACATTCCCATCCCGAACTATTTCTCTAACAAAATGATATTTTCTCGTAATATGTTTGGTGTTGTGGTGAGCCCTAGGCTCCTTAGCCTATGCAACAGCTCCGTCGTTGTCACAAAATAGTGTCACGGGCTTCTCTGCGTTAGGAACCACTTGAAGTTCCTCATTGAACTTCTTTATCTAAAAAGCTTCTTTAGCAGCCTCCGTGGCTGCCTGATATTCGGCTTGACATGTAGAAATAACAGTCGAACTTTGCTTGGCACTTCTCCGAGAAACTGCCCCACCATTCAGAGTAAAGATATACCCTGATGTGGACATCTGAGCATCCATGTCCCCCGAAAAATCTGAGTCTGTATAACCCATCACTCTTAGTTCTCCACCGCCGTATATAAGAACCAAGTCTTTAGTCCTCCTTAGGTACTTAAGAATGTTCTTTCTGACGATCCAATGTTCTGCCTGGATTTGACTGAAACCGACTTACTACGCTCACAGCATAGGCAATGTCCGGTCTAGTGCAAATCATAGCATACATGAGGCTACCTACTGCCGAAGCATAGGGCACCTTACTCATTTCCTTTCTGTCTTCCTCACTTTGAGGACACATATCTAGGGAAAGTTTTGCACCATATTGCATAGGAAGGAACCCTCTTTTAGAATCTTCCATCCTAAATCGCTCCAGGATCTTTTCTATATATAGGGCTTGGGAAAGACCTAACATTCTTTTTGCTCTATCCCGGTAGAGACGAATACCCAGAATATAGGTAGCTTCTCCCAAGTCTTTCATTGAGAACTCTTTAGAAAGCCAAGCTTTCATAGAACTGAGCATTCCTACGTCGTTTCCTATAAGTAGAATGTCATCAACATATAGTATTAAGAACGAAATTTTGCTCCCACTAACCTTCTTGTAAATACAGGGCTCCTCTTCGTTTTAGACAAAATCAAACTCTTTGACTGTCTCGTTAAAACAAAGATTCCAACTCCGTGAAGCTTGCTTCAGTCCATAAATGGCACGCTGAAGTTTGCATACTTTATGAATATTGGTTTGAGATATGAATCCCTTATGCTGTTCCATGTAAATCTCCTCCTCGAGGAATCCATTTAGGAATGCCGTTTTCACATCCATTTGCCATATTTCATAATCTAAGTGGGCTGCTATGGCAAGCATCATGCGAATAGACTTAATCTTAACTACAGGCGAGAAGGTCTCGAAGTAATCGATTCCTTCTCTTTGGGAATAACCCTTTGCCACAAGCCTGGCCTTATAGGTATCAACCTTGCCATCTCCATCAGTCTTTCTCTTATAGATCCATTTGTTTCCAATAGGCACTATGCCTTTAGGACGATCTACAAAAGTCCAGACCTTATTAGCATGCATTGAGTCTATCTCAGCTTCCATAGCTTCTTGCCACTTGATGGAGTCAACGTCTACCATCGCTTGGTCATATGTAGAAGGATCATTCTCTTGACTACTTTCTGTCATCTCATGGACACCCAGTTCCTCTTGATGCAGATAGCCATACCTCTCAGGTATTTGAGAAATTCTACTAGACTTGCGAGGTTGTGTTTGTATTTCAGAAGGTTGGGTTCTAATATCTTGCATAGGTGTCTCATTTGGTGTTTCTTTTATTTCTTCCAAAGAAATATTTCTACCTGTGATACGAATCGGTCAACATCATCAAATACAAATTACCAATTCTCGCGCGCACGACGACTTCGTAGCAGTTTTAGTATTTTTGCCCATAACTTTCTCGTCCGAAATCCGATTCAGGTGATTCAAGTGGCCATGGAAAGCTAAGAAAGAGAGCTACAAATCTTATGAAGACCATAGGACCAAATTCGGACCCATTGTATCTCGGAAATGACAAAACCGACAGCATCATATTTGGTCCAAGATAATGAAGATATTCTTTCCTTCCCCACCTCACTAAAAAACGATCCAAGCTTGAGATTTGATGAAGACTTTCATCAAATGTCTTCTTCATGTCATCTTCCATCAAGTCACCATCACCTAATAAAACCAAGGTTCATCATATTTTCCTTCCCCACAAAATCGGCCATATCATGCTTGAAAGGGACCCTTTGTCTTCATATCTTTCACAAGATAAGTGAAGATCACCTCCTTCCCCACCTTATTAGAAAATCGGCCATATTCCCCACCTTGAGAAAGACTTTCATCATGTCACCATCAAAGACCAAGATTGCTTCATCATGTCACCATCAAGACCAAGATTGCTTCATGTCTCTTTCACCTAATAACACCAAGATACTTGATATCTCACCTTTGATTTTCGGCCGAAATGTTAGTGCTAGGAAGTTTCCTTTTCTCGTTTTGTTGTATTTTCTTTCGGTTGGAAACTACTATATATAGTAGTGCTCGTTGTAGTTGTAACAAAATCTTGAATCTTGAATATTAATAAACCTTGTATTTCTTTGAAATATACGTTGAACGAGTTCAACAAAACCTTGGTTATTATTTCGACGCGTCTCGAGATTTTAACTTGATCAATTCTCAATAGGTCTTGGGAAGAGATTACTTTTATCGAGTTATAGGTCTAGTTCGATAAAACACATCCAAATCCGTATACACTACTACCTCACGGCCGAAATCCATTCATATTCGGCCACCCTTAGTAAATTTCAAGTGATACTTTGATACTTGTTAATCTTCCGTTGTATTTTATACGTATTACTTACGTAATTCGTATCATAAGTGGTATCGGAGCCCAAGGTCATCTCCTTGGGCGATTTATTCAACGAATTTTTAGTTGAAGTATTTGGTCACCTTCTTGGGTTGTTCTTCACGGTTAGAAGAATTTTCGCATAACATTGGCAGATTAGCGCAGTCGGAAGAAAACAAAGTTTCCCGTGGATTCGACCGTTGGATCATCACGAAATTTTGACAAAGGTAAGCCAACTTCTTGAACTACAGTCTGAACGGTGGAGATCAGATTCTTTGATCATCTTCTTGGTTCATTCTTCACGGATTTCTTGGAAAATTTTCTGTCCGATTTCTTGTCAAGAACTATCTCTTGATTCTTGTTATGGATTTCTCCGAGCTCGATTTCTTGATGACACTCCGTGATGCACTAAACGGCTTACCGGAGCAACGTATGCAAGAAAAACGCAGAGACGATGCCAACAATATTGATTTCTTGGCCCAATTCCGCAAAGATATCTAGGAATTTCACGGAGATAGTAATCCAAATGCGTGCATAGATTGGCTTCGTGCTTGTGAGGAGCACTCGGACTTCAAGGCTGCCCGATCAACCGCCGCGTTTATTTGGTGACAAAGCGCCTCAGCGGTAGCGCCTATACAGTGGCAAAATTGAAACGATCCGTTCACAAAAACGTAAGCCTAAAATTACAGATTGGCTTAAATTCAAAAAATGTTTCAATCAAAGGTTCAAATCCCCATCTTACCACCAATCCTTCGACGCCCCACCACCGGCATTCGATCTAAGGTCTTCCTCCATCAATGAATTCCCAACAGAATTTTTTTTCGATGAAGACAATGTCCCTACGGTCATTTTTAATGAAGTAGACGAGACAGAGTTTTCAACGGAGCAATACAATGAAGAAAGTGAGTTGAGCCATGTTTCCCTAATTGATGAACTTGGAACTTGCTATTACGAGGACAAAATTGAGCTTGGTACTAAAATTGATCGGTCAGAAGAAAATGACAATTTTGGGCCTAAATTTCATATCGACTCAGTTTCTGGTGATGGACTTATGGTCTTGGATGATTACCAAATTGAGGTTAGTAAACTATTTTGTGATGAGCCATTATTCGGGGAGCCGAATAATTTTGAAACGGAGAGTTGGTCAGATTGCGACGGACCGCCAACATTTGATGAGGAACCAGTTGATGAAGAGGACTCCGCAATAAATTCTGTATTTGCCATTTTTGATGGTGAACCCGATATGGAATTATCAGTGTTTCCAATCGGAGGAGGAACCCGATGTGGAGATAACTGCGTCCCATTTCAGATATCCACTCATGTCATGATATCTGTATTACCTGGCGGAGTAATTATTATTATTTTATTAATAATGATAGTTATTTTGTTGGTGATTCTCGAGGGGCCCCCACTACCTATCGTCTAAAGATTTTGGGTCATGTACGTACTGCGGATATCTTCGAGATCAAATACTTAGAGGCGTTAGTTAATTATCTTGGTGACGAAGGGAGTTCGGAATTGAGGACAATTCCCTTTAAAGAGAGAGGGTATGATACGAATCGGTCAACATCATCAAATACAAATTACCAATTCTCGCGCGCACGACGACTTCGTAGCAGTTTTAGTATTTTTGCCCATAACTTTCTCGTCCGAAATCCGATTCAGGTGATTCAAGTGGCCATGGAAAGCTAAGAAAGAGAGCTACAAATCTTATGAAGACCATAGGACCAAATTCGGACCCATTGTATCTCGGAAATGACAAAACCGACAGCATCATATTTGGTCCAAGATAATGAAGATATTCTTTCCTTCCCCACCTCACTAAAAAACGATCCAAGCTTGAGATTTGATGAAGACTTTCATCAAATGTCTTCTTCATGTCATCTTCCATCAAGTCACCATCACCTAATAAAACCAAGGTTCATCATATTTTCCTTCCCCACAAAATCGGCCATATCATGCTTGAAAGGGACCCTTTGTCTTCATATCTTTCACAAGATAAGTGAAGATCACCTCCTTCCCCACCTTATTAGAAAATCGGCCATATTCCCCACCTTGAGAAAGACTTTCATCATGTCACCATCAAAGACCAAGATTGCTTCATCATGTCACCATCAAGACCAAGATTGCTTCATGTCTCTTTCACCTAATAACACCAAGATACTTGATATCTCACCTTTGATTTTCGGCCGAAATGTTAGTGCTAGGAAGTTTCCTTTTCTCGTTTTGTTGTATTTTCTTTCGGTTGGAAACTACTATATATAGTAGTGCTCGTTGTAGTTGTAACAAAATCTTGAATCTTGAATATTAATAAACCTTGTATTTCTTTGAAATATACGTTGAACGAGTTCAACAAAACCTTGGTTATTATTTCGACGCGTCTCGAGATTTTAACTTGATCAATTCTCAATAGGTCTTGGGAAGAGATTACTTTTATCGAGTTATAGGTCTAGTTCGATAAAACACATCCAAATCCGTATACACTACTACCTCACGGCCGAAATCCATTCATATTCGGCCACCCTTAGTAAATTTCAAGTGATACTTTGATACTTGTTAATCTTCCGTTGTATTTTATACGTATTACTTACGTAATTCGTATCAACCTGCCCCTCCTTCCTGAATAAACTGATCTTCCAGGAAGTGTGCTTGTATAGCAATGATGATCCTATGATCTTCGTGCATGTAGAATAGATATCCTATGGAATCCCCTGGATATCCTATGAAACGACCTTTCACAGACCTAGTTTCCAATTTCTCTACTTTAGTCTTCTTGACATAAGCAGGGCATCCCCAAATCCTAATGTGATTAAGACTTGGTTTCCTACCTCTCCACATCTCATGGGGAGTATTAGGAATGGATTTGGAAGGACACTTGTTCAAGATATGCACAACAGTAAGGAGCGCGTAACCCCACAGATAAATCGGTAGATCAGTATAGTTAAGCATGGAGCGAACCATGTCCAACAAGGTTCGGTTCCTTATTTCTGATACACCATTTAATTGTGGAGTAGCTGGAGGAGTGAATTGTGACACTATTCCTAGTTCTTTTAAGAACTCATCAAATTCGGTACTCATGTACTCACCACCCGATCGGCCGAAGAGTCTTAACACGGTTACCTGTTTGATTTTCAACTAGGGCTTTAAATTCCTTGAATTTATCAAAAGCTTCAGACTTATGTTTCATTAAGTACATGAATCCATACCTGGTATGGTCATCAGTGAATGTAATGAAATACTGAAAGCCGTCTCGTGCCACTTCAAAAGGGCCACAGACGTCGGTATGGATCAATCCAAGTTTTTCAGCAGCTCTTTCAAAAGTCCCTGCGAAGGGTAACTTAGTCATTTTGCCTTGAAGGCAAGATTCACAAGTTGGATAGGGATCTCATCCCAATGGACCCTTAAGCCCATCTTTCTCCATTTTATGAACCTTGGTCTGACCGATATGACCAAGTCTAAGATGCCACTTAAGTGCTTGGTTCGTTTCATCCCTACCACGCTTCCTAGTTATAGTGTTCACAGTTGTTTTATTCTTTAGATTTTGATACGATATCTAATATTCCAGTCGGAGAATCTCCAATAAAAATCGACATCCAGGATGATGCAAATTCGCATGGCCATGCATCATTATATTTGGGAGAAAAGAATACGCGACTTGGAGTTACGTTGTTAATCGGAATCGGAATAACGTAGAATTCGACGACGGAATCGGTCCGAAAGCATGAGAAAATCGGCCATATCATGCTTGAAAGGGACATTCTTGACTTCATATCTTTACAAAATAAAGAAGTGATTCCCTCCTTCCCCACCTTGTCACAAACGGCCGAACCAAATGGATGGAGTGAAGATTTTCTTCATCATGTCACTATCCCTCATTTCATTATCACCATGTAGTTCCAAATTTAGGATGATATCACAAATCTACACCAAATAAGGAGGGATCGGCCGAAATGCATGCATGGGAAGAGTTGGTGTTTTGTTCTACTTCATGTCACCATCAAAGACCAAGAGTGCTTCATGTCCCTTTCACCTAATAACACCAAGAGATTTGATATCTCAATCCTTGGATTTTCGGCCGAAATGATGTTGCTAGGAAGTTTCCTTTTTTCGTTTTGTTGTATTTGCTTTCGGTTGTAAACTACTATATATAGTAGTGTTCGTTGTACTTGTAAATCATCGAGAATCATAATAAACTTTGTATTTCCTTTGAAATATACGTTGAACGAGTTCGACAAACCTTAGTTATTGTTTCGACGAGTTTCGAGATTTTAACTTTAATCAATTCTTGATACGAATTATCCGATCCGGGAGAAGCGGATACGTATCGGTCGGAGTGATTGTAGGAATATTGTAGCGGAAGGCTTTTATACGAGTTGATACGAATTACGTACGTAATGCGTATGAAATACAACGGAAGATTATTATGTCTTGATAAGTATCAAAGTATCACTCAAAATTACAAGGTGGTGACCGAACTTAAATGGATTTCGGTCGTGAAGTAGTATGGGATACGGATTTGGATGTGTTTTATCGAACTAGACCTATAACTCGATAAAAGTAATCTCTCCTCAAGACCTATTGAGAATTGATCAAGTTAAAATCTCGAGACGCGTCGAAACAATAACTAAAGTTTTGTTGAACTCGTTCAACGTATATTTCAAAGAAATACAAGGTTTATTAAACTTCAAGATTCAAGATATGTTTTACAACTACAACGAGCACTACTATATATAGTAGTTTCCAACCGAAAGAAAATACAACAAAACGAGAAAAGGAAACTTCCTAGCACTAACATTTCGGCCGAAAATCAAAGGTGAGATATCAAGTATCTTGGTGTTATTAGGTGAAAGAGACATGAAGCAATCTTGGTCTTGATGGTGACATGATGAAGCAATCTTGGTCTTTGATGGTGACATGAAGTAGAACAAAATATCATTCCTCCATGCATCAATTCGGCCGATCACACTTAGGAGGATTTGGTGTAGATTGTGATATCCTCCTCCTTGGAATTACATGGGTGATAATGAAATGAGGGATAATGACATGAAGAAGAAAGTCTTCACTCCATCTTCATTTTCGGCCGTTTGTGTACATGGTGGGGAAGGAGAAGATAACTTCATTATCTTGTCAAGATATGAAGTCAAGATATGTCCCTTTCAAGCATGATATGGCCGATCTTGTGAGGGAAGAAAAATATGATGAACCTTGGTTTTATTAGGTGATGGTGACTTGATGGAAGATGACATGAAGAAGACATTTGATGAAAGTCTTCATCAAATCTCAAGCTTGGATCGTTTTTTAGTGAGGTGGGGAAGGAAAGAATATCTTCATTATCTTGGACCAAATATTATGCTGTCGGTTTTGTCATTTCCGAGATACAATGGGTCCGAATTTGGTCTTATGGTCTTCATAAGATTTGTAGCTCTCTTTCTTAGCTTTCCATGGCCACTTGAATCACCTGAATCGGATTTCGGACGAGAAAGTTATGGGCAAAATACTAAAGCGCTACGAAGTCGTCGTGCGCGAGAATTGGTAATTTGTATTTGATGATGTTGACCGATTCGTATCATACCCTCTCTCTTTAAAGGGAATTGTCCTCAATTCGAACTCCTCGTCACCAAGATAATTAACTAACGCCTCTAAGTATTTGATCTCGAAGATATCCGCAGTACGTACATGACCCAAAATCTTGAGACGATAGGTAGTGGGGCCCTCTCGAGAATCACCAACAAAATAACTATCATTATTAATAAAATAATAATAATTATTCTGCGAGGTAATACCGATATCATGATATGAATCATCATATAACCGGTCATCTGAAATGGGAAGCACGACGGTAATAATAGGTCGCTCTTCATCGGATGCTACTACAAGCCACAGGAAAAACGCTTCGTCGTCTACTTTCATATCAAAATCTTGGTAAGGCTCAAGATATAGATGTTCGAAATTATAACATCTTCTTGCTCCGTATCAAGAACCGAAAACGCCTCATTGGAGTTTGGACAAAAATCTTCAAAATAACTTACAATGAGACATGGATCGCGTCGGGCACAACATCAAAATGGGAAACACAGAATCAATTATGGGTTCCTCTTCGTCAATCGGTTCGGTATCAAACACCGGTGGCCCTTCATAATCGGACCAATTTCCATGACACTAACCGGCTCCTCATCATTAAAATAATTTGGTCCGTTTTGGTCAATTTGGCCAACATAACCAATGGCCCATGCTCAAAGTAGCAAGATCCAGGTTCATCAATTAGGGAAACACGGCTCAACTCATCTTCTTCGTTGTATTGCGCCGTTGAAACCTCTGTCTCGTCTACCTCATTGAAAATGGTGGTAGGAACATCGTCTTCATCGACAAAAAGCTTTGCTGGAAATTCTTTGATGGAGAAAAACCTTAGATCGAAGGTCGGTGGCGGGGTGGCGAACTGCAATTTCCGGTGTGGAGCCGTTGGTGGATCGTGGCGGTGAGAATTTGTGGGGATGAATTTCCGAGTAAAGTGTTTTATGAATTTGTTCCAGTCTCTTAGTTTGGGTTTACCTTGGTGTAAACGGCTGGTTTTCAATTTCTGCCACCAGGTCGAGGCGCGACCACGAAGGCGTTTCGTCGCCAACGAGACTCGACGGTCTACTGGAATTGAATTGTGGTTGAAAAACTCCTCACAAACGTGGAGCCAATCAACACCTGCTTCTGGATCGGAATGTCCCATGAACTCCGGTACGCTGTGTAATGCGTCGCGTAATATCGCCAAGAGATAAATATCGTTGAACTCCATTTTGTTGAAAGAACCTTAACTGAATTAAGAAATTCAGGTGTGGTTTCCGATGACAAGAATCAAGAGATATTTTCTTCGACAAGCAATTGTTGAATAAATCGCCCAAGGAGATGACCTTGGGCTCCGATACCACTTATGATACGAATTATCCGGGAGAAGCGGATACGTATCGGTCGGAGTGATTGTAGGAATATTGTAGCGGAAGGCTTTTATACGAGTTGATACGAATTACGTACGTAATGCGTATGAAATACAACGGAAGATTATTATGTCTTGATAAGTATCAAAGTATCACTCAAAATTACAAGGTGGTGACCGAACTTAAATGGATTTCGGTCGTGAAGTAGTATGGGATACGGATTTGGATGTGTTTTATCGAACTAGACCTATAACTCGATAAAAGTAATCTCTCCTCAAGACCTATTGAGAATTGATCAAGTTAAAATCTCGAGACGCGTCGAAACAATAACTAAAGTTTTGTTGAACTCGTTCAACGTATATTTCAAAGAAATACAAGGTTTATTAAACTTCAAGATTCAAGATATGTTTTACAACTACAACGAGCACTACTATATATAGTAGTTTCCAACCGAAAGAAAATACAACAAAACGAGAAAAGGAAACTTCCTAGCACTAACATTTCGGCCGAAAATCAAAGGTGAGATATCAAGTATCTTGGTGTTATTAGGTGAAAGAGACATGAAGCAATCTTGGTCTTGATGGTGACATGATGAAGCAATCTTGGTCTTTGATGGTGACATGAAGTAGAACAAAATATCATTCCTCCATGCATCAATTCGGCCGATCACACTTAGGAGGATTTGGTGTAGATTGTGATATCCTCCTCCTTGGAATTACATGGGTGATAATGAAATGAGGGATAATGACATGAAGAAGAAAGTCTTCACTCCATCTTCATTTTCGGCCGTTTGTGTACATGGTGGGGAAGGAGAAGATAACTTCATTATCTTGTCAAGATATGAAGTCAAGATATGTCCCTTTCAAGCATGATATGGCCGATCTTGTGAGGGAAGAAAAATATGATGAACCTTGGTTTTATTAGGTGATGGTGACTTGATGGAAGATGACATGAAGAAGACATTTGATGAAAGTCTTCATCAAATCTCAAGCTTGGATCGTTTTTTAGTGAGGTGGGGAAGGAAAGAATATCTTCATTATCTTGGACCAAATATTATGCTGTCGGTTTTGTCATTTCCGAGATACAATGGGTCCGAATTTGGTCTTATGGTCTTCATAAGATTTGTAACTCTCTTTCTTAGCTTTCCATGGCCACTTGAATCACCTGAATCGGATTTCGGACGAGAAAGTCATGGGCAAAATACTAAAACTGCTACGAAGTCGTCGTGCGCGCGAGAATTGGTAATTTGTATTTGATGATGTTGACCGATTCGTATCAATTCTCAAAAGGTCTTGGGAAAAGATTACCCTTTTATCGAGTTATAGGTCTAGTTCGATAAAAACACACCAAACTCCGTACATCTTACTATATCACGGCCGAACACCATCAACTTTCGGCCACCCTTAGTAAAATTCAAGTGATACTTTGTTTCTTGTTAACCTTCCGTTGTGTTTCATACGTATTACTTGCGTAATTCGTATCATAAGTGGTATCAGAGACACTTGTCTCACAGTTCTCGACATCACTGAAGAAGATGGCATTCACCGATGAAGAAGTAGCACAACTACGTGACGTTCTTCGTGGCTTGCCGGAACCCAGAATCCATGCACGACGAGGACATGACACCATGCATGCACCACAACATGCGAATGAATACAAAACCAGCGAACTTCCGGAGTTCGTAGGCGGCACCGATCCTGAGGTTTATTTGGAGTGGGAAAGAAAAATTGAACGAATGTTTGAGTTCAAGGAGCTCAATGACGAGGTACGTTGCAAGTACGCGATTCTCAAACTTGGAAAGGGAGCTTCCCTTTGGTTTGAGCGAATGAAGACACAAAGAAGTCGTGCCGGGAAAGAGAAGA
The DNA here is from genome assembly GCA_033398695.1 of Orobanche coerulescens. Taxonomy (NCBI): domain Eukaryota; kingdom Viridiplantae; phylum Streptophyta; class Magnoliopsida; order Lamiales; family Orobanchaceae; genus Orobanche; species Orobanche coerulescens. Next base: position 57,285,504 of record CM065812.1, on the reverse strand, counting down.
TACGTTCGTGGGATTCCCTAAAAAGGAAACTACGAAAAAGATATGTCCCGGCTACACACAAGCTAAGCTGTGCCGAAAAATTTCGACCTCACGCAAGGAAAGCTAAGTGTCGAGGAGTACATCGAGGAGTTTGAAAACTTATCCTTGATGGGAGAACTTGAAGAAAGCGAAGAATTGCGCATGTCCGTTTCCTACGAGGTTTGAACAAAAATATTGCTAATTCCGTGGAACTCTACCCCTATTCGACTTGATACTTTATGCGGACTTTGCATAAAGTTGGAAAATCAAAACAAAACCAAACTCTCTAAACCCGAATTCCCACCTAAATACGGAAATACCAACTTTGGCGCGAGTTCTAGCTCGTTTCCAAAACTGTCACCACAAGCCGATTCGTTACTACCATTCCAAAACCGCTACCACACCAAAAGAGACGAGCCTATCTAAAGTCCGATGTTTCAAATGTCAAGGATTTGGACACTATCAAAGTGCTTGTCCGAATCGGAGGATTGTGACGTTACGAAGCCCTAGCCGCGAGAGGAATTATTAGAAGAAGAAAGAGTTGGAGACGTTTTTAACTTAGAAGGCGACGAAGAAGAAGAATGCGAGGCATACGATGCCCCGAACTATGACACGAACCTTGTCCTTCGCATGTTGCAAACAAAGGCCGCCCCAAGTGACGAAGGACAACACTACCAAAACTTCCACACGAAGTGTCGTGGTCGGAGATAAATGGTGTAGCTTGATCATTGACGGTGGAAGTTGTACAAACGTGGCATCAAGCGAGATGGTTTCAAAACTCGGCTTGGTCACCACGGCCCATCCTAAGCCGTATGCACTCCATTGGCTCGATGACGGAAACAAAGTGAAGGTTTCAAGACAAGTGAAGGTCGGACTCACCATGGGTTCGTATGGCGATGACATTACATGCGATGTACTACCGATGGACGCATGTCACGTGTTATTAGGAAGACCTTGGTTATTTGATCGGGACGTACTACATCGAGGAGGAGTAATGAGTATGAGCTACGTGACAAAGGTAAAAAATTGTTCTTAAACCTATGTCACCTCAAGCTATCCGGACGATGAGTTCGAAAAAAGTCGAAGGACCGAAACTTACGATGTTTGCAAACGAGAAAGAAGTCGAACACGCCATTGACGATGGCGAACGTGTTTATTTGATGATGATCAAAGAGGTCGAAATCTTGCCACAAAATCGCAACATGAGGGAGAGATAGACGTATTATTACGAGTTTTGGACGTATTTCCGAAGACTTGCGGTAGGATTACCACCTATCCGCGGGATTGAACACCGATTGATCTTATACCGAGCTCCATTACCGAACAAAGCGGCGTATCGTTGTAATCCCGAAGAAACCAAAGAACTACAACGTCAAATTGATGAACTCATGAATCACGGATATGTCCGAGAAAGTTTAAGTCCGTGTGCGGTTCCAGTTCTACTTGTGCCAAAAAAAGACGGAACATGGCGAATGTGTATTGACAGCAGAGCCGTGAATAACATCACCGTCAAGTATCGGTTTCCCATCCCGAGACTAGACGACATACTGGACGAGTTACATGGCTCGGTTATATTTTCCAAAGTTGATTTACGGAGCGGATACCATCAAATCCGCATGCGAGAGGGAGACGAATGGAAAACGGCGTTTAAGACGAAGAATGGACTTTACGAATGGGTTGTGATGCCATTCGGCCTCACCAACGCCCGAGCACCTTTATGAGGTTGATGAACGAGGTTCTTAAACCTTTCTTGGGAAAGTTTGTTGTCGTGTACTTAGACGACATTTTGATCTGATCGGTCCGTAGAAGAACATCTCGAACATTTGCGGTACGTGTTTGAGACGCTAAGGGAACGAAACTTTATGGAAAGCGGGAGAAGTGTACTTTCCTAGTCGAGAGTCTTGTCTTTCTCGGCTATGTTGTTTCGAAGACGGAGTTTCGGTCGACCAAGAGAAGATCGCGGCAATCAAGTCGTGGCCGACCCCAAAGACAATCACGGAGGTACGGTCATTTCATGGCCTCGCTTCTTTTACCGACGATTCATACGGGACTTGACACTATATCCGGTCCTATCACGGAGTGTCGAAAAAGGAACCTTTGCTTGGAACGAGACGGCCCAAAAGGCTTTTGAAAACTTAAAGGGAAAATTATGTGAAGCGCCGATTTTGACGTTGCCGATTTTTCACAACCGTTTGAGGTAGAATGCGACGCTAGCGGAGTTGGAATCGGGCGGTGCTTATTCGGAGAGGCCGTCCCATTGCCTATTTTTGGAGAAGTTAAGTGGCGCCGAGTGAATTATTGTACTTACGACAAGGAGTTCTATGCTATCGTAAGAGCACTCGATCATTGGAGTCATTATCTGCGTTGAAACATTTCGTGCTACATTCGGATCACGAGTCGTTGAAATACATCAACGGACAAAGTAAGCTAAGCCCGAGGCATGCAAAATGGGTGGAATTTTTACAATCTTTTCACTTTTCATCCAAATACAAAGACGGAAGAGTAATGTAGTGGCGGATGCCTTTGTCGAGACGGTATGCCTTCTTGTCGATGCTAGATGTTCGTTTGTTGGGATTCGAGACTTTGAAAAATCACTACAACGACGATTTGGACTTCGGGGAAATTTTTAACCGTTGTAAAACGGCCCGTCTGAGGAATTTGTTTTACAGGATGGCTTTCTCTTCAAGGGGAATAAATTATGTGTGCCGAGACATACAATTCGGGAATTGCTGGTTCGGGAGGCGCACGGAGGAGGACTAGCCGGACACTTCGGCTCGACCAAGACTGTAGAGGTGCTAAAAGAACATTTCTTTTGGCCGAAAATGTATGGTGACGTCAGCACAATCGTGAGCAAATGCGTAACTTGTCACATGATGAAAAGTTCGTTCAAGTCGAGTACATACATGCCGTTGCCGATACCGTTACGACCGTGGGAGGATGTCTCGATGGATTTTATTGTGGCTTTACCTCGTACTCAACGAGGCAAAGACTCGATCATGGTGGTCGTCGACCGTTTTTCGAAAATGGCTCACTTTGTCGCGTGCCACAAAACCGATGATGCAAGCAATGTGGCGGACTTGTATTTCCGGGAAATAGTTCGTTTACACGGAGTTCCAAAAACTATCGTGTCGGATCGAGATTCCAAATTTCTGAGTTACTTCTGGAATACTTTATGGAGGAAAGTCGGTACTAAACTCCTATTCAGTACTTCACATCACCCAAACCGAGCCATGACAGACCGAGGTAACTAATCGAACCTTGGGAGCATTATTACGAGGGTTGGTAAATAAAACTCAGAAAGATTGGGACGTTAAACTTGCTCATGCTGAATTCGCATACAACCGATCACCCGGCTATGCCACGGCCCATTCACCTTTTGAAGTGGTATACGGATTAAATCCGCACTTGCCATTAGACTTGATTCCCCTGCCGAGCAACGAATTGGTTCACAAGGACGCCTAAGCAAAACTCAAATCCATGATAAAGTTACATGAAAAGATACGGGAACGGATTAAAGAAGTAAATGAAATATACAAACGGAAGTCGAACAAAAATAAAAAGGCGAGATTATTTGATGTTGGCGACTTGGTTTGGATACATTTGAGAAAAGAAAGATTCCCAAGCAAACGGAAGAACAAATTGATGCCGAGAGCCGAGGGTCCGTACAAAATTGTGGAAAAGGTGAACGACAACGCATACAAAGTCGAACTTAGGCGAATACGGAGTACACGCGACATTCAACGTAGGTGATCTCTCACCTTATCTTGACGACGATGGCATTGCGAGAATTTAGGTCAATTCCTTTCAAAGACGGAGGAATGATACGATATCTAATATTCCATCGGAGAATCTCCAATAAAAATCGACATCCAGGATGATGCAAATTCGCATGGCCATGCATCATTATATTTGGGAGAAAAGAATACGCGACTTGGAGTTACGTTGTTAATCGGAATCGGAATAACGTAGAATTCGGCGACGGAATCGGTCCGAAAGCATGAGAAAATCGGCCATATCATGCTTGAAAGGGACATTCTTGACTTCATATCTTTACAAAATAAAGAAGTGATTCCCTCCTTCCCCACCTTGTCACAAACGGCCGAACCAAATGGATGGAGTGAAGATTTTCTTCATCATGTCACTATCCCTCATTTCATTATCACCATGTAGTTCCAAATTTAGGATGATATCACAAATCTACACCAAATAAGGAGGATCGGCGAAATGCATGCATGGTAAGAGTTGGTGTTTTGTTCTACTTCATGTCACCATCAAAGACCAAGAGTGCTTCATGTCCCTTTCACCTAATAACACCAAGAGATTTGATATCTCAATCCTTGGATTTTCGGCCGAAATGATGTTGCTAGGAAGTTTCCTTTTTTCGTTTTGTTGTATTTGCTTTCGGTTGTAAACTACTATATATAGTAGTGTTCGTTGTACTTGTAAATCATCGAGAATCATAATAAACTTTGTATTTCCTTTGAAATATACGTTGAACGAGTTCGACAAACCTTAGTTATTGTTTCGACGAGTTTCGAGATTTTAACTTTAATCAATTCTCAAAAGGTCTTGGGAAAAGATTACCCTTTTATCGAGTTATAGGTCTAGTTCGATAAAAACACACCAAACTCCGTACATCTTACTATATCACGGCCGAACACCATCAACTTTCGGCCACCCTTAGTAAAATTCAAGTGATACTTTGTTTCTTGTTAACCTTCCGTTGTGTTTCATACGTATTACTTGCGTAATTCGTATCAGATTTAAATGGTATAAACCATTTAATAATGTAGTAGTACCAACCAATTTATTTCTGAAATAAACACGACAGGACCCATCTCCAATAAAGAAGTGAAATCCTTTTCGGTACATGACCGGAATTGATACAATATTTTTGTGCCCCTTGGGCAAAACAAGTACATCATCTAAAGTAAGAATAAAACCAGATTCTAAATCTAACATAAGGGATCCAATATCAGAAGCCTCGACACTATGCCCACTTCCGACGGTGACCATCACCTCCCCTGAATCCAGCTTCCTACTTCGTTCCAGGTCCTGATTCATTATACAAATGTGAGAACTCGCACCGGAATCAAGTATCCAAGAAGTAGAATATACAGGTACAGAACAATTTGTTTCTAAAACCAGTAGTTCTATACCTGAAGACGCATTACGGTCAAACTTTGGACAGTACCTCTTCCAGTCGCCTAGCTCACCGCAGTTCAAGCATACATCCATTTTCTTGGCCCCCTTGCTCTTTTGAACCATTGGGGCTTTGCCCTTTCCCTTGTCGATCTTGGCTATTGGACCTAACTGCTTCTTGTTCTTTTTCTTCTTATTCTTGGACTTCCAAGTCCCAGAAGAAATCACAAGTGCAGCTTCCTTTCCCTTTATCTTCTTCTGAGACTGGGCAGTCGTCAGTTTGTTCATTAGCCCAGCTAAGTTATATGCAATCTCATTGCAATTGAAGTTTATGACAAATTGTGAAAAGGAGTCAGGAAGTGACTGCAGGATAAGGTCAGTTTGGAGAGATGCATGCATCTGAAAATCAAGAGCTTCCAATCTCTCAATCATTGAGATCATCTTGAGGATATGGTCCCCAACCCTCTCTCCTTCCTTCATCCTGGCGCCGAATAATTGCTTCGATATCTCATATCTAGCAGTTCGGATATTCTCTCCATAGAGCTCAGCCAGGTGCGATAAGATGGCTCTTGAAGACGTCATCTTTCATGGGCACGTTGAATCTCATTGGTCATTGAGCCTAACATGTACCCTCGCACTCTTATGTCGTCTTTAACCCATTTGTCATGGGCATCGACATCTTCCTGATTGGCTCGGGTTCTTGCAGGAGCCGCTGGGATGTCCGCCTCCAAGACATATCCCAGCATTTCCATAGTTAGGACAATCCTCAAGTTCCGAAGCCAATCCACATAGTTCGGACCAGTCAGGACGTTCTTTTCAAGTAGTATAGCGAGTGGGTTCATTGTCATATTGAGAGTTTTGTTAACTGCAGAGAATAATTTAAGATTCGTTAGTGATTATTTAATTATGATCCGAGTAAAGAATTTAAGGGCTTTCTTTATTCATAACTCGGCTCCCACTATTTTATTGGCATTTACATACTCCCATGTTAAATCCGGAAGTCTTGGGTGACTTCATAGTGGTGATGATACGAATTCTCACTGGTTATGCGAATTCGCTATCGATACAGCGGAAGGCTTTTTGATGCACGGAAGCTATCGACAAGAAACTGTCGGGAACTAGTGACAACAGCTCGCTACAGCAACAATACTGGCGCGTGATGAAGGCGGTAATTCGATACAGTCACAAGACAGGAATTTGGCCCAAATGAAAAGACTCGAAACAGCACGCTTCGTTCGGAAGCGACTTTAAGACAGGAAACACGTTCGAAGGATCGAACAACACTTTATACGAAATATTGAACAAGTATCAAGCTGTATCAAAGAATGAACAGAATATCGAAACAAGGTATAAACAGATGTTTTATCAAATTAGACCTATAATTTGATCAAGTGATTTCTCCTCAAGACCTATTGAGAATCAATCAGATTAGTATTCGAAACGCGTCGAATAAAAACCAAGTTTTTGATGAAAAGCATTCACCAGGAAAAACACAAAGTGTTCTCAATTCTTCAACATTCAATAATTGTTCATTACAACTCTACTGCCACTATTTATAGGCAGAAGCAGCCTGACACGATAACTTAAACTAATACAAGCTGAGCTTAGAATAATAAAAGATAATAAAAAGGTTCTTCATGTCACTTGTTGACAAAAGTAAAAGTTGGGTCTTGTCTCCAAGTTGAAGTTTGACAGCCGCCCTTTTTGCCAAGAATCCTGCTGCTTTTGTATGAGAAAGTGAACATTCTTTTATTGTTTAATTGCCACTTGAATTTCCTCCTCCCCAAGATGCAAGTTGTCTTTAAGTTACCCCAATTCCGATTATCAATGTAACTCCAGGCCTCGTTTGATTCTCTCGCCCAAGTACGTTGGAGTATGGTCGAGGTGTTTTATGTCAATTCTTACTTCGTCTTCTTCACTTGGAGTAGTCGGTTTCGTATCATTCCCTCCTTCTTTAAAAGGAATTGTCCTCAATTCCGCAATCCCATTGTCGTCAAGGTAAGGGGATAGATCTCCTACGTTGAAAGTAGCATGTACTCCGTAATCACCGGAAGTTCTAACTTGTAAGCATTGTCATTCACCTTCGCAATTATTTTAAATGGTCCCTCAGCTCGTGGCATTAACTTGTTCTTACGCTTACTCGGGAATCGTTCCTTCCTCAAATGTAACCAAACTAAATCTCCAACCTCGAATAGTCTCGGCCTTCTTTGCTTATTCGACTTCCTTTTGTATGCCTCGTTTATTTCCTTGATTCGATCCCGCACTTTGTTCGTGTAATCTCATCATTGATTTCACTTCGACTCCGCATCCTTATGCACTAATTCGTCACTTGGTAGTGGAATTAGATCTAGTGGTATGTAAGGATTCATCGTAAACTACTTCAAATGGAGAGTGTGCGGTGGCATGAGTAGGAGATCGATTATAAGCAAACTCCGCATGTGCGATTTGAGATCCCAGTCCTTTTGTGTCTTGCTCACCAAGCCTGCATGCAGCGTCCCAGTGTTCGATTCGTTACTTCAGTTTGTCCGTCGGTTTGAGGATGATGTGAAGTACTAAACAAAAGCTTGGTTCCCACCTTCCTCCATAATGTGTTCCAAAAGTAGCTTAGAAACTTCGAGTCTCGGTCCGAAACAATAGTTTTCGGAACTCCATGTAATCGCACTACCTCTCGGAAATACAGGTCAGCAACATTACTCGCATCATCGGTTTTGTGACAAGGAACAAAATGAGCCATCTTTGAAAAACGATCGACGACCACCATAATCGCGTCCTTACCTCATTGGGTTCGAGGCAAAGCCACAATGAAATCCATTGAGATATCTTCCCACGGTCTCTCCGGAATCGGTAAAGGTGTGTAGACTCCTGGTTTGAACGAACTCTTTGCAACATGGCACGTCACACATTTACTAATTATATTATGAACATCCCCCTGCATCCTTGGCCAATAAAAATGTTCTTTAAGCACCTCCAATGTCTTGGCCGAACCAAAGTGGCCAGCCAAACCTCCCCCATGAGCCTCTCGAACCAGCAATTCTCGAATCGTGTGCCTTGGTAGACAAAGACGATTCCCCTTAAAAAGAAAGCCCTCCTGTATCGAAAATTCTCCCACCGGGCCAGGTTTGCACAGGGCGAAGGTTTCGCCAAAATCCGCATCACCTTCGTAATATTCCTTTACGGTATCGAATCCAAGCAAACGAACATCAAGAGTGGCGAGTAAGGCATAACGCCTAGACAATGCATCTGCCACAATATTGCTCTTGCCATCCTTATACTTTGATGAGAAGTGAAATGATTGTAGGAATTCCACCCACTTCGCATGCCTGGGACTTAACTTGTGTTGCCCGTTAATGTACTTCAAAGATTCATGGTCCGAGTGTATGATAAAATGCTTTGGTCGAAGATAGTGACTCCAATGATCTAGAGCCCTCACAATAGCATAAAACTCCTTGTCGTACGTACAATAATTCAGACGAGCACCGTTTAACTTCTCGGAAAAATAAGCAATAGGTCGCTTTCCCTGAATGAGAACCGCTCCAATGCCCACCCCGCTAGCATCACATTCCACCTCAAACGGTTGCGAAAAATCAGGTAATGCTAAGATTGGTGCTTCGCACAACTTCGCCTTCAAATTTGTAAATGACTCCTGAGCAGCCCTGCTCCAATTAAACGTGCCCTTCTTCAAACATTCGGTCATTGGGCTTGCAATGGTACTGAAGTCTCGAATGAATCTTCGGTAAAATGAAGCTAGTCCATGGAACGATCTAACCTCCGTCACTGTAGTGGGAACCGGCCATGACTTAATTGCTTCGATCTTCGCTTGATCGACCGACACTCCATTCTTTGAAACAACATAGCCAAGAAAGACTATACTTTCGACCAAAAATGAGCACTTCTCCTTTTTCCATACACTGGTCTCTAAGGGTTTCGAAGACTTGCCTCAAGTGTTCGAAATGTTCTTGCAGCGATCGGCTGTAGATCAAAATATCATCTAAGTATACAACCACAAATTTCCCTAAAAATGGCTTAAGTACCTCATTCATCAAGCGCATGAAAGTACTCGGTGCATTTGTAAGACCGAATGGCATAACAGTCCATTCATACAGCCCGTGTTTAGTTTTGAAGGCTGTCTTCCACTCATCTCCTTCCCGCATTCGAATCTGGTGATAACCACTTCGTAGATCAACTTTTGAAAAGATCACTGATCCGTGTAATTCGTCCAACATGTCATCAAGCCTCGGAATCGGAAATCGATACTTGATGGTTATGTTGTTCACCGCTCGACTGTCAATACACATCCTCCAAGATCCGTCTTTCTTTGGAACCAGTAATACCGGAACCGCACAAGGACTTAGGCTTTCTCGAACGTATCCACGATCCATCAGTTCTTCGATTTGGTTTTGTAATTCCTTTGTTTCCTCGGGATTACATCTATAGGCAGCTTTGTTAGGCAACGACACACCCGGTATGAGGTCGATCTGATGTTCAATCCCGCGAATTGGTGGTAAACCCGACGGTAATTCTTCGGGAAAAACATCCGCAAATTCGCGTAATAAGGCATCCATCCTTTCGTTCCGCACAACTATGTCACCATTCCGTGTCTCCTTCAGAACCAACAAGTACACGCACTTGCCATCATTAATAGCATGTTCCACCTCCCGTTCGCTCGCAAACATGGCCAGTTTTGGCTTTTCACTCCTACTAGAACTCATAGAGTGAATCGCTTGAGGTGACATTGGTTTAAGCACAATCTTCTTGCCCTTATCCCGTAACTCGTACTCATTGCTTCTTCCTCGGTGTAAAACGTCCCTATCAAACATCCATGGTCTTCCCAATAGTACATGGCATGCATCCATCGGGAGTACATCACATAATACGTTGTCTTCATATGAACCCATGGCTAGTCCAATCCTCACCTGTTTAGTTACCCTTATTTTGCTCCCATCATCGAGCCAATGCAAAGTGTAAGGTTTCGGGTGAACCGTAGTGGTCAGCCCGAGTTTAGTCACCATCTCGCTGGAAGCGACGTTGGTGCAACTCCCTCCATCAACGATCAAACTACACCATTTATTTCCCACTCGACACTTCGTGTGAAATATTTGATTCCGCTGTTCCGAATCATTCGATACAGCTTTGGCCTGTAGCGTTCGCAGAACTAAAGCCGTGTCATAGCTTGGGGCATCGTAAGTCTCGCATTCTTCTCCTTCTTCATCCTTCAAGTCGAAATCAAATACGTCACCCAGTCTTTCTTCCTCAACCAACAACTCGTCTCGGATCGTGACAGCTTCCCTTAGTGTCACCACTCGCTTGTTCGGACAAGCATTTTGATAATGCCCGAATCCTTGACATTTGAAACATCTCACTTTAGCCAAACTCGTCTCCTTCGGTACGTAGGGTATAGTCGCCTTAGCAGGAATCGCAACAGGAACCGGAGTCGGTACAGTTGCCTTAACCGGTGAACTAGATCCGACGCTTGGGTTTCCAAATTTGACTGGAAACTCAGGTTTATACATCTTCATCCTGTTCTGAGCTTCTAGCTTCACACATAACCCACATAATGTATCGAAGTCCTCGTATGGATATAGTTCCACCGAGTTAGCTTTGCTTCGGTTTAAGCCACGCAAGAATCGCGACATCTTCTGTTCCTCATTCTCCTTTATCTCTCCCATTAAGGTTAGATTCTCAAATTCCTCAATGTACTCACTGACATTTAACTTTCCCTACATGAGATCTGCAATCTTCCTGTACAAGGATAACCGGTGTGATGTTGGCACATATCTTTTACGAAGTTTTCTTTTTAATGACTCCCACGAACGGATCTTTTCCTTCCCCGCACGAGCTCTTCGTGTTTTCATTCCTTCGTACCAAAGTGAAGCTCCTTTCCCCAACTTGAGAATTGCATACTTACACCTTTTCTCATCGTCAAGGTCTTTAAATTCGAACATACGATCAATTTTTCGTTCCCATTCCAGGTAAACTTCAGGGTCTGTCCCTCCAACGAACTCTGGAAGCTCGTTCACCTTGAACTCTTCGACATGGCGTGAGGGTCGTTCATAGTCACCACGCCTAGGTTGCCAACGCTGGTCGCGTTGTTCTGGTACGTCACGCAATGCGTCACGAAGTTTTGCCAAGAAATCAGCGTCGTTGAGATCCATAATGCCAAAGATCAAGAACTTGGTCTCCGATGCCACTTATGATACGAATTCTCACTGGTTATGCGAATTCGCTATCGATACAGCGGAAGGCTTTTTGATGCACGGAAGCTATCGACAAGAAACTGTCGGGAACTAGTGACAACAGCTCGCTACAGCAACAATACTGGCGAGTGATGAAGGCGGTAATTCGATACAGTCACAAGACAGGAATTTGGCCCAAATGAAAAGACTCGAAACAGCACGCTTCGTTCGGAAGCGACTTTAAGACAGGAAACACGTTCGAAGGATCGAACAACACTTTATACGAAATATTGAACAAGTATCAAGCTGTATCAAAGAATGAACAGAATATCGAAACAAGGTATAAACAGATGTTTTATCAAATTAGACCTATAATTTGATAAAGTGATTTCTCCTCAAGACCTATTGAGAATCAATCAGATTAGTATTCGAAACGCGTCGAATAAAAACCAAGTTTTTGATGAAAAGCATTCACCAGGAAAAACACAAAGTGTTCTCAATTCTTTAACATTCAATAATTGTTCATTACAACTCTACTGCCACTATTTATAGGCAAAAGCAGCCTGACACGATAACTTAAACTAATACAAGCTGAGCTTAGAATAATAAAAGATAATAAAAAGGTTCTTCATGTCACTTGTTGACAAAAGTAAAAGTTGGGTCTTGTCTCCAAGTTGAAGTTTGACAGCCGCCCTTTTTGCCAAGAATCCTGCTGCTTTTGTAAGAGAAAGCTGAACATTCTTTTATTGTTTAATTGCCACTTGAATTTCCTCCCCTCCCCAAGATGCAAGTTGTCTTTAAGTTACCCCAATTCCGATTATCAATGTAACTCCAGGCCTCGTTTCAGTTCTCTCGCCCAAGTACGTTGGAGTATGGTCGAGGTGTTTTATGTCAATTCTTACTTCGTCTTCTTCACTTGGAGTAGTCGGTTTCGTATCAGGTGATCGATTTCTTTACAAAGTTTAATAGAGGGCAACCCATATGGTTTCTATTCTATTATTCTTTATAAAGTGGTGTCTAATACCAACCCATCTAATGGATGATTCGATCTTATTTTACCCCTAGTTCACTTGCCCTCAACCCATTCGGTTTCTATGGCTCGCTGAACTATCTAAGTTTAAACCGTCAACTCCTATTAGTCTGACAATTGAATCTTACCCGGCAACCCATACGGTTTATAGGGGTTTGATTTGTCACAACCAAAGGCATCTAATGCACTCTAGGAATTTATCAAGTTTCCCCAAAAATATTACCCCGACATACTCGGAAGAATAATATTCCGGTTTAGATTTCAATTTTCCATGAGTTTGACGGAGGGTAGGAAACCTCGTAAACTTTATAACTTAGTGTGTTTGTAGTCGGGAGAATTTCCCGATTAATGTTACACTTTGCACATTAATTCATTTATACGCGCGTTTGTTTATTTGTCAATCATTCAAAATGAAAAACAGAAAACAGTAACCTAGTTACTACCAACATATAGCTCATGGACCTAATTCCTAAGTACTGGGCCAAGCGAATGACCCAATAAATAAAAATACAGTCTTCGAATCTTCGTCTTCTCGGTCGGTTGTCTTCGGTCTTCGTCATACCCAAAATAATAATTACATCATTGAAAAATTGCATCTTATACAAATATTTCTAGTAAATATAAATATGCTTAAAACGGCCTTTACAACCCAATCGAATCGAACAAATCAAAAACTAAGTCCACGAGCTATATCACCATCACATAAAGATTCCATACAACATATAATGGCAACGAAATTAAACAATTAATTTTAATATAAATTAATCTATAAATTAATCTATTCAATTTCTACTATATTAATCCAATTAATATAAAGTGGCATTAAAATTAAATAATCAATTAATATATTAATCCAATCAATATAAAATCAATCTATTCAATTTTAATGGTATTAATCCAATTAATACTAATAATCATCATTTAAATTCATTCGAAGTAATCCGTCCAAAATAATATTTTCATTTAATTTATTTCCCTTAACAAAAAAAAAATATTCCAAATATTAATTTAGTCAAATTAAAATCCAATTTAAATTTTGGGAAATAATTACAACGAAATACAAACTTAAAACGGAGTCCCAGACAATCCGGTTTTAGGCCCAGCCTGCGGCCCGATTCAAAATCGGGCCAAAAACCGGAGGGCTGCCTGGCCGAGTCCTGATCGGCAGGCATCGGCTGCCTCTCGGCAGCTTCGGCCGAGACATGACCGAGCATGGTCGAGCATGCTCGGGAGCCTGGGCAGGCAGCCCAGACAGTACTGCCAGCACCACTGCCGGCAGTCCCGTTTCTTCGTTTTTCGGCTCGTTTCCAAAATCGTGATGCTACAATGAACAATTTAAAATCTACGATTATTCCAAACATGATTCTAAATCATAATCATCATCATCCATAAGCATTCAAAATGCACAAATAATTGTATATACGGAAACATTGACCCCACTCCGATACCACTGTTGGGATTACGAAAATAAAACGAAATACGCAGCGGAAAATAAAAATGAATCCCAAACAGGATCGATCAAGTAACGTATATACGAAAATATAAATACAAAGATAAAAATAATACCCTTGAAGCCTTTGAAATAAATCTTCGTAAAAATGAATGATCACGAACCCGAGCTCGAGCACGAAAAATTCTTCGTCCCAAACACCGAAAATACGATGCCTCTACTTCACATGCGTCGGAAATTGCCCGGAAAAATTCAACGTAACTCCGTTCTTCAAGAACACGGCTAGGAAGTTATCGTAGGAATTTATATCCCTAATTTTTCTTAACTTTTATATCACCTCTAAGATGAAAATTGAAGAAATTTTTTTTTCTCTTTCTCACCCAAGAACCTCACGGTAGGCTGCTCACTCAATCACAAGAATATGATGTGAAGTCTTCTTTTTAAACATGTGAGTTGTGTAACACCCCAAAATCCTATTGGGTTATTACAGTACGGTGGACCCCATGCCAGGAGATCCACCAGGCAAACATGACTAAAATACATTAAATTACACAATAAGGGAAAATCGTAGTCCCTACCATGACATCCGACACAATATTCCGATAAGGAATTTCAACGACAAAAGTGGCCTACATGGCCAAAAATGAAATATAACAACATCCACGAACATCTGTTCGGGTAATACAACACGACAACAACTGACAAGGCTGGTGTACACTCCAACTGACTGACCGACAATGAACAACTCGGACTAGTTTCGCTCGAATGCCTCATCGCCATCGTCATGCCCCTGTGTCTCAACTCTCTCCTCGCAAGCACCTAAAACATGAAAACATGTTCCGCCCCCACGGGGTCAGTCATCCAGATAATGAACATCAAATACATGTATAACATGATATGTATCCAAAGGCAGAATGAAACGGTACAATGATAATAATAATACGAGATGCTCACAAACCAAGGTAAGAACCGAGCATTCGCGAAATACTATGCCCACGGCATACTATTAATACCTGTTCGACAGGTTAGAACATAAGTGCCCAACGGCGAATCATAATCACATAATACCACAATGAATTACACGACATGAACCAAACCAGGACTGAATTAATTATGAATCACAATGCCCGAAGACTCAAATGAAATTACCAGGACAATAATAAAGGCTTGAAAGCCACTCAGCCGAAGCTGTCAAATCATCACAATCACATGAAGCCAAAACAGCCTGCAGCTGTTATTGATTAGGGCCAAAGCCACGGCACGAAGCCGTATCACCATTAGGGCCGAAGCCACGGCACGAAGCCGTATCACAATTAGGGCCGAAGCCACGGCACGAAGCCATATCACCATTAGGGCCGAAGCCACGACACGAAGCCGTATCACCATTAGGGCCGAAGCCACAGCACGAAGCCGTATCACAATTAGGGCCGAAGCCACGGCACGAAGCCGTATCACCATTAGGGCTGAAGCCACGGCACGAAGCCGTATCACAATGAATGATAGTGTGCTGCCTTGAGTCGGCCAACACGATGACAGTAACACACGGATAGGCACCGTCCTCGACAGTCCCAATTCAACACCTCGATTGCCTTAGGATGGCCAACCGATAATAATGATGCAGCGGATGATTCCATGAATGATTGAGCGCTTCGATTGACTTATAATGGCCAATCGCTACGAATGATACGATGAATGATTGAATACCTCGATTACCTTAGCACGGTCAATCGATAACAATGATATAGTGAATGATTGAACATTTCGATTTGCCTGAGAACGGCCAATCGATGACAATGATACGAAGGATGCCTCGGCACCTTTAATCGGTGACCGACGACGAAGATGAAAAATGAATACGCCAATGCCTTTAATCGGCCAATACAGTTTTAATGACAACCCCAACAGGAATAACAATGATCTGAACGATGTCTTAGATTGACATCAATATTAACAATAATCGATACATCGATACCGCGAACCAGCTATCGACAATGACATTAATAACGAGTATCACAATGCCTTGAACCGGCCATTAACGGACAATAATAAACATTTGGCATAGTTGCTGAAAGGTATCGTACCAAACGATCTCTAAATATTAATGAATTCATGAAGAGACTAAGTCTCGGAATGATACAACACATTCATACACATATATGATGACATTAATCTCATTGACTAGTACAAGTATAAAACTTGCCTCAAACCGAAGGCGAGAAGGTACTTCCACGATCAACGTCCTTAATGAAATTATCGGCCGCTCGAACAACCTTGAATAATACAATTACCAGCAATCCATTCAATATACGAATCAAACACGAATATAACGAACTCAAAACGTCGATACGATTAAACCAAGTTCATTGAGGCATTATATCGAACACTTTGTGGCCAAACTTCGATTGTTTATAAACAAACTTCAATAATACCAACATCAAATCCCCAAGAAGTGTTTCAAACCAACAAAACATCTTCAATACGATCAATAATCCATTATGAATATCCAAAATCAGGATTACAACAACGATTAATCGAAAACCCCCAAATCCAACTAAATATTCAAAGTGTTCTTGAATAATTCTTCAATAATCCAATGAATAATCAAACATATCCATAATCATGTGTATTTCAATTCATACAACATGATCTTAACATCCAAAACATCATATCTCAAAACAAAATCGAAATCCAAGATGTTGGAGAAATTACCTTTGAAGATCCAAGTACTTTAATCCGATGAAATCGCGTTAAATCGACAATCCGAGCTCCACAACCGAATGAAAATGATGAAAAATGAATACTCAAGTGGTTGATGATGAATATACCCCCCCTCAAGCCTTCTCTCTCGGATGAGTTGAAGAAGAATGGAAGAAATGAGTTGAAATCGCAGAAAAAACGCATTTATAGCGCTGACTGTTCTGTGTGCCGCAGCCCAGCCGAAGTGTGCCGCGGCACAGGGCCAAAATTGCCCCCAGTGATCGGCAGTGTGCCGCGGCCCGGATGAATGTGCCGCGGCAGTGACTCGGCAGTGTGCCGTAGTCCTGCCGGCATGTGCGTCGGCCAGGACAATTGCAACACGAGTGTGCCGCGGCCCGGACGGGTGTGCCGCGGCCCGGACGGGTGTGCCGCGGCCCTGCCGGCATGTGCCGCGGCGCACAGTACAGGCTGCTCGGCCAAAAACTGGAATATGTGTGTGCCGCGTCGCACACTCCTTGTGCCGCGGCCCACACCCCCCTTGAGTCCTAAAATGATGAAAAATGATCCGGGAAGAGAATAAAAGCAATATGAATCAATATTTGGGAAATAATAACACGAAATGGAAGTACGGAGACCCCAAAACGGTGGTTCCAAGCAATGATTACAAGGATTCGCCCAACAGAACACAATTCGAACAATGAGGAGATTAGAAATGACATGAACTCCAATGTCAACAATGACTAATGAATCAATAACCACGATCAAGATAATACTCTTGTCTCGATTCCCGAGTAAGGTTGAAAAAAATGAACAATAACGATACACAACTCGAAGTTATTCCGAACGGTGAACACAGATGAATGATTATTATCAAGTGAAAAATTAAATAGTGACAAATACCGAATGAAATTACTGAATGATAATGGTCGAATTACAACCGGGTATTACATACCCCCCCTTAAAAAGAGTTTCGTCCTCGAAACTAAGGGTAAACAACTCGGGATATGAACTATCCCTCATGATCTGAAAACAATAATGTCCAAATAGTTCTCGGGACCAAATCAATCGCACGCCCAAGTCCCCAAGACTTGACGTCTCGGATCACAGTGAACGATTTGCCAAATTATCACGAAGTCTTGAGTACAACGCCAAAGGGATGAATTCTCAACAAATGATCCAAATCTCAAGGTTCTCGAACATGATCAAAACAAAATAGATCAACAATAAATGATCCACAGTCACGATACATTAATACGGATAGATCTACACAGTCATCCAAAAACAAGGTTACATCTCAAATGTACCCAACATCGATATCCTTCCATATCATCGATCTCCTCTATCTCAACGATTTAAGGTAAACCCAAATCTGAACTCACCGCACAATATGATCCCGGAAGGTCACAAGAACAAAATGACCACAATGAATGATAATGAATCGAAATCCCACAAGGATTAAGAATGACTCACCGAGGTGAATTAATAAATTAATGAGTGATAGCTCCATGAAATGATTGGAACTGTCGTTCCTTGTGAATTGAATGATTAATCGATAATTATGAGTCCCAACATGATTGATATATATAATGAATGAATTATATGAATGAATGAACGACAATGAAATGAATGATTATCCCATTAACGAACAAGAATTAACTTGTTCAAATCGGTGATGAATGTCCTTACCTCTGGCCCTCGAGGCCTGATAGGGTCTCTTGGATGATGCACGGGATGGAGTAACGAAGTCTCTCGAGGCCCTTGAGTTCTCTTGAGATTTACTGGCACTAGAACTCCTGCAGTATTTATGACGGTGTCCCTGCCTCCCACACAGAAAACAATCAATGGCTGGCACCGTACACCAGGTACTAACGTGACCTGCTGAATCACAGTTAAAACAAACAACAGTCGAACTCGTCGCCTGAGAGGAAGATGCTATCCTAGCACGAAGACGACTAGAAAATGACCCCTTGGACGTCGGAGCCCGATGTCCTTCTGAACGAGCCGGCATTCTAGTCCTCTCACCCGAAGAAACTGAAGGATGCTTCTGAGTAAGCTCCTTGATCAAAAGCTCTGCTCCAAGAGCCTTCCCGATGAATTCGCTAAGTGAACTACAATTGTGATTGAACAACTACATTCTCAACTGCGGATTTAGCCTCTTGCTAAAATATTTGATCTTATCCGCCTCAGTACGGATAACTGACGAAGCAAACTGAAGTAGTCCCTGAAATTTCTCAGCAATGACAATAACACCCTCGTCCGCGATGGATTCGGGGTTCAAAACCTCTGACAACTTGGCTTCACGAAGTGGAGCCGGATAATACCTCTCTAACATGAGGGTCTTGAACTCACTCCAACCACAATCGCGATCGGTGGGTTTCACAGAAAGCCACCACGAATAAGCACCCTTAATCAAGTAATAAGCCGCTACTTCCATTTTACTCTCTTCCGGACACTAAACCATGTCGAAGAGTTTATCAAAATGCTCAAGCCAATGAACAATATCAGCTGGTTCCGACGAACCCTCAAAAGTAGGCGGCCTCTGACGAGAGATATCGCCAACAATCTGATTCACTACTCCAGTCTGTCCATGAAACGGAACTGAATCCACTGCAAAGTGGACCATGAACCATCGAGGTCTGCATGGTCTCCACTATCCGCGTCATATGAGTCATCTGGGCCATCATGCCCTGCATAAATATGAATGGGTCAACCCGAACACCTTCCGAGTGAGCTGCTTCTCAGATACGACTCCCTGGCGGTGAATGATTATCTGACAGTGAATGAGTAGCATATCTATCTGATGAACACAAGCTAACCCTCGCATCCGCGCAGGCGTTCATACGAGATCCCGGGTTCTGGTCCGTACCGCGGCCTCTTCCCCTGCGTCCTCGGATATCTCTATCCATACTGGAGCAGGAAAGCCACATGATAATTATAGATCTCGTATGAATATCGCATTATGATTACGAGACGGAATGATAACAATGAGCATAGATGCTCTAACACAATGAATGCATTAATAATGCAATAAAACGATCGTCGACATGACGTCGGAATACGATAAGATCGCATGAAAGATCAAGTGAGGTGACAAGACTATCTGATGACATTCCTGAAATGATTACCTTGAACAGGTTAACAAGGTTGAAAATTTGATTCACAAGATCAACAACTGAACCGTGAGATGGACTGGATGGTTAATGAATTAATTGAACAGTGAGATTGACTGAGTGATAATGAATTAACTGAGCGATGAGATTGATTGAGTGATGAATGAATCAACTGAGCGATGAGATTAACTGAGTGATGAATGAATTCACTGATCAATGAGATTGACTGAGTGATGAATAAATTGACTGAACAATGAGATTGACTGAGTGATTAATGAATTAATATGAACAATGAGATTGACTAAGTGATGAAGGAATTGACTGAGTGATGAATGAATTAACCGAGTGATGAATGATATTGACTAAGTAATGAATGAATTAATTGAACAATGAGATTAACTGAGTGATGAATGATATTGACTGAGTGATGAATGAATTAACTGAGTGATGAATGAATTAACTGAGTGATGAATGATATTGACTAAGTGATGAGATCAAAATGATGATTGAGGATTATTAACTGATGAATGAGTTGATCCTTAATGCTTACACGAGTGACACGTGCTCCAAAACAATTAGTCATGAATCAATCATAACACTAATATCACATATAGGTTTCAACAAAGCATGAACAATTAATGACATGATGAATGTATGAACATAAAGAGAATCGAGTCCTTACACAGGTCATACGAAGCTTCGAGGTCTCACGATACTACTCCCAACTGACGACGACTCGATGAATGAATGACTCGTGCAGTCGTACTAATATTACGACTCACAAAACCCGACTGTCCAGATTGTCATAACCTGACAGTCCCACTACTACCGCATCGGTAGAGCCACATAACTCACATATCAGGGTATCTCACAACCCAAACTCTCTGATACCATCTTCTGTAACACCCCAAAATCCTATTGGGTTATTACAGTGCCGTGGACCCCATGCCAGGAGATCCACTAGGCGAACATGACTAAAATACATTAAATTACACAATAAGGGAAAATCATAGTCCCTACCATGACATCCGACACAATATTCCGATAAGGAATTTCAACGACAAAAGTGGCCTACATGGCCAAAAATGAAATATAACAACATCCACGAACATCTGTTCGGGTAATACAACACGACAACAACTGACAAGACTGGAGTACACTCCAACTGACTGACCGACAATGAACAACTCGGACTAGTATCGCTCGAATGCCTCGTCGCCATCGTCATGCCCCTGTGTCTCAACTCTCTCCTCGCAAGCACCTAAAACATGAAAACATGTTCCGCCGCCACGGGGTCAGTCATCCAGATAATGAACATCAAATACATGTATAACATGATATGTATCCAAAGGCAGAATGAAACGGTACAATGATAATAATAATACGAGATGCTCACAAACCGAGGTAAGAACCGAGCATTCGCGAAATACTATGCCCACGGCATACTATTAATACCTGTTAGACAGGTTAGAACATAAGTGCCCAACGGCGAATCATAATCACATAATACCACAATGAATTACACGACATGAACCAAACCAGGACTGAATTAATTATGAATCACAATGCCCGAAGACTCTAATAAAATTACCAGGACAAAAATAAAGGCTTGAAAGCCACTCAGCCAAAGCTGTCAAATCATCACAATCACATGAAGCCAAAACAGCCCGCAGCTGTTATTGATTAGGGCCAAAGCCACGGCACGAAGCCGTATCACCATTAGGGCCGAAGCCAAGGCACGAAGCCGTACCACAATTAGGGCCGAAGCCACGGCACGAAGCCGTATCACCATTAGGGCCGAAGCCACGGCACGAAGCCGTATCACCATTAGGGCCAAAGCCACGGCACGAAGCCGTATCACCATTAGGGCCGAAGCCACGGCACGAAATCGTATCACAATGAATGATAGTGTGCTGCCTTGAGTCGGCCAACACGATGACAGTAACACACGGATAGGCACCGTCCTCGACAGTCCCAATTCAACACCTCGATTGCCTTAGGATGGCCAACCGATAACAATGATGCAGCGGATGATTCCATGAATGATTGAGCGCTTCGATTGACTTAGAATGGCCAATCGCTACGAATGATACGATGAATGATTGAATACCTCGATTACCTTAGCACGGTCAATCGATAACAATGATATGGTGAATGATTGAACATTTCGACTTGCCTGAGAACAGCCAATCGATGACAATGATACGAAGGATGCCTCAGCACCTTTAATCGGTGACCGAAGACAAAGATGAGAAATGAATACGCCAATGCCTTTAATCGGCCAATACAGTTTTAATGACAACCCCAACAGGAATAAAAATGATCTGAACGATGTCTTAGATTGACATCAATATTAACAATAATCGATACATCGATACCGCGAACCGGCTATCGACAATGACATTAATAACGAGTATCACAATGCCTTGAACCGGCCATTAACGGACAATAATAAATATTTGGCATAGTTGCCGAAAGGTATCGTATCAAACGATCTCTAAATATCAATGAATTCATGAAGAGACTAAGTCTCGGAATGATACAACACATTCATACACATATATGATAACATTAATCTCATTGACTAGTACAAGTATAAAACTTGCCTCAAACCGAAGGCGAGAATGTACTTCCACGATCAATGATACGATATTTAATATTCCAATCGAAGAAGCTCCAATAAAAATCGACATCCACGACGATACAAATCCGCATGGCCATGCATCATTATACTTGGGAGAAAAGAATACGCGGATTGGAGTTACGTTGTTAATCGGAACAGGAGTAACGTAAAACTCGACGACGGAATCGGTCCGAAAGCATGAAAAATCGGCCAAGGCATGCTTGAAAGGGACCTCATTTGTCTTCATATCTTTCACAAGATAGTGAAGATCTCCTCCTTCCCCACCTCCTTTGAAAATCGGCCAAGACAAAATAAAAGACCCCATCTTCATATCTTATCAAGATCCATGAAGATCATGTCCTAAATAAATCTCCCAAACCTCCCCACAAAATCGGCCGAAATCTCCCATGGATAAAGACTTTCATCAAGTCTTTTTCAACATGTCAAAGTCATACACACTACATTCCAAGATACTTGAAGATTGTCCAAAATCTTGCCTTCCCCACACCACATTTCGGCCGAACATGAGGAAGATTGGTGGCTCGTTTTTTTCTTGTTGTTTTTGTATCATTATCCTTGTATACTACTATATATAGTAGTCCATTTGGTGATTGTAAGATATCTGGAAAGTAATAAACCTTGTATTTCTTTGAAATATACGTTGAACGAGTTCAACAAACTTTAGTTATTGTTTCGACGTGTCTCGAGATTTTAACTTGATCAATTCTCAATAGGTCTTGGGAAGAGATTACCCTTTTATCGAGTTATAGGTCTAGTTCGATAAAACACATCAAACTCCGTATATCATACTACCTCACGGCCGAATCCCATTAAATTCGTCCACCCCCTTGTAATTTTGATCAATATTGTGAACGTAATAATCTTCCGTTGTGTTTTATACGCATTACTTACGTAATTCGTATCATAAGTGGTATCAGAGACATTTGTCTCACAGTTCTCGACATTACTCAAGAAGATGGCTTTCACCGATGAAGAAGTAGCACAACTACGTGACGTCCTTCGCGGCTTACCGGAGCCCAGAATCCATGCACGACGAGGACATGACACCATGCATGCACCACGACATGCTGATGAATACAAGACCAGCGAACTTCCGGAGTTCGTAGGCGGCACCGATCCCGAGGTTTATTTGGAGTGGGAAAGAAAAATTGAACGAATGTTTGAGTTCAAGGATCTCAATGACGAGGTACGTTGCAAGTACGCGATTCTCAAACTTGGAAAGGGAGCTTCCCTTTGGTTTGAGCGAATGAAGACACAAAGAATTCGTCTTTAAAAGAGAAGATACGTTCGTGGGATTCCCTAAAAAGGAAACTACGAAAAAGATATGTCCCGGCTACACACAAGTTAAGCTTGTATCGAAAAATTTCTGACCTCACGCAAGGAAAGCTAAGTGTCGAGGAGTACATCGAGGAGTTTGAAAACTTATCCTTGATGGGAGAACTTGAAGAAAGCGAAGAATTGCGGATGTCCCGTTTCCTACGAGGTTTGAACAAAAATATTGCTAATTCCGTGGAACTCTACCCCTATTCCGACTTTGATACTTTATGCGGACTTTGCATAAAGCTGGAAAATCAAAACAAGACTAAACTTTCTAAACCCGAATTCCCATCTAAATACGGAAATACCAACTTTGGCGCGAGTTCTAGCTCGTTTCCAAAAACTGTCACCACAAGTCCACCCGTTACTATCATCCCAAAAACTCCTATCACCCCAAAAGAAACAAGCCTATCTAAAGTCCGGTGTTTCAAATGTCAAGGATTTGGACACTATCAAAGTGCTTGTCCAAATCGGAGGATTGTGACGTTACGAGAAGCCATAGCCGCCCGAGAAGAATTACTAGCCGAAGAAGAAAGAGTTGGAGACGTTTTTAACTTAGAAGCTGACGAAAAAGAAGAAGAATGCGAGGCATACGATGCCCCGAACTATGACACGAACCTTGTCCTTCGCATGTTACAAACGAAGGCAGCCCCAAGTGACGAAGAACAACGAGACCAAATCTTCCACACGAAGTGTCGTGTCGGAAATAAATGGTGTAGCTTGATCATTGACGGTGGAAGTTGTACAAACGTGGCATCAAGCGAGATGATCTCAAAACTCGGTTTGATCACCACGGCCCATCCTAAGCCGTATGCACTCCATTGGCTCGATGATGGAAACAAGGTGAAAGTATCAAGGCAAGTGAAGGTCGGACTCACCATGGGTTCGTATGGCGATGATATTACATGCGATGTACTACCGATGGACGCATGTCACGTGTTTTTTTTTTTTTTTTTTGGGAAAAGTCAATTGCATAAATAAAAGAAGAGTGGCCAAGAAAGGCTGGCCAATACCCGACAACCATATAGAATGGTGCACCAAACAACGTAACAAATAGCAAAAGTAGGAAAACAAAGCCTACGAACAAATGGCTACCAAAGCTACAAAGCCTAGAAAGATACAAACAAAAGAGGAACTACCAAGCTATCCTCCAAATACGACGAAGAGCCACAGTAGATAGAGAACGAGCGGGCCATCTATGAGAGATAATATCACGAACAAGACCTATCCCCTGGAAAGTAACCGAATGAGGATCTCGACGGCTCTGGCCAAACCTCCTCTCGTTCCTCTCCTGCCAAATCAAATAGACCAACGCAGCAAGAAGAATACGGTAAGCCACGTTGACCACGTGCTTACCCCTCCACCTCCTAGCAGCCCACAATACCCCCGAGCTCCACACAGAGTGAGGCCAACGAAAGCGGACGGCCCTCCTAGCAATAGAAATACACCTCCTAGAATAAGGGCACTGAAAGAATAGGTGGGAGTGCGTCTCTACCGCCAAACCACAAAGGACACAAATCCCATCAATATGCTGAAGCCAAGGCTTATCCATAGTCGATAACCGCTCCTGAATAGCCAACCAGAGGATGAAAGAGTGTCTCGGGATCTTTCCCGGTCCGTGCAAGAGCGGAGCCCAAGGAACAGGGGGCGAATAACCTCTGAGGAACCGAAGAGCAGAAGAGGATGAAAAAATCCCCGAACTAAGCGGTCTCCATAAAACGCGATCCTGACCCCCATTAATATGAGGCAAAGCGTATAATGCAAAAGCTCGGGCCTATCCACCACCGGCCACTCCCAAGAACCCTCAACAATAACCGAATGAAGCCTAGCACCCACGTCGATGCCGGACCACAGAGGAGCTCTAGGAACGGAATGCCTAATCACACCCATAGAATGCCAGGGGTCCGACCACAAGAAGAAGGATGAGCCATCTCCAATGGAATACTGAAATGCTCCCATAACAAGGGGACGATTTGAAGCCGACGCCAATACCAAGTCAAGTGAGAAACACTAAGGTCCCGTAAAGAACAACTGCGCAACCTAAAAGTCCGAATCCAATTAACCTGCACGAACGATTAGAGCCCGTGATAAGAGCCCGGATATGACGAGCCATCGGCCCGATTCGGAGCCTCAGCGGAATGATGCCACGGCCCCCACAATCCACATCCAAGCAAACCTTAGCCCAGGCCACCTTGGCGAGGCCCGAATCATGAGAACCTCGCCAGAGGAACCGCCTGAAACGTTTCTCAATCAAAGAGAGAACGCCCTTAGGCAAAATAAAACTACCAGCCCAATAAATATGTAAAGAAGATAAGACAGAGCGAATAAGCTGGCACCGACCGCCATGGAAAGAGCAAGATTTAGCCCACGAACTCGACGACCATCAATCGAATCAATCAAAGGGGAACACATAGCAATTGTCACTTTGAAGTAATCAAGGAACTCCCAAATACCTCACAGAAGTCGACCTAATTGAAACCCTAACAACCGCTAACTGGGCCCCCTGCACCTGAGCACTAGCTGAAAGAAAGATATTACTCTTACTCGGGTTGGCCCGTAGTCCAGAAAGGGAAGCAAAGATCTCAATACTTTTCTTAAGAACACCGACAGAGACAACATCAGGATTACAGAAAAGGAGGAGGTCATCGGCAAAAGCAAGCATGAAGGTGCGTGTAGCCAAACACTTCGGTGGAATCGAACCCGAGTCCGAGCGATCTCATGGGCGATAATACCATGGAGGACCTCCATAACAATAACAAAAAGATACGGAGAGATAGGGTCACCCTGCCTCAGCCCCCTACGGCCCCTAAAGATACCCTCAGCATCCCCATTCAAGGAGATCGAGTAAGCCGGAGTGGTGATACACTCCCTGACCCAAGCAATAAACGTCTGGTGGAACCCCATACATTGCAGAGCAATCAAAACAAAATCCCATTCAACAGTGTCGTAAGCTTTCATAAGATCAACATTAAAGACACACCGACTCGGCATCCCTCTTTGCCCATAACCATGAAGAAGCTCCTGGGCGAGAAGGATATTATCACTAATCCTTCTCCCAGGAATGAAAGCAGTCTGAGCTGGATCAATCAAGGAATCAAGGCAATCACGCATACGATGGACCATAATCTTAGAAATAGCCTTATATAAAAGGTTACAACAAGAAATCGGTCTAAAATCAGACATGCTCCTCGGCAAAGCAACTTTAGGAACAAGAGAAATAAGGGTAGTATTGATCTGCTTGACGAATAGACCCGAGGAGAAAAAATGTTTAATAGCGTAAGTAATCTCACCCCCAACAATCGGCCAGGCTCGTCGATAAAAAGCGGCATTAAACCCATCAGGGCCTGGGGCCGAATTCATATCGAACCCAAAGAAAACAGAACGAACCTCCTCATCAGAAACAGGTCTGATCATATGTAACGCAACATCAGGAGGAAGAGAAGAAGAGACAAAGGGTCTCACCTGATTGTACGAAATAGGCTGAACCCGATCCGAAGAACCCAATAACCTCTCATAGAACCCAACTACCTCATCCCGGATGAGAACAGGATCTGACAGCTCAATGCCAGCCTCAGAAACCAGCCTAAAAATCCGCGAACGAGCCCTCCTAGAGGCAACCCTCCGGAAGAAGAAAGCAGAACACTGGTCCCCATCCTTGAGCCACGCTAGCTTGGCCTGCTGTCGAGCGAGACTGCTCCGGGAAACAATGGAAGAGAACACCCACTGCAACACCCTTCTAAGCGTAAAGCGAGTCGACAAAGGAAACTCTCTAAGGATAGATCAAAGAGAAGGAAAGCCGACTGAAGCCACATTAATAGCCAAGTCCCCTTTCCTCTTCCTCATAGCGAAAAACATGCTTAAGGGCATCTAACTTCCGGCAAATCGCATAGAAGGGGGCTCCACAATAAGATGATGCCAAATACCAAAGACAAGCAGAAAGTCATCGACCGCCGAAAGTTATCAAACTGAACATCTTACCCCTACGACGGGCAAGCTACCAATACCAAAGATAAGCGGGCTATGATCAGAGGTCCGAGGCAAATCGCATGTATAGGAGTAGTCAGAATGAGAAATAAACCACTGCGGATTACCCAGGACTCTATCTAACCGTTTCCACAAGGATCTAGGAGAAGGGCTCTTATTATGCCACGAGAACCAGGAGCCCAACATCGGAAGCGTCTCTAGATCAGCACGCTGACAGAAGTCCCTGAACTCCAACATAGGGAGCTCATCATCATGATGAGTCACCTCTCCACCTAAGATCTCGCTACAATCCAAAACAGCATTAAAGTCGCCCATAATCACCCAAGGCTCGCTAACATGCAGAACAGAAAAATCAGTCAAGTACTGCCAAAGAAGCCTCCTCTGGATAGCATCATTAGAACCATAAGCAAAAGTAACTAGGAAACTGGACGAGTCAATAAGCGAAATAATCCGGCAGTGAATAAGCTGAGGATCAATAGCAATAATATCAACAGAGACCACGCCGGAATCCCAGCCCAGCCAAATCCGCTTACCCGGCCCGTTTCCATAATCAAAAAACCACTGCCACGAAGCATTAACCAGAGAAGCAATATGCCTCGAGTTAAGACCTTGGTTATTTGATCGGGACGTACTACATCGAGGGAGGAGTAACGAGTATGAGTTACGTGACAAAGGTAAAAAAATTGTTCTTAAACCTATGTCACCTCAAGCTATCCGGACGATGAGTTCAAAAAAAGTCGAAGGACCGAAACTTACGATGTTTGCAAACGAGAAGGAAGTCGAACACGCCATTGACGATGGCGAACGTGTTTATTTGATGATGATCAAAGAGGTCCGAAATCTTGCCACCAAATCACACCATGAAGAAGAGATAGATGCACTATTACACGAGTTTTCGGACGTATTTCCCGAAGACTTGCCGGTAGGATTACCACCTATCCGCGGAATTGAACACCAGATTGATCTTATACCGGGAGCTCCATTACCGAACAAAGCAACAGATCGTTGTAATCCCGAAGAAACCAAAGAACTACAACGTCAAATTGATGAACTCATGAATCACGGATATGTCCGAGAAAGTTGAAGTCCGTGTGCGGTTCGATTCTACTTGTACCAAAAAAGACGGATCATGGCGAATGTGTATTGTGAAAGAGCCGTGAATAACATCACCGTCAAGTATCGGTTCCCCATCCCGAGACTAGACGACATGCTGGACGAGTTACATGGCTCGGTTATATTTTCCAAAGTTGATTTACGGAGCGGATACCATCAAATCCGCATGCGAGAGGGAGACGAATGGAAAACGGCGTTTAAAACAAAGAATGGACTTTACGAATGGGTTGTGATGCCATACGGCCTCACCAACGCCCCGAGCACTTTTATGAGGTTGATGAACGAGGTTCTCAAACCTTTCTTGGGAAAGTTTGTTGTCGTATACTTGGATGACATTTTGATTTACAGTCGATCCGTAGAGGAGCATCTCGAACATTTGCGGTACGTATTTGAGACGCTAAGGGAACAAAAACTTTATGGAAAACGGGAGAAGTGTACTTTCCTAGTCGAGAGTCTTGTCTTTCTCGGCTATGTTGTTTCGAAAGAAGGAGTTTCGGTCGACCAAGAGAAGATCGCGGCAATCAAGTCGTGGCCGACCCCAAAGACAATCACGGAGGTACGATCATTTCATGGCCTCGCTTCTTTTTACCGACGATTCATACGGGACTTTAGCACCATCTCCAGCCCGATCACGGAATGTCTAAAAAAAGGAACCTTTGCATGGAACGAGGCGGCCCAAAAGGCTTTTGAAAAATTAAAACGGAAGTTATGTGAAGCGCCGATTTTGACGTTACCCGATTTTTCACAACCGTTTGAGGTGGAATGCGACGCTAGCGGAGTTGGAATCGGGGCAGTACTTATTCAAAGAGGCCGTCCCATCGCCTATTTTTCGGAGAAGTTAAGTGGCGCCCGAGTGAATTATTGTACTTACGATAAGGAGTTCTATGCTATCGTGAGAGCACTCGATCATTGGAGTCACTATTTACGTTCGAAGCATTTCGTGTTACATTCGGATCACGAGTCGTTGAAATACATCAACGGACAAAGCAAGCTAAGCCCGAGACATGCAAAATGGGTGGAATTTCTACAATCTTTTCACTTTTCATCCAAGTACAAAGACGGGAAGAGTAATATAGTGGCGGATGCACTATCAAGACGGTATGCCTTACTGTCGATCCTAGATGTTCGTTTGTTGGGGTTCGAGACTTTGAAAGATCATTACAGCGACGATTTGGACTTCGGGGAAATTTTTAACCGTTGTAAAACAGCCCCGTACGAGGAATTTGTGTTACAGGATGGCTTTCTCTTCAAAGGGAATAAATTATGTGTGCCGAGACATACAATTCGGGAATTGCTAGTTCGGGAGGCGCACGGAGGAGGGCTAGCCGGTCATTTCGGCTCGGCCAAGACTGTAGAAGTGCTAAAAGAACATTTCTTTTGGCCAAAGATGTATGGTGACGTAAGCACAATCGTGAGTAAATGCGTCACTTGTCACATGATGAAAAGTTCGTTCAAGTCAAGTACATACATGCCGTTGCCAATACCGTTACGACCGTGGGAGGATGTCTCGATGGATTTTATTGTGGCTTTACCTCGTACTCAACGAGGCAAAGACTCGATCATGGTGGTCGTCGACCGTTTTTCGAAAATGGCTCACTTTATAGCATGCCACAAAACCGATGATGCAAGCAATGTGGCGGACTTGTACTTCCGGGAAGTAGTTCGTTTACACGGAGTTCCAAAAACTATCGTGTCGGATCGAGATTCCAAATTTCTGAGTTACTTCTGGAATACTTTATGGAGAAAAGTGGGTACTAAACTCCTATTTAGTACTTCACATCACCCGCAAACCGATGGACAGACCGAGGTGACTAATCGAACCTTGGGAGCATTATTGCGAGGATTGGTGAATAAAACACAGAAGGATTGGGACGTTAAACTTGCTCATGCGGAGTTCGCATACAACCGATCACCCGGTTATGCCACGGCCCATTCACCTTTTGAAGTAGTATACGGATTAAATCCGCACTTGCCATTGGACTTGATTCCCTTGCCGAGCAACGAGTTGGTTCACAAAGACGCCGAAGCAAAACTCAAATCAATGGTGAAGTTACATGAAAAGATACGGGAACGAATTAAAGAAGTAAATGAAATATGCAAACGGAAGTCGAACAAAAATAAAAAAGCGAGATTATTTGATGTTGGCGACTTAGTTTGGATACATTTGAGAAAAGAAAGATTCCCAAGCAAACGGAAGAACAAATTGATGCCGAGAGCCGAAGGTCCGTACAAAATTGTGGAAAAAGTGAACGACAACGCATACAAAGTCGAACTTCCGGGCGAATACGGAGTACACGCGACATTCAACGTAGGTGATCTCTCGCCCTACCTTAACGACGATGGCATTACGGAATTGAGGTCAATTCCTTTCAAAGAAGGAGGGAATGATACGATATTTAATATTCCAATCGAAGAAGCTCCAATAAAAATCGACATCCACGACGATACAAATCCGCATGGCCATGTGATACGATATCTAATATTCCAGTCGAAGAAACTCCGATAAAAATCGACATCCATGATGATGCAAATTCGCATGGCCATATCATGCTTGAAAGGGACATATCTTGACCTCATATCTTTACAAAATAAAGAAGTGATTCCCTCCTTCCCCACCTTGTCACATACGGCCGAACCAAATGGATGGAGTGAAGATTTTCTTCATCATGTCACTATCCCTCATTTCATTGTCACCATGTAGTTCCAAGGAGGAGAATATCACAAATCTTCACCAAATAAGGTGGGATCGGCCGAACCAAAGGCATGGGAAGAGTGGTGTCTTGTTCTACTTCATGTCACCATCAAAGACCAAAACAACTTCATGTCCCTTTCACCTAATAACACCAAGAGATTTGATATCTCAATCCTTGTGATTTTCGCCGATTAGGTGTTGTTAGGAAGTTTCCTTTTCGTTTTGTTGTATTTCCTTTCGGTTGTAAACTACTATATATAGTAGTGTTCGTTGTACTTGTAAAGCATCGAGAATCATAATAAACTTTGTATTTCCTTTGAAATATACGTTGAACGAGTTCGACAAACCTTAGTTATTGTTTCGACGAGTTTGAGATTTTAACTTTAATCAATTCTCAAAAGGTCTTGGGAAGCGATTACCCTTTTATCGAGTTATAGGTCTAGTTCGATAAAAACACACCAAACTCCGTACATCTTACTCATCACGGCCGAATCCCACATAAAATTCGTCCATCACCTTTGTAATTTCGATCCATATTGTAAACGTGTTAATCTTCCGTTGTGTTTTATACGTATTACTTACGTAATTCGTATCATAAGTGGTATCGAGACACTTGTCTCACAGTTCTCGACATCATGAAGAAAATGGCATTCACCGATGAAGAAGTAGCACAACTACGTGGCGTTCTTCGTGGCTTGCCGAGCCAGAATCCATGCACGACGAGGACATGACACCATGCATGCACCACGGCATGCGGATGAATACAAGACCGGCGAACTTAGGAGTTCGTAGGCGACCTTGATCTGAAGTTTATCTGGAGTGGGAAAGAAAAATTGAACGAATGTTTGAGTTCAAGGAGCTCAATGACGAGGTACGTTGCAAGTACGCGATTCTCAAACTTGGAAAGGGAGCTTCCCTTTGGTTTGAGCGAATGAAGACGCAAAGAAGTCGTGCCGGAAAAGAGAAGATACGTTCGTGGGATTCCCTAAAAAGGAAGCTACGAAAAAGATATGTCCCGGCTACACACAAGCTAAGTCTCATGCAGAAAATTTCTGACCTCACGCAAGGAAAGCTAAGTGTCGAGGAGTACATCGAGGAGTTTGAAAACTTATCCTTGATGGGAGAACTTGAAGAAAGCGAAGAATTGCGCATGTCCCGTTTCCTACGAGGTTTGAACAAAAATATTGCTAATTCCGTGGAACTCTACCCCTATTCGGACTTCGATACTTTATGCGGACTTTGCATAAAGTTGGAAAATCAAAACAAATCCAAACTCTCTAAACCCGAATTCCCACCTAAATACGGAAATACCAACTTGGGCGCGAGTTCTAGCTCGTTTCCAAAACCTGTCACCACAAGCCAGTCCGTTACTACCATTCCAAAAACCCCTACCACACCAAAAGAAACGAGCCTATCTAAAGTCCGATGTTTCAAATGTCAAGGATTTGGACATTATCAAAGTGCTTGTCCAAATCGGAGGATTGTAACGTTGCGAGAAGCCATAGCCGCCCGAGAGGAATTATTAGCCGAAGAAGAAAGAGTTGGAGACGTTTTTAACTTAGAAGCTGACGAAGAAGAAGAATGCGAGGCATACGATGCCCGAACTATGACACGAACCTTGTCCTTCGCATGTTGCAAACGAAGGCCTGAGTGACGAAGAACAACGAGACCAAATCTTTCACACGAAGTGTCGTGTCGGAGAGAAATGGTGTAGCTTGATCATTGACGGTGGAAGTTGTACAAACGTGGCATCAAGCGAGATGGTTTCAAAACTCGGCTTGGTCACCACGGCCCATCCTAAGCCGTATGCACTCCATTGGCTCGATGACGGAAACAAAGTGAAGGTTTCAAGACAAGTGAAGGTCGGACTCACCATGGGTTCGTATGACGATGACATTACTTGCGATGTACTACCGATGGACGCATGTCACGTGTTATTAGGAAGACCTGGTTATTTGATCGGGACGAACTACATCGAGTGAGGAGTAATGATTATTATCTACTAGACAAAGGTAATAAAATTGTCCTTAAACCTATGTCACCTCAAGCTATCCGGACGATGAGTTCGAAAAAAGTCGAAGGGCCGAAACTTACGATGTTTGCAAACGAGAAAGAAGTCGAACACGCCATTGACGATGGCGAACGTGTTTACTTGATGATGATCAAGGAGGTCCGAAATCTTGCCACCAAATCGCAAAATGAGGAGGAGATAGATGCACTATTACATGAGTTTTCGGACGTATTTCCCGAAGACTTGCCGGTAGGATTACCACCTATCCGCGGGATTGAACACCAGATTGATCTTATACCGGGAGCTCCATTACCGAACAAAGCGGCGTATCGTTGTAATCCTGAAGAAACCAAAGAACTACAACGTCAAATTGATGAACTCATGAATCACGGATATGTCCGAGAAAGTTTAAGTCCGTGTGCGGTTCCAGTTCTACTTGTGCCAAAAAAAGACGGAACATGGCGAATGTGTATTGACAGTAGAGCCGTGAATAACATCACCGTCAAGTATCGGTTTCCCATCCCGAGACTAGACGACATGCTGGACGAGTTACATGGCTCGGTTATATTTTCCAAAGTTGATTTACGGAGCGGATACCATCAAATCCGCATGCGAGAGGGAGACGAATGGAAAACGGCGTTTAAAACGAAGAATGGACTTTACGAATGGGTTGTGATGCCATTCGGCCTCACCAACGCCCCGAGCACCTTTATGAGGTTGATGAACGAGGTTCTAAAACCTTTCTTGGGAAAGTTTGTTGTCGTGTACTTAGACGACATTTTGATCTACAGTCGGTCCGTAGAAGAACATCTCGAACATTTGCGGTACGTGTTTGAGACGCTAAGGGAACAAAAGCTTTATGGAAAACGGGAGAAGTGTACTTTCCTAGTCGAGAGTCTTGTCTTTCTCGGCTATGTTGTTTCAAAAGACGGAGTTTCGGTCGACCAAGAGAAGATCGCGGCAATCAAGTCGTGGCCGACCCCAAAGACAATCACGGAGGTACGGTCATTTCATGGCCTCGCTTCTTTTACCGACGATTCATACGGACTTCAAAGACTATATCCAGTCCTATCACGGAGTGTCTGAAAAAGGGAACCTTTGCTTGGAACGAGACGGCCCAAAAGGCTTTTGAAAACTTAAAGGGAAAATTATGTGAAGCGCCGATTTTGACGTTGCCCGATTTTTCACAACCGTTTGAGGTAGAATGCGACGCTAGCGGAGTTGGAATTGGGGCAGTGCTCATTCAGAGAGGCCGTCCCATTGCCTATTTTTCGGAGAAGCTAAGTGGCGCCCGAGTGAATTATTGTACTTACGACAAGGAGTTCTATGCGATCGTAAGAGCACTCGATCATTGAGTCATTATCTGCGTTCAAACATTTCGTGCTACATTCGGATCACGAGTCGTTGAAATATATCAACGGACGAGTAAGCTAAGCCCGAGACATGCAAAATGGGTGGAATTTTTACAATCTTTTCACTTTTCATCCAAATACAAAGACGGGAAGAGTAATGTAGTGGCGGATGCCTTTGTCGAGACGGTATGCCTTCTGCTCGATGCTAGATGTTCGTTTGTTGGGATTCGAGACTTTGAAAAATCACTACAACGATTTGGACTTCGGGAAATTTTTAACCGTTGTAAAACGGCCCGTCTGAGGAATTTGTTTTACAGATGGCTTTCTTCAAGGGGAATAAATTATGTGTGCCGAGACATACAATTCGAATTCTTTGGTTCGGGAGGCGCACGGAGGAGGACTAGCCGGACACTTCGGCTCGACCAAGACTGTAGAGGTGCTAAAAGAACATTTCTTTTGGCCGAAGATGTATGGTGACGTCAGCACAATCGTGAGCAAATGCGTAACTTGTCATATGATGAAAAGTTCGTTCAAGTCGAGTACATACATGCCGTTGCCGATACCGTTACGACCGTGGGAGGATGTCTCGATGGATTTTATTGTGGCTTTACCTCGTACTCAACGAGGCAAGGACTCGATCATGGTAGTCGTCGACCGTTTTTCGAAAATGGCTCACTTTGTCGCGTGCCACAAAACCGATGATGCAAGCAATGT
Source organism: Orobanche coerulescens (assembly GCA_033398695.1). Classification (NCBI taxonomy): domain Eukaryota; kingdom Viridiplantae; phylum Streptophyta; class Magnoliopsida; order Lamiales; family Orobanchaceae; genus Orobanche; species Orobanche coerulescens. The sequence goes on along the minus strand of CM065812.1, from coordinate 57,250,057 downwards.
GGCGGACTTGTATTTCCGGGAAATAGTTCGTTTACACGGAGTTCCAAAAACTATCGTGTCGGATCGAGATTCCAAATTTCTGAGTTACTTCTGGAATACTTTATGGAGGAAAGTCGGTACTAAACTCCTATTCAGTACTTCACATCACCCGCAAACCGACGGACAGACCGAGGTAACTAATCGAACCTTGGGAGCATTATTACGAGGGTTGGTAAATAAAACTCAGAAAGATTGGGACGTTAAACTTGCTCATGCTGAATTCGCATACAACCGATCACCTGGTTATGCCACGGCCCATTCACCTTTTGAAGTGGTATACGGATTAAATCCGCACTTGCCATTGGACTTGATTCCCTTACCGAGCAACGAGTTGGTTCACAAAGACGCCGAAGCAAAACTCAAATCAATGGTGAAGTTACACGAAAAGATACGGGAACGGATTAAAGAAGTAAATGAAATATACAAACGGAAGTCGAACAAAAATAAAAAGGCGAGATTATTTGATGTTGGCGACTTGGTTTGGATACATTTGAGAAAAGAAAGATTCCCAAGCAAACGGAAGAACAAATTAATGCCGAGAGCCGAGGGTCCGTACAAAATTGTGGAAAAGGTGAACGACAACGCATACAAAGTCGAACTTCCGGGCGAATACGGAGTACACGCGACATTCAACGTAGGTGATCTCTCACCTTATCTTGACGACGATGGCATTGCAGAATTGAGGTCAATTCCTTTCAAAGACGGAGGGAATGATACGATATCTAATATTCCAGTCGAAGAAACTCCGATAAAAATCGACATCCATGATGATGCAAATTCGCATGGCCATATCATGCTTGAAAGGGACATATCTTGACCTCATATCTTTACAAAATAAAGAAGTGATTCCCTCCTTCCCCACCTTGTCACATACGGCCGAACCAAATGGATGGAGTGAAGATTTTCTTCATCATGTCACTATCCCTCATTTCATTGTCACCATGTAGTTCCAAGGAGGAGAATATCACAAATCTTCACCAAATAAGGTGGGATCGGCCGAACCAAAGGCATGGGAAGAGTGGTGTCTTGTTCTACTTCATGTCACCATCAAAGACCAAAACAACTTCATGTCCCTTTCACCTAATAACACCAAGAGATTTGATATCTCAATCCTTGTGATTTTCGGCCGATTAGGTGTTGTTAGGAAGTTTCCTTTTTTCGTTTTGTTGTATTTCCTTTCGGTTGTAAACTACTATATATAGTAGTGTTCGTTGTACTTGTAAAGCATCGAGAATCATAATAAACTTTGTATTTCCTTTGAAATATACGTTGAACGAGTTCGACAAACCTTAGTTATTGTTTCGAAGTTTGAGATTTTAACTTTAATCAATTCTCAAAAGGTCTTGGGAAGCGATTACCCTTTTATCGAGTTATAGGTCTAGTTCGATAAAAACACACCAAACTCCGTACATCTTACTCATCACGGCCGAATCCCACATAAAATTCGTCCATCACCTTTGTAATTTCGATCCATATTGTAAACGTGTTAATCTTCCGTTGTGTTTTATACGTATTACTTACGTAATTCGTATCACCATGCATCATTATACTTGGGAGAAAAGAATACGCGGATTGGAGTTACGTTGTTAATCGGAACAGGAGTAACGTAAAACTCGACGACGGAATCGGTCCGAAAGCATGAAAAATCGGCCAAGGCATGCTTGAAAGGGACCTCATTTGTCTTCATATCTTTCACAAGATAGTGAAGATCTCCTCCTTCCCCACCTCCTTTGAAAATCGGCCAAGACAAAATAAAAGACCCCATCTTCATATCTTATCAAGATCCATGAAGATCATGTCCTAAATAAATCTCCCAAACCTCCCCACAAAATCGGCCGAAATATCCCATGGATAAAGACTTTCATCAACTCTTTTTTCAAAATGTCAAAGTCATACACACTACAATCCAAGATACTTGAAGATTGTCCAAAATCATGCCTTCCCCACACCAAATTTCGGCCGAACATGAGGAAGATTGGTGGCTCGTTTTTTTCTTGTTGTTTTTGTATCATTATCCTTGTATACTACTATATATAGTAGTCCATTTGGTGATTGTAAGATATCTGGAAAGTAATAAACCTTGTATTTCTTTGAAATATACGTTGAACGAGTTCAACAAACTTTAGTTATTGTTTCGACGTGTCTCGAGATTTTAACTTGATCAATTCTCAATAGGTCTTGGGAAGAGATTACCCTTTTATCGAGTTATAGGTCTAGTTCGATAAAACACATCAAACTCCGTATATCATACTACCTCACTGCCGAATCCCATTAAATTCGTCCACCCCCTTGTAATTTTGATCAATATTGTGAACGTAATAATCTTCCGTTGTGTTTTATACGCATTACTTACGTAATTCGTATCAATCAACGTCCTTAATGAAATTATCGGCCGCTCGAACAACCTTAAATAATACAATTACCAACAATCAATTCAATATACGAAGCAAACACGAATATAACGAACTCAAAACGTCGATACGATTAAACCAAGTTCATTGAGGCATTATATCGAACACTTTGTGGCCAAACTTCGATTGATTATAACCAAACCTCAATAATACCAACATTAAATCCCCAAGAAGTGTTTCAAACCAACAAAACATCTTCAATACGATCAATAATCCATTATGAATATCCAAAATCGGGATTACAACAACGATTAATCGAAAACCCCCAAATCCAACTCAATATTCAAAGTGTTCTTGAATAATTCTTCAATAATCCAATGAATAATCAAACATATCCATAATCATGTGTATTTCACTTCATACAATATGATCTTAACATCCAAAACATCATATCTCAAAACAAAAACGAAATCCAAGATGTTGGAGAAATTACCTTTGAAGATCCAAGTACTTTAATCCGATGAAATCGCGTTAGATCGACAATCCGAGCTCCACAACCGAATGAAAATGATGAAAAATGAATACTCAAGTGGTTGATGATGAATATCCCCCCCCCCCCCTCAAGCCTTCTCTCTCGGATGAGTTGAAGAAGAATGGAAGAAATGAGTTCAAATCGCAGAAAAAACGCAATTATAGCGCTGACTGCTCTGTGTGCCGCGGCACAGGGCCAAAATTGCCCCCAGTGATCGGCAGTGTGCCGCGACCCGGGCGAATGTGCCGCGGCAGTGACTCGGCAGTGTGCCGCGGTCCTGCCGGCATGTGCCGCGGCTCACAGTACAGACGGGTCGGCCAGGACAATTGCAACACGAGTGTGCCGCGGCCCGGACGGGTGTGCCGCGGCAGTGTGCCGCGGCCCTGCCGGTATGTGCCGCGGCGCACAGTACAGGCTGCTCGGCCAAAAACTGGAACATGTGTGTACCGCGGCGCACACTCCTTGTGCCGCGACCCACACCCCCCTTGAGTCCTAAAATGATGAAAAATGATCCAGGAAGAGAATAAAAGCAATAGGAATCAATATTTGGGAAACAATAACACGAAATGGAAGTACGGAGACCCCAAAACGGTGGTTCCAAGCAATGATTACAAGGATTCGCCCAACAGAACACAATTCGAACAATGAGGAGATTAGAAATGACATGAACTCCAACGTCAACAACGACTAATGAATCAATAACCACCATCAAGATAATACTCTTGTCTCGATTCCCGAGTAAGGTTGAAAAAAATGAAGAATAACGATACACAACTCGAAGTTATTCCGAACGGTGAACACGGATGAATGATTATTATCATGTGAAAAATTAAATAGTGACAAATACCGAATAAAATTACTGAATGATAATGGTCGAATTACAACTGGGTATTACAAGTTGGTTATATTATATCATCTATAATAACAACTCATAATGTAATAATAATTATGAGAGAAAAGAATCTCCATACATTATTACAAAGACAAGACAATCACTACAACATGCAAAAGTGAGGAGCCATGTGAGGGGGGGTGGCCCATGGAGGAATTTTCCTAGAAACGAGCCGAATCACTCGGCTCGTGTACCGGACGTTCGTCAAACGAATCCGTTAAATACACTCCATTTAATCATCAATGTATTTATATAAATTAATTAATCCAATTAATTACTTATATCAAATACAAATATATTTCTCTAAGAAATATAATTTATGAATTAAATTAATTACGTGGTAACTTAATTTTAATTCATAAGACCGCTATTTGATTTATCCAATAAATTATAATTAGATATCCAATATCTAATATTAATAGAGAGATAATAAATTCACATTTATCCGTCAACGCTCCTAATGCGCGACTCTGTAGGTCCGTCTCAGCCGGCATTGGAAGGAACCAATGAGTGCGGGCAACACTTAGCCAGCCTAGCGGGCCGCACTGTAAACCCCGACTGAGAACGAATGAAGGGATCATTCCAGAACCATTATGTCGTGAATACTATATACGTATAGACCCTTAATCAGATGTCCCGATCAAGTCTTCGGGTCACGGTAAAGTCAAACCCTACTGTTGACTAAACTCTATACATGTGTTGATGCAAATCATGACCAACTGATCAATAGTGTATCTAATACTACTATATCAGAATGCTTTGGCCAAAGACTTATGATCTTATTTGCCATTAACCATATAGGACATTCGCCTGCTCACTAACAGGAGATAGAATCCTTTCTTGGCGTACAGTAAAGACTGCTACCTGTTCGTATAGTCCACACTTTGAGGTCGACTCAGCAATTAAGCAAATGAGTCCAACTACTCTAATGACAAACTAAACGTCACAGGCACATCTTCTACTGAACCCTCAAGTCAAAGGGCCACGTATACAATCACAACCTTTCGATTTGTCATCGACTCTCCGAGAGTAAATACCGTGTGACTGAATCGAGTATGAGTCGTGTTCGAGTATACTGGTCCTACCAATATACTTATAACTATGCTATCAATACATGCACATGTCCTAGCATCAATTATACAAGTCTTATTAAAACTTAATGCCCATTTAAGTTTATTGATTTGCGAACGATTTACGTAAATAAACTTTAAACGCTTCCAGTGCATTGTCTCTTATCCCATAACGAGAATGGAATGTTCGATTTATTTACATGGACTTCACTTCAATGTTTACCAAGTCAAGAATGCAATTAAAATACAATAAACAGTGATTGAATCGTATTGCCTTTTTAATAATTTTTCCATAATTACAAGTACAATGCCCCTACTCTCTCATCCCCTGAGTGGCATTCGAGGGCATATTCCTAACAGGTGAACCTCGTACTCCTCTCGGTCACGACAATAAATCAAAATGTCATCAATGAAGACAACCACGAACTGATCCAAATAGTTGATGAAAACCTGATTCATTAATTCCATGAATACCGCAGGTGCATTAGTTAACCCAAACGGCATTACCACGAACTCATAATGACCATAGCGTATTCTAAACGCCGTCCTCGCGATATCCGACTCTCAAATTCGCAACTGATTAATCCAGATCTTAAGTCGATCTTGGAAAATACTGAAGCTCCCTGAAGTTGATCTAAGAGATCATCAATACGGGGTAGAGGATACTTATTCTTGATCGCCACCCTGTTCAACTCCCGATAATCAATACACAAATGAAATGAACCGTCCTTCTTGACAAATTGATACGAAGCCGACTACTCCAAGCGAAGAAGATGAAGTAAGAATTGACGTAAAACACCTCGATCGCACTACAACCTACTTAGGCGAGAAAACAGAAACGAGGCACGGAGTTACCTTGATAGTCGGAATTGGAGTAACTTAAACAAAAGACAAGCAGCACCTTGGGGAGGGGAAAAGGATCAAGTGGCAACTAAACAAATAAAAGAATGTTCAGCTTTCTCTTACAAAAGCAGCAGGATTCTTGGCAAAAAGGGCGGCTTTCAACAAACAACTTGGAGGCAAAGACCCAGCTTTTACTTTTGTCCACAAGTGACATGAGGAACCTTTTTATTATCTTTTATTATTCTAAGCTCAGCTTGTATTAGTTTAAATTATCTTGTCATGCTGCTTTTGCCTATAAATAGTGGCAGTAGAGTTGTAATGGGGGATTATTGAATGTTGAAGAATTAAGAACACTTTGTGTTTTCCACAGTGAATGCTTTTCATCAAAACTTGGTTTTATTATTCGACGCGTTTGAATACTAATCGATTGATTCTCAATAGGTCTTGAGGAGAAATCACTTTATCAAATTATAGGTCTAATTTGATAAAACATCATTTATATCTTGTTTGATATTGTTTATTTTTCGATACGATTTGTATACTTGTCCGATATTTCGCATAAAGTGTCGTTCGATCCTTGAACTTATTTCCTATTTTAACTTTGTTTAGTCAAAACGTGTTGTTTCGAGTGTCATTGTTTGGAGGTGGGTATTTAGTCATTTTCAGTTGGCCAAATTCCTATCTGTTCTTTATCGAATTACCGTCTTCATCAATTATCGATATTGTTCTTTGTAGCGGCGGTTGTCACGATTCGACGATTTCTTGCCGATAGCTTCCGCTCGTCAAAAAGTCTTCCGCTGTATCGATAGCGAATTCGCATAACCAGTGAGAATTCGTATCATAAGTGGTATCGGAGCCACCCAAGTTCTTGATCTTTGGCATTATGGATCTCAACGACGCTGATTTCTTGGCAAAACTTCGTGACGCATTACGTGACGTACCAGAACAACGCGACCAGCGTTGGCAACCTAGGCGTGGTGACTATGAACGACCCTCACGCCATGTCGAAGAGTTCAAGGTGAACGAGCTTCCAGAGTTCGTTGGAGGGACAGGACCACGAAGTTTACGGAATGGGAACGAAAAATTGATCGTATGTTCGAATTTAAAGACCTTGACGATGAGAAAAGGTGTAAGTATGCAATTCTCAAGTTGGGAAAAGGAGCTTCACTTTGGTACGAAGGAATTAAAACACGAAGAGCTCGTGCGGGGAAGGAAAAGATCCGTTCGTGGGATTCGTTAAAAGGAAAACTTCGTAAGAGATATGTGCCAACATCACACCGGTTATCCTTATACAGGAAGATTGCGGATCTCATGCAAGGCAAGTTAAATGTCAGTGAGTACATTGAGGAGTTTGAGAACCTAACCTTAATGGGAGAGATAGAGGAGAATGAGGAGCAGAAGATGTCGCGATTTTTGCGTGGCTTAATCCGAAGCATAGCTAACTCGGTGGAACTGTATCCATACGAGGACTTCGATACATTATGTGGGTTATGTATGAAGTTAGAAGCTCAGAACAGGATGAAGCTGTACAAACCTGAGTTTCCAGTCAAGTTTGGAAACCCAAGCGTCGGATCTAGTTCAGTGGTTAAGGCGATCATGCTGACTCGGTTCTGTTGCGAATCCGGCTAAGGCGACCGTACCTACGTACCGAAGGAGACGAGTTTGGCTAAAGTGAGATGTTTCAAATGTCAAGGGTTCGGGCATTATCAAAATGCTTGTCCAAACAAACGAGTGGTGACACTCAGGGAAGCTGTCACGATCCGAGATGAGTTGTTGGTCGAGGAAGAAAGACTGGGTGACGTATTTGATTTCGACATTAAGGACGAAGAAGGAGAAGAATGCGAGACTTACGATGCCCCAAGCTATGACACGGCTTTAGTTCTGCGAACGCTACAGGCCAAAGCTGTATCGAATGATTCGGAGCAGCGAAATCAAATATTTCACACGAAGTGTCAAGTTGGAAATAAATGGTGTAGTTTGATCGTTGATGGAGGGAGTTGCACCAACGTCGCTTCCAGCGAGATGGTGACTAAACTCGGGCTGACCACTACGGCTCACCCGAAACCTTACACTTTGCATTGGCTCGATGATGGGAGCAAAATAAGGGTAACTAAACAAGTGAGGATTGGACTAGCCATGGGTTCATATGAAGACAACGTATTATGTGATGTACTCCCGATGGATGCATGCCATGCACTGTTGGGAAGACCATGGATGTTTGATAGGGACGTTTTACATCGAGGAAGAAGCAATGAGTACGAGTTACGGGATAAAGGCAAGAAAATTGTGCTTAAACCAATGTCACCTCAAGCTATTCACTCTATGAGTTCTAGTAGGAGTGAAAAACCAAAACTGGCCATGTTTGCTAGCGAACGGGAGGTGGAACATGCTATTAATGATGGCAAATGCGTGTACTTATTGGTTTTGAAGGAGACACGGGATGGTAACATGGTTGTACGAAATGAAAGGATGGATGCCTTATTGCATGAATTTGAGGATGTTTTTCCCGAGGAATTACCGTCGGGTTTGCCACCTATTCGTGGGATTGAACATCAGATCGACCTCATACCGGGTGTGTCGCTCCCTAACAAAGCTGCTTATAGATGTAATCCTGAGGAGATGAAGGAATTACAAAACCAAATCGAAGAACTGATGGATCGTGGGTATGTTCGAGAAAGCCTTATCCTTGTGCGGTTCTGGTATTACTGGTTCCTTAGAAAGACGGATCTTGGCGAATGTGTATTGACAGTCGAGCCGTGAATAATATAACCATCAAGTATCGATTTACGATTATGAGGCTTGATGACATGTTGGACGAATTACACGGATCAGTGATCTTTTCAAAAGTTGATCTACGAAGTGGTTATCACCAGATTCGAATGCGAGAAGGAGATGAGTGGAAGACAGCCTTCAAAACTAAACACGGGCTGTATGAATGGACCGTTATGCCGTTCGGCCTTACAAATGCGCCGAGTACTTTCATGCGCTTGATGAATGAGGTACTTAAGCCATTTTTAGGGAAATTTGTGGTTGTATACTTAGATGATATTTTGATCTACAGTCGATCGTTGCAAGAACATTTCGAACACTTGAGGCAAGTCTTCGAAACCCTTAGAGACCAGAAGTTGTATGGAAAAAGGGAGAAGTGCTCATTTTTGGTCGAAAGTATAGTCTTTCTTGGCTATATTGTTTCAAAGAATGGAGTGTCGGTCGATCGAGCGAAGATCGAAGCAATTAAGTCCTGGCCAGTTCCCACTACAGTGACGGAGGTTAGATCTTTCCACGGACTGGCATCATTTTACCGAAGATTCATTCGGGACTTCAGTACCATTGCAAGCCCAATAACCGAATGTTTGAAGAAGGGCACGTTTAATTGGAGCAGGGCTGCTCAGGAGTCATTTACAAATTTGAAGGCGAAGTTGTGCGAAGCACCAATCTTAGCATTACCCGATTTTTCGCAACCATTTGAGGTAGAATGTGATGCGAGCGGAGTGGGCATTGGAGCGATTCTCATTCAGGGAAAGCGACCTATTGCTTATTTTTCCGAGAAGTTAAACGGTGCTCGTCTGAATTATTGTACCTACGACAAGGAGTTTTATGCGATTGTGAGGGCCCTAGATCATTGGAGTCACTATCTTCGGCCAAAGCATTTCATCATACATTCGGACCATGAATCCTTGAAGTATATTAACGGACAACACAAGTTAAGTCCCAGGCATGCGAAGTGGGTGGAATTCTTACAATCATTTCACTTCTCATCGAAGTATAAGGATGGCAAGAGCAATATTGTGGCAGATGCATTGTCTAGGCGTTATGCCTTACTCGCCACTCTTGATGTTCGTTTGCTAGGGTTCGATCTGATAAAGGAGTATTACGAAGGTGATGCGGACTTTGGCGAAACCTTCGCCTTGCAAACCAGGCCGGTGGGAGAATTTTCGATACAGAGGGCTTTCTTTTAAAGGAAATCATCTTTGTCTACCCAGGCACACGATTCGCGAATTCTTGATTCGAGAGGCTCATGGGGAGGTTTGGTAGCCACTTGGTTCGGCCAAGACATTAGAAGTGCTTAAGGAACATTTTTTTGGCCAAGGATGCGGGGGATGTTAATAATATAATCGGTAAATGTGTGACGTGCCATATTGCGAAAAGTTCGTTCAAATCGAGTCTACACACCTTTACCGATCCGGAGAGGCCGTGGGAAGATGTCTCAATGGATTTCATTGTGGCTTTGCCTCGAACCCAACGAGGTAAGGACGCGATTATGGTGGTCGTCGATCGCTTTTCAAAGATGGCTCATTTTGTTCCTTGTCACAAAACCGATGATGCGAGTAATGTTCTTGACTGTATTTCCGAGAGGTAGTGCGATTACATGGAGTTCGAAAACTATTGTTTGGACCGAGACTCAAAGTTTCTAAGCTACTTTTGGAACACATTATGGAGGAAGGTGGGAACCAAGCTTTTGTTTAGTACTTCACATCATCCTCAAACCGACGGACAAATCAAGTAACGAATTGAACATTGGGACGCATTGCGAGGCTTGGTGAGCAAAACACAAAAGGACTGGGATTCAAATGGCGCATGCGGAGTTTGCTTACAACCGTTCTCCTACTCATGCCACAAAGACACTCTCCGTTTGAAGTAGTTTACGGGTTGAATCCTTACATACCGCTAGATCTAATTCCACTACCAAGTGACGAATTGGTGCATAAGGATGCGAGTCAAAACTAAAATCAATGATGAAATTACGAGCAGTGCGGGATCGAATCAAGGAAATAAACGAGGCGTATAAAAGGAAGTCGAACAAGCAAAGAAAGCCGAGACTATTCGAGGTTGGAGATTTAGTTTGGTTACATTTGAGGAAGGAACGATTCCCGAGTAAGCGTAAGAATAAGTTAATGCCACGAGCCGAGGGGCCATTTAAAATAGTTGCGAAGGTGAACGACAATGCTTACAAATTAGAACTTAGGGCGACTATGGAGTGCATGCTACTTTCAACATAGGTGATCTTTCTCCTTATCTTGATGATGACGGATTGCGGGGTGAGGACAATTCCTCTTAAAGGGGGAGGGGATGATACGAAGCCGACTACTCCAAGCGAAGAAGATGAAGTAAGAATTGACGTAAAACACCTCGATCGCACTACAACCTACTTAGGCGAGAAAACAGAAACAAGGCACGGAGTTACCTTGATAGTCGGAATTGGAGTAACTTAAACAAAAGACAAGCAGCACCTTGGGGAGGGGAAAAGGATCAAGTGGCAACTAAACAAATAAAAGAATGTTCAGCTTTCTCTTACAAAAGCAGGATTCTTGGCAAAAGGGCTACTCAACAAACAACTTGGAGGCAAAGACCCAGCTTTTACTTTTGTCCACAAGTGACATGAGGAACCTTTTTATTATCTTTTATTATTCTAAGCTCAGCTTGTATTAGTTTAAATTATCTTGTCAGGCTGCTTTTGCCTATAAATAGTGGCAGTAGAGTTGTAATGGGGGATTATTGAATGTTGAAGAATTAAGAACACTTTGTGTTTTTCCCTGGTGAATGCTTTTCATCAAAACTTGGTTTTTATTCGACGCGTTTCGAATACTAATCTGATTTATTCTCAATAGGTCTTGAGGAGAAATCACTTTATCAAATTATAGGTCTAATTTGATAAAACATCTGTTTATATCTTGTTTCGATATTCTGTTTATTTTTCGATACAGTTGTATACTTGTCCGATATTTCGCATAAAGTGTCGTTCGATCCTTCGAACATATTTCCTGTTTTAACTTTGTTTCCGTCCAAAACGTCTTTGTTTAAGTGTCATTTGTTTGGAGGTGGGTATTTAGTCATTTTCCAGTTGGCCAAATTCCTATCCTGTTGCTGTACCGAATTACCGTCTTCATCAATTATCAGTATTGTTGCTGTAGCGAGCGGTTGTCACCAGTTCCCGACAGTTTCTTGCCGATAGCTTCCGCTCGTCAAAAAGTCTTCCGCTGTATCGATAGCGAATTCGCATAACCAGTGAGAATTCGTATCACAAATAACACTGGTGCTCCCCATGGGAATGCACTCGGTCGGATATAACCTTTCTCGAACAATTCCTCAAGTTGATACGAAACCGACTACTCCAAACGAAGAAGACGAAGTAAGGATTGACGTAAAATACCTCGACCATATTCCAACATACTTGGGCGAGAAAACGGATACGAGGACTGGAGTTACCTTGATAATCGAGCTTGGAGTAAATCAAACATAGGAAACTTGCACCTTAGGGAAGGGGTCCAAGTAGTGAAGGCAAAAGAATAAAAAAAAGACTTTAGCACTTTCTTTATTATTAAAGTAGCAGGATTCTCGACAGCATAAAGGGCGGCTATCACCTTGAAGACAAAACCCATCTTTTACTTTTGTTTGCAAGTGACATGGAGAACCTTGTATTTTCTTTTCCTTATTTTAAAGACCAGCTTGTATTAGTTTAGATTATCTTGTCAGGCTACTTTTGCCTATAAATAGGGTTGATGGAGTTGTAATGAAGGGATTGATATTGAATGACAAGACAACATACCTTGTGTATTGGTATCCATGGATAATTCTATTTCTGATCTGGTTCGTCTTCGGGCTCTAGGTGTGGCTGGCCATGCGAGACCTCCGCTTTACCCTATTTATGTGAAATGGTATCTCCCCCAATTGGCTGGATGAAAGTTAACACTGATGGGATGGCTAAAGGCTGGCCAAGCTTGGGTGCTATTGGCCTTGTTTATCGGAATCGTCTGGGCCAGGTTTTTGGCACTCTCTCTGCGACAATTGGTTGTTGTTTTGCCTTCCAAGCTGAGTTGGTTGCGGCTATTCATGCTATCGAGATTGCTTTTTATCATGGTTGGGATTATTTGTGGCTGGAGTCTGACTCTACTTATGTTGTGAGAATTCTCTCGGATCGTAGTTCGGCTGTTCCCTAGATCTACCGTAGTCATTTGAGGCGGATTTGGTGTATTATTGATGGCATGCACTTCAGGGTCTCTCATATCTATAGAAAATGGAATGCTGTGGCAGACTGGCTTTCTAAAACATTGGTTTATTAAGAGTGGTCTAGCGAAGCGCGAGCCTCTCCGAGATCTTGTTGAGGGATATGTCTCCTATGTATTTTAGCCGACATTACTTTTCTCATGAGATAACGCTCGGGTACTCTTTCCCTATCGTAGGTTTTTCCCATTGGGTTTTTCTACGATAGGGTTTTAACGAGGCTCATGATCGCAACCCCATACATCCGGTATGGGGTTTAGGTCCTTTTATTCTGTTTTCATAGATTGCTTTTGTATTTGTGTTTTTCTCTCTATTTCTCTTGACTACCCTTTGTGGGATTAGCTTGAGATCTTATTTTGTTGTCTATCCCGGTTGCCTGATTGTGGTATCCGATGGCCCTCTCTTTGTAACTCTTTTATGTTTCTCGTTTTTATAATATTATTGACCTTGATGAGTCAAAAAAAAACATACCTTGTGTATTGTTTAAGTGTTGGACGAGTTTCCTTCAAAACTTTGATTATTATTCGACGCATTTTCGAATCTTAATCTGATTGATTCTTAATAGGTCTTGAGGAGAAATCGCTTTATCGAACTATAGGTCTAATTCGATAAAACAACTATTTCTGTCCTGTTTCGATATTCTTCTTGTTTTCGATACATGGTTATACTTGTTCAGGATTTTGCACCAAGTGTTGTTCGATCATTCGAACTTGTTTCCTGTTTTCATTAACACCCGACCGAAGTTTGCTGTTTCGAGTGCCGCTGTTTGGAGGTTACTTGTCTCGAGTCATTTCCATTCGGTCGGTTCCTATCTTTTTGCTGTATCGAGCTACTGTCCTCATTTCCTGTCGCGTGGCGCATACCACTAGTCAGTCTTATTCTTTGTGGCTGTTGCTATCGATTCAAGCAGTTCCTTGTCAATAGCTTCCGCTCGTCAAAACAGCCTTCCGCTGTACCGATAGGGAATTCGCATCATAAGTGCTGAATTCGTATCATAAGTGGCATCGGAGACCAAGTTCTTGATCTTTGGCATTATGGATCTCAACGACGCTGATTTCTTAGCGAAACTTCACTACGCATTGCGTGACATACCAGAACAACGCGACCAGCATTGGCAACCTAGGCGTGGTGACTATGAACGACCCTCACGCCATGCCGAAGAGTTCAAGGTGAACTAGCTTCCGGAGTTCGTTGGCGGAGTAACCCGAGGTTTACCTGGAATGGGAACGTAAAATTGATCGTATGTTCGAGTTCAAAGACTTTGACGATGAGAAATGGTGCAAGTATGCAATTCTCAAGTTGGGGAAAGGCGCTTCGCTTTGGTACGAAGGAGTGAAAACGTGAAGAACCCGTGTGGGAAAAGATAAGATCCGTTCGTGGGATTCGGTTAAAGTAAAACTTCTTAAAAGATATGTACCAACATCACATCGATTGTCCTTGTATAGAAAAATTGCAGATCTCATGCAAGGGAAGATGAGTGTCAGTGAATACATTGAGGAGTTTGAGAATCTAACCTTAATGGGAGAAATAGAGGAGAATGAGGAGCAGAAGATGTCACGATTCTTGCGTGGCTTGAACCGAAGCATAGCTAACTCGGTGGAACTGTATCTATATGAGGACTTCAATACATTATGTGGGTTATGTGTGAAGTTGGAGGCTAAAAATAGGATGAAGTTGTATAAACCCGAGTTTCCAGTCAAATTTAGAAACCCAAGTGCAGGTTCTAGTTCTACTACTAAGGCGATTGTACCGACTCCGGTCCCTGTTGCGATGCCTAAGGCCCCCTACGTACCGAAGGAGATGAGTTTGGCTAAAGTAAGATGTTTCAAATGTCAAGGGTTCGGACATTATCAAAATGCTTGTCCGAACAAACGAGTGGTAACACTAAGAGTAGCTGTCACAGTCCGAGACGAGTTGTTGGTCGAGGATGAAAAGGAGAGACTGGGTGATGTATTTGATTTCAACATGGAGGATGAAGAAGGATAATAATGTGAGACTTACGATGCTCCAAACTATGACACGGCTTTAGTTCTGTGTGCTCTACAAGCCAAAGCTATTTCGAATGATTCGGCACAGTGGGATCAAATATTTCACACAAAATGTCAAATCGGAAATAAATGGTGTAGTTTGATCGTTGATGGAGGGAGTTGCACCAACGTAGCTTCCACCGATATGGTGACTAAACTCAGGCTGACCATTACGGCTCACCCGAAACCTTACACTTTGCATTGGCTCAATTATGGGAGCAAAATAAGGGTGACTAAACAAGTGAGGATTGGACTAACCATGGGTTCATATGAAGACAACGTATTATGTGATGTACTCCCAATGGATGCATGCCATGTACTTTTGGGAAGACCATGCATGTTTGATAGGGATGTTTTACACCGAGGAAGAAGCAATGAGTACGAGTTACGGGATAAGGGCAAAACGATTGTGCTTAAACCAATGTCACCTCAAGCTATTCACTCTATGAGTGTTGGTCGGAGTGAAAAACCAAAACTGGCCATGTTTGCTAGCGAAAGGGACATGGAACATGCTATTAATGATGGCGAGTGCGTGTACTTGTTGATTCTGCAGGAGACATGGAATGGTAATATGGTTGTGCGGAATGACGAAATGATGGATGCCTTATTGCATGAATTTGCGGATGTTTTTCCCGAAGAATTACCGTCAGGTTTGCCACCTATTCGTGGGATTGAACATCAGATCGACCTCATACCAGGTGCGTCGCTCCCTAACAAAGCTGCTTATAGATGTAATCCTGAGGAGATGAAGGAATTACAAAACCAAATCGAAGAACTGATGAACCGCGGATATGTTCGAGAAAGCCTTATCCTTGTGCGGTTCTGGTATTACTGGTTCCTTAGAAAGACGGATCTTGGCGAATGTGTATTGACAGTCGAGCCGTGAATAATATAACCATCAAGTATCGATTTACGATTATGAGGCTTGATGACATGTTGGACGAATTACACGGATCAGTGATCTTTTCAAAAGTTGATCTACGAAGTGGTTATCACCAGATTCGAATGCGAGAAGGAGATGAGTGGAAGACAGCCTTCAAAACTAAACACGGGCTGTATGAATGGACTGTTATGCCGTTCGGCCTTACAAATGCGCCGAGTACTTTCATGCGCTTGATGAATGAGGTACTTAAGCCATTTTTAGGGAAATTTGTGGTTGTATACTTAGATGATATTTTGATCTACAGCCGATCGTTGCAAGAACATTTCGAACACTTGAGGCAAGTCTTCGAAACCCTTAGAGACCAGAAGTTGTATGGAAAAAGGGAGAAGTGCTCATTTTTGGTCGAAAGTATAGTCTTTCTTGGCTATATTGTTTCAAAGAATGGAGTGTCGGTCGATCGAGCGAAGATCGAAGCAATTAAGTCCTGGCCAGTTCCCACTACAGTGACGGAGGTTAGATCGTTCCACGGACTGGCATCATTTTACCGAAGATTCATTCGGGACTTCAGTACCATTGCAAGCCCAATAACCGAATGTTTGAAGAAGGGCACGTTTAATTGGAGCAGGGCTGCTCAGGAGTCATTTACAAATTTGAAGGCGAAGTTGTGCGAAGCACCAATCTTAGCATTACCCGATTTTTCGCAACCATTTGAGGTAGAATGTGATGCGAGCGGAGTGGGCATTGGAGCGATTCTCATTCAGGGAAAGCGACCTATTGCTTATTTTTCCGAGAAGTTAAACGGTGCTCGTCTGAATTATTGTACCTACGACAAGGAGTTTTATGCGATTGTGAGGGCCCTAGATCATTGGAGTCACTATCTTCGGCCAAAGCATTTCATCATACATTCGGACCATGAATCCTTGAAGTATATTAACGGACAACACAAGTTAAGTCCCAGGCATGCGAAGTGGGTGGAATTCTTACAATCATTTCACTTCTCATCGAAGTATAAGGATGGCAAGAGCAATATTGTGGCAGATGCATTGTCTAGGCGTTATGCCTTACTCGCCACTCTTGATGTTCGTTTGCTAGGGTTCGATACAGTAAAGGAGTATTACGAAGGTGATGCGGACTTTGGCGAAACCTTCGCCCGGTGCAAACCAGGCCCGGTGGGAGAATTTTCGATACAGGAGGGCTTTCTTTTTAAAGGAAATCGTCTTTGTCTACCCAGGCACACGATTCGCGAATTGCTGATTCGAGAGGCTCATGGGGGAGGTTTGGCTGGCCACTTCGGTTCGGCCAAGACATTAGAAGTGCTTAAGGAACATTTTTACTGGCCAAGGATGCAGGGGGATGTTAATAATATAATCAGTAAATGTGTGACGTGCCATATTGCGAAAAGTTCGTTCAAATCAGGAGTCTACACACCTTTACCGATCCCGGAGAGGCCGTGGGAAGATGTCTCAATGGATTTCATTGTGGCTTTGCCTCGAACCCAACGAGGTAAGGACGCGATTATGGTGGTCGTCGATCGTTTTTCAAAGATGGCTCATTTTGTTCCTTGTCACAAAACCGATGATGCGAGTAATGTTGCTGACCTGTATTTCCGAGAGGTAGTGCGATTACATGGAGTTCCGAAAACTATTGTTTCGGACCGAGACTCAAAGTTTCTAAGCTACTTTTGGAACACATTATGGAGGAAGGTGGGAACCAAGCTTTTGTTTAGTACTTCACATCATCCTCAAACCGA
Organism: Orobanche coerulescens; assembly: GCA_033398695.1. NCBI lineage: Eukaryota > Viridiplantae > Streptophyta > Magnoliopsida > Lamiales > Orobanchaceae > Orobanche > Orobanche coerulescens. The sequence goes on along the minus strand of CM065812.1, from coordinate 57,232,668 downwards.
CGGACAAACTGAAGTAACGAATTGAACATTGGGGACGCTGTTGCGAGGCTTGGTGAGCAAAACACAAAAGGACTGGGATCTGAAACTGGCGCATGCGGAGTTTGCTTACAACCGTTCTCCTACTCATGCCACAGCACACTCTCCGTTTGAAGTAGTTTACGGGTTGAATCCTTACATACCGCTAGATCTAATTCCACTACCAAGTGACGAATTGGTGCATAAGGATGCAGAGTCAAAACTAAAATCAATGATGAAATTACGAACAAAGTGGATCGAATCAAGGAAATAAACGAGGCGTATAAAAGGAAGTCGAACAAGCAAAGAAAGCCGAGACTATTCGAGGTTGGAGATTTAGTTTGGTTACATTTGAGGAAGGAACGATTCCCGAGTAAGCGTAAGAATAAGTTAATGCCACGAGCCGAGGGGCCATTTAAAATAGTTGCGAAGGTGAACGACAATGCTTACAAATTAGAACTTCCGGGCGACTATGGAGTGCATGCTACTTTCAACATAGGTGATCTTTCTCCTTATCTTGATGATGACGGGATTGCACTGAGGACAATTCCTCTTAAAGGGGAGGATGATACGGCCGACTACTCCAAGCGAAGAAGATGAAGTAAGAATTGACGTAAAACACCTCGATCGCACTACAACCTACTTAGGCGAAAACGAAACAAGGCACGGAGTTACCTTGATAGTCGGAATTGGAGTAACTTAAACAAAAGACAAGCAAAGACCTTGGGGAGGGGAAAAGGATCAAGTGGCAACTAAACAAATAAAAGAATGTTCACTTTCTCTTACAAAAGCGGCAGGATTCTTGGCAAAAAGGCGGCTATCAACAAACAACTTGGAGGCAAAGACCACTTTTACTTTTGTCCACAAGTGACATGAGGAACCTTTTTATTATCTTTTATTATTCTAAGCTCGGCTTGTATTAGTTTAAATTATCTTGTCAGCCGCTTTTGCCTATAAATAGTGGCGATAGAGTTGTAATGGGGATTATTGAATGTTGAAGAATTAAGAACACTTTGTGTTTTTCCACAGTGAATGCTTTTCATCAAAACTTGGTTTTTATTCGACGCGTTTGAATACTAATCGATTTATTCTCAATAGGTCTTGAGGAGAAATCACTTTATCAAATTATAGGTCTAATTTGATAAAACATCTGCATTTATATCTTGTTTCGATATTACATTTATTTTTCGATACGATTGTATACTTGTCCGATATTTCGCATAAAGTGTCGTTCGATCCTTGAACTTATTTCTGCTTTAACTTTGTTTCCGTCAAAACGTCTTTGTTTGAGTGTCATTGTTTGGAGGTGGGTATTAGTCATTTTCCGATTGGCCAAATTCCTATCCCTTTGTGCGAATTACCGTCTTCATCAATTATCGGTATTATTCTTTAGCGAGCGGTTGTCACGATTCAGCTTTCTTGCCGATAGCTTAGCTCGTCAAAAAGTCTTCCAGTATCGATAGCGAATTCGCATAACCAGTGAGAATTCGTATCACAAATAACACTGGTGCTCCCCATGGGAATGCACTCGGTCGGATATAACCTTTCTCGAACAATTCCTCAAGTTGATACGAAACCGACTACTCCAAACGAAGAAGACGAAGTAAGGATTGACGTAAAATACCTCGACCATATTCCAACATACTTGGGCGAGAAAACGGATACGAGGACTGGAGTTACCTTGATAATCGAGCTTGGAGTAAATCAAACATAGGAAACTTGCACCTTAGGGAAGGGGTCCAAGTAGTGAAGGCAAAAGAATAAAAAAAAGACTTTAGCACTTTCTTTATTATTAAAGTAGCAGGATTCTCGACAGCATAAAGGGCGGCTATCACCTTGAAGACAAAACCCATCTTTTACTTTTGTTTGCAAGTGACATGGAGAACCTTGTATTTTCTTTTCCTTATTTTAAAGACCAGCTTGTATTAGTTTAGATTATCTTGTCAGGCTACTTTTGCCTATAAATAGGGTTGATGGAGTTGTAATGAAGGGATTGATATTGAATGACAAGACAACATATCTTGTGTATTAGTATCCATGGATAATTCTATTTCTGATCTGGTTCGGCTTCGGGCTCTAGGTGTGGCTGGCCATGCGAGACCTCCGCTTTACCCTATTTATGTGAAATGGTATCCCCCCAATTGGCTGGATGAAAGTTAACACTGATGGGATGGCTAAAGGCTGGCCAAGCTTGGGTGCTATTGGCCTTGTTTATCGGAATCGTCTGGGCCAGGTTTTTGGCACTCTCTCTGCGACAATTGGTTGTTGTTTTGCCTTCCAAGCTGAGTTGGTTGCGGCTATTCATGCTATCGAGATTGCTTTTTATCATGGTTGGGATTATTTGTGGCTGGAGTCTGACTCTACTTATGTTGTGAGAATTCTCTCGGATCGTAGTTCGGCTGTTCCCTAGATCTACCGTAGTCATTTGAGGCGGATTTGGTGTATTATTGATGGCATGCACTTCAGGGTCTCTCATATCTATAGAAAATGGAATGCTGTGGCAGACTGGCTTTCTAAAACATTGGTTTATTAAGAGTGGTCTAGCGAAGCGCCAGAGCCTCTCCGAGATCTTCTGTTGAGGGATATGTCTCCTATGTATTTTAGCCGACATTACTTTTCTCGCAGCATAACGCTCGGGTACTCTTTTTCCCTATCGTAGGTTTTTCCCATTGGGTTTTTCTACGATAGGGTTTTAACGAGGCCTGCGACTGCAACCCCATACATCTGGTATGGGGGTTTAGGTCCTTTTATTCTGTTTTCATAGATTGCTTTTGTATTTGTGTTTTTCTCTCTATTTCTCTTGACTACCCGCCTGTGGGATTAGCTTGAGATCTTATTTTGTTGTCTATCCCGGTTGCCTGATTGTGGTATCCGATGGCCCTCTCTTTGTAACTCTTTTATGTTTCTCGTTTTTATAATATTATTGACCTTGATGAGTCAAAAAAAAACATACCTTGTGTATTGTTTAAGTGTTGGACGAGTTTCCTTCAAAACTTTGATTATTATTCGACGCATTTTCGAATCTTAATCTGATTGATTCTTAATAGGTCTTGAGGAGAAATCGCTTTATCGAACTATAGGTCTAATTCGATAAAACAACTATTTCTGTCCTGTTTCGATATTCTTCTTGTTTTCGATACATGGTTATACTTGTTCAGGATTTTGCACCAAGTGTTGTTCGATCATTCGAACTTGTTTCCTGTTTTCATTAACACCCGACCGAAGTTTGCTGTTTCGAGTGCCGCTGTTTGGAGGTTACTTGTCTCGAGTCATTTCCATTCGGTCGGTTCCTATCTTTTTGCTGTATCGAGCTACTGTCCTCATTTCCTGTCGCGTGGCGCATACCACTAGTCAGTCTTATTGCTGTAGCGAACTGTTGCTATCAGTTCCCGACAGTTCCTTGTCAATAGCTTCCGCTCGTCAAAACAGCCTTCCGCTGTACCGATAGGGAATTCGCATCATAAGTGCTGAATTCGTATCATAAGTGGCATCGGAGACCAAGTTCTTGATCTTTGGCATTATGGATCTCAACGACGCTGATTTCTTAGCGAAACTTCACTATGCATTGCGTGACATACCAGAACAACGCGACCAGCATTGGCAACCTAGGCGTGGTGACTATGAACGACCCTCACGCCATGCCGAAGAGTTCAAGGTGAACTAGCTTCCGGAGTTCGTTGGCGGAACAGAACCTGAGGTTTACCTGGAATGGGAACGTAAAATTGATCGTATGTTCGAGTTCAAAGACTTTGACGATGAGAAATGGTGCAAGTATGCAATTCTCAAGTTGGGGAAAGGCGCTTCGCTTTGGTACGAAGGAGTGAAAACGTGAAGAACCCGTGTGGGAAAAGATAAGATCCGTTCGTGGGATTCGGTTAAAGTAAAACTTCTTAAAAGATATGTACCAACATCACATCGATTGTCCTTGTATAGAAAAATTGCAGATCTCATGCAAGGGAAGATGAGTGTCAGTGAATACATTGAGGAGTTTGAGAATCTAACCTTAATGGGAGAAATAGAGGAGAATGAGGAGCAGAAGATGTCACGATTCTTGCGTGGCTTGAACCGAAGCATAGCTAACTCGGTGGAACTGTATCTATATGAGGACTTCAATACATTATGTGGGTTATGTGTGAAGTTGGAGGCTAAAAATAGGATGAAGTTGTATAAACCCGAGTTTCCAGTCAAATTTAGAAACCCAAGTGCAGGTTCTAGTTCTACTACTAAGGCGATTGTACCGACTCCGGTCCCTGTTGCGATGTCTAAGGCCCCCTACGTACCGAAGGAGATGAGTTTGGCTAAAGTAAGATGTTTCAAATGTCAAGGGTTCGGACATTATCAAAATGCTTGTCCGAACAAACGAGTGGTAACACTAAGAGTAGCTGTCACAGTCCGAGACGAGTTGTTGGTCGAGGATGAAAAGGAGAGACTGGGTGATGTATTTGATTTCAACATGGAGGATGAAGAAGGATAATAATGTGAGACTTACGATGCTCCAAACTATGACACGGCTTTAGTTCTGTGTGCTCTACAAGCCAAAGCTATTTCGAATGATTCGGCACAGTGGGATCAAATATTTCACACAAAATGTCAAATCGGAAATAAATGGTGTAGTTTGATCGTTGATGGAGGGAGTTGCACCAACGTAGCTTCCACCGATATGGTGACTAAACTCAGGCTGACCATTACGGCTCACCCGAAACCTTACACTTTGCATTGGCTCAATTATGGGAGCAAAATAAGGGTGACTAAACAAGTGAGGATTGGACTAACCATGGGTTCATATGAAGACAACGTATTATGTGATGTACTCCCAATGGATGCATGCCATGTACTTTTGGGAAGACCATGCATGTTTGATAGGGACGTTTTACACCGAGGAAGAAGCAATGAGTACGAGTTACGGGATAAGGGCAAAACGATTGTGCTTAAACCAATGTCACCTCAAGCTATTCACTCTATGAGTGTTGGTCGGAGTGAAAAACCAAAACTGGCCATGTTTGCTAGCGAAAGGGACATGGAACATGCTATTAATGATGGCGAGTGCGTGTACTTGTTGATTCTGAAGGAGACATGGAATGGTAATATGGTTGTGCGGAATGACGAAATGATGGATGCCTTATTGCATGAATTTGCGGATGTTTTTCCCGAAGAATTACCGTCAGGTTTGCCACCTATTCGTGGGATTGAACATCAGATCGACCTCATACCAGGTGCGTCGCTCCCTAACAAAGCTGCTTATAGATGTAATCCTGAGGAGATGAAGGAATTACAAAACCAAATCGAAGAACTGATGAACCGCGGATATGTTCGAGAAAGCCTTATCCTTGTGCGGTTCTGGTATTACTGGTTCCTTAGAAAGACGGATCTTGGCGAATGTGTATTGACAGTCGAGCCGTGAATAATATAACCATCAAGTATCGATTTACGATTATGAGGCTTGATGACATGTTGGACGAATTACACAGATCCGTGATCTTTTCAAAAGTTGACCTACGAAGTGGTTATCACCAAATTCGGATGCGAGAAGGAGATGAGTGGAAGACGGCCTTCAAAACTAAACACGGGCTGTATGAATGGACCGTTATGCCGTTCGGCCTTACAAATGTGCCGAGTACTTTCATGCGCTTGATGAATGAGGTACTTAAGCCATTTTTGGGGAAATTTGTGGTTGTATATTTAGATGATATTTTGATCTACAATCGATCGTTTCAAGAACATTTCGAACACTTGAGACGAGTCTTCAAAACCCTTAGAGACCAGAGGCTGTATGGAAAAAAGGAGAAGTGCTCATTTTTGGTCAAAAGTATAGTCTTTCTTGGCTATGTTGTCTCAAAGGATGGAGTGTCGGTCGATCAAGCAAAGATCGAAGCAATTAAGTCCTGGCCAGTTCCCACTACAGTGACGGAAGTTAGATCGTTCCACGGACTAGCTTCATTTTACCGAAGATTCATTCGAGATTTCAGTACCATTGCAAGCCCAATAACCGAATGTTTGAAGAAGGGTACGTTTAATTGGAGCCGAACTGCTCAGGAGTCGTTTGCAAATTTGAAGGCGAAGTTGTGCGAAGCACCAATCTTAGCATTACCCGATTTTTCGCAACCGTTCGAGGTAGAATGTGATGCTAGTGGAGTTGGCATTGGAGCGGTTCTCATTCAGGGAAAGCGATCTATTGCTTATTTTTCAGAGAAGTTAAATGGTGCTCGTCTCAATTATTGTACATACGACAAGGAGTTTTATGCTATTGTGAGGGCTCTAGATCATTGGAGTCACTATGTTCAGCCGAAGCATTTCATCATACATTCGGACCATGAATCATTGAAGTATATTAACGGACAACACAAGTTAAGTCCCAGGCATGCGAAGTGGGTGGAAATCTAACAATCATTTCACTTCTCATCAAAGTATAAGGATGGCAAGAGCAATATTGTAGCAGATGCATTGTCTAGGCGTTATGCCTTACTCTCTACTCTTGATGTTCGTTTACTTGGATTCGATACAGTGAAGGAATATTATGACGGTGACGCGGATTTTGGCGAGACCTCCGCCCTTTGCAAATCTGGGCCGATGGGAGAATTTTCGATACAGGAAGTCAATAAAAATCGACATCAACGACGATACAAAGTTACACGCCCACGCATCATCATACTTGGGCAAGAAGAACACGCGAATTGGAGTTACGTTATTAATCGGAACTGGAGTTACGTAAACATGACGACGAAATTAACGTTGGACTCGGAATCGGTCCAAATTATGGGAGATTCGGCCGATTTAGTCCAAGATGCATGAAGATTTTTATCAAACTCTATCTTGTCCAAGATCTTGAAGATCTCCTCCCCCACACCTTTGAATTTTCGGCCAAGGCATGCATGAAGAGACTCATCAAAGTCTTCATATCTTACACAAGATCTTGAAGATCTCCTCCCCCACACCCTTGAAATTTCGGCCGAAGCATGCTAGGAAGAAGACTTGTATTTTCGTTTTTTTCTTGTTTTTTTTATTTCCTTATCTTTGTATACTACTATATATAGTAGTTCACATTGTTGTTGTAACAATCTTGAAAGTTATAAACATTGTATTTCTCTTGAAATATACGTTGAACGAGTTCAACAAAACTTTGGTTATTATTTCGACGCGTCTCGAATTATAACTTGATCAATTCTCAATAGGTCTTGAGGAGAGATTATCTTTATCGAGTTATAGGTCTAATTCGATAAAACACATTCAATCCCATACACTACCCTACCTCACGGCCGAAACCATATAAATTCGGTCACCACCTTTTATTTTCGTTGTTACTTTGATACTTGTAAAACCGTGATAATCTTCCATTGTATTTTATACATTTTACGTACACTTATATACGTAATTCGTATCATAAGTGGTATCAGAGATATTCGTTTCACGATTCTCGACGTTACTCAAGAAGATGGCATTCACCGATGACGAAATAGCCAAATTGCGTGACGTTCTTCGAGGCTTGCCGGAGCCCCGAATCCAGGCACGACTAGGATACGACGCCATGCATGCACCACAACATGCGGATGAATTCAAGACAAGCGAACTTCCGGAGTTCGTAGGTGGCACCGATCCCGAGACTTATTTGGAATGGGAAAGGAAAATTGAACGAATGTTTGAGTTCAAGGACCTCGATGACGGGAAACGATGCAAGTACGCGATTCTCAAACTTGGAAAGGGAGCTTCCCTTTGGTTTGAACGAATGAAGACACAACGAATTCGGGCCGGTAAGGAAAAGATACGTTCGTGGGATTCTCTAAGAAAGAAACTACGTAAGAGATATGTACCGGCTACACACAAGTTAAGTTTATATCGAAAAATTTCTGACCTCACACAAGGAAAGCTAAGTGTAGGAGAATACATCGAAGAGTTTGAAAACTTAACCTTGATGGGAGAACTTGAAGAGAGCGAAGAATTACGGATGTCCCGTTTCTTACGAGGCTTGAATAGAAACAATGCTAATTCCGTGGAACTCTACCCCTATTCCGACTTTGATACTTTGTGCGGACTTTGCATAAAGTTGGAAACTCAAAACAAGACAAAATTTTCAAAACCCGAATTCCCCCCTAAATTCCAAAATACCAACCTTGGCACAGTTCTAGCTCATTTCCAAAAACTGTCACGGCAAGTCCACCCGTTACTACCATCCCAAAAACTCCTCTCACGCCAAAGGAAACAAGCTTATCTAAAGTTCGGTGTTTCAAATGTCAAGGATTTGGACACTATCAAAGTGTTTGTCCAAATCGAAGAATAGTGACGTTACGAGAAGCCATAGCTGTCCGAGAAGAGTTACTAGTCGAAGAAGAAAGAATTGGAGACGTCTTTAACTTGGAAGCCGACGAAGAAGAAGAAGATTGCGAGGCATACGATGCCCCGAATTATGACACGAACCTCGTCCTTCGCATGTTACAAACGAAGGCGGCCCCGAGTGACATAGAACAACGAGATCAAATCTTTCACACGAAGTGTCGTGTCGGAGAGAAATGGTGTATCTTGATCATTGACGGTGGAAGTTGTACGAATGTGGCGTCAAGCGAGATGGTTTCGAAGCTCGGACTAACCACTATGGCTCATTCAAGGCCGTATGCACTCCATTGGCTCGATGATGGAAATAAAATGAGAGTATCAAGACAAGTGAAGGTCGGACTCACCATGGATTCGTATGGTGATGATATTATATGCGATGTACTACCGATGGACGCATGTCACGTGTTGTTGGGAAGACCTTGGTTATTTGATCGGGACGTACTACATCGAGGGAGGAGCAACGAGTATGAGTTACGAGACAAAGGTAAAAAAATTGTTCTTAAACCTATGTCACCTCAAGCTATCCGAACAATGAGTTCAAAAAAAGTCGACGGACCAAAGCTCATGATGTTCGCAAATGAAATAGAAGTCGAACACGCCATTGACGATGGCGAACGGGTTTATTTAATAATGATCAAAGAGACCCGAAACCTTGATACAAAATCACAACACGAAGAAGAGATAGATACACTGTTGCACGAGTTCGCGGATGTCTTTCCCGAAGACTTGCCGGTGGGATTACCACCTATCCATGGAATCGAACACCAAATTGATCTTATACCAGGAGCTCCATTACCGAACAAGGCGGCGTATCATTGTAATCCCGAAGAAACCAAAGAGCTACAACGTCAAATTGAAGAGCTCATGAGTCACGGATATGTCCGAGAGAGTTTAAGTCCGTGTGCGGTTCCAGTCCTACTTGTTCCAAAAAAAGACGGATCATGGCGGATGTGCATTGACAGTAGAGCCGTGAATAACATCACCGTCAAGTATCAGTTCCCCATCCCGAGACTAGACGACATGTTAGACGAGTTGCATGGCTCGGTTATATTTTCAAAAGTTGATTTACGGAGCGGATACCATCAAATTCGCATGCGAGAGGGAGACGAATGGAAGACGGCATTTAAAACGAAGAATGGACTTTACGAGTGGGTCGTGATGCCATTCGGCCTCACCAATGCCCCGAGCACTTTCATGAGATTGATGAACGAGGTTCTTAAACCTTTCTTGGGGAAGTTTGTTGTCGTGTACTTAGACGACATTTTAATCTACAGTCGATCCTTAGAGGAGCATCTTGAACACTTGTGGCACGTGTTTGAAACTCTAAGGAAACAGAAACTTTATGGAAAGCGGGAAAAGTGTACTTTTCTAGTCGAGGGTCTTGTCTTTCTCGGCTATGTCGTTTCTAAAGAAGGAGTTTCAGTGGATCAAGAGAAAATCGCGGCAATCAAGTCTTGGCCGACACCAAAAACTATCACGGAGGTACGATCATTTCATGGCCTCGCTTCTTTTTACCGACGATTCATACGGGACTTTAGTACCATCTCCAGTCCGATCACGGAGTGTCTTAAAAAAGGTACATTTGCATGGAAGGAGGCTGCCCAAAAAGCTTTTGAAAAATTAAAAGAAAAGTTATGTGAAGCACCGATTTTTCACAACCATTTGAGGTGGAATGCGACGCTAGTGGAGTTGGAATCGGGGCAGTACTTATTCAAGGAGGCCGGGCCATCGCCTATTTTTCAGAAAAGTTAAGTGGTGCTCGAGTTAATTATTGCACTTACGACAAAGAGTTCTATGCTATCGTGAGAGCACTACATCATTGGAGTCATTATTTACGTTCGAAACATTTCGTGTTACATTCGGATCACGAGTCGTTAAAATACATTAACGGGCAAAACAACCTAAGTCCAAGACATGCAAAATGGGTGGAGTTTTTGCAATCTTTTCACTTTTCATCCAAGTACAAAGACGGTAAGAGTAATATAGTGGCGGATGCACTATCAAGACGGTATGCCTTACTTTCTATTCTAGACGTCCGTTTGTTGGGGTTCGAGACTTTGAAAAATCATTACATTGACGATTTAGATTTCGAAGAAATTTTTAACCGTTGTAAAACAGGTCCGTACGAAGAATTTATTTTACAGGATGGCTTTCTTTTCAAAGGTAATAAACTATGTGTGCCGAAGCATACGATTCGGGAATTACTAGTTCGGGAGGCGCACGAAGGAGGACTAGCCGGTCATTTCGGTTCGGCTAAAACCGTAGAAGTTCTAAAGGAGCATTTCTTTTGGCCAAAGATGTATGGTGACGTAAGCACGATCGTGAGTAAATGCGTCACTTGCCACATGATGAAAAGTTCGTTCAACCAAGTACATACATGCCGTTGCCAATACCTTTGCGACCGTGGGAAGATGTCTCGATGGATTTTATTATTGCTTTACCTCGTACTCAACGGGGCAAAGACTAGATCATGGTTGTCGTCGACCGTTTTTCAAAAATGGCTCACTTTATAGCATGTCACAAAACTGATGATGCAAGCAATGTGGCGGACTTATATTTCTGAGAAGTAGTTCGTTTACACGGAGTTCCAAAAACTATCGTGTCAGATCGAGATTCTAAATTCGTGAGTTACTTTTGGAATACTTTATGGAGAAAGGTGGGAACTAAACTTCTATTCAGTACTTCACATCACCCACAAACCGACGGACAAACCGAAGTGACTAATCGAACCTTAGGAGCATTGTTGCGAGGATTGGTGAACAAAACACAAAAAGATTGGGACGTTAAACTTGCACATGCGGAATTCGCATACATCCGATCACCCGGTTTCGCCACGGCCCATTCACCTTTTGAAGTAGTGTACGGACTAAATCCACACATGCCATTGGATTTGATTCCCTTGCCGAGCGATGAATTGGTTCACAAAGACGCAGAATCAAAACTCAAGTCAATGATGAAGTTACATGAAAGGGTACGAGATCGAATTAAAGAAGTAAATGAAATTTACAAACGGAAGTCGAACAAAAATAAAAAGTCGAGACTATTTGATGTTGGCGACTTAGTTTGGATACATTTGAGGAAAGAACGATTCCCAAACAAACGCAAGAACAAATTAATGCCAAGAGCCGAAGGTCCATACAAAATTGTGGGAAAAGTGAACGACAACGCTTACAAAGTAGAACTTCCGGGCGAATACGGAGTACACGCAATTTTCAACGTAAGCGATCTCTCGCCTTACCTTGACGACGATGGCATTACGGAATTGAGGTCAATTCCTTTCAAAGAGGGAGTAAATGATACGATATCAACTATCCCAATCGAAGAGAAGTCAATAAAAATCGACATCAACGACGATACAAAGTTACACGCCCACGCATCATCATACTTGGGCGAGAAGAACACGCGAATTGGAGTTACATTATTAATCGGAACTGGAGTTACGTAAACATGACGACGAAATTAACGTTGGACTCGGAATCGATCCAAATTATGGGAGATTCGGCCGATTTAGTCCAAGATACATGAAGATTTTTATCAAACTCTATCTTGTCCAAGATCTTGAAGATCTCCTCCCCCATACCTTTGAATTTTCGGCCAAGGCATGCATGAAGAGACTCATCAAAGTCTTCATATCTTACACAAGATCTTGAAGATCTCCTCCCCCACACCCTTGAAATTTCGGCCAAAGCATGCTAGGAAGAAGACTTGTATTTTCGTTTTTTTCTTGTTTTTTTTTTATTTCCTTATCTTTGTATACTACTATATATAGTAGTTCACATTGTTGTTGTAAGCATCTTGAAAGTTATAAACATTATATTTCTCTTGAAATATACGTTGAACGAGTTCAACAAAACTTTGGTTATTATTTCGACGCGTCTCGAATTATAACTTGATCAATTCTCAATAGGTCTTGATGAGAGATTATCTTTATCGAGTTATAGGTCTAATTCGATAAAACACATTCAATCCCATACACTACCCTACCTCACGGCCGAAACCATATAAATTCGGTCACCACCTTTTATTTTCGTTGTTACTTTGATACTTGTAAAACCGTGATAATCTTTCGTTGTATTTTATACGTTTTACGTACACTTATATACGTAATTCGTATCACAAGCACATGATTCGAGAATTGCTAGTTCGAGATGCTCACGGGGGAGGTTTAGCTGGCCACTTTGGTTCGGCTAAAACATTGGAGGTGCTGAAGGAACATTTTTATTGGCCAAAGATGCAGGGGGATGTTAATAATATAATTAATAAATGTGTGACATGCCATGTTGCGAAGAGTTCGTTCAAACCAGGAGTCTACACACCTTTACCGATTCTGGAGAGTCCATGGGAGGATGTCTCGATGGATTTTATTATGGCTTTACCTCGTACTCAACGAGGGAGGGATGCGATTATGGTAGTCGTAGATCGCTTTTTGAAAATGGCACATTTTGTAGCGTGCCACAAGACAGACGATGCAAGCAATGTGGCCGACTTATATTTTCGAGAGGTAGTACGTTTACATGGGATTCCGAAGACTATTGTTTCCGATCGAGACTCCAAATTTCTTAGCTACTTTTGAACATCCTATGGAGGAAGGTGGGAACAAAACTCTTGTTTAGCACTTCACACCACCCTCAAACCGACGGACAAACTGAAGTGACTAATCGAACCCTGGGAACACTGTTGCGAGGCTTGGTAAGCAAAACACAAAAAGACTGGGATCTAAAACTGGCACATGCGGAGTTTGCTTATAATCGTTCTCCTACTCATGCCACGACGCGTTTTCCATTCGAAGTACTTTACGGGCTGAATCCTTACATACAGCTAGATCTAATTCCATTACCAAGTGACGAATTGGTGCATAAGGATGTGGAGTCAAAACTGAAATCCATGATGAAATTACACGAACAGGTGCGTGAACGAATCAAGGAGATAAACGAGACGTACAAAAGTAAGTCAAACAAGCAAAGAAAACCGAGATTATTCGAAGTTGGAGATTTAGTTTGGGTACATTTGAGGAAGGAACGATTCCCGAGTAAGTGTAAGAAAAAGTTAATGCCACGAGCTGAGGGACCACTTAAAATAGTTGCGAAGGTGAACGGCAACGCTTACAAGATAGAACTTCCGGGTGATTATGGAGTGCATGCTACTTTCAACATAGGTGATCTATCTCCTTATCTCGACGACAATGGGATTGCGGAATTGAGGATAATTCCTTTTAAAGAAGGAGGAAATGATACGAAACCGACTACTCCAAACGAAGAAGACGAAGTAAGGATTGGCGTAAAACACCTCGACCATATTCCAATATACCTGGGAGAGAAAATGGATACGAGGCCCGGAGTTACCTTGATAATCGGGCTTGGAGTAAATCAAACATAGGCAACTTGCACCTTGGGGAAGGGGTCCAAGTAGTGAAGGCAAAAGAATAAAAAAAAGGACTTTAGCACTTTCTTTATTATTAAAGTAGCAGGATTCTCGGCAGCATAAAGGGCGGCTATCACCTTGAGGACAAAACCCATCTTTTACTTTTGTTTGCAAGTGACATGGGGAACCTTGTATTTTCTTTTAATTATTTTAAAGACCAGCTTGTATTAGTTTAGATTATCTTGTCAGGCTAGTTTTGCCTATAAATAGGGTTGATGGAGTTGTAATGAAGGGATTGATATTGAATGATAAAACAACATACCTTGTGTATTATTTAAGTGTTGGACGAGTTTCTTTCAAAACTTTGATTATTATTCGACCCGTTTTCGAATCTTAATCTGATTGATTCTCAATAGGTCTTGAGGAGAAATCACTTTATCGAACTATAGGTCTAATTCGATAAAACAACTGTTTCTGTCCTGTTTTGATATTCTTCTTATTTTCGATACAGGGTTATACTTGTTCAGGATTTTGCATCAAGTGTTGTTCGATCGTTCGAACTTGTTTCCTGTTTTCATTAACACCCGACCGAAGTTTGCTGTTTCGAGTGCCGCTGTTTGGAGGTTGTGTGTCTCGAGTCATTTCCATTCAGCCGGTTCCTATCTTGTTGCTGTATCGAGCTACTGTCGTCATTTCCTGTCGCGTGGCGCATACCACTAGTCAGTCTTATTGCTGTAGCGAACTGTTGTTATCAGTTCCCGACAGTTCCTTGTCAATAGCTTCCGCTCGTCAAAACAGCCTTCCGCTGTACCAATAGAGAATTCGCTTCATAAGTGCTGAATTCGTATCACCAACTCAATCATGAATTCCACCTCTCTGTCGGGGTAAACCAGGTAACTCGTATGGAAATACATCGACATATTCTCTCACTACCGGAATATCTGCCAACATTATTGATGATTTCTCGGTCTTGGTCATATAGCACCAATAACCAACACACCCCTGACTGAGTAATTTCACTGCTTTCATCAAGTTGATGACTCTCCCTGAACAACTGGGATTACCTCCCTGAAAAATACATTCAACCCCATCGTCTGAAATGATAGTGACCATACGATTATGGACACTAATGATGGCATTGTGATGATCTATCCAACCAATACCCAAGATAACGTCGTCTCTCGGTAAATCTACCATGATTAGGTCTGCTAACCAATCACGGCCATGAAGTTGAATTGGACAATTCTTAATCTCACGATTTTCGATAATTCGTCTACCATCAGGTAGACCAATGACATACGGCTCACAACTAGTAGCACTACCCAGACGTAGTCTACTCAAACATGATTCGGAAATAAATGAATGCGATACACCAGTATCAAAAAGGGTACACACAGGTTGAGATAGAATGTCGAGTGTACCTGAGATCATCCGGACCTCCGGATCGTCGGTCTTCTTCATCTCATAAATTCAGGGCTTGCCGGCCCCCGAATCGGATGCTCCCGTTTGATAGCTCTTGGCTCCGCCTTTGTTTGCTCCCGTCGTCTTGAACGACGCAGACTGAGTGACCTAATTATGAACAGCTGACTGCTTCGGGGCCTGAGATGACTCTGGAGTAGGTTTGGAGTCCCTTCAGCAAAAACGGGCCTTATGCACAGCCATTCCACAATTATGGCATGTGATAGTCTGCCTCAGACACTTGGTGCTGACATGACCAAGTTCTCATGATTAAACAGGTGATGCCGGCGCCGCTTGGGGTGTGATTCCATGGTGCAGGCACCATAGGAGGTCGCTCAGAGAAAGTAGTGCCCGCACGAGGCTTTTAGAATGTTGCCTGACTGTCTTCAGACTGATTACGATTCTTAGACTTCTTGCTAGCAGATGAAGATGAAGGTTGCTGCTTAGCAATCTCCTTAGCAGTAAGCTCATAAGTAAGAGCTTTCTCGATGAATTCGGCCAGAGTGGTGCAATTGTGATTAAGCAACTGCATCCGCATACGGGGTTTTAGCCTCTTGCTGAAATACTTGATCTTGTCCGCCTCAGAGTGAATAATAGATGAGGCGAAAGGAAGAAGTTCCTGAAATTTCTCGGCGATGGCGAGAACATCATCTTCCACTGAGGGGTCGGGAGTGAGTAATTCTGATAACTTGGCCTCTCTGAGTGGAGCCGGATAATACCTCTCCATCATGAGAGTCTTGAATTGATCCCAAATACATGATCCGTCGGTGGGCTGCAACGATAACCACCATGAATTAGCGCTCTTACCCAGATAGTAAGCCGCAACTGAAACTTTGTGCCCCTCGGGACACTCTACCATAGTAAATAACTTCTCAAAATGCTCGAGCCAGTTAACAATATCTACCGGCTCAGATGAGTCCTCAAAGGTAGGTGGCCTTTGGCGAGAGATGTCGCCAATAATACTGCTTACACCCCACTTGCCACTGAGGTGGCGGCGGAGGAGCCTGCTGATTCTGGGCGGTTGAGTTTTGCATCGTCTCCATGAGGCGTGCCATCTATGTCATATGTGATACGAATTACCTATGAAAATGGACGTAAACTCGCATGTAATGCAGCGGAAATATTGTTGATCCTCACAACACTCGAATATGTGTAACACTCGTAAGAATTAACCGAAAGTAGGGCAATTCGGTCGTATAATTAAGAACAATGTGAAGATGATTATCAAACTAGACCTATAGTTTGATAAGGTAATCTTTCTTCAAGACCTATTGAGAATCGATTAGATTAAAACTCGAAAACGCGTCGAATTATAATCAAGTTTCGATGAAGAGCATTCACCAAGTAAAATACAAAGTGTATTCTTCTTATACAACATTCAATACATAATGCAAGCATGAACAAGACTACTTATAGCAATGTAGTCTTCTAAACAACTAAGGAATAAAAACAAGATCACATGATCTTGAAATGAAAAACAAAACATCAAAATAAAATACAAATGAATCAAATGATAGGGAGGGGGAATCACACAATAAAATGATTATAAGCCACCCCTCATAACATGTAAGTCTAGTCATGACATGTGAGGGAAGGGAAAACAACAAAACACACAAAAATCAACAATAAAAAAAGTTGGCTGGCTGCCAGACACGGGCCGTGTCGCTTGACATGGCCACGGACCGCATCTGGTCGGCAGTGACTCGACCGTGCTCCAGGACACAGTCGGGTTGGTGTGACAGTCACTTTCGGTAGTTCTGGGCGAGCAGGACTCGATCGTGTCACTAGGCACGGTCGGGTTGGACGGGCAGACGTTTCGGCAGTTCTGGGCGAGCAGGACTCGACCGTGTTCCCAGTAGCAGTCCTCGCTCAGGCAACGGGCCAAGCTAGCGTGGCTCAAGGATGGGGACCAGTGTTCTGCTTTCTTCTTCCGGAGGGTTGCCTCTAGGAGGGCTCGTTCGCGGATTTTTAGGCTGGTTTCTGAGGATGGCAATGAGCTGTCAGATCCTGTTCTCATTCGGGATGAGGTAGTTGGGTTCTATGAGAGGTTATTGGGTTCTTCGGATCGGGTTCAGCCTATCTCGTACAATCAGGTGAGACCCTTTGTCTCTTCTTCTCTTCCTCCTGATGTTGCGTTACATATGATCAGACCGGTTTCTGATGAGGAGGTTCGTTCTGTTTTCTTTGGGTTCGATATGAATTCGGCTCCAGGCCCTGATGGGTTTAATGCCGCTTTTTATCGACGAGCCTGGCCGATTTTTGGGGGTGAGATTACTTACGCTATTAAACATTTTTTCTCCTCGGATCAATTCGTCAAGCAGATCAATACTACCCTAATATCTCTTGTTCCTAAAGTTGCTTTGCCGAGGAGCATGTCTGACTTTAGACCGATTTCTTGTTGTAACCTTTTATATAAGGCTATTTCTAAGATTATGGTCCATCGTATGCGTGATAGCCTTGATTCCTTGATTGATCCGGCTCGCATGACTTTTATTCCGGGGAGAAGGATTAGTGATAATATCCTTCTCGCCCAGGAGCTTCTTCATGGTTATGGGCAAAGAGGGATGCCGAGTCGGTGTGTCTTTAAGGTTGATCTTATGAAAGCTTACGACACTGTTGAATGGGATTTTGTTTTGATTGCTCTGCAATGTATGGGGTTCCACCAGATGTTTATTGCTTGGGTCAGGGAGTGTATCACCACTCCGGCTTACTCGATCTCCTTGAATGGGGATGCTGAGGGTATCTTTAGGGGCCGTAGGGGGCTGAGGCAGGGTGACCCTATCTCTCCGTATCTGTTTGTTATTGTAATGGAGGTCCTCCATGGTATTATCGCCCATGAGATCGCTCAGACTCCGGGGTTCAGATTCCACTGGAAGTGTTTGGCTACACGCACCTTCATGCTTGCTTTTGCCGATGACCTCCTCCTTTTCTGTAATCCTGATGTTGTCTCTGTCGGTGTTCTTAAGAAAAGTATTGAGATCTTTGCTTCCCTTTCCGGCCTACGGGCCAACCAGAGTAAGAGTAATATCTTTCTTTCAGCTAGTGCTCAGGTGCAGGGGGTCCAGTTCCAGCAGTTGTTAGGGTTTCAGCTAGGTCAGCTTCCTGTGAGGTATTTGGGAGTTCCCTTGATTTCTTCAAAGCTGACAATTGCTATGTGTTCCCCTTTGATTGATTCGATTGATGGTCGTCTGAGTTCGTGGGCTAGTACTGCTCTTTCCATGGCAGGTCGGTGCCAGCTTATTCGCTCTGTCTTATCTTCTTTACATATTTATTGGGCTGGTAGTTTTATTTTGCCTAAGGGCGTTCTCTCTTTGATTGAGAAACGTATCAGGCGGTTCCTCTGGCGAGGTTCTCATGATTCGGCCAGCCAAGGTGGCCTGGGCTAAGGTTTGCTTGGAAGTGGATTGTGGGGGCCGTGGCATCATTCCGTTGAGGCTCCAGAATCAGGCTCTGATGGCTCGTCATATCTGGGCTCTTATCACGGGCTCTAATCGCTCTGTCTGGGTTAATTGGGTTCGGACTTTTAGGTTGCAGCAGTGTTCTTTCTGGGATCTTAGTGTTTCTCCAGCTTCAGCTTGGTATTGGCGTCAGCTTCTGAAGCTGCGTCCCCTTGTTATGGGAGCATTTCAGTATTCCATTGGAGATGGCTCATCCTTCTTCTTGTGGTCGGACCCCTGGCATTCTATGGGTGTGATTAGGCATTACATTCCTAGAGCTCCTCTCGTGGTCCGGCATCGACGTGGGTGCTAGGCTTGATTCGGTTATTGTTGAGGGTTCTTGGGAGTGGCCGGTGGTGGTTAGGCCCGAGCTTTTGCAGATTACTTCTGCTTTGCCACATATTAATGGGGGTCAGGATCGCGTTTTATGGAGACCGCTTAGTTCGGGAATTTTTTCATCCTCTTCTGCTCTTCGGTTCCTCGGAGGTTATTCGCCCCTGTTCCTTGGGCTCCGCTCTTGCACGGACAGAAAGATCCCGAGACACTCTTTCATCCTCTGGTTGGCTATTCAGAGCGGTTATCGACTATGGATAAGCCTTGGCTTCAGCATATTGATGGGATTTGTGTCCTTTGTGGTATGGCGGTAGAGACGCACTCCCACCTATTCTTTCAGTGCCCTTATTCTAGGAGGTGTATTTCTATTGCTAGGAGGGCCGTCCGCTTTCGTTGGCCTCACTCTGTGTGGAGCTCGGAGGTATTGTGGGCTGCTAGGAGGTGGAGAGGTAAGCACGTGGTCAACGTGGCTTACCGTATTCTTCTTGCTGCGTTGGTCTATTTGATTTGGCAGGAGAGGAACGAGAGGAGGTTTGGCCAGAGCCGTCGAGATCCTCATTCGGTTACTTTCCAGGGGATAGGTCTTGTTCGTGATATTATCTCTCATAGATGGCCCACTCGTTCTCTATCTACTGTGGCTCTTCGTCGTATTTGGAGGATAGCTTGGTAGTTCCTCTTTTGTTTGTAACTTTCTAGGCTTTGTAGCTTTGGTAGCCATTTGTTCGTAGGCTTTGTTTTCCTACTTTTGCTCTTTGTTACGTTGTTTGGTGCACCATTCTATATGGTTGTTGGGTATTGGCCAACCTTTCTTGGCCACTCTTATTTTATTTATGCAATTGACTTTTCCCAAAAAAAAAAGGACTCGACCGTGTCGCTAGGCACAGTCGGGATGTACGAGCAGACGTTTCGGCAGTTCCAGAAGAGTTCGACTCGGCCATGTGGGACAAGGTCGAGTCTGGACGGCAGTCAGTTTCACAAATCTGGGACATCTCGGCACGGGCCGGGTCGGACGACATGGCCGAGTTCGGCCGACAGTGAATCGGCAGTTTCCAGCACAGTGTGACACGGGCCGTGTCAAATGACACGGTCGAGACTTGGCAACTTGTTCCTCTTCATTTTCTGTCCGTTTTCTCACCGAAGTACGTAGGTGAATGTGCATATAATGTTGAATCGTTACTTACGTCAATTCTTACTTCGTTTTCTTCGTTTGGATATGCCAATATCGCATCATCTCCTCCCCCTTTAAAAGGAATTGACCTCAATTCAGTAATTCCCTCGTCGTCAAGTTAAGAAGATAGGTAACCTACGTTGAACGTGGCATGTACTTCATAATCGCCCGGAAGTTCTACTTTATATGCATTATCGTTCACCTTACCCACGATTTTGTAAGGACCCTCGGCCCTCGGCATAAGTTTGTTCTTGCGTTTACTAGGAAATCTCTCCTTTCTTAAGTGTACCCAAACCAAGTCGCCTACCTCGAACAGTCTTGGTTTTCTTTGATTGTTGGATTTCCGTTTGTACGCATCATTCACCTCTTTGATTCGATCACGTATTTGCCCATGTAACTTCATCATTGATTTAAGTTTAGATTCCAGATCTTTGTGTACCAATTCGTCCTTCGGCAATGGAATCAAGTCTAAGGGTATATAAGGATTTAACCCGTAGACGATTTCAAAGGGAGAGTATGTCGTGGCATGTGTAGGGGATCGGTTATAGGCAAATTCCGCATGAGCAAGTTTCACGTCCCAATCCTTTTGTGTCTTATTCACAAGTCCTCGCAATAATGTTCCTAGCGTTCGATTTGTGACCTCGGTTTGACCATCTGTTTGAGGATGGTGTGAGGTGCTAAATAAGAGTTTTGTCCCCACTTTCCTCCATAATGTATTCCAAAAATAACTAAGAAATTTAGAATCCCGATCCGAAACAATAGTTTTCGGAACTCCATGTAAACGAACCACCTCTCGGAAGTATAAATCGGCCACGTTACTTGCGTCGTCGGTTTTGTGGCAAGCCACGAAATGAGCCATCTTGCATCATGAAATCCACGAATGGACCAGATTTGCAACGAGTAAAAATTTCTCTAAAATCCGTATCATCTTTATAATACTCCTTCAACATTTCGAAACCAAGTAACCGAACCTCCAAAGTAGAGAGTAAAGCATACCTTATAGATAACGCATCCGCAACGACATTGCTTTTACCGTCTTTGTACTTGAATGAGAAGTGAAACGATTGTAGGAATTCCACCCACTTAGCATGTCTCAGACTCAGTTTGTGTTGTCCGTTAATGTACTTCAATGATTAGTGGTCCGAATGTAGAATAAAATGTTTCGGTCGAAGATAATGACTCCAATGGTCAAGGGCCCTTACGATAGCATAGAATTATTTATCGTAAGTGCAATAATTCGACCGAGCACCATTCAATTTCTCCGAAAAGTAAGCGATAGGTCGTTTACCTTGAATAAGAATCGCTCCAATTCCAACCCCACTAGAATCACACTCCACTTCGAATGGTTGAGTAAAATCGGGTAGTGTTAGGATCGGTGCTTCGCATAATTTGGCCTTTAACCTTTCGAACGCCTTTTGGGCAGCCCTGTTCCATACAAATGGTCCTTTTTTTAAGCACTCCGTTATCGGACTTAAAATGGTGCTAAAATCCTGAATAAACCTCCGATAAAAAGAAGCAAGTCCGTGAAATGACCTTACTTCCGTTACGGTCGTAGGGGTCGGCCAAGACTTAATTGCTTCGATTTTTGTTTGATCAACCGCCACTCCGTCCTTTGAAACAACATAGCCAAGAAAGTCTATACTCTCGACCAAGAATGAACACTTCTCCTTTTTCCATATAGTTTTTGGCCCCTCAAAGTTTTGAAGACTTGCCTTAAGTGCCCGAAATGTTGTAATGATCGACTATAGATCAGAATGTCATCCAGATATACAACCACGAATTTCCCCAGGAATGGCTTAAGCACTTTGTTCATCAACCTCATGAAGGTACTTGGTGCATTTGTAAGACCGAATGGCATAACGGTCCATTCATATAATCCATTTTTCATTTTAAAGGCCGTCTTCCACTCGTCACCTTCTCGCATTCGAATTTGATGATATCCGCTTCGTAAATCAACCTTCGAATAGACAACCGAGCCATGTAGCTCGTCTAACATATCATCAAGTCTCGGGACAGGGAATCGATACTTGATGATGATGTTGTTCACGGCCCGACTATCCACACTCATTCGCCAAGAACCATCTTTCGTAGGGACAAGTAAGACTGGAACCGCACACGGACTCAAGCTCTCCCGAACGTACCCGCGGTTCAAAAGTTCTTCGACTTGTCTTTGTAACTCCTCTGTTTCCTCGGGATTACATCTATAGGCGGCTTTATTAGGAAGTGGTGCTCCCGGTATAAGATCGATTTGGTGTTCAATACCACGAATAGGTGGTAAACCCGACGGTATTTCTTTGGGAAGAACATCCCCAAATTCGTGTAACAACATATCTATCTCCCCTCCGTTTTGTACTCTCGTGTTCTCATCCCGTGTTTCTTTAAACATCACCAAATATACTCGCTCCCCATCATTAATGGCATGTTCCATTTCCCTCTCGCTAGCAAGCATAGTAAGTTTCGGTTTCTCCACTCGACTAGAACTCATCGAATGGATAGCTTGCGGGGACATCGGCTTGAGTACAATCTTCTTTCCTTTGTCTCGTAATTCATATTCATTACTTCGACCTCGATGTAAAATATCTCGGTCGAACATCCATGGTCATCCCAAAAGTACGTGGCATGCGTCCACCGGGAGTACGTCACATAACACATCGTCTTCGTATGGTCCCATAGTTAAGTTGACCCGTACTTGTCTCGACACCTTCACTTTACTTCCATCGTCGAGCCAATGTAAAGCATATGGTCTCGGGTGAGCCATAATAGTTAGGCCTAGTTTTGTAACCATCTCATTGGAGGCTACATTCGTGCAACTTCCTCCGTCGATGATCAAACTACACCATTTTTCTCCGACTTGGCATTTGGAATGAAAGATTTGATCCCTTTGCTCCGTATCACTTGGAATGATTTTGGTATGTAGAGCTCGAAGTACTAAAGTAGTTGTAATACCCGAGATTTTCATTTCCGGTTATTTTTGAATTTTTGTCGGTTGTGCCGGTTATTTTGCTCTGTTGGCGATTACTTGAGTTTTCCCTTATGTTGGGTACGGCATGATGTACCATGTTGCGGTGTTCGTCAGGTACGGCTTATCATTGCATAAGTCGAGCTAATAGTATGTCGCACTTTGTTATTTGTTTGTTTTCAATTTGGATCGTTGGTGTTGTCCGTTAGTATTTCATTGCATGTTGAATAATCATTGTTTTGTCGAGGAGTATCGTTATTGTGCATTTGGTCGACTTTGTAAGATCACCACCGGCACTAATTAAGTCTAAAAATTCTTAAACTTTACAATGTGATAGATCATCAAATTAGCTTTCCAATAGTTCAAGCGGCGAGTCAATCGGAGTTCGGATGAAGGAGTTATGGCCGAAATAGCAAAGACTACACAGTCCATAATTAGCACACGCTAAACACATTTATTAGCGCGCGCTAACGAAGTCTGGCAGAGGGTTCTGGACTGCATTTTGCAGCCGATAGCGCACGCTACACATACCTTAGCGTGCGCTAACTGTTGACAGTATAAATAGGACTGCAGAGGTCAACTTTCGTCATTTTTCATTTCACTTCTTCCCCTCCGGCGACCCAGGCGATTCCAGGCGTGAGAAGGTGGAGATCTCGGCCAGATATCATTAGATATCAACTCCTTTCAACTCCTAACATGGATTTATCAACCTTCTTTCATCTTCCACCGTCGGATTCAAGGTAAAATTCTTAGAACCCTAATTTCGGGTATTTTGGGGGTTTTCTTCGTGATTCGTTGATTTTGTCCGATATGATGAATTGTTCATGGTAATCCCATTGTATTGGTCATGATATTCGGATTTTGTAACTCATTTATCGATTTTTATCACCCGGAACATGATTTTGGCTTTCTTGGAACAAACCCTTGAACCCTTGTAGTTTCTTAGTGTCGATTGGGATTTCGTTTAATGTTGTTGATTCGTAGCGATGTTATTCTCGTAGTGATTGTGTTGTTATTGATTTCTCGCGAAGGTGGTCAGTTTGGGGTCATTTTGGGTTGTTTCGGCCGAGCCGTGTTCGTCGGAGTTTTCACAAATTGATTTCGAGGCAAGTATCTTGCCCATACATTACGTGTTTTGTGAATATAATGATTGAAAATTGACGATATGTGCTAAATGAATATTTACAAACTTTTCTTAAAAGAATCGGTATATTTACAATCATAGTTTTCTTAAAGGACGACTCTTGTATTCGGGACTTAATGTGCTTATTGACTATGTGTGTTAGTGTTCAGTATAGGATCTCCCTACTTTTGGGTGATGCCAATATGTGTGAATATGTCGTCGGTAATTTATGGTTAAATCCTCTTGTTATGAATTGTGCGTGGAGTCATGTGGTTATCGGTGGATATGATACGAATTACGTATGTAAGTGTACGTAATGCGTATGAAATACAACGGAAGATTATTACGTTTGGAAAAGTATCACAATATTGATCAAAAGTACAAGGTGGTGACCGAAATGTATGCGGTTTTCGGCCGTGATGTAGGATAGTGTATGGGTTTGAATGTGTTTTACCGAATTAGACCTATAACTCGATAAAGATAATCTCTCCTCAAGACCTATTGAGAATCGATCAAGTTATAATTCGAGACGCGTCGAAATAATAACTAAAGTTTGTTGAACTCGTTCAACGTATATTTCAAAGAAATACAAGGTTTATTACTTTCAAGCTTATTACAAATACAATCAAGTACTACTATATATAGTAGTTTCCAACTTTAAGAAAATACAACAAAAACAAGAAAATGAAGCTTCCTAGCAACTCCTTCAAATCGTGAGGTATCATGGTGGGAAGGTGATATGATATCAAGTCTTTTTGGAATTATCATGGTGATTAGGACATGAAGGATAATGACATGAAGGAGACATTTGATGAAAGTCTTCATCAAATTCTTTTGTTCAAATCGTGAGGTATCATGGTGAGAAGGTGATATGATATCAAGTCATTATCATGGTGATTAGGACATGAAGGATAATGACATGAAGGAGACATTTGATGAAAGTCTTCATCAAATTCTTTTGTTCAAATCGTGAGGTATCATGGTGGGAAGGTGATATGATATCAAGTCATTATCATGGTGATTAGGACATGAAGGATAATGACATGAAGGAGACATTTGATGAAAGTCTTCATCAAATTCTTTTGTTCAAATCGTGAGGTATCATGGTGGGAAGGAGAAATATCTTCATTTGGAGTTATTATGGTGATGGTGACATGAAGAAGATATTTGATGAAAGTCTTCATCAAATCTTAAGCTTGGGCCGATTTTTTAGTGAGGTGGGGAAGGAAAGATTTTGGACAATCCTCAAGTATCTTGGACTATAGCATATGACTTTGACATGTAGAAAAAGACTTGATGAAAGTCTTTATCAAGGGGGAAATTTTGGCCGATTTGTGGGGAGGCTTTGGGGAGACTTTGATGATTTATTTAGGACATGATATCTTCATGGATCTTGGACTAGATAAGGTATGAAGGTGGGGACTTTATTTTTGTCTTGGCCGATCTTTAAAGAAGGTGGGGAAGGAGGATATCTTCATTATCTTGTGAAAGATATGAAGACAAGTAATGGTCCCCTTCAAGCATGATTTGTAGTAATGGTGGGGAAGGTATCTTCAAAGTAGGGACAATATCAAAGGAAATCTTTGAAAGTGACATACTTGAACAAAATGGTAGGGGGGGCGATGTGTTTGTGATGTGGGGGTGGAATCTTTGTGATGATCTTTGACAAAGATTTGTGAAGACCTTGTAATGAAAAGATAACAAATGTGACAAAATCTTCATGGTGTTGGAGAATGGGGCGGCCGAATGTAATTCATGACTTTAGTATGCATGGTGCATGCTACGTATGCATGTCGACACGTCTACGTTATTCCGAGTCCGATCACTAAAATGCATTCCAATCTTCTTCATTCGGAATAGTCATTTTCGTATCATTCTTCGGAATAGTTGTTTTCGTATCATTCCCTCCCTCTTTAAAGGGAATTGTCCTCAATTCCGAACTCCCTTCGTCACCAAGATAATTGACTAAAGCCTCTAAGTATTTGATCTCGAAGATGTCCGCAGTGCGTACATGGCCCAAAATCTTGAGACGATAGGTAGTGGGGCCCCCTCGAGAATCACCAACAAAATAACTATCATTATTAATAAAATAATAATAATTACTCCGTCAGGTAATACCGATATCATTGACATGAGTGGATATCTGAAATGGGACGCACGGTTAACTCCACATCGGGTTCCTCCTCCAGAATTGGAAACACTGATTTCTCGGGTTCATCATCAAAAATGGAAAACACAGAATTTATTACGGTGGGAACCATAGGATTTATTACGGATTCCTCTTCATCAATTGATTCCTCATCAAATGCTGGCGGTCCGTCATAATCTAACCAACACTCCGTTTCAATATTATTGGGCTCCTTGAATAATGACTCATCAAAATTTAACCTACTAAGCTCATTTCGTACCGCAACAAAGTCATACGACCCACTTTGCTCCGATAGGGCAGCTCGACTCCAACCATCGTCTTCTTTGTCATCAAAAAATGCCGCAGGAAATTCTGTCATATCAAAGTCAAATGGTGACAAAGAGTTCATCTTCAAGATTAGCCGTTTCAGAAAGCATAAGGCCGTGATCTTGTTTCGCGTTACTAAAATAATTTGGTCCGTTTTGGTCAATTTGACCAACACAACCAACTAGCCCATGATCAAAGTAGCAAGATCTAGGTTCGTCGACTAGGGAGACACGGCTCAACTCATCTTCTTCGTTGAATTGCTCCGTTGAAAACTCTGTCTCGTCTACTTCATTGAAAATGACCGTAGGGACATTGTCTTCATCGAAAAAAATTCATTGGGAATTCCTTGATGGAGGAAGACCTTAGATCGAATGACGGTGGCGGGGCGTCGAAGGATTGGTGGTAAGATGGGGATTTGAACCTTCGATTGAAATATTTTTTGAACTTAAGCCAATCATGGATTTTAGGCTTACGTTGTTGTGAACGGGATTGTTTCAATTTTTGCCACCAGACGGCGGCGCTACCGCGGAGGCGCCTTGCCACCAACGAAACGCGGCGGTTGATCGGGGCAGCCTTGAAGTCCGAGTGCTCCTCACAAGCACGAAGCCAATCTATGCACGCATCTGGATTACTATCTCCGTGAAATTCCGGTATGCTGCAGAATTTGGCCAAGAAATCAATATCGTTGGCATCGTCTCTGCGTCTTTCTTGCATACGTTGCTCCGGTAAGCCGTTTAGTGCGTCACGGAGTGTCATCAAGAAATCGAGCTCGGAGAAATCCATAACAAGAATCAAGAGATAGTTCTTGATAAGAAATCGGACAGAAAATTTTCCAAGAAATCCGTGAAGAATGAACCAAGAAGATGATCAAAGAATCTGATCTCCACCGTTCAGACTGTAGTTCAAGAAGTTGGCTTACCTTTGTCAAAATTTCGTAATGATCCAACGGTCGAATCCATTGGAAACTTTGTTTTCTTCCGACTGCTCTAATCTCAACAAAAAAAAAAATTTTGTTTGAATAAATCGCCCAAGGAGATGACCCTGGGCTCTGATACCACTTATGATACGAATTACGTATGTAAGTGTACGTAATGCGTATGAAATACAACGGAAGATTATTACGTTTGGAAAAGTATCACAATATTGATCAAAAGTACAAGGTGGTGACCGAAATGTATGCGGTTTTCGGCCGTGATGTAGGATAGTGTATGGGTTTGAATGTGTTTTACCGAATTAGACCTATAACTCGATAAAGATAATCTCTCCTCAAGACCTATTGAGAATCGATCAAGTTATAATTCGAGACGCGTCGAAATAATAACTAAAGTTTGTTGAACTCGTTCAACGTATATTTCAAAGAAATACAAGGTTTATTACTTTCAAGCTTATTACAAATACAATCAAGTACTACTATATATAGTAGTTTCCAACTTTAAGAAAATACAACAAAAACAAGAAAATGAAGCTTCCTAGCAACTCCTTCAAATCGTGAGGTATCATGGTGGGAAGGTGATATGATATCAAGTCTTTTTGGAATTATCATGGTGATTAGGACATGAAGGATAATGACATGAAGGAGACATTTGATGAAAGTCTTCATCAAATTCTTTTGTTCAAATCGTGAGGTATCATGGTGGGAAGGTGATATGATATCAAGTCATTATCATGGTGATTAGGACATGAAGGATAATGACATGAAGGAGACATTTGATGAAAGTCTTCATCAAATTCTTTTGTTCAAATCGTGAGGTATCATGGTGGGAAGGTGATATGATATCAAGTCATTATCATGGTGATTAGGACATGAAGGATAATGACATGAAGGAGACATTTGATGAAAGTCTTCATCAAATTCTTTTGTTCAAATCGTGAGGTATCATGGTGGGAAGGAGAAATATCTTCATTTGGAGTTATTATGGTGATGGTGACATGAAGAAGATATTTGATGAAAGTCTTCATCAAATCTTTAGCTTGGGCCGATTTTTTAGTGAGGTGGGGAAGGAAAGATTTTGGACAATCCTCAAGTATCTTGGACTATAGCATATGACTTTGACATGTAGAAAAAGACTTGATGAAAGTCTTTATCAAGGGGGAAATTTTGGCCGATTTGTGGGGAGGCTTTGGGGAGACTTTGATGATTTATTTAGGACATGATATCTTCATGGATCTTGGACTAGATAAGGTATGAAGGTGGGGACTTTATTTTTGTCTTGGCCGATCTTTAAAGAAGGTGGGGAAGGAGGATATCTTCATTATCTTGTGAAAGATATGAAGACAAGTAAGGGTCCCCTTCAAGCATGATTTGTAGTAATGGTGGGGAAGGTATCTTCAAAGTAGGGACAATATCAAAGGAAATCTTTGAAAGTGACATACTTGAACAAAATGATAGGGGGGGGGGGGGGCGATGTGTTTGTGATGTGGGGGTGGAATCTTTGTGATGATCTTTGACAAAGATTTGTGAAGACCTTGTAATGAAAAGATAACAAATGTGACAAAATCTTCATGGTGTTGGAGAATGGGGCGGCCGAATGTAATTCATGACTTTAGTATGCATGGTGCATGCTACGTATGCATGTCGACACGTCTACGTTATTCCGAGTCCGATCACTAAAATGCATTCCAATCTTCTTCATTCGGAATAGTCATTTTCGTATCATTCTTCGGAATAGTTGTTTTCGTATCAATATATGAGTTGTGTGATATTGGTTGTTGTCATTCGGTGTTGATGAGATAAGTGTGTTTCTTTGTGGATAGTATTAATTCTGGGTCGTGGGTATGTGTTGGATAACATGGCCATTTTAGCAAAATACCTCGACTATATATATATTGTGATTGACTCTTGAGGATTTTGGTTTTGGAAATGTGAATTGATAAGAGTTGTATGGTTGTTCTCGGGTACTCTCACTCGGGGATTGACTCGTCGGGGTCACACGGGGACCTGGTGGCTTAGCGGCTGGACCGGGTCACGAGGGTTACTTCGAGTGGGCATTCTCACATGGGGATTGCTCGACGGGGCACACAGGGACTTGGTGGCTTGTGGGCCGGACCGAGTCGCGAGAATTGCCAGAATATTTGTACTGATGATTAATTGTGATATGTCCGGAGTATCACAATGATTGGCGCCTAGGGTCGAGAGATATTATATATCGAGTCTTGGTGTTTGGCTAAAATGGCATAAAAATAATGTGTTATGTGTAATATATTTTTGGAAGTGAATTGAAGTGAATGAACGGGTCGTGGACCCTGTGTTGGTTATCGAAATGGTTGGGTCGTGGACCCTGTGTTTTGTGACTGGAATGAATTGGGTTGTGAACCCCGTGTTTTGTTAATCGGTTTTGCATTTTTGGAAAATGAACTTTGGGGCGGTGACCCTAAGTGGCTTTGGTAGAATTAAGGACTTTTCAATCATAAATGTTTTCAAAACTCCCGAGATTTAAAAGTGTTTGCAAAGTGCTTACTTGTTTTGTTTCTACTTTCAAGACTTAGAACTATTTGTAATTAAACAAAATATCTCGGGAAGTCTTTTGTTGTATTCTCCGAATGTGTTATGTATGGCTCGTATTTGCACTTTATACTTGTACTAGCAAAACAGTGGAGTTTTGCTAACCCCCGAGTATTCGGGGGGTGGATGTCTGTTTTTGCATCCAGGTACATGCAGGTTTGGGAGCAAAACACAGGATCGGTGCGAAGGATGATGGTAGGCGAATGATACTAATCACATGAAGGCCAGTTTTGGATGCAGTTAGTCGGAGTTTGATACGATATCTAATATTCCAGTCGAAGAAACTCCGATAAAAATCGACATCCATGATGATGCAAATTCGCATGGCCATGCATCGTTATACTTAGGAGAAAATGTTAAACGGATTGGAGTTACGTTGTTAATCGGAATCGGAGTAACGTAGAATTCGACGACGGGATCGGTCCGAAAGCATGATGGATCGGCCATATCATGCTTGAAAGGGACATATCTTGACCTCATATCTTTACAAAATAAAGAAGTGATTCCCTCCTTCCCCACCTTGTCACATACGGCCGAACCAAATGGATGGAGTGAAGATTTTCTTCATCATGTCACTATCCCTCATTTCATTGTCACCATGTAGTTCCAAGGAGGAGAATATCACAAATCTTCACCAAATAAGGTGGGATCGGCCGAACCAAAGGCATGGGAAGAGTGGTGTCTTGTTCTACTTCATGTCACCATCAAAGACCAAAACAACTTCATGTCCCTTTCACCTAATAACACCAAGAGATTTGATATCTCAATCCTTGTGATTTTCGGCCGATTAGGTGTTGTTAGGAAGTTTCCTTTTTTTCGTTTTGTTGTATTTCCTTTCGGTTGTAAACTACTATATATAGTAGTGTTCGTTGTACTTGTAAAGCATCGAGAATCATAATAAACTTTGTATTTCCTTTGAAATATACGTTGAACGAGTTCGACAAACCTTAGTTATTGTTTCGACGAGTTTCGAGATTTTAACTTTAATCAATTCTCAAAAGGTCTTGGGAAGCGATTACCCTTTTATCGAGTTATAGGTCTAGTTCGATAAAAACACACCAAACTCCGTACATCTTACTCATCACGGCCGAATCCCACATAAAATTCGTCCATCACCTTTGTAATTTCGATCCATATTGTAAACGTGTTAATCTTCCGTTGTGTTTTATACGTATTACTTACGTAATTCGTATCATAAGTGGTATCAGAGACACTTGTCTCACAGTTCTCGACATCACTGAAGAAAATGGCATTCACCGATGAAGAAGTAGCACAACTACGTGACGTTCTTCGTGGCTTGCCGGAGCCCAGAATCCATGCACGACGAGGACATGACACCATGCATGCACCACGACATGCGGATGAATACAAGACCAGCGAACTTAGGAGTTCGTAGGCGGCTTGATCACGAAGTTTATCTGGTGTGGGAATTAAAAATTGAACGAATGTTTGAGTTCATGGAGCTCAATGACGAGGTACGTTGCTAGTACGCGATTCTCAAACTTGGAAAGGGAGCTTCCCTTTGGTTTGAGCGAATGAAGACGCAAAGAAGTCGTCTAGGAAAAGAGAAGATACGTTCGTGGATTCCCTAAAAGGAAGCTACGAAAAGATATGTCCGGCTACACACAAGCTAAGTCTGATCGAAAAATTTCGACCTCACGCAAGGAAAGCTAAGTGTCGAGGAGTACATCGAGGAGTTTGAAAACGTATCCTTGATGGGAGAACTTGAAGAAAGCGAAGAATTGCGCATGTCCGTTTCCTACGAGGTTTGAACAAAAATATTGCTAATTCCGTGGAACTCTACCCCTATTCGGACTTCGATACTTTATGCGGACTTTGCATAAAGTTGGAAAATCAAAACAAATCCAAACTCTCTAAACCCGAATTCCCACCTAAATACGGAAATACCAACTTGGGCGCGAGTTCTAGCTCGTTTCCCAAACCTGTCACCACAAGCCAGGCCGTTACTACCATTCCCAAAACCCCTACCCCACCACAAGAAACGAGCCTATCTAAAGTCCGATGTTTCAAATGTCAAGGATTTGGACATTATCAAAGTGCTTGTCCAAATCGGAGGATTGTAACGTTGCGAGAAGCCATAGCCGCCCGAGAGGAATTATTAGCCGAAGAAGAAAGAGTTGGAGACGTTTTTAACTTAGAAGCTGACGAAGAAGAAGAATGCGAGGCATACGATGCCCGAACTATGACACGAACCTTGTCCTTCGCATGTTGCAAACGAAGGCGGCCCAGTGACGAAGAACAACGAGACCAAATCTTTCACACGAAGTGTCGTGTCGGAGAGAAATGGTGTAGCTTGATCATTGACGGTGGAAGTTGTACAAACATGGCATCAAGCGAGATGGTTTCAAAACTCGGCTTGGTCACCACGGCCCATCCTAAGCCGTATGCACTCCATTGGCTCGATGACGGAAACAAAGTGAAGGTTTCAAGACAAGTGAAGGTCGGACTCACCATGGGTTCGTATGACGATGACATTACTTGCGATGTACTACCGATGGACGCATGTCACGTGTTATTAGGAAGACCTGGTTATTTGATCGGGACGTACTACATCGAGGAGGAGTAATGAGTATGAGCTACGTGACAAAGGTAAAAAATTGTCCTTAAACCTATGTCACCTCAAGCTATCCGGACGATGAGTTCGAAAAAGTCGAAGGGCGAAACTTACGATGTTTGCAAGCGAGAAAGAAGTCGAACACACCATTGACGATGGCGACGTGTTTACTTGATGATGATCAAGGAGGTCGAAATCTTGCCACCAAATCGCAAAATGAGGAGGAGATAGATGCACTATTACATGAGTTTTGGACGTATTTCGAAGACTTGCGGTAGGATTACCACCTATCCGCGGGATTGAACACCGATTGATCTTATACGGGAGCTCCATTACCGAACAAAGCGGCGTATCGTTGTAATCTGAAGAAACCAAAGAACTACAACGTCAAATTGATGAACTCATGAATCACGGATATGTCCGAGAAAGTTTAAGTCCGTGCGGTTCCGGTCTACTTGTGCCAAAAAAGACGGAACATGGCGAATGTGTATTGACAAGAGAGCCGTGAATAACATCACCGTCAAGTATCGGTTTCCCATTCCGAGACTAGACGACATCCGGACGAGTTACATGGCTCGGTTATATTTTCCAAAGTTGATTTACGGAGCGGATACCATCAAATCCGCATGCGAGAGGGAGACGAATGGAAAACGGCGTTTAAAACGAAGAATGGACTTTACGAATGGGTTGTGATGCCATTCGGCCTCACCAACGCCCGAGCACCTTTATGAGGTTGATGAACGAGGTTCTAAAACCTTTCTTGGGAAAGTTTGTTGTCGTGTACTTAGACGACATTTTGATCTGATCGGTCCGTAGAAGAACATCTCGAACATTTGCGGTACGTGTTTGAGACGCTAAGGGAACAAAAGCTTTATGGAAAACGGGAAAAGTGTACTTTCCTAGTCGAGAGTCTTGTCTTTCTCGGCTATGTTGTTTCAAAAGACGGAGTTTCGGTCGACCAAGAGAAGATCGCGGCAATCAAGTCGTGGCCGACCCCAAAGACAATCACGGAGGTACGGTCATTTCATGGCCTCGCTTCTTTTACCGACGATTCATACGGGACTTGACAGACTATATCCAGTCCTATCACGGAGTGTCTGAAAAAGGGAACCTTTGCTTGGAACGAGACGGCCCAAAAGGCTTTTGAAAACTTAAAGGGAAAATTATGTGAAGCGCCGATTTTGACGTTGCCCGATTTTTCACAACCGTTTGAGGTAGAATGCGACGCTAGCGGAGTTGGAATCGGGGCAGTGCTCATTCAGAGAGGCCGTCCCATTGCCTATTTTTCGGAGAAGCTAAGTGGCGCCCGAGTGAATTATTGTACTTACGACAAGGAGTTCTATGCGATCGTAAGAGCACTCGATCATTGGAGTCATTATCTGCGTTCGAAACATTTCGTGCTACATTCGGATCACGAGTCGTTGAAATATATCAACGGACAGAGTAAGCTAAGCCCGAGACATGCAAAATGGGTGGAATTTTTACAATCTTTTCACTTTTCATCCAAATACAAAGACGGGAAGAGTAATGTAGTGGCGGATGCACTGTCGAGACGGTATGCCTTACTGTCGATGCTAGATGTTCGTTTGTTGGGATTCGAGACTTTGAAAAATCACTACAACGACGATTTGGACTTCGGGGAAATTTTTAACCGTTGTAAAACGGCCCCGTACGAGGAATTTGTTTTACAGGATGGCTTTCTCTTCAAGGGGAATAAATTATGTGTGCCGAGACATACAATTCGGGAATTGCTGGTTCGGGAGGCGCACGGAGGAGGACTAGCCGGACACTTCGGCTCGACCAAGACTGTAGAGGTGCTAAAAGAACATTTCTTTTGGCCGAAGATGTATGGTGACGTCAGCACAATCGTGAGCAAATGCGTAACTTGTCATATGATGAAAAGTTCGTTCAAGTCGAGTACATACATGCCGTTGCCGATACCGTTACGACCGTGGGAGGATGTCTCGATGGATTTTATTGTGGCTTTACCTCGTACTCAACGAGGCAAGGACTCGATCATGGTAGTCGTCGACCGTTTTTCGAAAATGGCTCACTTTGTCGCGTGCCAAAAAACCGATGATGCAAGCAATGTGGCGGACTTGTATTTCCGGGAAATAGTTCGTTTACACGGAGTTCCAAAAACTATCGTGTCGGATCGAGATTCCAAATTTCTGAGTTACTTCTGGAATACTTTATGGAGGAAAGTCGGTACTAAACTCCTATTCAGTACTTCACATCACCCGCAAAACCGACGGATGACCGAGGTAACTAATCGAACCTTGGGAGCATTATTACGAGGGTTGGTAAATAAAACTCAGAAAGATTGGGACGTTAAACTTGCTCATGCTGAATTCGCATACAACCGATCACCCGGTTATGCCACGGCCCATTCACCTTTTGAAGTGGTATACGGATTAAATCCGCACTTGCCATTGGACTTGATTCCCTTACCGAGCAACGAGTTGGTTCACAAAGACGCAAGCAAAACTCAAATCAATGGTGAAGTTACGAAAAGATAGGGGAACGGATTAAAGAAGTAAATGAAATATACAAACGGAAGTCGAACAAAAATAAAAAGGCGAGATTATTTGATGTTGGCGACTTGGTTTGGATACATTTGAGAAAAGAAAGATTCCCAAGCAAACGGAAGAACAAATTAATGCCGAGAGCCGAGGGTCCGTACAAAATTGTGGAAAAGGTGAACGACAACGCATACAAAGTCGAACTTCCGGCGAATACGGAGTACACGCGACATTCAACGTAGGTGATCTCTCACCTTATCTTGACGACGATGGCATTGCGTAATTGAGGTCAATTCCTTTCAAAGACGGAGGGAATGATACGATATCTAATATTCGATCGAAGAAACTCCGATAAAAATCGACATCCATGATGATGCAAATTCGCATGGCCATGCATCGTTATACTTAGGAGAAAATGTTAAGCGGATTGGAGTTACGTTGTTAATCGGAATCGAGTAACGTAGAATTCGACGACGGATCGGTCCGAAAGCATGATGGATCGGCCATATCATGCTTGAAAGGGACATATCTTGACCTCATATCTTTACAAAATAAAGAAGTGATTCCCTCCTTCCCCACCTTGTCACATACGGCCGAACCAAATGGATGGAGTGAAGATTTTCTTCATCATGTCACTATCCCTCATTTCATTGTCACCATGTAGTTCCAAGGAGGAGAATATCACAAATCTTCACCAAATAAGGTGGGATCGGCCGAACCAAAGGCATGGGAAGAGTGGTGTCTTGTTCTACTTCATGTCACCATCAAAGACCAAAACAACTTCATGTCCCTTTCACCTAATAACACCAAGAGATTTGATATCTCAATCCTTGTGATTTTCGGCCGATTAGGTGTTGTTAGGAAGTTTCCTTTTTCGTTTTGTTGTATTTCCTTTCGGTTGTAAACTACTATATATAGTAGTGTTCGTTGTACTTGTAAAGCATCGAGAATCATAATAAACTTTGTATTTCCTTTGAAATATACGTTGAACGAGTTCGACAAACCTTAGTTATTGTTTCGACGAGTTTCGAGATTTTAACTTTAATCAATTCTCAAAAGGTCTTGGGAAGCGATTACCCTTTTATCGAGTTATAGGTCTAGTTCGATAAAAACACACCAAACTCCGTACATCTTACTCATCACGGCCGAATCCCACATAAAATTCGTCCATCACCTTTGTAATTTCGATCCATATTGTAAACGTGTTAATCTTCCGTTGTGTTTTATACGTATTACTTACGTAATTCGTATCAGAGTTCATGTATGGTCCTTTCCGCTGTCGTATTTTTGTTTGTGAGTGTATTTTACCCTTGCATGGGTATGAGTCGAGATAGAAATGTGCATTTTGACTTGTATGTTTGTGATGAAAGACCAAGTTAGTATGTTGATTTGGTATTTTATCACGTCGGTATGTAATGAGTTGTGTTGTTTGGATGTCTAGCCTGGTGGATCCTCATGGAGAGGGTCTGCGGCGTGTAATATTCCCGGTTTGATTTTGGGGGTGTTACATTTATGGTATCAGAGCTTAGGTTGCGGAAACCTAGGTTGTCGGGTCCAGTCGGGTATTGTCGTGTCTTGTTCTGTCAGATTGTGTCTGTCTAAGTCGTGTCGCGACGCGTCGTCTGTGATGTCGGCCGTGATTAGTATCGAGGTACAGCCATCATCTTCGTGCGACCTGTGGATGTAAATCTCCCTACTATATTGTGCCTTGTGTTATACGAGCTTGTATGATTTTGTGTTATGATGTGGAGTTTAAAGGTGATTTGTCATTATATGGCCAATGTTGTTTGATCCTCGTATGATGCTAGAATGAAAGTGGTGCCAACGTATATGTATATATACACACATCCTGATATAAGTCGTTTTTACAAGAGTAATGGCCTTGGTGTGGTTACGCAAAGAAAAATTCATCAATGTGATATTTTAAAACTTTACATGTTTTTGGAGAGACACGTGTATTTTTGTTTTAAAACATCCTCCAAAGGGAGGAAAAAGTTTGATTTTCGTATGATGACCTCAAGATCGAAATTTTTGGAGAATTCAAACTACCAATATTTTATGTTCATCTTGTATTATAAGTTTTCAAAACATAACTTTTAAACTCAAGTGAAGTCTCCAAAATGTAGACAAGACGTGACTCTCGCTTTCAACTTATCGATTTTATGGTTGTTAGTCGACAAATACGTGATGATGTTCTTGTTGTTCGGTAAAGATAGCCGCTTTAGATTAAAACTGTGATGTGATTGCCGAGTCGTTCAGTTTGTGTACATTGAGATAGCTCTCTTTAATAAGAGGTGAGATTTCGGTTTTTGAATAACAATTGTCTTTTGATGGTTGCTCATGAAGTGCCGAATCAATAACTTTGAGATTCGAACGTGTTGTTGTTTATTTGTGACCATCGATTCTAGTAAAGTCGTGTATATGTTCGCAATCATGTTGCTGAATTAGAGCTGTTAGCGCACGCTAAGTACAAGGCTAGCGCGCGCTAATGTGGCATGAGTAGCGCACGCTAATGTTGTTTTAACGTGCGCTAATCAGCCTGGGCAGAGGATGTGGAACCACATTTTTTTTTTTTTTTTTTTGGGAAAAGTCAATTGCATAAATAAAATAAGAGTGACCAAGAAAGGCTGGCCAATACCCGACAACCATATAGAATGGTGCACCAAACAACGTAACAAAGAGCAAAAGTAGGAAAACAAAGCTTACGAACAAATGGCTACCAAAGCTACAAAGCCTAGAAAGATACAAACAAAAGAGGAACTACCAAGCTATCCTCCAAATACGACGAAGAGCCACAGTAGATAGAGAACGAGCGGGCCATCTATGAGAGATAATATCACGAACAAGACCTATCCCCTGGAAAGTAACCGAATGAGGATCTCGACGGCTCTGGCCAAACCTCCTCTCGTTCCTCTCCTGCCAAATCAAATAGACCAACGCAAAGAAGAAGAATACGGTAAGCCACGTTGACCACGTGCTTACCTCTCCACCTCCTAGCAGCCCACAATACCCCGAGCTCCACACAGAGAGAGGCCAACGAAACTGGACGGCCCTCCTAGCAATAGAAATACACCTCCTAGAATAAGGGCCTTTGAAAGAATAGGTGGGAGTGCGTCTACCGCCATACCACAAAGGACACAAATCCCATCAATATGTCGAAGCCAAGGCTTATCCATAGTCGATAACCGCTCCTGAATAGCCAACCAGAGGATGAAAGAGTGTCTCGGGATCTTTCCCGGTCCGTGCAAGAGCGGAGCCCAAGGAACAGGGGGCGAATAACCTCTGAGGAACCGAAGAGCAGAAGAGGATGAAAAAATTCCCGAGCTAAGCGGTCTCCATAAAACGCGATCCTGACCCCCATTAATATGTGGCAAAGCAGAAGTAATCTGCAAAAGCTCGGGCCTATCCACCACCGGCCACTCCCAAGAACCCTCAACAATAACCGAATCAAGCCTAGCACCCACGTCGATGCCGGACCACAGAGGAGCTCTAGGAACAGAATGCCTAATCACACCCATAGAATGCCAGGGATCCGACCACAAGAAGAAGGATGAGCCATCTCCAATGGAATACTGAAATGCTCCCATAACAAGGGGACGCAGTTTCAGAAGCTGACGCCAATACCAAGCTGAAGCTGGAGAAACACTAAGATCCCAGAAAGAACACTGCTGCAACCTAAAAGTCCGAACCCAATTAACCCAGACAGAGCGATTAGAGCCCGTGATAAGAGCCCAGATATGACGAGCTATCGCCCGATTCCGGAGCCTCAACGGAATGATGCCACGACCCCACAATCCACATCCAAGCAAACCTTAGCCCAGCCACCTTGGCAGGCCCGAATCATGAGAACCTCGCGAGGAACCGCCCGATACGTTTCTCAATCAAAGAGAGAACGCCCTTAGGCAAAATAAAACTACCACCAATAAATATGTAAAGAAGATAAGACAGAGCGAATAAGCCGGCACCGACACGCCATGGAAAGAGCAAGATTAGCCCACGAACTCGGCCGACCATCAATCGAATCAATCAAAGGGGAACACATAGCAATTGTCACTTTGAAGTAATCAAGGGAACTCCCAAATACCTCACAGAAGCCGAGCTGAAACCCTAACAAGCTGGCCGGAATCGGGCCCCTTGCACTGAGCACTAGCCGAAAGAAAGATATTAATCTTACTCGGGTTGGCCCGTAGTCGAGAAGGGAACCAAAGATCTCAATACTTTTCTTAAGAACACCGCAGAGACAACATCGGATTACGTAAAAGGAGGAGGTCATCGGCAAAAGCAAGCATGAAGGTGCGAGTAGCCAAACACTTCAGTGGAATCGAACCCGGAGTCCGAGCGATCTCATGCGCGATAATACCATGGAGGATCTCCATAACAATCACAAACAGATACACGAGAGATAGGGTCACCTGCCTCGGCCCCTACGGCCCCTAAAGATACCCTCAGCATCCCCATTCAAGGAGATCGAGTAAGCCGGAGTGGTGATACACTCCCTGACCCAAGCAATAAACGTCTGGTGGAACCCCATACAATGCAGAGCAATCAAAACAAAATCCCATTCAACAGTGTCGTAAGCTTTCATAAGATCAACCTTAAAGACACACCGATTCGGCATCCCTCTTTGCCCATAACCATGAAGAAGCTCCTGGGCGAGAAGGATATTATCACTAATCCTTCTCCCAGGAATAAAAGCTGTCTGAGCTGGATCAATCAAGGAATCAAGGCTATCACGCATACGATGGACCATAATCTTAGAAATAGCCTTATATAAAAGGTTACAACAAGAAATCGGTCTAAAGTCAGACATGCTCCTCGGCAAAGCAACTTTAGGAACAAGAGATATAAGGGTAGTATTGATCTGCTTGACGAATTGACCCGAGGAGAAAAAATGTTTAATAGCGTAAGTAATCTCACCCCCAACAATCGGCCAGGCTCGTCGATAAAAAGCGGCATTAAACCCATCAGGGCCTGGAGCCGAATTCATATCGAACCCAAAGAAAACAGAGCCAACCTCCTCATCAGAAACCGGTCTGATCATATGTAACGCAACATCAGGAGGAAGAGAAGAAGAGACAAAGGGTCTCACCTGATTGTACGATATAGGCTGAACCCGATCCGAAGAACCCAATAACCTCTCATAGAACCCAACTACCTCATCCCGAATGAATTAACTTTACCTGATTTGCACATTTTTTTTTAGCCGTCAGAATTAACTTTCTGCAGTCAGTCGTCTGTGACTGTATTCTATATGTGTTGTCTAGTGATGACAAATGTTTTGTGTGAATGTGTGTCATGACTTTTGATTGCGCTAAGTGATAATTGATTTTGTTCAGTAAATTGATAAATTATGTCTGCTGTGTGTGTGTTCGAAAATATTTTCCTGAAACTTTCATAAGTTTCTGCAAGTTGCGGATCGAATTTTGAAACTAATTTGACATTGCGATTAAATCGGCGGCTTTGTATGAACTTTGAAATTGTTTAAAATTTGCGAGCCGGCCTAGGATTCTCCAATAAAACCTCAACGATATTGAAAGAGTTGTTTTAAAGTACCTTGAACATTTTGTAAAATGTCACCATCGTTGATTTTTGTGTAGTGTTGGGAGAATTTTCGGAAATGACTTTTAACGTACTATTGTATTTTCGAATAATTCGAGTACATGATTTTCAAAAATCTTTCACATAAATTTTTTTTCAAAAACCAATACGATTTTTTTAATATATAGTGAAAGATGAAAAATCTTACTCGATTTAAACTTCAAACTCGGATTTGGAAAGTTTCCTATACTGATTAAAGTATGTACGTATGATTTTATGACTTTGCGTGGTTATCTTGTTTGTTATTAACGGTGATACTGGTGTGTAGTGGTGTGGTGATTTTGACAATGCCGGTTGCACAGAAAATACTGCTTTGCAAATGATTTGAAAATGAGTCGGTCAAAAGTCTTTTGTTTACAAGTTTTAATGAAACAACCCGAGGTACCAAAAGTACTTTTAAAGTTTATTTTGAATAGCATACAAATCCAAGGATTTTCAAATGATATCATTTAAAAGGATACCTCGTGGATTTTCTTATCGAGTTATTATTAGTTACCTTATGTGATATGTCGCGCTGAGTTGGTACTTTAGTATAATATTTTGTGAAATCGTGTTATCGTATTGAGTGAGAATCCGCTTAGTGTGCCGAGGTACAGAGGACGCGGTCCTGACCGCGGTACAGTTGGTCATGGAAATCGGATGCGAAACCAAGAGAATATTGATGGGAAGGCTGCTATTCTAGTACTTCGTACTCGTTGTTTAGGTTCCGGGGATGAAACCTCTTTTAAAGATGATATGATGTAATACCCATATATTTTTTCGCTTCCGTTTCGTTCGACCATATCGACTCGATTGTGTTCGTTGATGCTTCTGACCTTGTGTTGTTCTCACCCTTGTCATTCAAGCGAGTTCGCATATTGTTCCAAATTGATATGCATGTCGTTGTGATCTTTCCAAGTTCGGATCGATTTCTTGTGAACCGTGTTCAAAACTAACACCTCGTGGTTCCTACAAGTTATTGATGTCTTGATTTGAGGTATGAACTTCAGAGATTATCGTTGTTGTTCGATCATTGCTATTCATTCGTCGTTGTCCAATCATTATTGTTTGATCTCGAAATCGTGATTATTGAACATCCGGGCCACTTCAAAATTTCCATAAGTGTTGGAAAATTGTCTTTGTATTTGATCTTCCAAACATCTGAGGTTATTGGAATTACATTCTTGTTCAACGTTGGACTTGTGTTTTGGTTGTTGTACTGCTCGGATTTATCAACCGCAGTGGTTCATGTTCGTTGCTTTTTGTAAACATTCTTGCGTATGGAATCAGACCGCAGTAGCTCTGTACTGCATGGAGCTCCTGTGCGCTGTCAATATTAGATAACATGTGTTATCTAGAGTCGCCTTGCTTTTGTTTTAAGTTTCGGGACGAAACTTATTTTCAGTAGGGTAGAATGTAATACCCGAGATTTTCGTTTCCGGTTATTTTTGAATTTTTGTCGGTTGTGCCGGTTATTTTGCTCTATTGGCGATTACTTGAGTTTTCCCTTATGTTGGGTACGGCATGATTGATACGAATTTACGTATGATATGTACGTAAATTCGCTGGAAAATGCAGCGGTTATATTTGTTTCCTCACAACACTCGTTTTTGTGTAACACTCGTAAAATTCAACCGAAAGTAGGGAAATTCGGCTTTGCGAAAACACGAATAAAATGAAAGTAGATTATCAAACTAGACCTATAGTTTGATAAGACAATCTCTCCTCAAGACCTATTGAGAATTGATTAAATCACAACTCGAAAACGCGTCGAATTATAATCGAAGTGTGCTAAAAATCATTCAACTGGAATACATGTGATGTATTTCGTTTTTTCTTCATTCAAAGGTGATTACAAATGGTTGAGGATGAGGCTATTATATAGCCATTATATCTCGTAAACAAGCCAAACAAGATCACACAAAATCTAGCTAAAATACAAGCATTTATTAAACTAACAACAAAGACTTTTTGACAAGGATTAAAAACAACACGTGCTTGGCTTCTTCCATGATGAATTCGGCCGTGGGGTAGCATGAAGGAAGGAGATCACCATCTATCTCATGTGATAAGTCTTAGACAAGGACTTGATACGAATTCTCCGGGGAGAGCGGATACGTATCGGTCGGAGTGTTTGTAAGTGTATGATAGCGGAAGGCTTTTATGAATATGGTAATTCGAGTGTATGAATATGGATGAAATATCGGATAACAATAAAAATATCGAACAAGAAGACTTGAACGATCAAGAACAAGGGTTTATCGAATTAGACCTATAACTCGATAAGGTGATTTCTTCCCAAGACCTATTGAGAATCAATCGGATTAATATTCGAAAACGCGTCGAATAAAAATCAAGTTTCGGTAAAAATCATTTACCAAGGATAGAAACACAAAGTGTATTCTTTCACATTCAACATTCATAATCCTATCTATTACAAGGCTAATCAATCTACTTATAGGAGGTGAAACCTAAGTCTAAGGAATCAAACAAAAAAAGAAAATAATTCAAAGATTTATAAAATCTTTGAATAATCAAAACAAATCAAATAAAATACAAACAAGAAACATCAATCACAAAATATGGGAACACAATCCCTAAAATAAGTAAAGAAAGGAAAAGAGAAGACAAAACACACAAAACTCAGCAATTAAAAAAGGTAGGCCGGCTGCCGGACACGGGCCGTGTCGCTTGACACGGCCGCGGCGCGCATCTGGCCGGCAGGGACTCGACCGTGTCCGACTGACACGGTCGCGGCACGACAGGAACGTCCGACAGCGACTGGTCCGACAGTGACTCGGCGCGATAGGGACGTTTGGCAGGACTCGACACGGGCGCGGCGCGACAGGGACGTCCGGCAATGACTCGACCGTGCCAGGCGACACGGTCGCGGCGTGACAAGGACGTCAGCAATGACTGACCGACAAAGCTGACTCGGCATTGACTCGACCGTGTCACGGAGCACGGTCGGGCGTCTGACGATCATTTTCGGCATTTCCGAAAGAGTAGGACTCGGCCGTGTCGGACGACACGGTCGGGTTCGCCGATCGATTTGGCTTATCGGCACATCTCAAGACGGGCCGTGTCGGACGACACGGCCGGGTTCGGTCGGCAGTGCTCGGCCATTTCCGGCAGGTGCGATATTTTCCGGCAGGCGAGATATTTTCCGGCAGGTTGGATATTTTCCGGCCGGTTGGACATTTTCCGGCAGGTTGGACATTCCTTTTACGTCTTATGTCCGTTTTCTCGTCTAAAAATGTAGTCGCAGGTGCACGGCGCGTTGTAAGGCCTTTAACGTAGATTCTTGCTTCGGTTTCTTTATTCGGACTATTCAATTCCGTATCATCCCCTCCCCCTTTAAAGGGAATTGTCCTCAATTCCGAACTTCCTTCGTTGTCAAGATAATTAATTAAAGATTCTAAGTACTTGATCTCGAAAATGTCCGCAGTACGTACATGGCCCAAAATCTTGAGACGATAGGTAGTGGGGGGCCCTCGAGAATCACCAACAAAATAACTATCATTATTAATAAAATAATAATAATAATTACTCCGCCAGGTAATACCGATATCATGACATGAGTGGACATCTGAAATGGGAAGCACGACAGTAATAATAGGTCGCCCTTCATCGTATGCCACTTCAAGCCCTGGGAAAAACGCTTCGTCATCGTCTTTCATGTCAAACACTTGGTAAGGCTCGGGATATAGATGTTCCGGAATCATAACATCCTCGTGCTCCGTATCATAAACTGGAAACGCCTCATTGGAGTCTGCCTCATAAATTGGGCAAAAGTCTTCAAAACAACTTTCATCGAGATATGGACCGTCGTTGGGCACAACATCAAAAATGGGAAGTATTGATGATTTCACGTCGGGTGCACCATCAAAAATGGAAAACACGGAATCAATTATGGGCTCCTCTTCGTCAACTGGTTCGGTATCAAATACTGGTGGCCCTTCATAATCCGGTCCGGTTTCCATGACACTAAAAAGTTTCTCACCATTAACATAAGTTGGTCCGTCTTGGTCAACTTGGCCAACATAACCAACTGGCCCATGCTCAACGTAGCAAGATCCAGGTTCATCAATTAGGGAAACACGGCTCAACTCATCTTCTTTGTTGTATTGCGCTGTTGAAACCTC
Source organism: Orobanche coerulescens (assembly GCA_033398695.1). Classification (NCBI taxonomy): domain Eukaryota; kingdom Viridiplantae; phylum Streptophyta; class Magnoliopsida; order Lamiales; family Orobanchaceae; genus Orobanche; species Orobanche coerulescens. The sequence goes on along the minus strand of CM065812.1, from coordinate 57,187,713 downwards.
TGTCTCGCCTACCTCATTGAAAATGGTGGTAGGAACATCATCTTCATCGACAAAAGGCTTTGCTGGAAATTCTTTAAAGGGGAAAACCCTTAGATCGAATGCCGGTGGCGGGGCGTCGAAGGATTGGTGGTAAGATGGGGATTTGAACCTTCGATTGAAATATTTTTTGAATTTAAGCCAATCTTGGATTTTAGGCTTACGTTGTTGTGAACGGGACTGTTTCAATTTTTGCCACCAGACGGCGGCGCTACCGCGGAGGCGCCTTGCCACCAACGAAACGCGGCGGTTGATCGGGGCAGCCTTGAAGTCCGAGTGCTCCTCACAAACATGAAGCCAATCTATGCACGCATCTGGATTACTATCTCCGTGAAATTCCGGTATGCTGCGGAATTTGGCCAAGAAATCAATATCGTTGGCGTCGTCTCTGTGTCTTGCTTGCATATGTTGCTCCGGTAAGCAGTTTAGTGCGTCACGGATTTTCATCAAGAAATCGAGATCCGAGAAATCCATAACAAGAATCAAGAGATAGTTCTTGATAAGAAATCGGACAGAAAATTTGCCAAGAAATCCGTGAAGAATGAACCAAGAAGATGATCAAAGAATCTGATCTCCACCGTTCAGACTGTAGTTCAATGAGTTGGCTTACCTTTTTTTTTTGGGAAAAGTCAATTGCATAAATAAAATAAGAGTGGCCAAGAAAGGCTGGCCAATACCCGACAACCATATAGAATGGTGCACCAAACAACGTAACAAAGAGCAAAAGTAGGAAAACAAAGCCTACGAACAAATGGCTACCAAAGCTACAAAGCCTAGAAAAATACAAACAAAAGAGGAACTACCAAGCTATCCTCCAAATACGACGAAGAGCCACAGTAGATAGAGAACGAGCGGGCCATCTATGAGAGATAATATCACGAACAAGACCTATCCCCTGGAAAGTAACCGAATGAGGATCTCGACGGCTCTGGCCAAACCTCCTCTCGTTCCTCTCCTGCCAAATCAAATAGACCAACGCAGCAAGAAGAATACGGTAAGCCACGTTGACCACGTGCTTACCTCTCCACCTCCTAGCAGCCCACAATACCCCCGAGCTCCACACAGAGTGAGGCCAACGAAAGTGGACGGCCCTCCTAGCAATAGAAATACACCTCCTAGAATAAGGGCACTGAAAGAATAGGTGGGAGTGCGTCTCTACCGCCATACCACAAAGGACACAAATCCCATCAATATGCTGAAGCCAAGGCTTATCCATAGTCGATAACCGCTCCTGAATAGCTAACCAGAGGATGAAAGAGTGTCTCGGGATCTTTCCCGGTCCGTGCAAGAGCGGAGCCCAAGGAACAGGGGGCGAATAACCTCTGAGGAACCAAAGAGCAGAAGAGGATGAAAAAATTCCCGAACTAAGCGGTCTCCATAAAACGCGATCCTGACCCCCATTAATATGTGGCAAAGCAGAAGTAATCTGCAAAAGCTCGGGCCTATCCACCACCGGCCACTCCCAAGAACCCTCAACAATAACCGAATCAAGCCTATCACCCACGTCGATGCCGGACCACAGAGGAGCTCTAGGAACGGAATGCCTAATCACACCCATAGAATGCCAGGGGTCCGACCACAAGAAGAAGGATGAGCCATCCCCAATGGAATACTGAAATGCTCCCATAACAAGGGGACGCAGTTTCAGAAGCTGACGCCAATACCAAGCTGAAGCTGGAGAAACACTAAGGTCCCAGAAAGAACACTGCTGCAACCTAAAAGTCCGAACCCAATTAACCCAGACAGAACGATTAGAGCCCGTGATAAGAGCCCAGATATGACGAGCCATCAGCGCCTGATTCTGGAGCCTCAACGGAATGATGCCACGGCCCCCACAATCCACATCCAAGCAAACCTTAGCCCAGGCCACCTTGGCGAGGCCCGAATCATGAGAACCTCGCGGAGGAACCGCCTGATACGTTTCTCAATCAAAGAGAGAACGCCCTTAGGCAAAATAAAACTACCAGCCCAATAAATATGTAAAGAAGATAAGACAGAGCGAATAAGCTGGCACCGACCTGCCATGGAAAGAGCAGTACTAGCCCACGAACTCAGACGACCATCAATCGAATCAATCAAAGGGGAACACATAGCAATTGTCAGCTTTGAAGTAATCAAGGGAACTCCCAAATACCTCACAGGAAGCTGACCTAGCTGAAACCCTAACAACTGCTGGAACTGGGCCCCCTGCACCTGAGCACTAGCTGAAAGAAAGATATTACTCTTACTCGGGTTGGCCCGTAGTCCAGAAAGGGAAGCAAAGATCTCAATACTTTTCTTAAGAACACCGACAGAGACAACATCAGGATTACAGAAAAGGAGGAGGTCATCGGCAAAAGCAAGCATGAAGGTGCGTGTAGCCAAACACTTCCAGTGGAATCTGAACCCCGGAGTCCGAGCGATCTCATGGGCGATAATACCATGGAGGACCTCCATAACAATAACAAACAGATACGGAGAGATAGGGTCACCTGCCTCGGCCCCTACGGCCCCTAAAGATACCCTCGGCATCCCCATTCAAGGAGATCGAGTAAGCCGGAGTGGTGATACACTCCTGACCCAAGCAATAAACGTCTGGTGGAACCCCATACATTGCAGAGCAAACAAAACAAAATCCCATTCAACAGTATCGTAAGCTTTCATAAGATCAACCTTAAAGACACACCGACTCGGCATCCCTCTTTGCCCATAACCATGAAGAAGCTCCTGGGCGAGAAGGATATTATCACTAATCCTTCTCCCAGGAATAAAAGCAGTCTGAGCTGGATCAATCAAGGAATCAAGGCTATCACGCATACGATGGACCATAATCTTAGAAATAGCCTTATATAAAAGGTTACAACAAGAAATCGGTCTAAAATCAGACATGCTCCTCGGCAAAGCAACTTTAGGAACAAGAGATATAAGGGTAGTATTGATCTGCTTGACGAGGATCAGACAACTCAATGCCAGCCTCAGAAACCAGCCTAAAAATCCGCGAACGAGCCCTCCTAGAGGCAACCCTCCGGAAGAAGAAAGCAGAACACTGGTCCCCATCCTTGAGCCACGCTAGCTTGGCCCGTTGCCTGAGCGAAGATTGCTCCTGGGAAACAGCGGAAGAGAACACCCACCTGCAACACCCTTCTAACTGTAAAGCAGAGTCTGACAAAGGAAACTCTCTAAGGATAGTAGGCGAGAAAGGAAAGCCGATTGAAGCCACATTAATAGCCAAGTCCCCTTTCCTCTTCCTCATAGCGCGAAAAACATGCTTAAGGGCATCTAACTTCCGGCAAATCGCATAGAAGGGGGCTCCCACAATAAGATGATGCCAAATACCAAAGACAGCAGGCAGAAAGTCATCGGAATGCGAGAAAGTTATCAAACACGAACATCTTACCCCTACGACGGGACAAGCTACCAATACCAAAGATAAGCGGGCTATGGTCGAGGTCCGAGGCAAATCGCAAGTATAGGAGTAGTCGAATGAGAAATAAACCACTGCGGATTACCCAGACTCTATCTAACCGTTTCCACAAGGATCTAGGAGAAGGGCTCTTATTATGCCACGAGAACCAGGAGCCCAACATCGAAGCGTCTCTAGATCAAAGACGAGAACTCCCGAACTCCAACATAGGGAACTCATCATCATGATGAGTCACCTCTCCACCTAAGATCTCGCTACAATCCAAAACAAACATTAAAGTCGCCCATAATCACCCAAGGCTCGCTAACATGCGTAATGAAAAATCACTGGCATCGCCAAAGAAGTCTCCTCTGGATAGCATCATTAGAACCATAAGCAAAAGTAACTAGGAAGCTGGACGAGTCAATAAGCGAAATAATCCGACAGTGAATAAGCTGAGGATCAATAGCAATAATATCAACAGAGACCACGCCGGAATCCCAGCCCAGCCAAATCCGCTTACCCGGCCCGTTTCCATAATCAAAAAACCACTGCCACGAAGCATTAACCAGAGAAGCAATATGCCTCGAGTTACCAACCGAGACTTTCGTCTCCAGTAAGGCAACACCTTTGTCAAAATTTCGTGACGATCCAACGGTCGAATCCACGGGAAACTTTGTTTTCTTCCGACTGCGCTAATCTCAACAAAAAAATTCGTTGAATAAATCGCCCAAGGAGATGACCTTGGGCTCCGATACCACTTATGATACGAATTCTCCGGGGAGAGCGGATACGTATCGGTCGGAGTGTTTGTAAGTGTATGATAGCGGAAGGCTTTTATGAATATGGTAATTCGAGTGTATGAATATGGATGAAATATCGGATAACAATAAAAATATCGAACAAGAAGACTTGAACGATCAAGAACAAGGGTTTATCGAATTAGACCTATAACTCGATAAGGTGATTTCTTCCCAAGACCTATTGAGAATCAATCGGATTAATATTCGAAAACGCGTCGAATAAAAATCAAGTTTCGGTAAAAATCATTTACCAAGGATAGAAACACAAAGTGTATTCTTTCACATTCAACATTCATAATCCTATCTATTACAAGGCTAATCAATCTACTTATAGGAGGTGAAACCTAAGTCTAAGGAATCAAACAAAAAAAGAAAATAATTCAAAGATTTATAAAATCTTTGAATAATCAAAACAAATCAAATAAAATACAAACAAGAAACATCAATCACAAAATATGGGAACACAATCCCTAAAATAAGTAAAGAAAGGAAAAGAGAAGACAAAACACACAAAAATCAGTAATTAAAAAAGGTAGGTTTGCCAGGACACGGCCGTGTCGCTTGACACGGCCGCTGGCGCAAGATCTGCCGGTAGGGACTCGACCGTGTCCGATCGACACTGCCATGGCGACAGGACGTCCGACAGCCGATCGTCCGGCAGTGACTCGGCGCGATAGGACGCTTTAGCAGACTCGACACGGGCGCGGCGCAACAGGACGTCGGCATTGACTCGACCGTGCAGGCGACACGGTCGCGCGTGACAAGGACGCCTGACAATGACTCGGCCGACGCTGACTCTAAGCATTGACTCGACCGTGTCCTCGGAGCACGGTCGGCGCCCTGGATCATTTTCGGCATTTCCGGAAGAGTGTGACTCGACCGTGCCGGACGACACGGTTGGGTTCGGCCGACAGTCAGTTTGGTTAATCCGGCACATCTCGGCACGGGTCGTGCCGGACGACACGACCGGGTTCGGTCGGCAGTGCTCGGCCAGTTCCGGCAGGTGTGATATTTTCCGGCAGGCGAGATATTTTCCGGCAGCTTGGATATTTTCCGGCCGGTTGGATATTTTCCGGCAGGTTGGACATTCCTTTTACGTCTTATGTCCGTTTTCTCGCCTAAAAATGTAGTCGCACGTGCATGGCGCGTTGTAAGGCCTTTAACGTCGATTCTTGCTTCGGTTTCTTTATTCGGACTATTCAATTCTGTATCAGGACTTGAACAAGAAAGCAACATCTTGTATTCTTCCTCCACATGTGGTTCGGCCGAAATGCTTTCAAAAGAGTGGAGTGAATCAAATCTCTTTCCTTGATCTTGTTGGTGGGCTTGAAAATGAGAGCAATTATTTAAAGTAGTGGGGACAAAAGATCCTTCAAGGATCACCCATCACAATCGGCCGAAATCTCCCCTAATATGGCCGATTTTGTATGCATGAACATGCATACGTGTGCATGTTTTGATACGTCTAAGTTATCCCGGTTCCGATTATTAAGATCGTTCCCATTTCTGCGGATGTTTTCTCACCAAAGTACGTAGGTGCATGTGCATGCAACTTGGTATCGTCACCTACATCGATTCTTACTTCACTTACTTCGTTTGGAGATGCCGTAATCGCATCATCCCCTCCCCCTTTGAAAGGAATTGACCTCAATTCAGTGATTCCCTCGTCGTCAAGGTAAGAAGATAGATCGCCCATGTTAAAAGTGGCGTGTACCCCATAGTCGCCCGGAAGTTCTACCTTATACGCATTGTCGTTCACTTTTCCCACGATTTTGTAAGGACCCTCGGCCCTCGGCATAAGTTTGTTCTTGCGTTTGCTCGGAAATCTCTCTTTTCTCAAGTGTACCCAAACCAAGTCGCCTACTTCGAATAGCCTCGGTTTTCTGTGATTGTTGGAATTCCGTTTGTATTCATCATTCACCTCTTTGATTCGATCATGTATTTGTCCGTGCAATTTGATCATCGACTTAAGTTTCGACTCCGCATCTTTGTGTACCAACTCGTCTTTCGGCAATGGAATCAAGTCCAAGGGTATATAAGGATTTAACCCGTAAACGATTTCGAAAGGAGAATGTGCCGTAGCATGTGTAGGGGATCGGTTATAGGCAAATTCCGCATGAGCAAGTTTCACGTCCCAATCCTTTTGCGTTTTATTCACAAGTCCTCGTAACAACGTCCCTAATGTTCGATTTATGACCTCGGTTTGACCATCGGTTTGCGGATGGTGCGAAGTGCTAAATAAGAGCTTCGTTCCCACTTTCCTCCATAAAGTATTCCAAAAATAGCTAAGGAATTTAGAATCCCGATCTGACACAATAGTCTTCGGTACTCCATGTAAACGAACCACCTCTCGGAAGTATAAGTCGGCCACGTTGCTTGCGTCGTCGGTTTTGTGGCAAGCCACGAAATGAGCCATCTTTGAGAACCGATCAACAACCACCATAATAGCATCTTTACCTCATTGAGTACGGGGTAAAGCGACGATAAAGTCCATGGATACATCTTCCCACGGTCTTTCTAGAACCGGTAGAGGCATATATGATCCCGGTTTGAACGAACTCTTCGAGATGTGACAGGTTACACATTTACTTAAAACATTGTAAACGTCTTTTAGCATTTTAGGCCAAAATAAATGTTCTTTTAGTACTTCCAACGTTTTAGCCGTGCCAAAATGTCCTGCTAAACCTCCTCCGTGAGCTTCTCGGACCAATAATTCCCGAATCGCCTATTTTGGAACACAAAGTCTATTTCCTTTAAATAGGAAATCATCTTGTAACATGAATTCCCCGAACGGACCAGATTTGCAACGAGTAAAAATTTCTCCGAAATCTTCATCATTTTCATAACATTCCTTCAACATTTCAAAACCAAGTAACCGAACCTCCAGAGTAGAAAGTAAGGCATACCTCCTAGATAACGCATCCGCAACGACATTGCTTTTACCGTCTTTGTACTTGGATGAAAAGTGAAATGATTGTAGGAATTCCACCCACTTGGCATGCCTCGGACTCAGTTTATGTTGCCCGTTAATGTACTTCAATGATTCGTGATCCGAGTGTAGAATAAAATGCTTCGTCCGTAAGTAATGACTCAAATGATCAAGGGCCCGTGCGATAGCATAGAATTCTTTATCGTAAGTACAATAATTCAACCGAGCTCCGTTCAACTTCTCCGAAAAGTAAGCGATAGGTCATTTACCTTGAATAAGAACCGCTCCAATTCCAACTCCGCTAGCGTCACACTCAACTTCGAATGGTTGAGAAAAATCGGGTAGTGTTAGAATCGGTGCTTCGCATAACTTGGCCTTTAACTTCTCGAAAGCTCCTTGGGCAGCCCCGTTCCATACAAATGGTCCTTTTTTTAAACACTCCATTATCGGACTTGAAATGGTGCTGAAGTCTCGAATAAACCTCCGATAAAAAGAAGCAAGTCCGTGAAATGATCTTACTTCCGTCACGGTCGTAGGGTTCGGCCAAGATTTAATTGCTTCGATTTTTGTTTGATCAACCGCCACTCCGTCCTTCGAAACGACATAGCCAAGAAAGACTATACTTTCGACTAGGAACGAACACTTCTCTTTTTTTCCATACAATTTTCGGTCCCTCAAGGTTTCGAAGATTAACCTTAAGTGCCCGAAATGTTCTTGTAGTGATTGACTATATATTAGAATGTCATCCAAATATATAACCACGAACTTCCCCAGAAATAGTTTAAGTACCTCGTTTATCAACCTCATGAAGGTACTAGGCGCATTTGTAAGACCGAAAGGCATAACGATCCATTCATATAATCCATTTTTCGTTTTGAAGGCCGTCTTCCACTCGTCACCTTCTCGCATTCGGATTTGATGATATCCTCTTCGTAAATCAACTTTGGAAAAGATCACCGAACCATGTAGTTCGTCTAACATATCATCAAGTCTCGGGATAGGGAACCGATACTTGACGGTGATATTGTTCACGGCCCGACTATCCACACACATCCGCCAAGAACCATCTTTCTTAGGGACAATTAAGACCGGAACTGCGCACGGACTCAAACTCTCCCAGACATATCCGCGGTCCAAAAGCTCCTCGACTTGTCTTTGTAATTCCTTCGTCTCCTCGGGATTACATCTATACGCGGCTTTATTAGGAAGTGGTGCTCCCGGTATTAGATCAATTTGGTGTTCGATACCGCGAATAGGTGGTAAACCCGACGGTAATTCTTCAGGAAAAACATCCTCAAATTCGCGTAACAACACATCTAGCTCTCCTCCGTTTTGTACTCCTTTGTTCACTAGCAAGCATGGTAAGTTTCGGTTTCTCCACTCGACTAGTACTCATCGAACGGATGGCTTGCGGGGACATCGGCTTGAGTACAATCTTCTTTCCTTTGTCTTGTAATTCATATTCATTATTCCGACCTCGATGTAAAACATCTCGGTCGAACATCCACGGTCGTCCCAAAAGCACGTGGCATGCGTCCATCGGGAGTACGTCACATAACACATCGTCTCCGTATGATCCCATAGTTAAGTTGACCCGTACTTGTCTCGTCACCTTCACCTTGTTTCCATCATCGAGCCAATGTAAAGCATATGGTCTCGGGTGAGCCATAGTAGTTAGCCCGAGCTTGGTGACCATCTCGTTTGATGCCACATTCGTGCAACTCCCTCCGTCTATTATCAAGCTACACCACTTTTCTCCGACTTTGCATTTGGAATGAAAAATCTGGTCTCTTTGTTCCGTATCACTTGGAATAATTTTGGTATGTAATGCTCGAAGCACTAAAGTAGTATCATATTCCGGAGCATCATAAGTCTCGCAATCCTCATTCTCTTCCTCGGCCTCCACGTTAAATATGTCACCAAGGCCTTCCTTCTCGTCCTCGACCAAAAGTTCATCTCGGACCGCAAGAGCTTCTCTTAAAGTGACCACCCGTTTATTTGGACATGCATTTTGATAGTGACCAAAGCCTTGACATTTAAAACATCGTACTTTAGCCAAGCTCGTTTCCTTGAAAACGTGAGGAACCTTCGGTGCCGGGGTAGGAATTTGAAAAGGTACGGTAGTTTTCGTAGTAGAACTTGAGCCGGCACTTGCATTTCTGAATTTGTATGGGAATTCGGGTTTGGTAAACTTCAACTTGTTTTGAGCTTCAATTTTTATGCATAGTCCGCATAAAGTGTTAAAATCTTCACATGGGTATAATTCCACCGTATTTGAAATGTTTCGGTTTAGGCCACGTAAGAAACGTGACATTCTTTGTTCTTGATTTTCTTCAAGTTCTCCCATTAAGGCCAAGCCTTCAAATTCGTCGATGTATTCTTCCACACTTAGTTTCCCTTGTACGAACTCCGCAATTTTTCGGTATAAGGTTAACCGATGTGATGTCGGGACATACCTTTTACGTAGTTTTTTCTTCAAAGAATCCCAAGAACGGATTTTCTCTTTTCCCGCACGAGCTCGTTGTGTTTTCATACCCTCGAACCATAAGGAAGCGCCCTTCCCTAACTTGAGAATTGCATATTTGCAACGTTTCTCATCGTTAAGGTGTTTGAAGTCGATCATACGTTCAATCTTCCTCTCCCACTCCAAGTAAACTTCGGGATTAGTACCTCCAACAAATTCCGGAAGTTCATTAACTTTAAATTCATCCACATGACGCGGTGAATGTGCATCATATCCTCCTCTTCTTGCTTGAAAACGTGGTTCTTGCATGCTGTGTAGTGCCTCACGTAGTTTCTCCATGAAATCGTCGGAAAAATCCATGATAAGGTAGCTTTGATAAGAAAATCGCCAAGAAAAATTCGCCAAGGAAGTAACCTTGGGCTCCGATGCCACTAATGATACGAATTTACGTATGATATGTACGTAAATTCGCCGGAAAATGCAGCGGTTATATTTGTTTCCTCACAACACTCGTTTTTGTGTAACACTCGTAAAATTCAACCGAAAGTAGGGCAATTCGGCTTTGCGAAAACACGAATAAAATGAAAGTAGATTATCAAACTAGACCTATAGTTTGATAAGACAATCTCTCCTCAAGACCTATTGAGAATTGATTAAATCACAACTCAAAAACGCGTCGAATTATAATCGAAGTGTGCTGAAAATCATTCAACTGGAATACATGTGATGTATTTCGTTTTTTCTTCATTCAAAGGTGATTACAAATGGTTGAGGATGAGGCTATTATATAGCCATTATATCTCCTAAACAAGCCAAACAAGATCACACAAAATCTAGCTAAAATACAAGCATTTATTAAACTAACAACAAAGACTTTTTGACAAGGATTAAAAACAACACATGCTTGGCTTCTTCCATGATGAATTCGGCCGTGGGGTAGCATGAAGGAAGGAGATCACCATCTATCTCATGTGATAAGGCTTAGACAAGGACTTGAACAAGAAAGCAACATCTTGTATTCTTCCTCCACATGTAGTTCGGCCGAAATGCTTTCAAAAGAGTGGAGTGAATCAAATCTCTTTCCTTGATCTTGTTGGTGGGCTTGAAAATGAGAGCAATTATTTAAAGTAGTGGGGACAAAAGATCCTTCAAGGATCACCCATCACAATCGGCCGAAATCTCCCCTAATATGGCCGATTTTGTATGCATGAACATGCATACGTGTGCATGTTTTGATACGTCTAAGTTATCCCGGTTCCGATTATTAAGATCGTTCCCATTTCCGCGGATGTTTTCTCACCAAAGTACGTAGGTGCATGTGCATGCAACTTGGTATCGTCACCTACGTCGATTCTTACTTCGCTTACTTCGTTTGGAGATGCCGTAATCGCATCAATGATGTACCGTGTTGTGGTGTTCGTCAGGTACGACTTATCATTGCGTAAGTCGAGCTAATAGTATGTCGCGCTTTGTTATTCGTTTGTTTTCGATTTGGATCGTTGGTGTTGTCCGTTAGTGTTTCGTTGCATGTTGAATAATCATTGTCTTGTCGAGGAGTATCGTTATTGTGCATTTGGTCGACTTTGTAAGATCACCACCGGTACTTATTAAGTCTAAAAATTCTTAAACTTAACAATGTGATAGATCATCAAATTAGCTTTCCAATGGTTCAAACGGCGAGTCAATCGGAGTCCAGACGAAGGAGTTATGGCCGAAATACCAAAGACTACACAGTCCATAATTAGCGCACGCTAAACACATTTATTAGCGCGTGCTAACGAAGTCTGGCATAGGGTTCTGGACTGCATTTTGTAGCCGATAGCACACGCTACACATACCTTAGCATGCGCTAACTGTTGACAGTATAAATAGGACTGCAGAGGTCAACTTTCGTCATTTTTCATTTCACTTCTTCCCCTCCGGCGACCAAGGCGATTCCAGGCGTGAGAAGGTGGAGATCTCAGCCATATATCATTAGATATCAACTCCTTTCAACTCCTAACATGGATTTATCAACCTTCTTTCATCTTCCACCGTCGGATTCAAGGTAAAATTCTTAGAACCCTAATTTCGGGTATTTTGGGGGTTTTCTTCGTGATTCGTTGATTTTGTCCGATATGATGAATTGTTCATGGTAATCCCGTTGTATTGGTCATGATATTCGGATTTTGTAACTCATTTATCGATTTTTATCACCCGGAACATGATTTTGGCTTTCTTGGAACAAACCCTTGAACCCTTGTAGTTTCTTAGCGTCGATTGGGATTTCGTTTAATGTTGTTGATTCGTAGAGATGTTATTCTCGTAGTGATTGTGTTGTTATTGATTTCTCGCGAAGGTGGTCGGTTCTCGGGGCTGTTTCGGGGTTGTTGGAGTTTTCACAAATTGATTTCGAGGCAAGTATCTTGCCCATACATTACGTGTTTTGTGAATATAATGATTGAAAATTGACGATATGTGCTAAATGAATATTTACAAACTTTTCTTAAAAGAATCGATATATTTACAATCATAGTTTTCTTAAAGGACGACTCTTGTGTTCGGGATTTAATGTGCTTATTGACTATGTGTGTTAGTGTTGAGTATAGGATCTCCCTACTTTCGGGTGATGCCAATATGTGTGAATATGTCGTCGGTAATTTATGGTAAAATCCTCTTGTTATGAATTGCGCGTGGAGTCATGTGGTTATCGGTGGATATATGAGTTGTGTGATATTGGTTGTTATCATTCGGTGTTGATGAGATAAGTGTGTTTCTTTGTGGATAGTATTAATTCTGGGTCGTGGGTATGTGTTGGATAACATGGCCATTTTAGCAAAATACCTCGACTATATATATATATATTGTGATTGACTCTTGAGGATTTTGGTTTTGGAAATGTGAATTGATAAGAGTTGTATGGTTGTTCTCGGGTACTCTCACTCGGGGATTGACTCGACGGGGTCACACGGGGACCTGGTGGCTTAGCGGCTGGACCGGGTCACGAGGGTTACTTCGAGTGGGCATTCTCACCTGGGGATTGCTCGACGGGGCACACAGGGACTTGGTGGCTTGTGGGCCGGACCGGGTCGCGAGAATTGCCAGAATATTTGTACTAATGATTAATTGTGATATGTCCGGAGTATCACAATGATTGGCGCCCAGGGTCGAGAGACATTATATATATCGAGTCTTGGTGTTTGGCTAAAATGGCATAAAAATAATGTGTTATGTGTAATGTATTTTTGGAAGTGAATTGAAGGGAATGAACGGGTCGTGGACCCTGTGTTAGTGATCGAAATGGTTGGGTCGTGGACCCTGTGTTTTGTGACTGGAGTGAATTGGGTTGTGAACCCCGTGTTTTGTTAATCGGTTTTGCATTTTTGGAAAATGAACTTTGGGGCGGTGACCCTAAGTGGCTTTGGTAGAATTAAGGACTTTTCAATCATAAATGTTTTCAAAACTCCCGAGATTTGGAAGTGTTTGTAAAGTGCTTACTTGTTTTGTTTCTACTTTCAAGACATAGAACTATTTTTAATTAAACAAAATATCTCGGGAAGTCTTTTGTTGTATTCTCCGAATGTGTTATGTATGGCTCGTATTTGCACTTTATACTTGTACTAGCAAAACAATGGAGTTTTGCTAACCCCCGAGTATTCAAGGGGTGGATGTCTGTTTTTTGCATCCAGGTACATGCAGGTTTGGGAGCAAAACATAGGATCGGTGCGAAGGATGATGGTAGGTGAATGATACTAATCACATGAAGGCCAGTTTTGGATGCAGTTAGTCGGAGTTCGTGTATGGTCCTTTCCGCTGTCGTATTTTTGTTTGTGAGTGTATTTTACCCTTGCATGGGTATGAGTCGAGATAGAAATGTGCATTTTAACTTGTATGTTTGTGATGAAAGACCAAGTTAGTATGTTGATTTGGTATTTTATCACGTCGGTATGTAATGAGTTGTGTTGTTTGGATGTCTAGCCTGGTGGATCCTCATGGAGAGGGTCTGCGGCGTGTAATATTCCCGGTTTGATTTTGGGGGTGTTACATTTATGGTATCGGAGCTTAGGTTGCGGAAACCTAGGCTGTCGGGTCCAGTCGGGTATTGTCGTGTCTTGTTCTGTCAGATTGTGTCTGTCTAAGTCGTGTTGCGACGCGTCGTCTGTGATGTCGGTCGTGATTAGTATCGAGGTGCAGCCATCATCTTCGTGCGACCTGTGGATGTAAGTCTCCCTACTATATTGTGCCTTGTGATATACGAGCTTGTATGATTTTGTGTTATGATGTGGAGTTTAAAGGTGATTTGTCATTATGTGGCCTATGTTGTTTGATCCTCGTATGATGCTAGAATGAAAGTGGTGCCAACGTATATGTATATATACACACATCCTGATATAAGTCGTTTTTACAAGAGTAATGGCCTTGGTGTGGTTACGCAAAGAAAAATTCATCAATGTGATATTTTAAAACTTTACATGTTTTTGGAGAGACACGTATATTTTTGTTTTAAAACATCCTCCAAAGGGAGGAAAAAGTTTGATTTTCGTATGATGACCTCAAGATCGAAATTTTTGGAGAATTCAAACTACCGATATTTTATGTTCATCTTGTATTATAAGTTTTCAAAACACAACTTTTAAACTCAAGTGAAGTCTCCAAAATGTAGACAAGACGTGACTCTCGCTTTCAACTTATCGATTTTATGGTTGTTAGTCGACAAATACGTGATGATGTTCTTGTTGTTCGGGCAGTATAGCCAGTTTTAGATTAAAACTGTGATGTGATTGCCGAGTCGTTTAGTTTGTGTACATTGAGATAGCTCTCTTTAATAAGAGGTGAGATTTCGGTTTTTGAATAACAATTGTCTTTTGATGGTTGCTCATGAAGTGCCGAATCAAGGACTTTGAGATTCGAACGTGTTGTTGTTTATTTATGACCATCGATTCTAGTAAAGTCGTGTATATGTTCGCAATCACGTTGCTGAATTAGAGCTGTTAGCGCACGCTAAGTACAAGGCTAGCGCGCGCTAATGTGGCATGAGTAGCGCACGCTAATGTTGTTGTAACGTGCGCTAATCAGCCTGGGCAGAGGATGTGGAACCACATTTTTTTTAGCCGTCAGGAATAACTTTCTGCAGTCAGTCGTCTGTGACTGTATTCTATATGTGTTGTCTAGTGATGACAAATGTTTTGTGTGAATGTGTGTCATGACTTTTGATTGCGCTAAGTGATAATTGATTTTGTTCAGCAAATTGATAAATTATGTCTGCTGTGTGTGTGTTCGAAAATGTTTTCCTGAAACTTTCATAAGTTTCTGCAAGTTGCGGATCGAATTTTGAAACTAATTTGACATTGCGATTAAATCGGCGGCTTTGTATGAACTTTGAAATTGTTTGAAATTTGCGAGCCGGCCTAGGATTCTCTAATAAAACCTCAACGGTATTGAAAGAGTTGTTTTAAAGTACCTTGAACATTTTGTAAAATGTCACCGTCGTTGATTTTTGTGTAGTGTTGGGAGAATTTTCGGAAATGACTTTTAACGTACTATTGTATTTTCGAATAATTCGAGTACATGATTTTCAAAAATCTTTCACATAATTTTTTTTTTCAAAAACCAATACGATTTTTTTTTAATATATAGTGAAAGATGAAAAATCTTACTCGATTTAAACTTCAAACTCGGATTTGGAAAGTTTCCTATACCGATTAAAGTATGTACGTATGATTTTATGACCTTGCGTGGTTATCTTGTTTGTTATTAACGGTGATACTGGTGTGTAGTGGTGTGGTGATTTTGACAATGTCGGTTGCACAGAAAATACTGCTTTGCAAATGATTTGAAAATGAGTCGGTTAAAAGTCTTTTGTTTACAAGTTTTAATGAAACAACCCGAGGTACCAAAAGTACTTTTAAAGTTTATTTTGAATAGCATACAAATCCAAGGATTTTCAAATGATATCATTTAAAAGGATACCTCGTTGATTTTCTTATCAAGTTATTATTAGTTACCTTATGTGATATGTTGCGCTGAGTTGGTACTTTAGTACAATATTTTGCGAAATCGTGTCATCGTATTGAGTGAGAATCCGCTTAGTGTGCCGAGGTACAGAGGACGCGGTCCTGACCGCGGTACAGTTGGTCATGGAAATCGGATGCGGAACCAAGAGAATATTGATGGGAAGGCTGCTATTCTAGTACTTCGTACTCGTTGTTTAGGTTTCGGGGACGAAACCTCTTTTAAAGGTGATATGATGTAATACCCATATATTTTTTCGCTTCCGTTTCGTTCGACCATATCGACTCGATTGTGTTCGTTGATGCTTCTGACCTTGTGTTGTTCTCACCCTTGTCATTCGAGCGAGTTCGCATATTGTTCCAAATTGATGTGCATATCGTTGTGATCTTTCCAAGTTCGGATCGATTTCTTGTGAACCGTGTTCAAAACTAACACCTCGTGGTTCCTACAAGTTATTGATGTCTTGATTTGAGGTATGAACTTCAGAGGTTATCGTTGTTGTTCGATCATTGCTATTCATTTGTCGTTGTCCAATCATTATTGTTTGATCTCGAAATCGTGATTATTGAACATCTGGGCCACTTCAAAATTTCCATAAGTGTTGGGAAATTGTCTTTGTATTTGATCTTCCAAACATCTGAGGTTATTGGAATTACATTCTTGTTCAACGTTGGACTTGTGTTTTGGTTGTTGTACTGCTCGGATTTATCAACCGCAATGGTTCATGTTCGTTGCTTTTTGTAAACATTCTTGCGTATGGAATCAGACCGCAGTAGCTCTGTACTGCATGGAGCTCTTGTGCGCTGTCAATATTAGATAACGTGTGTTATCTAGAGTCTCCTTGCTTTCGTTTTAAGTTTCAGGATGAAACTTATTTTTAGTAGGGTAGAATGTAATACCCGAGATTTTCGTTTCCGGTTATTTTTGAATTTTTGTCGGTTGTGCCGGTTATTTTGCTCTGTTGGCGATTACTTGAGTTTTCCCTTATGTTGGGTACGGCATGATGTACCGTGTTGTAGTGTTCGTCAGGTACGGCTTATCATTGCGTAAGTCGAGCTAATAGTATGTCGCGCTTTGTTATTTGTTTGTTTTCCATTTGGATCGTTGGTGTTGTCCGTTAGTGTTTCGTTGCATGTTGAATAATCATTGTTTTGTCGAGGAGTATCGTTATTGTGCATTTGGTCGACTTTGTAAGATCACCACCGGCGCTTAATAAGTCTAAAAATTCTTAAACTTTACAATTTGATAGATCATCAAATTAGCTTTCCAATGGTTCAAACGGCGAGTCAATCGGAGTCCGGACGAAGGAGTTATGGCCGAAATAGAAAAGACTACACAGTCCATAATTAGCGCACGCTAAACACATTTATTAGCGCGCGCTAACGAAGTCTGGCAGAGGGTTCTGGACTGCATTTTGCAAACGATAACGCACGCTACACATACCTTAGCGTGCGCTAATCGCTGATGATAAATAGGATCAGAGGTCAACTTTCGTCATTTTTCATTTCACTTCTTCCCCTCCGGCGACCAAGGCGATTCCAGGCGTGAGAAGGTGGAGATCTCGGCCAGATATCATTAGATATCAACTCCTTTCAACTTGATGCGAATTCTCCCGGAGGGGGCGGATGCGTATCAGACGGAGTGTACGTATGAATATCGTAGCGGAAGTCTTTTTATGAGTATGGTGTTTTTGGATGTATTTTGTGATGTAATATCGAATATGACGATGAAAATTCGAACAAATAAAAAATGGAAGTAATATCGAAAAAAAGTGATAATATCGATCAAGAAGACTTGAACGATCAAGAACAAGGGTTTATCGAATTAGACCTATAACTCGATAAGGTGATTTCTTCCCAAGACCTATTGAGAATCAATCGGATTAATACTCGAAAACGCGTCGAATAAAAATCAAGTTTCGGTAAAAATCATTTACCAAGGATAGAAACACAAAGTGTATTCTTTCACATTCAAATTCATAATACTCTATCTTTACAAGGCTAAGTGAAGACTACTTATAGGAGTGAAGTCTTCAACTTAAGGAATCAAACAAAAAATAAAATAATTCACAAAGTGTATTCTTTCACATTCAAATTCATAATACTCTATCTTTACAAGGCTAAGTGAAGACTACTCATAGGAGTGAAGTCTTCAACTTAAGGAATCAAACAAAAAATAAAATAATTCAAAGATTTATAAAATCTTTGAATAATGAAAACAAATCAAATAAAATAAGAAAAAGAAACATACATCATAAAACATGGGAACACAATCCCTAAAAGAGTAAAGAAAGAAAAAGAGAAGACAAAACACACAAAAATCAACAATAAAAAAAAAGGCGGCTGACTGCCGGACACGGGCCGTGTCGCTTGACACGGCAGCGGCGCGCATCTGGTCGGCAGTGACTCGACCGTGTCCGACTGACACGGTCGTGGCGCGACAGGGACGTCCGACAGCGACTCGTCCTACAGTGACTCGGCACGGGCGCGGCGCCGACAAAGACGTTCGGCGTGGGCCCGATCGTGTCCTGGAACACGGTCGAGTCGTTTGGGCAGTCGGTTTTGGTTTATCCGGAAGAGTTCGACTCGACCGTTCCAGACAACACGGTCGAGTCCTGTGGGCAGTGACTTTTGCATTTCCGGACGAGTGCGGCACGGGCCGTGTCGGATGACACGGTCGGGTCCGGTCGGCAGTGCTCGGCATTTTCCGGCAGGTGCGATATTTTCCGGCAGGCTCGACATTTTCCGGCAGGCGACGACATTTTCCGGCAGATGCGATATTTTCCGGCAGGCTCGACATTTTCCGGCAGGCGACGACATTTTCCGGCAGGTTGTGTCATTTTCCGACTTGTGTCCATTTTCTCGCCTAAAAATGTTGCCGTACGTGCATGACGCGTTGTAAGGTCATTTACGTCGATCCTTGCTTCGGTTTCTTTATTCGGACTATTCAATTCCGTATCATCCCCTCCTCCTTTAAAGGGAATTGTTCTCAATTCCGAACTTCCTCCGTCATCAAGATAAATAATTAAAGCCTCTAAGTACTTGATCTCGAAAATGTCCGCAGTGCGTACATGGCTCAAAGTCTTGAGACGATAGGTAGTGGGGGGCCCTCGAGAATCACCAACAAAATAACTATCATTATTAATAAAATAATAATAATTACTCCGCCCGGTAATACCAATATCATGACATGAGTGGACATCTAAAATGGGACGTACGGTTAATTTCTCATCGGGTTCATCCTCCAGAATTGGAAACACTGATAATTCCACATCGGGTTCACCATCAAAAATGGGAAACGCGGAATCAATTACGGACTCCTCTTCGTCAACTGGTTCTGCATCAAAGACCGGTGGCCCTTCATAATCCGACCCAATTTCCATGACACTAAAAGGCTCCTCATCATTAAAATAATTTGGTCCGTTTTGGTCAATTTGGCCAACACAACCAACTGACCCATGCTCAAAGTAGCAAGATCCAGGTTCGTCGACTAGGGAGACACGGCTCAACTCATCTTCTTCGTTGAATTACTCCGTTGAAAACTCTGTCTTGTCTACTTCATTAAAAATGGTGGTAGGGACATCGTCTTCGTCAAAAAAAACTTCGCTGGAAATTCTTCGATGAAAAAAAAATCTTTGATCAAAGGTTGGCGGCGGGGCGTCGAAGGATTGGTGGTGGGGAAACAACGACTGGTGATAAGATGCTGCTTTGAACCTTCGCTTGAAATATTTTCTAAATTTTTGCCAATCTGTAATTTTAGGCTTACGTTGTTGTGAACGGGACTGTTTCAATTTTTGCCACCAGAAGGCGGCGCTACCGCGGAGGCGCTTTGTCACCAGCGAAACGCGGCGGTTGATTGGGGCAGCCTTGAAGTCCGCATGCTCCTCACAAGCATGGAGCCAATCCATGCATGCATCTGGATTACTAGATCCGTGAAACTCCGGTATGCTGCGGAATTTAGCCAAGAAATCAATATCGTTGGCGTCATCTCTGCGTCTTGCTTGCATATGTTGCTCCGGTAAGCCGTTTAGTGCATCACGGAGTTTGATCAAGAAATCGAGATCGAAAAAATCCATAACAAGAATCAAGAGATAGTTCTTCACAAGAAATCGTTGAAGAAAATCGCCCAAGGAGATGACCCTGGGCTCCGATACCACTTATGATGCGAATTCTCCCGGAGGGGGCGGATGCGTATCGGACGGAGTGTACGTATGAATATCGTAGCGGAAGTCTTTTTATGAGTATGGTGTTTTTGGATGTATTTTGTGATGTAATATCGAATATGACGATGAAAATTCGAACAAATAAAAAATGGAAGTAATATCGAAAAAAAGTGATAATATCGATCAAGAAGACTTGAACGATCAAGAATAAGGGTTTATCGAATTAGACCTATAACTCGATAAGGTGATTTCTTCCCAAGACCTATTGAGAATCAATCGGATTAATACTCAAAAACGCATCGAATAAAAATCAAGTTTCGGTAAAAATCATTTACCAAGGATAGAAACACAAAGTGTATTCTTTCACATTCAAATTCATAATAATCTATCTTTACAAGGCTAAGTGAAGACTACTTATAAGAGTGAAGTCTTCAACTTAAGGAATCAAACAAAAAATAAAATAATTCAAAGATTTATAAAATCTTTGAATAATCAAAATAAATCAAATAAAATAAGAAAAAGAAACATACATCATAAAACATGGGAACACAATCCCTAAAAGAGTAAAGAAAGGAAAAGAGAAGACAAAACACACAAAAATCAACAATAAAAAAAAAAAGGTGGCTGACTGCCGGACACGGGCCGTGTCGCTTGACACAGCCGCGGCGCGCATCTGGTCGGCAGTGACTCGACCGTGTCCGACTGACACGGTCGCGACGCGACAGGGACGTCCGACAGCGACTCGTCCCGATGCTGACTCGGCACGGCGCGGCGCCGACAAGGACGTTCGGCGTGGCCCGATCGTGTCTGGAACACGGCCGTCAGTGCGGGCCGGTTTTGGTTTATCCGGAAGAGTTTGACTCGACCGTTCCAGACAACACGGTCGAGTCCTGTGGGCAGTGACTTTTGCATTTGCGGACGAGTGCGGCACGGGCCGTGTCGGACGACACGATCGGGTCCGGTCGGCAAGATTTCGGCATTTTCCTAAGGTGCGATATTTTCCTACAGGCTCGACATTTTCCGGCAAAGCATTTACATTTTCCTAAGTGCGATATTTTCCAAAGAGCTTCGACATTTTCCTACAGCGACGACATTTTCTGGCAGGTTGTGTCATTTTCCGGCTTGTGTCCGTTTTCTCGCCTAAAAATGTTGCCGTATGTGCATGACGCGTTGTAAGGTCATTTACGTCGATCCTTGCTTCGGTTTCTTTATTCGGACTATTCAATTCCGTATCACAACTCCTAACATGGATTTATCAACCTTCTTTCATCTTCCACCGTCGGATTCAAGGTAAAATTCTTAGAACCCTAATTTCGGGTATTTTGGGGGTTTTCTTCGTGATTCGTTGATTTTGTCCAATATCATGAATTGTTCATGGTAATCCCATTGTATTGGTCATGATATTCGGATTTTGTAACTCATTTATCGATTTTTATCACCCGGAACATGATTTTGGCTTTCTTGGAACAAACCCTTAAACCCTTGTAGTTTCTTAGCGTCGATTGGGATTTCGTTTAATGTTGTTGATTCGTAGCTATGTTATTCTCGTAGTGATTGTGTTGTTATTATTTTCTCGCAAAGGTGGTCGGTTTTCGGGGCTGTTTCGGGGTTGTTTCGGCCGAGCCGTGTTCGTCGGAGTTTTCACAAATTGATTTCGAGGCAAGTATCTTGCCCATACATTACGTGTTTTGTGAATATAATGATTGAAAATTGACGATATGTGCTAAATGAATATTTACAAACTTTTCTTAAAAGAATCGGTATATTTACAATCATAGTTTTCTTAAAGGACGACTCTTGTGTTCGGGACTTAATGTGCTTATTGACTATGTGTGTTAGTGTTGAGTATAGGATCTCCCTACTTTTGGGTGATGCCAATATGTGTGAATATGTCGTCGGTAATTTATGGTAAAATCATCTTGTTATGAATTGTGCGTGGAGTCATGTGGTTATCGGTGGATATATGAGTTGTGTGATATTGGTTGTTGTCATTCGGTGTTGATGAGATAAGTGTGTTTCTTTGTGGATAGTATTAATTCTGGGTCGTGGGTATGTGTTGGATAACATGGCCATTTTAGCAAAATACCTCGACTATATATATTGTGATTGACTCTTGAGGATTTTGGTTTTGGAAATGTGAATTGATAAGAGTTGTATGGCTGATGGCTCGTCATATCTGGGCTCTTCTCACGGGCTCTAATCGTTCTGTCTGGGTTAATTGGGTTCGGACTTTTAGGTTGCAGCAGTGTTCTTTCTGGGACCTTAGTGTTTCTCCAGCTTCAGCTTGGTATTGGCGTCAAATCAAGGCCCCTTGTTATGGGAGCATTTCAAGATTCCATTGAGATGGCTCATCCTTCTTCTTGTGGTCGGACCCCGGCATTCTATGGGTGTGATTAGGCATTCCGTTCCTAGAGCTCCTCTCGTGGTCGGCATCGACGTGGGTGCTAGGCTTGATTCGGTTATTGTTGAGGGTTCTTGGGAGTGGCCGGTGGTGGATAGGCCCGAGCTTTTGCAGATTACTCGCTTGCCACATATTAATGGGGGTCGGGATCGCGCTTTATGGAGACCGCTTAGTTCGGGAATTTTTCATCCTCTTCGCTCTTCGGTTCCTCGAGGTTATTCGCCCCTGTTCCTTGGGCTCCGCTCTTGCACGGACGGGAAAGATCCCGAGACACTCTTTCATCCTCCGGTTGGCTATTCAGGAGCGGTTATCGACTATGGATAAGCCTTGGCTTCAGATATTGATGGGATTTGTGTCCTTTGTGGTATGGCGGTAGAGACGCACACCCACCTATTCTTTCAAAGGCCCTTATTCTAGGAGGTGTATTTCTATTGCTAGGAGGGCCGTCGCTTTCGTTGGCCTCACTCGTGTGGAGCTCGGGGTTTTGTGGGTCGCTAGAGGTGGAGAGGTAAGCACGTGGTCAACGTGGCTTACCGTATTCTTCTTGCTGCGTTGGTCTATTTGATTTGGCAGGAGAGGAACGAGAGGAGGTTTGGCCAGAGCCGTCGAGATCCTCATTCGGTTACTTTCCTGGGGATAGGTCTTGTTCGTGATATTATCTCTCATAGATGGCCCGCTCGTTCTCTATCTACTGTGGCTCTTCGTCGTATTTGGAGGATAGCTTGGTAGTTCCTCTTTTGTTTGTATCTTTCTAGGCTTTGTAGCTTTGGTAGCCATTTGTTCGTAGGCTTTGTTTTCCTACTTTTGCTCTTTGCTACGTTGTTTGGTGCACCATTCTATATGGTTGTCGGGTATTGGCCAGCCTTTCTTGGCCACTCTTATTTTATTTATGCAATTGACTTTTCCCAAAAAAAAAAAAGAGTTGTATGGTTGTTCTCGGGTACTCTCACTCGGGGATTGACTCGACGGGGTCACACGGGGACCTGGTGGCTTAGCGACTGGATCGGGTCACGAGGGTTACTTCGAGTGGGCATTCTCACCTGGGGATTGCTCGACGGGGCACATAGGGACTTGGTGGCTTGTGGGCTGGACCGGGTCGTGAGAATTGCCAGAATATTTGTACTGATGATTAATTGTGATATGTCCGGAGTATCACAATGATTGGCGCCCAGGGTCGAGAGACATTATATATATCGAGTCTTGGTGTTTGGCTAAAATGGCATAAAAATAATGTGTTATGTGTAATGTATTTTTGGAAGTGAATTGAAGTGAATGAACGGGTCGTGGACCCTGTGTTGGTGATCGAAATGGTTGGGTCGTGGACCCTGTATTTTGTGACTGGAGTGAATTGGGTTGTGAACCCCGTGTTTTGTTAATCGGTTTTGCATTTTTGGAAAATGAACTTTGGGGCGGTGACCCTAAGTGGCTTTGGTAGAATTAAGGACTTTTCAATCATAAATGTTTTCAAAACTCCCGAGATTTGGAAGTGTTTGTAAAGTGCTAACTTGTTTTGTTTCTACTTTCAAGACATAGAACTATTTTTAATTAAACAAAATATCTCGGGAAGTCTTTTGTTGTATTCTCCGAATGTGTTATGTATGGCTCGTGTTTGCACTTTATACTTGTACTAGCAAAACAGTGGAGTTTTGCTAACCCCCGAGTATTCGGCGGGTGGGTGTCTGTTTTTGCATCCAGGTACATGCAGGTTTGGGAGCAAAACATAGGATCGGTGCGAAGGATGATGGTAGGCGAATGATACTAATCACATGAAGGCCAGTTTTGGATGCAGTTAGTCGGAGTTCGTGTATGGTCCTTTCCGCTGTCGTATTTTTGTTTGTGAGTGTATTTTACCCTTGCATGGGTATGAGTCGAGATAGAAATGTGCATTTTGACTTGTATGTTTGTGATGAAAGACCAAGTTAGTATGTTGATTTGGTATTTTATCACGTCGGTATGTAATGAGTTGTGTTGTTTGGATGTCTAGCCTGGTGGATCCTCATGGAGAGGGTCTGCGGCGTGTAATATTTCCGGTTTGATTTTGGGGGTGTTACATTTATGGTATCGGAGCTTAGGTTGTGGAAACCTAGGCTGTTGGGTCCAGTCGGGTATTGTCGTGTCTTGTTCTGTCAGATTGTGTCTGTCCAAGTCGTGTCGCGACGCGTCGTCTGTGATGTCGGTCGTGATTAGTATCGAGGTGCAGCCATCATCTTCATGCGACCTGTGGATGTAAGTCTCCCTACTATATTGTGCCTTGTGATATATGAGCTTGTATGATTTTGTGTTATGATGTGGAGTTTAAAGGTGATTTGTCATTATGTGGCCTATGTTGTTTGATCCTCGTATGATGCTAGAATGAAAGTGGTGACAACGTATATGTATATATACACACATCCTGATATAAGTCGTTTTTACTAGAGTAATGGCCTTGGTGTGGTTACGCAAAGAAAAATTCATCAATGTGATATTTTAAAACTTTACATGTTTTTGGAGAGACACGTATATTTTTGTTTTAAAACATCCTCCAAAGGGAGGAAAAAGTTTGATTTTCGTATGATGACCTCAAGATCGAAATTTTTGGAGAATTCAAACTACCGATATTTTATGTTCATCTTGTATTATAAGTTTTCAAAACACAACTTTTAAACTCAAGTGAAGTCTCCAAAATGTAGACAAGACGTGACTCTCGCTTTCAACTTATCGATTTTATGGTTGTTAGTCGACAAATACGTGATGATGTTCTTGTTGTTCGGGCAGTATAGCCAGTTTTAGATTAAAACTGTGATGTGATTGCCGAGTCGTTCAGTTTGTGTACATTGAGATAGCTCTCTTTAATAAGAGGTGAGATTTCGGTTTTTGAATAACAATTGTCTTTTGATGGTTGCTCATGAAGTGCCGAATCAATGACTTTGAGATTCGAACATGTTGTTGTTTATTTATGACCATCAATTCTAGTAAAGTCGTGGATATGTTCGCAATCATGTTGCTGAATTAGAGCTGTTAGCTCACGCTAAGTACAAGGCTAGCGCGCGCTAATGTGGCATGAGTAGCGCACGCTAATGTTGTTGTAACGTGCGCTAATCAGCCTGGGCAGAGGATGTGGAACCACATTTTTTTAGCCGTCAGGAATAACTTTCGATTAAATGTCTCAGGATCGTATTCTATATGTGTTGTCTAGTGATGACAAATGTTTTGTGTGAATGTGTGTCATGACTTTTGATTGCGCTAAGTGATAATTGATTTTGTTCAGTAAATTGATAAATTATGTCTGCTGTGTGTGTGTTCGAAAATGTTTTCCTAAAACTTTCATAAGTTTCTGCAAGTTGCGGATCGAATTTTGAAACTAATTTGACATTGCGATTAAATCGGCGGCTTTGTATGAACTTTGAAATTGTTTGAAATTTGCGAGCCGGCCTAGGATTCTCCAATAAAACCTCAACGGTATTGAAAGAGTTGTTTTAAAGTACCTTGAACATTTTGTAAAATGTCACCGTCGTTGATTTTTGTGTAGTGTTGGGAGAATTTTCGGAAATGACTTTTAACGTACTATTGTATTTTCGAATAATTCGAGTACATGATTTTCAAAAATCTTTCACATAATTTTTTTTCAAAAACCAATACGATTTTTTTAATATATAGTGAAAGATGAAAAATCTTACTCTATTTAAACTTCAAACTCGGATTTGGAAAGTTGCCTATACTGATTAAAGTATGTACGTATGATTTTATGACCTTGCGGGGTTATCTTGTTTGTTATTAACGGTGATACTGGTGTGTAGTGGCGTGGTGATTTTGACAATGCCGGTTGCACAGAAAATACTGCTTTGCAAATGATTTGAAAATGAGTCGGTTAAAAGTCTTTTGTTTACAAGTTTTAATGAAACAACCCGAGGTACCAAAAGTACTTTTAAAGTTTATTTTGAATAGCATACAAATCCAAGGATTTTCAAATGATATCATTTAAAAGGATACCTCGTGGATTTTCTTATCGAGTTATTATTAGTTACCTTATGTGATATGTCGAGCTGAGTTGGTACTTTAGTATAATATTTTGCGAAATCGTGTCATCGTATTGAGTGAGAATCCGCTTAGTGTGCCGAGGTACAGAGGACGCGGTCCTGACCGCGGTACAATTGGTCATGGAAATCGGATGCGGAACCAAGAGAATATTGATGGGAAGGCTGCTATTCTAGTACTTCGTACTCGTTGTTTAGGTTTCGGGGACGAAACCTCTTTTAAAGGTGATATGATGTAATACCCATATATTTTTTCGCTTCCGTTTCGTTCGACCATATCGACTCGATTGTGTTCGTTGATGCTTCTGACCTTGTGTTGCCTTGTCATTCGAGCGAGTTCGCATATTGTTCCAAATTGATGTGCATATCGTTGTGATCTTTCCAAGTTCGGATCGATTTCTTGTGAACCGTGTTCAAAACTAGCACCTCGTGGTTCCTACAAGTTATTGATGTCTTGATTTGAGGTATGAACTTCAGAGGTTATCGTTGTTGTTCGATCATTGCTATTCGTTCGTCGTTGTCCAATCATTATTGTTTGATCTCGAAATCGTGATTATTGAACATTTGGGCCACTTCAAAATTTCCATAAGTGTTGGGAAATTGTCTTTGTATTTGATCTTCCAAACATCTGAGGTTATTGGAATTACATTCTTGTTCAACGTTGGACTTGTGTTTTGGTTGTTGTACTGCTCGGATTTATCAACCGCATTGGTTCATGTTCGTTGCTTTTTGTAAACATTCTTGCGTATGGAATCGACTCAAAGAGCTCTGCATCGCATGGAGCTCCTGCGGCACACAATATTAGATAACGTGTGTTATCTAGAGTCGCCTTGCTTTTGTTTTAATTTTCGGGACGAAACTTATTTTTAGTAGGGTAGAATGTAATAACCGAGATTTTCGTTTCCGGTTATTTTTGAATTTTTGTCGGTTGTGCCGGTTATTTTGCTCTGTTGGCGATTACTTGAGTTTTCCCTTATATTGGGTACGGCATGATGTACCGTGTTGTGGTGTTCGTCAGGTACGGCTTATCATTGCGTAAGTCGAGCTAATAGTATGTCGCGCTTTGTTATTTGTTTGTTTTCGATTTGGATCATTGGTGTTGTCCGTTAGTGTTTCGTTGCATGTTGAATAATCATTGTTTTGTCGAGGAGTATCGTTATTGTGCATTTGGTCGACTTTGTAAGATCACCACCGGCACTTATTAAGTCTAAAAATTCTTAAACTTTACAATGTGATAGATCATCAAATTAGCTTTCCAATGGTTCAAACGGCGAGTCAATCGGAGTCCGGACGAAGGAGTTATGGCCGAAATAGCAAAGACTACACAGTCCATAATTAGCGCACGCTAAACACATTTATTAGCGCGCGCTAACGAAGTCTGGCAGAGGGTTTTGGACTGCATTTTGCAGCCAATAGCGCACGCTACACATACCTTAGCGTGCGCTAACTGTTGACAGTATAAATAGGACTGCAGAGGTCAACTTTCGTCATTTTTCATTTCACTTCTTCCCCTCCGGCGACCAAGGCGATTCCAGGCATGAGAAGGTGGAGATCTCGGCCAGATATCATTAGATATCAACTCTTTTCAACATCTAACATGGATCTCGGAACATGATTTTGGCTTTCTTGGAACAAACCCTTGAACCCTTGTAGTTTCTCAGTGTCGATTGAGATTTTATTTAATGTTGTTGATTCGTAGCGATGTTATTCTCGTAGTAATTGTGTTGTTATTGATTTCTCACGAAGGTGGTCGGTTTTCGGGGCTGTTTCGGGGTTGTTTCGGCCGAGACGTGTTTGTTGGAGTTTTCACAAATTGATTTCGAGGCAAGTATCTTGCCCATACATTACGTGTTTTGTGAATATAATGATTGAAAATTGACGATATGTGCTAAATGAATATTTACAAACTTTTCTTAAAAGAATCGGTATATTTACAATCATAATTTTCTTAAAGGACGACTCTTGTGTTCGGGACTGATACGAATTACGCAAGTAATACGTATAAAACACAACGGAAGGTTAACAAGTAACAAAGTATCACTTGAATTTTGCTAAGGGTGGCCGAAAGTTGATGGTGTTCGGCCGTGAGGTTGTGTGATGTACGGAGTTTGATGTGTTTTTATCGAACTAGACCTATAACTCGATAAAAGGGTAATCTCTTCCCAAGACCTTTTGAGAATTGATCAAAGTTAAAATCTCGAAACTCGTCGAAACAATAACTAAGGTTTGTCGAACTCGTTCAACGTATATTTCAAAGGAAATACAAAGTTTATTATGATTCTCGATGAATTACAAGTACAACGAACACTACTATATATAGTAGTTTACAACCGTACGAAAATACAACAAAACGAAAAAGACGAACTTCCTAGCAACATCATTTCGGCCGAAATCCAAGGGTGATATCAAGTATCTTGGTGTTATTAGGTGAAAGGGACATGAAGCACTCTTGGTCTTTGATGGTGACATGAAGTAGAACAAAATCCTCCTTCCCATGCATGCATTCGGCCGAAGACAAGGTAGGGAGATTTGGTGTAGATTTGTGATATCCTCCTTCTTGGAACTACATGGTGATAATGAAATGAGGGATAGTGACATGATGAAGAAAATCTTCACTCCATCCATATGCATTTCGGCCGTTTGTGATTTTGTTTTTTTTGACTCATCAAGGTCAATATTATTAAAAAAAACGAGAAACAGAAAAGAGTTACAAAGAGAGGGCCATCCTAGACAACAAAATAAAATCTCAAGCTAATCCCACAGGCGGGTAGTCAAGAGAAATAGAGAGAAAAACACAAATGCAAAAGCAATCTATGAAAATAGAATAAAAGGACCTAAACCCCCATACCAGATGTATGGGGTTGCAACCATGAGCAGTTAAAACCCTATCGTAGAAAACCCAATGGGAAAAACCTACGATAGGGAAAAGAGTACCCGAGCGTTATGTCGAGAAAACTAATGTCGGCTAAAATACATAGGAGACATATCCCTCAACAAGATCTCGGAGAGGCTCGGTGCTTCGCTAGACCACTCGTAAGAAACCAATCTTTTAGAAAGCCACCGCCACCGCATTCCCTTCTCTATAGATATGAGAGACCCGAAGTGCATGCCACAATAATACGCCAAATCCGCCTCAAATGACTGCGGTAGATCCAGAACAATTAACTACGATCCGAGAGAATGCTCACAACATAAGTAGAGTCGACTCCACAAATAATCCCAACCATGATAAAAAGCAATCTCAATAGCATGAATAGCCGCGACCAACTCGGCTTGAAGGCAAAACAAAGAACCAATTGCCGCAGAGAGAGTGCCAAAACCCGCCCAGACGATTAGATAAACAAGGCCAATAGCACCCAAGCCTCGGGCGCCTTTAGCCATCCCATCGTGTTAACTTTCATCCACCAATTGGGGGATACCATTTCACATAAATAGGGTAAAGCGGAGGTCTCGCGTGGCCACCACACCCAGAGCCCGAAGACGAACCGGATCGTAAATAGAGTTATCCATGGTGCCCATGTCATAGTTATTACATTCTCCGAGAAGAGACCAAACTATAGAACGAAGAGACATGATAGAAAATTTAGCATCATTATATAAAACCTCACAAATAATATGCCGATAGCCCAGACGGCACTAATAATAGTGAATCTCCAGAGAGTAGAGATCTGGCGACTAAATCGATATCCATAGCTCGAATGATGAAGTGCCCGAACCCAAAGATTCAATTCTAAAGAGTTTAAGAAGCCCCGCTCAATATAGTCCTTAATCACGGATAACAACACACTCGGTGAAAATATGGTCAATCGATTCACGGGCAGAGAGACAGAAAAGGCAAACCGAAGGACCAATGAAACCCCTTAAACGAAGAAGATCAAAAACAGGCAGCCTGTTGTGAATAGCCTTCCAGACCGTGAGAGAACGACGAACGGGGATTAATCTGTGCCAAATCCATTTCCCCCAGCTCACCTTAGGAAAGTTGTGGCGAAGGTGCCAATAAGCGATTTGAGAGGTAACATTGCCATGCACCGATTTAGCCCAAACCCGCTCGTCTTTTCCTTCAAAGTCAGAGGGGGCATAGACGACATCTAAAGCAACATCACGACACCTTTCCATGAAATCGAGGGTAAGATGCCAGGTCCCGTCGTAGTAAAAATCGCTGATGGTGTCGGAGAAGGTACTTCTGAGATGCTGAGGAATACCCAACCGATCACCAATGATATAACCTAGCCAGTTGTCCCACCAAAAATTAATATTCTGACCATTACCAATAACCCAACTGGAAGTGTTAAGAAGACGGGGAATATGATTACGAACCCCCCTGAATATAGAGGAAGAAACAATCTTGCGAGTATCCAAATTACTTCTGAGAAACCTCTGACGAAGGAATTTTCCACAAAGATATGCCGTTTGTGATTTTGTTTTGTAAGGAGGGAATCACACCTTTATTTTGTAAAGATATTTGTAAAGATATGAAGACAAAGTGTCCCTTTCAAGCATGTTTCGGCCGATCTTCATGCTTTTGGGTCGATCCGTCGTCGAATTCTACGTCACTCCGATTCCGATTAACAACGTAACTCCAATCCGTTTAACATTTTCTCCTAAGTACAACGATGCATGGCCATGCGAATTTGCATCATCATGGATGTCGATT
The DNA here is from genome assembly GCA_033398695.1 of Orobanche coerulescens. Classification (NCBI taxonomy): domain Eukaryota; kingdom Viridiplantae; phylum Streptophyta; class Magnoliopsida; order Lamiales; family Orobanchaceae; genus Orobanche; species Orobanche coerulescens. The sequence goes on along the minus strand of CM065812.1, from coordinate 57,156,878 downwards.
TTTATCGGAGTTTCTTCGACTGGAATATTAGATATCGTATCATTCCCTCCGTCTTTGAAAGGAATTGACCTCAATTCTGCAATGCCATCGTCGTCAAGATAAGGTGAGAGATCACCTACGTTGAATGTCGCGTGTACTCCGTATTCGCCCGGGAGTTCGACTTTGTATGCGTTGTCGTTCACCTTTTCCACAATTTTGTACGGACCTTCGGCTCTCGGCATCAATTTGTTCTTCCGTTTGCTTGGGAATCTTTCTTTTCTCAAATGTATCCAAACCAAGTCGCCAACATCAAATAATCTCGCCTTTTTATTTTTGTTCGACTTCCGTTTGTATATTTCATTTACTTCTTTAATCCGTTCCCGTATCTTTTCGTAACTTCACCATTGATTTGAGTTTTGCTTCGGCCTTTGTGAACCAACTCGTTGCTCGGTAAGGGACTCAAGTCCAATGGTAAGTGCGGATTTAATCCGTATACCACTTCAAAAGGTGAATGGGCCGTGGCATAACCGGTGATCGGTTGTATGCGAATTCGGCATGAGCAAGTTTAACGTCCCAATCTTTCCGAAGTTTTATTTACCAACCCTCGTAATAATGCTCCCAAGGTTCGATTAGTTACCTCGGTCCGTCGGTTTATGCGGGTGATGTGAAGTCTTGAATAGGAGTTTAGTACCTACTTTCCTCCATAAAGTATTCCGTATAACTCGAAATTTGGAATCTCGATCCGACACGATAGTTTTGGAACTCCGTGTAAACGAACTACTTCCGGAAGTACAAGTCCGCCACGCTTGCATCATCGGTTTTGTGGCACGCGACAAAGTGAGCCATTTTCGAAAAACTTCGACGACCACCATGATCGAGTCCTTGCCTCGTTGAGTACGAGGTAAAGCCACAATAAAATCCATCGAGACATCCTCCCACGGCCGTAATTCAGTATCGGCAACGGCATGTATGTACTCGACTTGAACGAACTTTTCATCATATGACAAGTTACGCATTTGCTCACGATTGTCTTGCCGACGCCATACATTTTCGGCCAAAAGAAATGTTCTTTTAGCACCTCTGAGCCTTGGTCGAGCCGAAGTGACCGCTAGTCCTCCTCCGTGCGCCTCCCGAACCAAAGAATTCCCGAATTGTATGTCTCGCACACATAGTTTATTCCCCTTGAAGAGAAAGCCATCCTGTAAATCAAATTCCTCAGACGGGCCGTTTTACAACGGTTAAAAATTTCCCGAAGTCCAAATCGTCGTTGTAGTGATCTTTCAAAGTCTCGAACCCCAACAAACGAACATCTAGCATCGATAAGAAGGCATACCGTCTCGATAGTGCATCCGCCACTACATTACTGTTCCCGTCTTTGTATTTGGATGAAAAGTGAAAAGATTGTAAAAATTCCACCCATTTTGCATGTCTCGGGCTTAGCTTACTCGTCCGTTGATGTATTTCAACGACTCGTGATCCGAATGTAGCACGAAATGTTTCGAACGCAGATAATGACTCCAATGATCGAGTGCTCTTACGATAGCATAGAACTCCTTGTCGTAAGTACAATAATTCACTCGGCGCCACTTAACTTCTCCGAAAATAGGCAATGGGACGGCCTCTCGAATAAGCACTCGCCCGATTCCAACTCCGCTAGCGCCGCATTCTACCTCAAACGGTTGTGAAAAATCGGCAACGTCAAAATCGGCGCTTCACATAATTTTCCTTTAAGTTTTCAAAAGCCTTTTGGGCCATTTCGTTCCAAGCAAAGGTTCCTTTTCGACACTCCGTGATCGGCCGGATATAGTGCTAAAGTCCCGTATGAATCGTCGGTAAAAGAAGCGAGGCCATGAAATGACCGTATTCCGTGATTGTCTTTGGGGTCGGCCACGACTTGATTGCCGCGATCTTCTCTTGGTCGACCGAAACTCCGTCTTCGAAACAACATAGCCGAGAAAGACAAGACTCTCGACTAGGAAAGTACACTTCTCCCGCTTTTCCATAAAGTTTCGCTCCTTAGCGTCTCAAACACGTACCGCAAATGTTCGAGATGTTCTTCTACGGACCGATCAGATCAAAATGTCGTCTAAGTACACGACAACAAACTTTCCCAAGAAAGGTTTAAGAACCTCGTTCATCAACCTTATAAAGGTGCTCGGGCGTTGGTGAGGCCGAATGGCATCACAACCCATTCGTAAAGTCCATTCTTCGTCTTAAACGCCCGTTTCCATTCGTCTCCCTCTCGCATGGATTTGATGGTATCCGCTCCGTAAATCAACTTTGGAAAATATAACCGAGCCATGTAACTCGTCCAAAGATGTCGCCTAGTCTCGGATGGGAAACCGATACTTGACGGTGATGTTATTCACGGCTCATCAATACACATTCGCCATGTTCCGTCTTTTTTGGCACAAGTAGAACCGAACCGCACACGGACTTAAACTTTCTCGGACATATCCGTGATTCATGAGTTCATCAATTTGACGTTGTAGTTCTTTGGTTTCTTCGGGATTACAACGATACGCCGCTTTGTTCAAGAATGGAGCTCGGTATAAGATCAACTGGTGTTCAATCCAGCGATAGGTGGTAATCCTACCGGCAAGTCTTCGGAAATACGTCCAAAACTCGTAATAGTACGTCTATCTCTCCCTCATGTTGCGATTTGGTGGCAAGATTTCGGACCTCCTTGATCATCATCAAATAAACACGTTCGCCATCGTCAATGGCGTGTTCGACTTCTTTCTCGTTTGCAAACATCGTAAGTTTCGGTCCTTCGACTTTTTTCGAACTCATCGTCCGGATAGCTTGAGGTGACATAGGTTTAAGAACAATTTTTACCTTTGTCACGTAGCTCATACTCATTACTCCTCCTCGATGTAGTACGTCCCGATCAAATAACCAAGGTCTTCCTAATAACACGTGACATGCGTCCATCGGTAGTACATCGCATGTAATGTCATCGCCATACGAACCCATGGTGAGTCCGACCTTCACTTGTCTTGATACCTTCACTTTGTTCCCATCATCGAGCCAATGGAGTGCATACGGCTTAGGATGGGCCGTGGTGATTAAGCCGAGTTTTGAGACCATCTCGCTCGATGCCACGCTTTGTACAACTTCCACCGTCAATGATCAAACTACACCATTTCTCTCCGACACGACACTTCGTGAAAGATTTGGTCTCGTTGTTCTTCGTCACTGGCCGCCTTCGTTTGTAACATGCGAAGGACAAGGTTCGTGTCATAGTTCGGGCATCGTATGCCTCGCATTCTTCTTCTTCTCCGTCGCCTTCTAAGTTAAAACGTCTCCAACTCTTTCTTCTTGGCTAATAATTCCTCTCGGGCGGCTATGGCTTCTCGTAACGTCACAATCCTCCGATTCGGACAAGCACTTTGATAGTGTCCAAATCCTTGACATTTGAAACATCGGACTTTAGATAGGCTGCCTCTTTTGGTGTGGTAGGGGTTTTTGGAATGGTAGTAACTGATCGGCTTGTGGTGACAGTTTTGGAAACGAGCTAGAACTCGCGCCAAAGTTGGTATTTCCGTATTTAGGTGGGAATTCGGGTTTAGCGAGTTTGGTTTTGTTTTGATTTTCCAACTTTATGCAAAGTCCGCATAAAGTATCGAAGTCGAGAATAGGGGTAGAGTTCCACGGAATTAGCAATATTTTTGTTCAAACCTCGTAGGAAACGGACATGCGCAATTCTTCGCTTTCTTCAAGTTCTCCCATCAAGGATAAGTTTTCAAACTCCTCGATGTACTCCTCGACACTTAGCTTTCCTTGCGTGAGGTCGAAATTTTTCGGACAGACTTAGCTTGTGTGTAGCCGGACATATCTTTTCGTAGTTTCCTTTTAGGGAATCCCACGAACGTATCTTCTCTTTCCGGCACGACTTCTTTGCGTCTTCATTCGCTCAAACCAAAGGGAAGCTCCTTTCCAAGTTTGAGAATCGCGTACTTGCAACGCACTCGTCATTGAGCTCCTTGAACTCAAACATTCGCTCAATTTTTCTTTCCCACTCCAAATAAACCTCGGATCGGTGCCGCCTACGAACTCCTAAGTTCGGTCTTGTATTCATCCGCATGTCGTGGTGCATGCATGGTGTCATGTCCTCGTCGTGCATGGATTCTGGCTCCGCAAGCCACGAAGAACGCCACGTAGTTGTGCTACTTCTTCATCGGTGAATGCCATCTTCTTCATGATGTCGAGAATCGTGAGACAAGTGTCTCTCGATACCACTTATGATACGAATTACGCAAGTAATACGTATAAAACACAACGGAAGGTTAACAAGTAACAAAGTATCACTTGAATTTTGCTAAGGGTGGCGAAAGTTGATGGTGTTCGGCCGTGAGGTTGTGTGATGTACGGAGTTTGATGTGTTTTTATCGAACTAGACCTATAACTCGATAAAAGGGTAATCTCTTCCCAAGACCTTTTGAGAATTGATCAAAGTTAAAATCTCAAACTCGTCGAAACAATAACTAAGGTTTGTCGAACTCGTTCAACGTATATTTCAAAGGAAATACAAAGTTTATTATGATTCTCGATGAATTACAAGTACAACGAACACTACTATATATAGTAGTTTACAACCGCATTTAAAATACAACAAAACGAAAAGACGAACTTCCTAGCAACATCATTTCGGCCGAAATCCAAGGGTGATATCAAGTCTCTTGGTGTTATTAGGTGAAAGGGACATGAAGCACTCTTGGTCTTTGATGGTGACATGAAGTAGAACAAAATCCTCCTTCCCATGCATGCATTCGGCCGAAGACAAGGTAGGGAGATTTGGTGTAGATTTGTGATATCCTCCTTCTTGGAACTACATGGTGATAATGAAATGAGGGATAGTGACATGATGAAGAAAATCTTCACTCCATCCATATGCATTTCGTCCGTTTGTGATTTTGTTTTGTAAGGAGGGAATCACACCTTTATTTTGTAAAGATATTTGTAAAGATATGAAGACAAAGTGTCCCTTTCAAGCATGTTTCGGCCGATCTTCATGCTTTCGGGTCGATCCGTCGTCGAATTCTACGTCACTCCGATTCCGATTAACAACGTAACTCCAATCCGTTTAACATTTTCTCCTAAGTACAACGATGCATGGCCATGCGAATTTGCATCATCATGGATGTCGATTTTTATCGGAGTTTCTTCGACTGGAATATTAGATATCGTATCAGGGACTTAATATGCTTATTGACTATGTGTGTTAGTGTTGAGTATAAGATCTCCCTACTTTCGGGTGATGCCAATATGTGTGAATATGTCGTCGGTAATTTATGGTAAAATCCTCTTGTTATGAATTGTGCGTGGAGTCATGTGGTTATCGGTGGATATATGAGTTGTGTGATATTGGTTGTTGTCATTCGGTGTTGATGAGATAAGTGTGTTTCTTTGTGGATAGTATTAATTCTGGGTCGTGGGTATGTGTTGGATAACATGGCTATTTTAGCAAAATACCTCGACTATATATATATTGTGATTGACTCTTGAGGATTTTGGTTTTGGAAATGTGAATTGATAAGAGTTGTATGGTTGTTCTCGGGTACTCTCACTCGGGTATTGACTCGACGGGGTCACACGGGGACCTGGTGGCTTAGCGGCTGGACCGGGTCACGAGGGTTACTTCGAGTGGGCATTCTCACTTGGGGATTGCTCGACGGGGCACACAGGGACTTGGTGGATTGTGGGACGGACCGGGTCGCGAGAATTGCCAGAATATTTGTACTGATGATTAATTGTGATATGTCCAGAGTATCACAATGATTGGCGCCCAGGGTCGAGAGACATTATATATATCGAGTCTTGGTGTTTGGCTAAAATGGCATAAAAATAATGTGTTATGTGTAATGTATTTTTGGAAGTGAATTGAAGTGAATGAACGGGTCGTGGACCCTGTGTTGGTGATCGAAATGGTTGGGTCGTGGACCCTGTGTTTTGTGACTGGAATGAATTGGGTTGTTAACCCCGTGTTTTGTTAATCGGTTTTGCATTTTTGGAAAATGAACTTTGGGGCGGTGACCCTAAGTGGCTTTGGTAGAATTAAGGACTTTTCAATCATAAATGTTTTCAAAACTCCCGAGATTTGGAAGTGTTTGCAAAGTGCTTACTTGTTTTGTTTCTACTTTCAAGACTTAGAACTAGTTTTAATTAAACAAAATATCTCGGGAAGTCTTTTGTTGTATTCTCCAAATGTGTTATGCATGGCTCGTATTTGCACTTTATACATGTACTAGCAAAACAGTGGAGTTTTGCTAACCCCCGAGTATTCGGGGGGTGGATGTCTGTTTTTGCATCCAGGTACATGCAGGTTTGGGAGCAAAACACAGGATCAGTGCGAAGGATGATGGTAGGCGAATGATACTAATCACATGAAGGCCAGTTTTGGATGCAGTTAGTCGGAGTTCGTGTATGGTCCTTTCCGCTGTCGTACTTTTGTTTGTGAGTGTATTTTACCCTTGCATGGGTATGAGTCAAGATAGAAATGTGCATTTTGACTTGTATGTTTGTGATGAAAGACCAAGTTAGTATGTTGATTTGGTATTTTATCACGTTGGTATGTAATGAGTTGTGTTGTTTGGATGTCTAGTCTGGTGGATCCTCATGGAGAGGGTCTGTGGCGTGTAATATTCCCGGTTTGGTTTTGGGGGTGTTACAGTACTATCATATTCCGGAGCGTCATAAGCCTCGTATTCCTCATTTTCTTCCTTGGCCTCCATGTTAAATACGTCACCAAGTCCTTTCTTCTCGTCCTCGACTAAAACCTTGACATTTAAAGTGACCAAAACCTTGACATTTAAAGCATCGTACTTTAGTCAAGCTCGTCTCTTTTGACCCTTGAGGAATCTTCGGGGCTGGGGTAGGGACTTGAATAGGTGCGGTAAGTTTTGTAGTCGAACTTGAGCCGGTGCTTGAATTTCCGAATTTGTATGGAAATTCGGGTTTGGCAAATTTCACTTTATTTTGAGCTTCTATCTTTATGCATAGTCCGCATAAAGTGTCAAAATCTCCGTAGGGGTATAATTCCACCGTATTTGCAATGTTTCTGTTTAGGCCACGTAAGAAACGTGACATTCTTTGTTCTTCATTTTCTTCGAGTTCTCCCATTAAGGCCAATCCTTCAAATTCTTCAATATATTCTCCCACACTTAGTTTTCCTTGCATGAATTCGGTAATCCTTCCGTACAAGGATAACCGATGAGACGTCGGGACATACCTCTTACGTAGTTTCTTCTTTAGAGAATCCCAAGAACAAATCTTTTTTTTTGGGAAAAGTCAATTGCATAAATAAAATAAGAGTGGCCAAGAAAGGCTGGCCAATACCCGACAACCATATAGAATGGTGCACCAAACAACGTAACAAAGAGCAAAAGTAGGAAAACAAAGCCTACGAACAAATGGCTACCAAAGCTACAAAGCCTCGAAAGATACAAACAAAAGAGGAACTACCAAGCTATCCTCCAAATACGACGAAGAGCCACAGTAGATAGAGAACGAGCTGGCCATCTATGAGAGATAATATCACGAACAAGACCTATCCCCTGGAAAGTAACCGAATGAGGATCTCGACGGCTCTGGCCAAACCTCCTCTCGTTCCTCTCCTGCCAAATCAAATAGACCAACGCAAAGAAGAAGAATACGGTAAGCCACGTTGACCACGTGCTTACCTCTCCACCTCCTAGCACCCCCACAATACCCCTGGAGCTCCACACAGAGTGAGGCCAACGAAAGCTGACGGCCCTCCTAGCAATAGAAATACACCTCCTAGAATAAGGGCACCGAAAGAATAGGTGGGAGTGCGTCTCTACCGCCATACCACAAAGGACACAAATCCCATCAATATGTCAAGCCAAGGCTTATCCATAGTCGATAACCGCTCCGAATAGCCAACCAGAGGATGAAAGAGTGTCTCGGATCTTTCCCGTCCGTGCAAGAGCGGAGCCCAAGGAACAGGGGGCGAATAACCTCTCGAGGAACCGAAGAGCAAGAGGATGAAAAATTCCCGAACTAAGCGGTCTCCATAAAACGCGGTCCCGACCCCCATTAATAGGTGGCAAAGGTATAACTGCAAAAGCTCGGCCTATCCACCACCGGCCCCTCCCAAGAACCCTCAACAATAACCGAACCAAGCCTAGCACCCACGTCGATGCCGGACCACGAGGAGCTCTAGGAACGGAATGCCTAATCACACCCATAGAATGCCGTGGGTCCGACCACAAGAAGAAGGATGAGCCATCTCCAATGGAATACCGAAATGCTCCCATAACAAGGGGACGCAGCTTTGAGCCGACGCCAATACCAAGTCAAGCAGAGAAACACCGAGGTCCCGTAAAGAACACCGCCGCAACCTAAAAGTCCGAACCCAATTAACCTGCATGTAACGATTAGAGCCCGTGATAAGAGCCTGATATGATGAGCCATCGCCGCCGATTCTCGGAGCCTCAACGGAATGATGCCACGGCCCCCACAATCCACATCCAAGCAAACCTTAGCCTGTGCCACCTTGGCCAGCCCGAATCATGAGAACCTCGCAGAGGAACCGCCCGATACGTTTCTCAATCAAAGAGAGAACGCCCTTAGGCAAAATAAAACTACCACCCAATAAATATGTAAAGAAGATAAGACAGAGCGAATAAGCCGGCACCGACCGCCATGGAAAGAGCAAGATTAGCCCACGAACTCAGACGACCATCAATCGAATCAATCAAAGGGGAACACATAGCAATTGTCACTTTGAAGTAATCAAGGGAACTCCCAAATACCTCACAGAAGTGACCTAGTGAAACCCTAACAACCGCTGGAACCGGGCCCCGCACCCGAGCACTAGCCGAAAGAAAGATATTACTCTTACTCGGGTTGGCCCAAGACCAGAAAGGGAAGCAAAGATCTCAATACTTTTCTTAAGAACACCGACAGAGACAACATCGGATTACGTAAAAGGAGGAGGTCATCGGCAAAAGCAAGCATGAAGGTGCGTGTAGCCAAACACTTCCAAAGGGAATCGAACCCTGAGTCCGAGCGATCTCATGGGCGATAATACCATGGAGGACCTCCATAACAATAACAAACAGATACGAGAGATAGGGTCACTCCGCCTCACCCCCTACGGCCCCTAAATATACCCTCGGATCCCCATTCAAGGAGATCGAGTAAGCCGAGTGGTGATACACTCCCGACCCAAGCAATAAACGTCCGGTGGAACCCCATACATTGCGAGCAAACAAAACAAAATCCCATTCAACAAGATCGTAAGCTTTCATAAGATCAACCTTAAAGACACACCGACTTGGCATCCCTCTTTGCCCATAACCATGAAGAAGCTCTGGGCGAGAAGGATATTATCACTAATCCTTCTCCCGAATAAAAGCACTGAAATGGATCAATCAAGGAATCAAGGCTATCACGCATACGATGGACCATAATCTTAGAAATAGCCTTATATAAAAGGTTACAACAAGAAATCGGTCTAAAATCAGACATGCTCCTCGGCAAAGCAACTTTAGGAACAAAAGATATAAGGGTAGTATTGATCTGCTTGACGAATAGACCCGAGGAGAAAAAATGTTTAATAGCGTAAGTAATCTCACCCCCAACAATCGCCGTGCTGCCGATAAAAAGCGGCATTAAACCCATCAGGGCCTGGGGCCGAATTCATATCGAACCCAAAGAAAACAGAACGAACCTCCTCATCAGAAACAAGTCTGATCATATGTAACGCAACATCAGGAGGAAGAGAAGAAGAGACAAAGGGTCTCACCTGATTGAACGATATAGGCTGAACCCGGTCCGAAGAACCCAATAACCTCTCATAGAACCCAACTACCTCATCCCGAATGAGAACAGGATCAGACACCAATGCCGCCTCTAAAACCACCTAAAAATCCGCGAACGAGCCCTCCTAGAGGCAACCCTCCTAAGAAGAAAGCAGAACACTGGTCCCCATCCTTGAGCCACGCTAGCTTGGCCCGCTCGAGCGAGGATCGCCTCGGGAAACAATGACGAGAACACCCACCTGCAACACCCTTCTAACTGTAAAGCAGAGTCTGACAAAGGAAACTCTCTAAGGATAGACTGGGCAGCAGAAAGGAAAGCTGACGCTGAAGCCACATTAATAGCCAAGTCCCCTTTCCTCTTCCTCATAGCGCGAAAAACATGCTTAAGGGAATCTAACTTCCGGCAAATCGCAAAGAAGGGGGCTCCCACAATAAGATGATGCCAAATACCAAAGACAGCAGGCAGAAAGTCATCAGAATCAGCCAGAAAGTTATCAAACCTGAACATCTTACCCCTACGACGGGACAAGCTACCAAAACCAAAGATAAGCGGGCTATGATCAGAGGTCCGAGGCAAATCGCAAGTATAGGAGTAGTCAGAATGAGAAATAAACCACTGCGGATTACCCAGGACTCTATCTAACCGTTTCCACAAGGATCTAGGAGAAGGGCTCTTATTATGCCACGAGAACCAGGAGCCCAACATCGAAGCTGCCTCTAGATCGACGCGACGTAACTCCCTGAACTCCAACATAGGGAGCTCATCATCATGATGAGTGACCTCTCCACCTAAGATCTCGCTACAATCCAAAACAGCATTAAAGTCGCCCATAATCACCCAAGGCTCGCTAACATGCGTAATGTAAAAATCACCAAGTACATCGCCAAAGAAGTCTCCTATGGATAGCATCATTAGAACCATAAGCAAAAGTAACTAGAACTGGACGAGTCAATAAGCGAAATAATCCGACAAAGGAATAAGCCGAGGATCAATAGCAATAATATCAACAGAGACCACGCCTAATCCCACCAAATCCGCTTACCCGGCCCGTTTCCATAATCAAAACCACCGCCACGAAGCATTAACCAGAGAAGCAATATGCCTCGAGTTACCAACCGAGACTTTCGTCTCCGTAAGGCAACACAACAAAGACTAAAAGAAGAAATGACCTCCTGACCGAGTTCCGATGGTCCTGACGGTTCAGCCACGGACATTCCACACCGCGAGCGGAATCATCTAACACCCTCGAGAAGGGCCGCATCGATATAGGGCCCATAGAAGAGGAACTAGAACAAAGCGACGTGCCGACAAACTCGGGATTCTCAACCTCATCATCATCGGGGAGACCAGAAAGAGCCGCAAACCCGTTGTGAGACGGCTCAAACATACCGGCAGAAACCCTCCTAGGCGACACGAGAGGAGAGCCGGTAGTAACCAAGGAGAAAGTAGAGACACTACTCAACGGGCTCAAACCAGCCCCACGACCTCCAGAGCCCCCGGCTAACACCACATCCGGGCCCCGGAGCAGACATCGTGGCCAACCCCACTGAGCGACCCCCAACCGGAACTGGACCCAACGAGGACCCTGCACCATGAGCGCCCGAGGGAGCAGGCTTAGCCACATAAATACGAGCCCGCTTAACTCGCTTCGAACCGGAGGCTTAGAAGTGCTCGGGCAAACCCGATCACGATGCCCGAAAACTCTACAAACACCACACCGATGTGGTAACCATTCATAGTCGACATGGATCCTCCTAATGTAAGGACAATCACCATCAGATGGAATAACCATAAGGAACGAGCGAATCGGGCTAGTATCAGCGTCTAACATGACGCAAACTCTAGCATAATCCACTTTCAGACCGTTTCTGGTGAAAACGTCAGCAAAAAGTGGCTCCCCTATAGCACTAGCAGTAATACTAAGCCCCTCGTCAGTCCAATACTCGAGAGGGACATCACGAAGTTTCACCCAAACAGGGACATGTTTAGGCTGAACCTTCATAAGGGACATACCAAGCTTCCACCGGGTAAGGAAAATGGCCTGGCCCTGAATAAGCCAAGGCCCTCCCTCTAACGCCTCGGACAAAACTTGGTCACTATCAAACTTAAAGAAATAAAATCCCCCCTCAGAGGAGAACACCTCCTTAAGCCCCTTCCACGCCGACAGGAAGTAATTCTTGATCAAGTTGAGGGAAGGGGCTTTCCCCAAAAAATAACCAACTAAAGTGTTAAGCCACCTCTTAGCACCTTCTTTTCCAACACTAACATCCGGTTTCACAATAAGTTCGCCATTTTGAGTTTCAGGCTTTACATAACGAAGGCCTCTTCTTTTAATATTTCCTAACACAACAGGAGGTAGAGACACTTCCTTCGGAATAAGAACCGGAACTGAATGGCCCAAAGAAACTGGTGTAGAAATAGAACCAAAGTTCATAGATACCGTAGCATTTCCATAATCAACAGCATAAGCATCAAATAAACTAGGCAATATCTTAAGTTCCCCAATACTAGAAGAATCACCCAGATTAGAAACAACATTATCACTACTAGTCAAATCATTAACCTTGTCAACCATAGAAGCAGAGTACAATCCCTTATCATGTAAATCCAAAGATGTGGAATCATTAATTACAGAACATGAAGATTTTCCATTTTCTACAAAGAATCGATTATCCAAAGGGGATTTATTAACAACAAAGGGACAAACTCATCCACAGCTACAGAACCGGATCGATGAAACACATAACGGGCGAGAAGATAAAACGGGTCAATGACCTCAAATTGAGGGCGCGCTGGGCCGCCCGGGAGCAGCTGATCCAAGGAGCCGGGCGCCGGACTGCTCCACCGCAAGAAGACGAGGTCACGAGGGCGACGGAGGCGAGGTAGCGCGACATCCGCCAAAGATTTCATCAATTCGGACCTTAAGAAGATCCGATTCAGACACACTCAAAACTTTGGAGCTTAAATCACCAAGCCCTTTAACATCAAAACCACCAAGGACGAGACGGAAAGAAGCCGCCATAGATGTCATTAACGAGCAATCCGACACCGACACACCACAGATGAGGACGAAGACATGCGGAGTCTGCAAAGAAAACGCGAAAATAAATCGCGCTCCGACGATTTAAGCGACACCAAGCCTAGTCGCAAAGGAAGATCGCGAAACTCACAAACGCACAGACGAAAGAAATCCAAAATTAAAATGGTGAGAAGTTAATTGACGGAGAGAGCAGATTAGAAACCTAAATTATAAGGGTGAAGAACAAGATTGGATACGGGAGTGAAAAGGGGATCGCGCTCAACTCTGAAGAATCGCACCTTCAGAGTGTGTAATTCGCCCACACATGGCTCCGCAAAAGATAATCTTGTAAGAAGCATTGAATGAAGAACAAATCTTTTCCTTTCCCGCACGAGCTCGTTGTGTTTTCACACCCTCATACCACAGGGAAGCACCTTTCCCTAACTTGAGAATCATATATTTGCAACGTTTCTTGTTGTTAAGGTTTTTGAACTCGAACATGCATTCAATCTTTCTCTCCCACTCCAAGTAGACTTCTGGATCGGCACCTCCGATAAATTCCGGAAGCTCATTTAATTTAAATTCATCTGCATGAAGCGGTGAATGTGCGTCATATCCTCCTCTTCTAGCTTGAAAACATGGCTCTTGTAAGTTGTGTAGTGCCTCACGGAGTTTCTCCATGAAATCAACGTCGGAAAAATCCATGATAGATAGCTTTAACAAGAAAATCGCCAAGAAAATTTCGACAAGGAAATAACCTGGCTCCGATACCACTAATGATACGAATTACGTATGAAAATGGACGTAAACTCGCATGTAATGCAGCGAAAATATTGTTGATCCTCACAACACTCGAATATGTGTAACACTCGTAAGAATTAACCGAAAGTAGGGCAATTCGGTCATATAATTAAGAACAATGTGAAGATGATTATCAAACTAGACCTATAGTTTGATAAGGTAATCTTTCTTCAAGACCTATTGAGAATCGATTAGATTAAAAATCGAAAACGCGTCGAATTATAATCAAGTTTCGATGAAAAGCATTCACCAAGGAAAATACAAAATGTATTCTTCTTATACAACATTCAATACATAATGCAAGCATGAACAAGACTACTTATAGCAGTGTAGTCTTCTAAACAACTAAGGAATAAAAACAAGATTACATGATCTTGAAATGAAAAACAAAACATCAAGATAAAATACAAATGAATCAAATGATAGGGAGGGGGAATCACACAACAAAATGATTATAAGCCATCCCACATAACATGCAAGTCTAGTCATGACATGTGAGGGAAGGAAAAACAACAAACCACACAAAAATCAGCAATAAAAAAAAGATGGCTGGCTGCCAGACACGGGCCGTGTCGCTTGACACGGACGCGACGCGCATCTGGTCGGCAGTGACTCGACCTTGCTCCAGGACATGGTCGGGTTGGTGTGACAGTCACTTTCGGTAGTTCTGGGCGAGCAGGACTCGACCGTGTCGCCGGGCACGGTCGGGATGGACGGGCAGACATTTCGCAGCCTGGCGAAGACGACTCGACCGTGTCCGGGCACCTGGCCGGGTTGGACGGCGAACATTTCGGCAGCCTCGAAGAGTTCGACTGGCCGTGTCTCGGGACATGGTCGATTCAGCCGGATCAGCCACAAACTGGGACATCTCGACGGCCGTACGGACGACACGGCCGAAGTTCTACGCGGAATCGGCAGTTTCCTACACAGTGCGACACGGGCCGTGTCATATGACACGGCCGAGACTTGGCAACTTGTTCCTACTCGTTTCGTGTCTGTTTTCTCACCGAAGTACGTAGGTGCATGTGCACATAATGTTGTATCGTTACTTACATCAATTCTTACTTCATTTTCTTCGTTTGGATATGCCAATATCGCATCAATCTGGGCCATCATGCCCTGCATAAAAGCGAGTGGATCAACCCGAACACCTTCTGACTGAGCTGTGTCCTGGGTACGACTCCCTGACAGTGAATGATCATTTCTGGGTGAATGAGTGGCAGCATCGCTGCTCGATGAATTAGCGTTGTTCCTCGCGTTCGCGCGTGTATTCACACGAGCTCTCGGGTTTCGGCCCGCACCGCGGCCTCGTCCCCCGCGTCCTCTGCCTGCTCTCTCCATACTGAAGTAGGAAAGTCACATGATAATTATAGCTCTCGTATGAATACCACATTATGATTACGTCATGAAATGATGAAAATGAGCATACGCGCTCTAACACAGTAATTACATGAATGATTAACTGAGGTGACATGATTATCTGATGAAATTCTTGAAATGATTATCTTGAACAAGTTAACAAGATTAATGATATGATCCTCAAGATCAACAACTGAACAATGAAATGAACCGAGTGATTAATGAGTTAACATGATCGACATGATCAAAATGAATGATGATGAGGATTGTTGACTGTTGAATGATGAATGAGTGATTCTTATTGCCAGAAATTATACCATGGCGTTAGAAATCTTATAGTTCTTTCGGTCTGAGGGGCTCGGCATTTGCACAGGTCACACGTGACGCGAAAGTCCAATGATACTAGTCTGATGACGATGATTTCAAATGACACATGACTCGGAAGGTAGTATTCAAAACCACGCTCCGATACCAACTATGTAACACCCCAAACTGGGCGACTATTACAATGCCGTGAACCCCTGACTGGGACCTACCAGGCGAATGAAAATTAATGACATAAATAATATAATCGTAGTACCGAACCATAGTATATCATCCATTACTCCGATGAGGAGTTTCATTACGATACACCCAAGACAATACAGAATATAGGTATATTTTATATGAAGATAAAATATACAACACTGAATGAAAATGAGTATCCAAACGGAAATCCGCAACGGAAATAAAATGACGACAACGTGAATGACTGAAAGGACTGGGGGGCCCTACTAGTATCACTGGGACTCCTCACCGTCAACGTTCTCTTCCCGTGCTTTTGCCTTGCCATGACCTGAAAACAATATCCCCCAATGGAGTTGAATATACACAATCATGATATATCTTAATTATGAAATTAAGCTGAAGAGGGGCATCGTAGTACGCCCGTAATTAGGGCTGAGCACAAATGGTCCGGACCCGGTTTTTACCCGGACCCGGACCGGACCTGTTAATTAGGTCCGGGTCCCGGGTCTGCATTTTGTCTAAAACCGGGTTCGGACCGTGTCAAGACCGGAAAAATCCGGTCGGCCTTAACGAATCTAAAAATAAAAATACAAAAAAATATTTTTATTATAATTTACTCGGTGGTGATGAAATAATGATAATTAATGGCTCGATTATGATTGCACTTTATTCTAATTAAGTTTATTTATACTAAAATATTGTTGAACTTGGGAGTTTGATGACTAAATAAAGATATTAAGATTGATAATTGTATTTTATGGGAGTATGTAAAGAAGAAAGTATTTTATATGTAATAAAAGGACACTTAATATGCAAAAAAAAAAAAAATTTACAAAATCGGGCTAGGCAGGCTGCTAGCGGACGACCCCAGTTTTCGGTCGGACCGGTTGGCGATTCGAACAGTCCGGCCGGTCGATAAAGTCCGTCCATTTATAATCCGGGTCATTCCGGGCCGGGTCGGTCCGGGCCGGGTCAGACCCGGTGCTCAGCCCTACCCGTAATGGTATGTGCATGTGCACAAGACGAGTGACCGGACACACCCTCCCTTGTACCTAATTAGTCTCACGGAGGTACATTACCGTGTGCACAGTCCATTGTGTCGGTGAACCCGAACACATGACCATCATATGCCGGACTAAAAATTCCACACATCACCACCCTGCCACGCAATACGAACCCAGAAGGTCATATGAACGAAAATGACCATGATGAATATTAATGAATAACAATCCGACAAAGTCAAGAATGACTCACCGAGATGAAATAATAGTGAAGTGAATGATAGCTCAATGAAATGATTGGAACCGTCGTTCCTCTTGAATGAATTGATTATTCGACAATTACAAGTCTCAATACAGTTAATATATTATGAATGAATTATGATTATGACTGAACAACAATGAAAGGAATGAATATCCTTTTAACCGAGTAAGAATTAACTTACCCAACACCCGTGAAGAATGTCCTTCCACGAACAAACGTCCTAAATAAGGTGTCGGTCGCTCGAACAATCTTGAATAACATAATTACTAACAATCCGTTCAATATACAAATCAAACACGATTATAACTAACTCAAAACGTCGATACGACTAAACCAAGTTCATTGGGGCATTATATCAAACATGTTGTAACCAATCTTCGATTGTTTACAACCAATCCTTAATTATACCAATATCAAATCTCCAAGGAGTGTTTCAAACCAACAAAACATCTTCAATACAATCAATAATTCAATATGAATATCCAATTCGTGATTTCAACAACAACAAATCGAAAACCCCCAAATCCAATTCAATATTCAAAGTGTTCTTGAATAATCCTTCAATAATCCAATGAATATTCATACACACTCATAATCATATATATCTCTTCATACAACATTATTCTACCTTCCAAAACATCATATCTCAACACAAAATCAAAATCCAAGATGTTGAAGAATCTACCTCTTGAAGATCCAAATACTTTGATCTGATGAACACGTGTTAAATCGACTATCCAACCTTCACAAACGAATGAAGATGATGAAAACCGAACACCCAAGTGATTGATGATGAAAAATCTCTCCCTCAAGCTCTCTCTCTCGGAAACAAGGTGAATAAGTGAGAAAAATGAGCTCAAAGTCCCGTCCAAGTCCTTAAGTACTGCCATGGTTACGGCCGTAACTCGGCCTACTTACGGCCGTAACATCCCCAAGTCAATGGCCTTACGGCCGTAACCAGCCATCTCATATGGGCGTAACTCTCCCTCGTCCAAACATCTGCCGACAGATATACGGCCGTACCTGCACATGCCTTACGGGCATAACTAGACTGATACGGCCGTACTCGGCAAGACTTACGGGCGTATGACACCTTCGTCGAAACTGACCGGGCACCCTGCTCGGATCGTATGGCCGTAACCGGCCAAGCCTTACGGCCGTACCTGCCTCATCTTACGGTCGTATGCCGCAACTCTTACGACCGTAAGCCTTCTTCGTCCGACATTTCCCGAAAACCACAAACGCATGTTACGGCCGTAGCCTACCTATCCTTACGGCCGTATCTCACCTTCGGCCAAAACAACCTTAAGCCAACGAATGCATGTTACGGTCGTAATGCATGATTAGTTATGGCCGTAATGCATGATTAGTTATGGCCGTAACTCCTTGCTGGAAGTGACGAAAATCCGACAACTCCGTCTACTAGCTACAACCGATGAATGATCCGACATACAATACTTGTATGAATGTAATTAAGTCCAATAACACGCGATAGATAATACTTACAACACAAGACTACCATTCACGATGATTATGATAATACTCTCGTCTCGATCCTCAAATGGAGATGAATGACGATCGGTAACTGATACACAGTTACAATATGCCAACGATGAATACAAATGAATGAATCTTGAATGATGAGTGATTATTGATGAGTACTGACTGATAATTACTGAATGATAATGAATGAATTACAACCGGGTATTACATTACCAATGCTAGAGGGATTCTTAAACTCGCTGAGAAGATGTCGAGGTTAAAACACACCCTTAAGGAATGGAATAAGTTTCAATTTGGGAATATTTTTACTAAAATTGATCAAGCGCAATATGCGGTGGAAGTTGTCGAAAATGACTTTGATCGCATCTGATACGATATCTAATATTCCAGTCGAAGAAACTCCGATAAAAATCGACATCCATGATGATGCAAATTCGCATGGCCATGCATCGTTGTACTTAGGAGAAAATGTTAAACGGATTGGAGTTACGTTGTTAATCGGAATCGGAGTGACGTAGAATTCGACGACGGATCGACCCGAAAGCATGAAGATCGGCCGAATTTATGCTTGAAAGGGACACTTTGTCTTCATATCTTTACAAATATCTTTACAAAATAAAAGTGTGATTCCCTCCTTACACAAACGGCCGAAATGCATATGGATGGAGTGAAGACTTTCTTCATCATGTCACTATCACAAATCTACACCAAATGAAGAGGGATCGGCCGAAATGCATGGGAAGGATGGTGTGTTGGTCTACTTCATGTCACCATCAAAGACCAAAATAAACTTCATGTCCCTTTCACCTAATAACACCAAGAGATTTGATATCTCAATCCTTGGAGTTCGGCCGAAATGTTGTGTTAGGAAGTTTCCTTTTTCGCTTTTGTTGTATTTTAAATGCGGTTGTAAACTACTATATATAGTAGTGTTCGTTGTACTTGTAATTCATCGAGAATCAGAATAAACTTTGTATTTCCTTTGAAATATACGTTGAACGAGTTCGACAAACCTTAAGTTATTGTTTCGACGAGTTTCGAGATTTTAACTTTGATCAATTCTCAAAAGGTCTTGGGAAGAGATTACCCTTTTATCGAGTTATAGGTCTAGTTCGATAAAACACGCCAAACTCCGTACATCACACTACTTCACGGCCGAAACACCATCAACTTTCGGCCACCCTTAACAAAATTCGAGTGATACTTTGTTACTTGTTAACCTTCCGTTGTGTTTTATACGTATTACTTACGTAATTCGTATCATAAGTGGTATCAGAGACACTTGTCTCACAATTCTCGACATCACTGAAGAAAATGGCATTCACCGATGAAGAAGTAGCACAACTACGTGACGTTCTTCGTGGCTTGCCGGAGCCCAGAATCCATGCACGACGAGGACATGACACCATGCATGCACCACGACATGCGGATGAATACAAGACCAGCGAACTTCCGAGTTCGTAGGCGGCACCGATCCCAAGTTTATCTGGAGTGGGAAAGAAAAATTGAACGAATGTTTGAGTTCAAGGAGCTCAATGACGAGGTACGTTGCAAGTACGCGATCCTCAAACTTGGAAAGGGAGCTTCCCTTTGGTTTGAGCGAATGAAGACGCAGAGAAGTCGTGCCGGGAAGGAGAAGATACGTTCGTGGGATTCCCTAAAAAGGAAACTACGAAAAAGATATGTCCCGGCTACACACAAACTAAGCCTGTACCGAAAAATTTCTGACCTCACGCAAGGAAAGCTCAGTGTCGAGGAGTACATCGAGGAGTTTGAAAACTTATCCTTGATGGGAGAACTT